>OX602137.1:1738260-2938260 GCA_951449985.1 Falcaria lacertinaria | reverse complement strand
GGATGTTGTAACACCTCTGTCTACCTCTTCGGGGACCCTTGTGAAGATGCAAATGTTTGTGTGTTTGTGTGTGAGTTGAGTTTGTACCTCTGTACTCTTGAAGCTTCAACACCTCAATGGCTGAATTCATTTGCATGAATTTGCAATGGAAGTTGCTTATGAGATGGATTAACATAAAGGATACTTCTTTCCAGTTACTTTTACTTTGGAGAAAAACCCATGAAATGGGATCAAAATTAATTCAAAGCATACAAAGTCATGGTACAGCTTGTATATGAATTATGTAAACTCACAGAGAGTGTGAAAGTGGATGTAGCATCGTCGAATCTGAGGGAGAATCTGGAGTCTTTGATAATAAGACCTGCATTACTGGACAGCGGGATAGATTCCAGGGTCTTCAGCCTGTCATATTTGACCTGCAACAAACACAAATATATTACTGCATACACAGGTACATTTTATTTTATATCACTAATGTGGCAACCATACGCATAGCATATGACCCATCTGATGGTAAGCGGTCACTATATCCTATGGACACTTACAGTACAACACCAGGGGTATCACTTGCACGTTTGTATGCTAAAATGATGTTGTATCTAAAAATATGGATAAAAAAAAGAGAAGCATTGGAAACCCAAGGAGTGAAGGAAAGACTTCCTAGGAGTGAGTGTAATACAGCATCAAGATGAATAAATATTTAAAAGTGTATGTACAAAAGTAATAAGAATCAACAAGACAAGATAATAGGGTCGAGAGTCTGTTAAGGGTCAATTTATCACATGGTCATGGCCTATTTAAAAGTAGAGCCAAACCAAAGTTTTATACACTAAGGTGGCAAACAATCATACGGCCCACCTGATGGTAAGCGGTCACCGTAGCCTATGGACGCTTGAAACACCAGGGGTCTATACTCGCGCGTTGACGCCAGTTTTAACATGTAGTGAGTGGACAAGGCATGGTTTCGTTGTATTTGTTGGTGTGTGCATGTAATTGTGTATGTACACTGCAAGGCGTACTTTTAACCGGCGTCACTTCGTCGTGCACAGAGTTCCGTTTACCTTTTTATTTCATCCGAGAATGTGGCAAGAAGTTTGAGAGAATCAAGTCTTACCCAAATAACAGGAAAATCTTGAGCATAGTGCACTGAACAGTCCAAGTCCACTTGACCCCCAATATCCCTGATTTGTTCTTGGGTTATGTGGGATATAGTCGGAGTTCTCTGTGATAATACTGCGAAAAAAACAAAACTCGATCGCACTTTCAAACTGCTAATTATGAATTATTGAGAGAAAACAAAAGAGTTATTGTATCAAAAGAGTTAACTTCACATGTACGGATACATTTAGCTTAAAGACACAAATTAATGAAAATAATAAATAAACGTATTTATTTCAAAATGAGAATTAAAACAAAATGGGTGTGTCAAACTCACGAAATCGTAAACAATGTTTTCTTTTCTTTTCAATTTTTAACTAAAATGTTAGTATCAGCGCGTTATTAAATCGTATATTATGGCAAATATATTACGAACATGCTAAAATAACTCACCATTACACGTTAAATACAATATTATCGTAATAAAAACAACACAATTAGAAGCCATGATTTGAACGAAACATGCAAACACAAAGTAAATTGTGAAGCGATGCGCTTCGACCATAGATAATACACGTATATAGCACAGAGTACATAATCACTACGTTTTATTTCGAAGCACAGATATCTACTCGTCTTCAAGGAATTTTATTTCCAGTGTCGTCGAGTGTTACGGAATTATAATATTTCTCAATATTAATGCATTAAAATGCTTAGTGTCATGCAGTCTAACGCTTATTGGAGTTTCTGGAGACAATCCACGACAGTAGCACATCGTATTGACCAAAATGATAAATCACTTCTTTCACACATTCGTATTATTTGCGGTTGGTCCAATACTCAACTCTACGAGGATACACTGGGCTAGTAGTAATGCTGCTAGCACAGTGATTCCTTAAAATCCTCATCAACAACAGGGTTGGCAACTCGTAAGTGATATCATTGGTATTGCTAACGGCTATGGGTGACGGTGACTGCTTATCATCAGGTGGACCGTATGGTTGTATGCCACCTCAGTGGTATAAAAAAATGGGATTGGATGCATGAATATAATATAGCTAACTGCCAATGCGATTCGCAAAGCCAGTGCTGCCATCGCACCTAAGTAAAGTTGAATAATTAGCAACGGCAACGGCATTAGATACCGTAATAGATAGGTAACTCTACGATAGGCAAGGCAACGAATCTACGCCACAGATAGCTCATATGCCATAGCATAGTATATATTATATCTACGGTCTATGTACCTACGCAGCCTGTGTTTTGTGTATTCCGAGCGTAAACGGGAGGGACCTGTTTTGTGGACCTTGTTTGACCGGGCTGTCGTCTTTAAGGTAATAATATTGTTATATTTTGTAGCTTGGGTTTGTCGATTCTATTCTATTTGATGTGGTGTAGAAGATACATGACATTTGCAATACGTTTTCTACACAATGGCATAATACTCATATCCTATTGTATTCATATTACACTGTGGCGTGACGCATGGCGATGCGCGCATCTTTGCTTCATTTGTACGCAGTATCTCGGGCAGTTTTATATCTACTCTGAGGTTTTATACATACGTTACGTTTTAAGATATTCGCCTCTAGATGGCGTCAGTCATGTGAAATACATAAATTAATCGTGATAATTATCAATATTGTACATTATTTTCTTATGTATACTCTCTCTAAAGACACAAGTAATGAGTGAGTTACATAGGCCCTAATCCTTAACATCGATGGCGTTAAAATTGGTGTTAAACGTTAGTGAGCTTTAGTTATTATTCTGCGTGTTACAATCCTCGACAATGTTAGTCATCTAAAATTATTGCACTATTATTTAATGTAAGTATACTTTAATAATAAATGTTCAGTAGCCTTAGCAAGAACAAGTTTCGACTACGTATTCGTTTCGTATCACTTTCGACAATTATGGGAATATGTACAGCGCGGCGCCGGCGAGAAGTGGAACTAAAAATTCGTATGTCAATTTTGACAGTTTGAGAGCCTCGCGAAACGTCAAAATTGTCATACAAATTGTTAGTTCCACTTTTCACCGCCGCAGCGCTGTTCATTTTTCAATACAAAAATAGTCGAAGGCGATACGAAAACGTTGTCGCAATATATTCATCCTCGCGCTACTGGTAATAATAAAATTGGGATAAGAACAGGGCGATGACGAACCCTGACCGAAAATTTAATGCTTCACGCGCTCAAGAGCCGATCCAGTTTTCAAGTCAGTCATATAATCGTGGTCTAGTCAGTACACGCTCCAATTTCTATTACAATAAAATAAATCGAATTACAAAAAAAAAAAAAAAAATTTTACACATCTAAATAATTAAAATCAAATAGGAGTTTTTGGCGGGAATCAGGCGGAGCGGTTGAGATTTTTTCCAGTGTGTCGTATATTGTGTTATAGTGATCTTTAATGTGTATTTTTGGTGTCGATATGTGCAGTAAAGTTTCATTTAGTGACTGATTTATAGGAGCATTGGAAATAATGCCATAATACGACTTTTGGGTTAAGTGATTTATCATTTTGGTCAATAGCTTACCTCTAATCTAAAGGCGTGTTACGATCTGTTACTGCCGTGGGTTGCCTCCAGAAACTCCATTGGGCGTTAGAATGCATGACACTAGGCATTTTAATGCGGCAAACACGAGAAATTTTGCAACATGAAAATTCTCTAACACTCGACACTGGCAAAAATAGTCCCTGAAGGGATTGATTGCCATACTTAGGAAGAAGAAGAAGAAGAAAATCAAATATCAATTGTAATTTCTCTTTATGTCTTCTATCGAAACGCATAGCTCGTTTCGCTTCCGCCACTTGAATAGACCTAGCCCAAGTAGGTCATGAATTATATATTCGTATGGTCATGACTCCCATGAGCTCCTCCTTGGACGGATCCTTGCACGAGCTCTCAGAGGCGCGGCGGACCTTGGGTTGGATGGTCCAAACCACCTCCGCCGCGCCTCTAAGAGCTCTAACCTAACCCAACCACTGGTCATGATCGTCGTTAAACACACTACCAAATAATGGGATTAATTCGTTATTAGAATAATATCAGACAATTAAATAAAAAGTAAAAGAATATTGAATAAAACCTTAACCCCAACTAAAACGAAACTCTATTAGATTAAAATTAAAACTCTATCCGTTAAGATGTACAAAGACTCTGACCCCATGTCAGAGAACGCTGTCAATCATAAAAAAAAATGGGATTAAGTAGTGTACGTATTCACCTAGGCGGACTCTTAAAATAGCTCTTATTGAATAAGAGGCCTACCACCTAGTACCTTGTCTCGTATGGCCAGTAATATCAAGAGCTTTTTAGAGCCTCCTAATTATATATCATTAAAGCTTTGAGATTTTCTTTTATGCGACGGATTCAATGCGGGTTTTTAACGTTCGTAAGATTACGAAGGATTTGCATTCCGAGCCTTGTATGTACAACTAGAAATGTTTTCTCTTTCACATTCGCAATCTTAGCTTGGATAAAACAGATCGAGGTCGAGAGAGTTCAACATGTACCTATGGTACCGATAAATTTGTTATGTACATAAATCTATATGAGATTTGTTCTTATCAATATTATCCATAAATGTTTCCACTATAATGTTTGGTTTGACTTGTTTTAAATTAATTAGGAGCCAAGGTATAGGCGTTTGTTAGATTCTACTATCGTACTAATTTAATAAATGCGAAAGTTTGTGAGTATGGAGGGATGGATGGATGTTTGTTACTCTTTCACGCAAAAATTACTCAACGGATTTGGATGAAATTTGGAACACAGATAGTGTATATACTGGATTAAGTCATAGAATATTTTTTATCCCGGAAAAATGTTTTTGACCGGGAACATTTTAGGTTCATCTGAGATTCTAAGTCCAACGCGGACATAGTCGCGGGCAGAAGCTAGTACATTATATCTGGTTTCAAAATAACGTGTTAGGGTGATATTGAAATATGTAAATAGAATTAATGAGTGGGTTTATTACCGGTATAAACATTTCGATGTATTTTATCATATATATATATATATATCTCAGAGCAGATAATATACTACGTTATACGTACAAGTCATATTTCAGGGCGTCCATAGATGCGCTATTTTATTGTGGCACTAACTTTTGACCTCTTGGGGGCCATTCAAGTATTACGTAAGCAGATTTATAATTATTTCGACGCACGTAATCCACGAACATTCGTTTCGTTTTCAAGCAAAGACTATGTGTGGGGGTTGCCAATGTTGCCATTTATGTGTAAATAAGTAAAAAACTACTGCTGACGTAATCACCATCTAGAGCCCCCACCCCCCATGTCATCAAAATAAGCAAAGTATAGACCCCCCGCACCCCTATAGTGCTTACGTAATACTTGAACGGCCCCTTTGGGCTATATGCCAAAAAGCGATTCTCTCAGAAATTGCCGTTCGAGATCGAATCTTACTTGTCGTTCGAGCAGGATACAACACAAAGCATACATTTTAAATCAATACCTATGCAATTATATTTTTTTAGGGTTCCATACGCGAAGGGTAACCAACGGAAGCCTATTACTAAGACTTCGCTGTCCGTCCGTCCGTCCGTCTGTCTGTCAGCGGGCTGTATCTCATGAACCGTAATAGGTAGACAGTTGAAATTTTCACAGAATGTGTATTTCTGTTTCCGCTATACTAACAAATGATAATAATGGAAATAAATAGAAAATTAAAAGGGGGCTCCCCTACTAAAAACGTGTTTGTTTTTTAATCTATCTTAATAATGTCAATAACTAGACGCTTGTAAATGCTCATAATGTTTATTGCTTTATTTTTTTAAAACAAAGAGTGAATTTACTATTACAAACTTATTATTTGCAGTTGGTGCAGCAGCCGTTTCCAGGGATTGAACCGCAAAGTTAAGTTTGTCATTTAAACTGGTTCGTTTTTAGTACGGAGCCCTTGATGTGTGAGTCCAACTCGCACTTGCCATTTTTTTATACTAGTGCCATACAAGCATACGGTCCACCTGATGGTAAGCAGTCACCGTAGCCTATAGCCGCTAGCAATACCAGGGGTATCACTAACGAGTTGCCAACCTTGTTGTTGATGAGGACTCCCTGTGCTAGCAGCATGACTACTAGCGCAGCGTATCCACGTGGAGCACTGGTAACCTTACTTACCCCAGAATTGTGTAGCTACATCAAAGTAGTGTTATTTGACTGCGGTCTTCTGTAAGGTACAGTCTCCAGCTACCTCCAATTTTAATGGGAAATCCTACGCGAGCTCCCATGTCGCTACCTCTCTTTGCGTATGGTGTGACTAATCACTGTACTTAAGCTTAGAAAAACTCATTGATACAGGCCGGGGCTTGAACTTGGGCCCATCAGATGACAGGCCTGTCATATCGGCCTGTCATATGATACAAAAATATGAAGTCATATAGGTTACCAATTGTCCCTGTAAGCTTATAACTTAGACCTACCCCACAAAACTGTCGCATTCCTTACAATCTTCGTGGAAAAATGTGGTGACTAGTCACAACGTTGGACTTTCAACCCTATGCAGTTGCGATAAGGTCCGGGCGATGACATGAAGTCAGTACCCGGACAGTATGGGTACTTTCCAGTCGCCAAAGAGTCAAAATTAAGTGAACGCCTTTCACGATCATCGACACGATCAAGCTATATCCAAACTAGCTGTTACCCGCGACTACGTCTGCGTTTGTTTAAAGACAAACGTAGTCTATGTCCTTCCCCAGGATATAATCTATCTCCCTGTCAAATTTTGTCACGATCCGTTCAGCCGTTTAGTCCTGAAAAGGTAACAAACAAACAAACAGAGTTACTTTCGCATTTATAATATTAGTAACAATACATACCGGCCAGAATCATAACCACCATTTTCGCTTCGCCGTAGTCGGTTAAAAAGAAATAAAGAATTGTTGAGCAATAATGGGATTTCCCATTTCAAATTTGAGCCTCTGACTGGGGACTGTACCTCCACCTTACAGGATCCCGCAGTTAAAAGACACTACTTATGTGTCGCCATAAGATAATCAGAGCTGAAAGGATGCGCTAGATTTTGAAGGTGTACTGACTATAGGCTATTAATAGTGGCCACTTACTATCAGGCGGGCCGAACACTCGCTTTACACTTTTGTGGAATAAAAAAGTTATCAACAATTTTATCTATGTATTGTTATAGACAGTCAATGTCACCATTGGTTGGGTTTTAAATGCGCACCAAAATTACAAATAGAGAAATAGGACAATTGTATCTTTATTAGCCGACTTGAAAACGTAGGGGGTTCTCAATTCGGAACCACTCAACGTTTGTAGTTACCTAGTTGTAACCAAGTATCAGTTAGTTAGATAATGGTGCCAATTCTGTTGTACAAAATCACTAAGCTTAACTAATTCGACAGGATAAAAGTATTGCCATCCTTATTTAACTCGCACATGAGAATGGGATAGTGAGACTGTAACTCCTGTCAATTAAGTTAAGCTTAGTGATTTTGTACAACAAAAGCTACCTCAGTGCCTAAGTAAATCTAACAAATAAACCATCCCACGATATGAAATATATACTGTTTACATTTCGTATTACAATGAAAACCTTCATGGACGTTTTATTGAAATTCAAATTCAAATTCAAAAAGATCTTTATTTGACTAGACTTTACAGGCAAGTACTTTCAAATCGTACGAATCTACCACCGGAATCGGAAGGTCGGTTTTGCTGAGAAGAATCCGGCAAGGAACTCAGCAATTACTCTTTTAAAAACCAAAAGAATTACATAAAGTTTACATTTCAAATACTAACTTAACATGGATACCTATTTCTCAAAATATGACATAGGTACTTCTTAAAATACACAAAAATAATTGTGCCACTAACTGCGTTTGTAAACAGATCCGCAAGGGGGGTACTAGTGAAATTCGGTAGAGATAGCACAGCACTATAATAAACAAAGTTATTATTTAAGAGATAATGATTATCAGTGTAGGGTGCCTAAACATTACCAGAAGTAAGCAGGATCTTTTTTAAATGTCAATATACGATAAGGTACATACTTTTTTATCGGACTGGATCGATTTCGTTTTTACTTGTTACTAGCTGTTTTCCCCGCGACTTCGCCTGCGTATCAATATAATATATATGTAATATATATAATATGTATATGTTACTCAGTGATAATGTAGCTTTCAAACGGCTTTATAATATTAGAGTAGATGTAGACTTCATTACTACTAGCCCAGCGTATCCTCGTGGAGCACTGGCAACCTTACTTACCGCAGAAACACAACACTACATCAAGTAGTGTTATTTCACTGCGGTCTTCTGTAAGGCGGAGGTGCAGTCCCCAGTCGGGCGGCTCCAATATTAATGGGAAAACCCACGGGAGATCCCAATTCGCCCTACCTTTTATTTTGTACTACATACTACAGCTTAATTCATAACAGATTCAACTATTTACAAAAAAAAAGAACTACCTACTTATAGATAAAAGATCTGACCCAAACTAGATTCACCTGGAAGCGTGCCAAGAATGCTGGCAGCATTGCCACGCTGGATAGCAATGCTGATTCTCTGAGCGAGATTAAATATAGTCCTACATAGATTAAAGTCTCGTTTTATTTAGCTAACTATTCCATAATTTTAACCTTAGATTTACACAATCGTCTGAATAAACGTTTTCATGGTCACCCTACAAAATTATAATGATGTTATGTAATTTATACGATAAGTAGGTATTTAGTCATTGATTTCTTATCGATCATATTGTTGGGTATTTAAATAGTTGCTTTCGTTCTACGGGACCACTTTAGTGCAGTGTTGATAGCCTATAGACGCATCTAAAAGGTAAGGTTCTATTAATTTTTAATATATTAATATTTTCTTTTGTGATTATTCAACCACGTTCTACAATATTACATTTAATAAAGTGTCCGGTCGTGATTTAAAATGAAGACTTTGATTTGCATGTGATTAAAACAAAACAAATGATTTTAAAACGAATATAATAATTTAATTATTATTCCAAGTGCTTTAAAAATATATAGTGCTTCTCAAAATTGTTGTGCCCTAAACGAATTTGTTTATTACAATACTCATACTCTTTTAGTAGTAACTAATGTGCAATCAATGAATTATATGTCCGCCTATCTGTTTGCCTAGGCAAGACTAAACTGATTTTGATAGGAATTTTATAGACAGAAAAATTACTTAAACCTTGAAATATACCACTGGGGTTTTTTGCTCCACATCCTTGCATTTTATGCATTTTATTATCAAACTCGCTATGCTCGCGACTTAAAACGGGTGGATTTAATTTTATTCACTAAATGGGCTTTAATTTATGAACGGAACCATTTTTTTTAATAATAATAATAATAGTTTATTGAGTGATAAAGATTGCAGTGTATACATGTTCCGATGGTCCCTGCACTAAGCGCAGCTTGTATCGCAGGAGACGAATTTTTATTTTCTAAATTTACAAATGCCTTAATTACTCCTCATAACATTAGTTATTTGTTAGTGAAAGTTTCATCAAAACTGCCTGGGGATTAGCCGGAATAAACAAACATAATTAAAAAAATATATTTGTTTTATATACTTTCAAATAATCAAAATCAAAAATCATTTATTCAGTTTAGGCCCTAATAAGGCACTTATGAAGGTCTAAATTACCACCGGTTCGGAAAAAAAAACCACCTGAGAAGAACCGGCAAGAAACTCAGTGCTCTGTCTTTTTTTTCATGTAATAATCATGATATAACAATTTGTAACAAAATTCTTCTAGACATTGGTATGAAATTACAAATATCAAAATGAAAGCTACCAAGTTGGTTTTGTCACTGCTTTCATGAAATACATATTTTAAACGTAGTAAAATGTCTGTTTGGAAGAGCTCACATCTTGTGGTAACGCCGCCATTTGTTACCGATTTAAAAATAATAATTTATTTTATTACCTGAGTTAATTTTATTTAAAAAAATTATGGCAATTAAATTTATCAAAGTACAATCGTGGACTTAATACAAAAGCATTTGACAGTCAACTACAGAAGGCAGGAGAAGTCGTAGAAGTAGGTGTCCATCTATACTAATATTATATATAGAATGAATAGGCTCCGAAACTACGGGACCGATTCCAAAAATTCTTTCACCGTTAGAAAGCTACATCGTCACTGAGTAACATAGGCTATATATTATACTAGCTTCCCGCCCCGGCTTCGCTCGGGTAGACAAAATATTTGATAAATGTCTATAGGCTCCGAAACTACTGGACCGATTTCAAAAATTCTTTCACCGTTAGAAAGCTACACTATCACTGATTAACATAGGCTAGCTGCCGGCCCCGGCTTTGCACGGGTAGACAAAATATTTGATATAAATGTCTACCCGTGCGAAGCTGGGGCGGGCCGCTAGTATAGAATATATAATAATAATAAAAGAGTTATCTATATATCTCAAATGCTTTTATGTTGTCATTACAAACAGACACTTCAATTGTACTTAGAGTCGGCAACGCGCGTGATACCCCTGGTGGTGCAACCATCCACGGCTACAGTGACCGCTTACCGCTTGTGTTTATGTTCCGAACAATGCATTTAACTTTTTGTTACAGTCAAAATACAATGGAAGCGCTAGTTTTTGACGGAAAGAGCTTGTCTCTCGAGTACCAGAAAAGCAGACCACTCCCCAAAATCACAACGGATGACCAGGTCATAGTGAGGGTGGAGTACGCTGGAGTGTGCGGCACAGATCTACACATCATTCACGTAAGCATTCATTAACGTCAGTTAATCTATTTTTATTTTATTTATTTATTACGCACAAAAAACAGTGCCGGTAGCATGAACTTTTTCGACAACGTTTCGTATCGCCTTCGACTATTTTTGTATTGAAATTTGAACAGCGCTGCGGCGGTGAAAAGTGGAACTAAAAATTCGTATGACTATTTTAAAGATTTTTCGAATACGTTGTCGACAATGTTCGTGGTACCGGCACGGAACACAATCTGTGCAGGTAGTAGGAACATTTTTCGACTACGAACACTCATATCATAAAGATGAAATTTGGAACGCAGATAGTTTAAAACCTGGATTAACACATAGGGCACTTTTTATCCCGGGATGTTTTTAGGTTCTTCTGGGATTCTAGGCTCAATGCGGACGAAGTCGCGCGCAGGCGCTTGTATTTTATAATATGTGTTTTCCAGGGCGATTTCCCAGCAACGAAGGAGAAGGCTATCGCAATGGGCCACGAGTTCTGTGGAATTGTTCACGAAGTCGGCAAGGACGTCATTTTCAAGAAAGGACAGAGGGTGGTCGTTGACCCCAACAAGTATGAATTTATCTTTATTATCTTAGTATTTAGAAAGACTAGTTCAATATCTTTTAGGGATGTGAAAATAATCGATATTTATATTAATCGATGATTTTTAGGGTTCCGTACCTTAAAAGGAAAAAAAGAACCCGTATAGGATCTCTTTGTTGTCCGTCTGACTGTCTGTCTGTCTGTCTGTCAAGAACTTTTATCTCAAAAACGCGTGGAGTTATCGAATTGAAATTAATATGAAATATCCGAGTCTCTGGTCCCTTTCGGCTGTAAAATAATCAAACCTGTAAGTCAATATGAAGAAAACATATTACCGTTTATGTCGCAAAATTTCACATATTTTGCGATTTCACAAGGGAATCAAAACCTACAGGGTACTTCCCGTTAACCTAGAACCATGAAATTTGGCAAGAACCAGTGTCTTATAACACAACACAAGTATAGGAAAAAATCCGAAAACTGTAAATGTTTTTTTTAAATGCGAATTTACTAACAATAATTCCTGTTTCGCGCTGTTGAGAGTCTCCGACGAATAATGACCTCATTTGAAGTTCGCCTACTTTTAATCTTACCTAAGCCTAACCGAAAGTGTGAACGGAACCCTCGGTGCGCGAGTCCGACTCGCACTTGGCTGGTTTTATTGCTTATAATCGATTCTCTAAATATTAATATTAAAATGATTAATTTATCTCTAGGGCCTGCAGTCTATGTGACTACTGCCGCAAGGGAACTTACCAGTACTGCCTTTCGGCTGGCATCAATAGCACCATCGGCATCTGGGCAGACGGAGGCTGGGCCCAGTACGTCGTCTGTCCTCAAAGCCAGGTGTTTGCTGTGCCAGATGGGATCACAGCTGAGCAAGGTACGTGGCTGTTAATTTAACGCCATAGCTAGTAAGAATGCTATGTATTTACCTGTCTCCCATGGCAGAGAGCAAGCCTAGAGCGTTGGGGAAGCTGAACGGGTTGATCTTGACTCCGATTAAAGTCAACTCCTTGTCTTACATCTGGACAGGATTGATGCTGAAACAAACAATTGAGATCTTAGTACTTACTTGAACGTAATGTTGAATCATCAATATGGAAGTACAACAAAAAAATATAGATTTTTTATACCACTAAGGTGGCACACAAGGATGCGGCCCAACTGATGCTAAGCAGTCACCGTAGCCTATAGCGGCTAGCAATTTTGGCAACGCGCGTTTGATACCCCTGGGCCTCGAGTCCGATATTTCATTTAGCACAATTTCGTGCCATTATGACGGTTTATTTGCAGCATTTGGAAGTAAAGGAAGTCCTCACACAAGAGACTTGTATTTGGGAAGTACTTGGGTTGTAATATACATGTTTATGCAATTGTGTGTAGTCTGATGTGTTTTTGTTTCGTCATTGCTTATTGGTACGGTAGGTAGGTACTCTGCAAATTTTTTGACAGTTCTTGTGACGTCATATTTCACTTTGAAATACAATTCCGAAAAGGTTGCTTTTTGAGGAAGTGTAATACAGTTGTGTTTAAAAAAACTGATGAAATATGGTCAATTTTGGATTTAAACATTGCTGTTGATGTTCACAAACGCCGGCGATAACATCATAGAAGCCACCGCCTTCGCTTTCATGCCCTACTAAGACATAATATAAACCCACATTGTCCTTTACCCGTGACGCAATTTGTGAGGACATTTCACCAAGAAAAGGAGACCATAAGGAACTCCCCGAAAAACTGGATCCACATATTATACGTGTTGTTATTAAACGCGTTGCCAACCCTGTTGTTGATGAGGACTCACTGTGGTAGCAGCATTACTATTAGCCCAGCGTATCCTCGTGGAATACTGGCAACCTTATTCCCCGCAGAAAAATAAACACTACATAAAAGTGTTATTTGACTGCGGTCTTCTGCTTACAGAACCTTACTTACTTTAGGTTACTTACTGTACCTTAGGTACAGTCCCCCATTTATTATTACAAACTTATTTGCGGTTAGTGCAGTAGCCATGTCTAGGGTTTGAACCGCAAAGTTAAGTTTGACTTTTACGTACTTTGTTTTTAGTACGGAACCCTTGGAGTGCGTGTCCAACTCGCACTTGGCCTTTTTACTTTTGCATACGTAGCAGCGTATATAGCGCCATTTCACCCTTGCAACTGGCTTTGCCATTCAAGAGTAACTGACAAAATCACAACTTAATATAAAACAAAGTCGCTTCCCGCTGTCTGTCTGTCCCTACGTATGCTTAGATCTTTAGAGCTACGTAACGGATTTTGATGCGGTTTCTATACTAATATTTAAAAAGAGGAGAGATCAGTATTTTTGGGTGTATATTTGTATTGAATAGGCCCCGAAACAACTGGACCGATTTCAAAAATTCTTTCACCGTTTGAAAGCTACACTATCACTGAGTAACCAGGCTATATATTAGACTAGCTTCCCGCCCCGGCTTCGCACGGGTAAACAAAATATTTGATAAATGTCTACCCGTGCGAAGCCAGGACGGGTTGCTAGTGAATTATATAGTCTCTGCCTATTCTATCCCCGTTTAGCTCATGGCGTGATAATACGCATATGTAAGTAACACAATTGTATTTCTTGTAGCCGGTCTGTGCGAGCCCTACTCGTGTGTGTCGCACGGTTTCGACAGAGCTTCCCCCATGAGAGTCGGCCAGAAAATCCTGGTTTGCGGAGCTGGTATTATTGGTAAGTCTAGATTAAAGGCGAAATAGCGAATACAGAGACGATGGCTGATAGAGAGGGATGGAAGAGGAACCATGGGATAAGGGTAGGGGAATTGTATGCAATATGACATAGCTAGAAACGAAATATTATGTTGTAAAACAAAAATGTTGTGATAATGCTATTTTGTTAGTGTTATTTAATCTGTAATATAAAAATATTGACAGATACAGATATCTTACCGTATCTGGGTGGTGTGTAACACAAGGCCGGATCCAGCTTTTAAGTCAGGGCGGTCATCTATACTCTATACTAATACTTAATATTATAAAGAGGAAAGATTTGTATTTTTGTAGGTTTGTATTGAATAGGCTCCGAAACTACTGGACCGATTTCAAAAATTCTTTCACCGTTAGAAAGCTACACTACCACTGAGTACTATATTATACTAGCTGCCCGCCCCGGCTTCGCACAGGTAGACAAAATATTTGATAAATACCTACCCGTGCCGGGGCGGGCCGCTACATCATATGTTCGAGGTCTAGTCATAAGAATATGTCAAGAAACGCTCCAATTTCGATTACAATAAATACATATTGCTGTGGCCAAATGACATGGCATAAGGAAAGATGGATTGTACGGAAGGTGACCAAAGAATTCACATGAGACGAGAACTTAAGTTCATCATGGCTCAAATCAACTTTAAAGCTTCTAATTTCATCGCTCGAGGATGGACGAAGGGAGAAGCAATGACGACATGCTGCATTCACTGAATTCGTGAGATGCTTAAAGATACATATTGTTTGCCACCACAGGTAACCTGTGGGTGACCACCCTGCACCACCACGGTCACAGAGACGTGACTGTGTCCGAGATGAACAAACATAGGTTGGAAATCGTCAAGGGATTAGGTTTGTATTTTTCTTATACCACTAAGGTGGCCCACCTGATGGTAAGCAGTCACCCTAGCCTATAGCCGCTAGCAATACCAGGGGTATCACTAACGCGTTGCCAACCATGTTGTGGATGAGGAGTCACTGTGCAAGCAGCGTTATAACTAGCGCAGCGTATCCTCGTGGAGCACTGGCAACCTTACTGACCGCAGAAACACAACACTACATCAAAGAAGTGTTATTTGACTGCGGTCTTGTGTAAGGTAGAGGTACAATCCCCAGTGAAGCGGATCCAATTTTAATGGGAAAACCCACGGGATATAAGATCCCAATTCGCCCTACCTCGCATTTTTAAGCTCATGGTGTCACTGTACTTAAGCTTAGAAAAACTGATTGGTACAGGCTAGGGTTTGAACCTATGGTTTTTAATTATTATGTAAATTAACTAACCGAACTTTAATTTTCATTTCAGAAACTGGATTCAGGCTAGTTACTCCTGATGTTTTAGCGACCGAAAACATTTTGTACGACGTGATCATCGACTGCACTGGTATGTATTTATTCATTAAAATATAATAGATTTTTCCATTAAATTAGTGTACCTATTTATTTCTATTGGAACAAAACATTATAACATAAACTTATATTAAAAACTTAAAATAAACTAAACTAAGAAGTACAAAACTTATTAACCTACACGTAAAATAAATGTCCCGAACCACTGTCACGGGGAAGTGTGCCAAGAAGGCGGCAATGCCGCCAGCCTACTTCTTATTTTAATATAAGTTTAATAGCATTACGCCATAGCACTTACACTCTTATCTTATCTTATAGTTGGGCTTTTGTTGGGTCCAGGCTACCCCAGACGCACGTAAACCCTTGGGATCTTTTGTGCTGAAGACTTACACTCTTAATTAACAAACTTAATAAGTCGTACATGGAAATATAATGACCGGCCAATGATTGGTTTACTTTTACTCAAACAACTATTTCTAATGAGTTCAGAAAAAAATGAAAAAGTAGAAAAATGCAAATATCTTGAAATCCATGCGACTTTTCTTCGTTAATTTTAGTGTAGAATAGACCTAGGTCTAGCCTACTTCGAGTGTCGCTGCGTAATACGTAATACGTAATGGTTTTGGGACACCTTTTATAGATGAATACATACTATTATGACATTAATTTGACAGGTGTGGGAAAAGTAATGGAGATCAACTATGCCTACTTGAGCTACGGCGGTAAATACGTGCTCTTCGGATGCTGTCCCACAACGCACCAGGCCACGTAAGATATTCATACCTTTTTAATGCCAACAACACTAAAAAGCTAGGAGGCCGAGTGGTATGAAGCTTTGCCTGCCATTCTAGCGACGCAAGTTCCAATCCCACCATCCTTTATCTGTACCAATGAGTTCAAACTTAAGTGCAGTGATTAGTCACACCACGAGCTTTACGGTGAAGGAAAACATCGTGAGGAAACCTGCATATTGCATAAGTCTGAGAAGAAATTCAAGGACGTATGTAGTGCGACGGACTCACCAGTCACGTGGGCACAAAATTATCTTCGGTGGAAAGTGGGTGTTGTAACAACTCTGCCTACCTCTTCGGGTCCTCAGTCCTCATCAACAACATGGTTGGCAACTCGTTAGTGATCCCCTGGTATTGGTAGCGGCTATAGGCTACGGTAACCGCTTACCATCAGGTGGGCCGTACGCTTGTATGCCTTAGTGGTATAAAATTAAATCTATATTTTTTTGTACTTGCATATTGATGATTAAATATTATGTTCAAGTAAGTACTAAGATCTCAATTGTTTGTTTCAGTATCAATCCCTTCGAGATGTACAACAAGGAGTTGACTTTAATCGGAGTCAAGATCAACCCGTTCAGCTTCCCCAACGCTCTAGGCTTGCTCTCTGCCATGGGAGACAGGTATTTACCTTATTATATATATATATATATTTATATAGCATTCTTTCTAGCCAGGGCGTCTTATAAAACGGAGGCTTTTCCAATTTCAAGGACGTATGTAGTGCCTAAGAGACGGCGACGGACTCACCATCTGTCACGTTGGCACCAAATTATCTTCGGTGGAAAGTGGGTGTTGTAACACCTCTGCCTACCATTCTCGGGAACCTTTGGGGAAGGCGTGAAGATTTATATTTATTAGCTTTTTGCTTTATCCGGCAACTTCGCTGCGCATTAATCTGGATCTCGAGAAATTTCGACATTCTCGACTACAGTCACTACGGCGTCACTTACAGTGTCTAATTGTAACACACACTCAAATTAAAACATCCAAATCAGTCATTGTACCTATACTATACTATACTACACTTATAGGTACATAGTTAGCGCGAGCATGAATAAATTGCGTCGTTTGCGTATCGCCTTCGACTATTTTTGTATTGAAAAATGAGCGCTGCGGCGGTGAAAAGTGGAACAATTCGCTAGTTACGTTTTCGCTTACGTAGTCGACAATGTTCCTGCTACCGGCACCGGTAGCAAGATCATTTTTTGAAAACGTACCTCATGAAATGTCAAAATTGTCATACTAATTTTTAGTTCCACTTTTTACCGCCGCGGCGCTATTCATTGTTCAATACAAAAATAGTCGAAGGCGATACGAAAACGTTGTAGAAAAAGTTCATGCTACCGGAACAGCACTATACTAATGTTAGTTTTCTCATTTTCACAGGTACCTCAACTACAAGAGGCTGGGTATTAAGACCTACTCGCTATCTGAGTACAAGGTCGCGTTCGAAGACCTGAAGGCTGGTGTTGTGTCCAAGGCTATCTTTAAGGTCACCAAGTGATGTGTTTATAACACGATGACCAACAAACGAGCTCTGTTCTAATTAAACACATTTTCGTATATACCTCTTTTTATTTCTCCCGTCACCTAATATCTTGTCTATGAAGTAGATTACCTGTTGTAAAACAATATTTGTGTTGACGATAAACTCTTAAAAATACCTAGTTATGTACGCCCATTCTAATGCCTTTGGTCAAATAAATATGTATAATTTTCAAATTATGTACTTTTTGATTGCACTTTTCTTATCGATAAGTTCCCTGGAAGCTTTGCATCGAGATACAGGGAACGCTATGTAAGCTTAAATATGTATGCGCAATGATGCCCCGCTTGTCTTTTGAATTATTATATTAGCACAGCTACATCGGTGCACACCTATCTTAGTTCATTTTATTTTCAAAAACCGAAATACGCCCCCAAATCTTGACTAGCTTGTGTCTAGAAGAACTTTTGTTAAACATTGTTATATCATGATTGTTACATAAAAAAGACAGAGCACTGAGTTTCTTGCCGGTTCTTCTCAGGCAGTTTTTAATCCGAACCGGTGGTATTTAGACCTATTAAGGGCTAGTTGATATATTGATTTAGTTCTCATATTTTTTATACCACCCAACACGCCTAATGGTAAGCGGTTACCGCAGCCTATGGACGCTTGCTTGCAACACCAGGGCCAGGGGTATCACTCGCGCGTTGCCGACCCTGCAGAAATCTCTTCACACCCTTCTTGAAGAACCCTAATACAGCATAGAAATAGAAATATATTTCTTTATTTAATAATTTAGTACACACAATAAAGTAAAAAAAAAAAATCACATGAAAGAAATAAATAGTACAAGGGCACTGCTTATTTCAAAAGAAATCTCTTCCAGCAGACCCGCGAGAGGATATATTAAAAGGTAAACCGGCATAGTGTGCATAGGATTATATATTACAATAAACATATATATATATACTACAAACTAAATATACACAAATATTTATAATAGGCATATATAACATATAGATATACTAAATACAAATACATATATACAACTAGGATGAAGAAGAGAGATAATGATTTTTAACTTGTTTCTTAAACAGAGATATGGTTTTACACGTACGGATATTAGGTGGAAGAGAATTCCACAACTTGACCGCATGGACCGTAAAGGAATAAGAATAAAATATAATATTTACTTCTTACTTAATATTCGCTCTTTTTTTTAATAAGAATTACAATCATTGAAATACTTATTATGGCCATTATTGAGATAGAACAAAAATAAGGCTTCTAATACGGGAGCCCCTTTTTCAGTTTTGTTATTTGTTGTTACAGCGGCAACAGAAATACACCTTTTGTGAACATTGCATTTATACCTATTACAAATTATTAAGATAGAGAAGAGAAGAGAAGACGAAAAAAACAAATTTCTAGGAGGGGAGCCCCCTTTTTTATTATTTTTTGTTACAGCGCCAACAGAAATACCCTTTTTTCAATTTCTACTGTCTATCCTTTACGGATCATGAGATACATCCAGCTGACTGGCAGACGGACGGACGGAAACCAATACCTTGCTTGGGTTCCGTTACCCTTCGTATACGGAACCCTAGTAAAAATGTAGCCAGGTCAACGATCCATCTGGCAGAAGGCTATAATGCGGTGACCATTCTAGGAAATGTCTGCATGACAATGTAAACATTATTCTGTGACTATATCATGTAGAGCGAACGAAATCATTATTAATCATAGCATTTTGGATGATTCTAATGATGTAAATCGAATCATAGTATAACAATAGAGATGATGGATTGATTTCAGTTAACAATGATTCATTTTATTATGCGTCAATTCGAATCGCGTGAAGTCGTCTCGATGGCAAAACAGCTACATTTTGTGGGACAAGCGTTGAGCTTCCAACTAGAACACCTGTGTGAACTGTGTCTATAATTCACTCTTATGATATAGTCACAAAGGACATAATCCATTTTGGTCCAAATCTGAAATTTCCGGCCAACGCATTTTTTAAAATTATCTGTTAGACGTTGCTCGTCGGAACATTTTTCACTGTGGCACCAAACCTGTAGGATAATTGTAGTTGATTTTATTTGAGTATGAAAATCTGAATTTTCATATTTTTTGTTGAAAATAGGAATTCAATATAACTAAAACATATGAAACGTCTTGTAATGTCCAACTTTGGTGCCATAGTAATAAATGCTCCTCCAATTTTTATGGGAACACCCACGGGAGATCTCAATTCACCCTACCTCTCTTTCTAAGCTCATGGTATGATCACTGTACTTAAGCTTAGAAGAACTTATTGGTACAGGCCGGGGTTTGAACCTGGGCCCATCAGATGACAGGCTGTTGCTTCAACCACAAGACCACCACGGTGTTTAAAATATGATAATAGGAGAAAAGCATTTCTCTTGTTAGGTGATTGAGCTTGGTGCAGACGACGGTTAAAGTTGAAATTGACTTTCGTAGTTTTATTGACAGTGTTCTATTAAGTATAAGGTGCTCTGTGGCATTGTTACAGACACAATGACGTTCAGGGAAAATGCAAGCTTTTACCCTCCTACGCGCGACTACAATAGATCGGACAGACTTGCGACATCCTGACACACATCCGCTTTTATATTGTATACATACGTCTATATCTATATTAATAGTAGACTAGTGGACCCGCCCCGATTTTGTTCGCTCTCTCAGATAACAAGCAAGGTTTGAAATATGTGCTCTTGGTCAGCCGAACTTGTTAAATATGGTTAATAAATAAATAAATAAAACTTGCAATCATCTAACCAACTTTTTTCCACTTCAAGGGTAGACTTGTGTACATAAGCGTCCATAGGGTACGGAAACCGCTTACCATCAGGTATTCTTTTATATTTGTCAATCTCTTCATACATGCCCGCCGGTTTTGACTAGGTAGGTAATCTATTCCATATTTTGCGTTTTCACAAGGGAATCAAAACCTACAGGGTACTTCCCGTTAACCCAGATCCATGAAATTTGGCAGGAAGTAGTGTCATACAGCACAAGTAAAGGATAAAATCTAAAAGCCGTAATTTTTTTAAGTAAGTATTTACTCTAAAATATTCCTGAAGCGCGCTGTTGAGAGTCACCGACGAATAATAATGACCTCATTTAAAGTATGCCTATTTTTAATCATACCTACAAGTGTGTACGGAACCCTCGGTGCGCGAGTCCGACTCGCACTTGGCCGGTTTATTTTTCATTGTTATTTTTTTGGGTTTGAAACGTTTATTCTCATAAGAATTAATGCATTCACTTACATGAGAACTTATAAACAAAAAACTTAACATAATTGTGTACATTTCAATTGTAGCAGGAGGCGTACCTGGTCTACTTTATTATAGTAAAGTTTTAGTATTTAAGGCGTTTACAATTCAATCCATCGCTCCACTACATAGACATAAGAGGAATAATGTAACTTTAAATTTACTGTCAAGCCAAATCTAAGGTGGGTAGCTTCAAAAATGTATCCATCACAAGTATGCAGAGTATCAAATAATCTCACTCAAAACCAAATAATGATTATCAGATATGAGGGTAGAAGTAGCACAATTCACGCCGATCAACAGCAACTGGAAGCGACTAGCCGAGCGTATATTGAGAGTATAGGGATTATGTGGAAAGTAGATTTTAAATTAAATTACATACTTAGTTACATATTTTTGGTTATTTTAATTATTGAATAAAAAGTTACTTCAATATTTATTCTTGTTTTGAGTCGAAAATATTATCAAATAATAAATGTGTTGAATTACTAATTATTAAAATGATTTTAAGCAATTTTTTGAATGTATGCATGTTTGTGGCTTCTTTTATGAAATTAGGTAATTGGTTATAAATCTTAGCGCTCTCGAAAGTTATATTTTGTTTTCCGTAATTTGTTCTTGGAGTACGTAATATAATATTATTTGCGTTTCTTAATCGTTTGAGTTGGGGGTGCTCGTTCTTAATTGTTAATTTAATGTTAGAGTGTAATTCTTTAGATAATAATTTCCGTATTAAGATGCATGTATAGTATTTGTATGTTTTGTCTATGTTCATTAACTTTGTGTCACTATATATTTTTGTAGTTGAAGTAAGGTAGTTGTAGTTAAATAATGTTTTAATTAATTTGTTCTGCGAAGTTTGTAATTTACCAAGGTTGGTATTGGCAGCTGATCCCCAGATTTCGATCAGGTAGTCAATATGCGGCTTCACTAGTGAATTATATATGTGGAATTTGACATTGCGAGGTAAGCATTTAACGATTCTTCGAAGCGCTCCGTTTAGCGATGTTAGTTTGGCTTTAATTCGTTCAATTTGTGGTTTCCAAGTTAAATGCCTGTCAAGGAGAAGGCCTAAATATTTTTCTGTGTCTGATTTATTAATTATAGTGTTGTTGATTTTTCCGAAATTTTTAATTTTTTTATTTTTAGCTGTAAAGATGACGTAGTGCGTTTTAGCAATGTTAATTGTTAGTAAGTTACATTGAAACCAAGTATTAAGAAGGTTAAGGTCATTTTGAGCATCTTCAACTACTGATTCTACTGTATTGCCAAAATAAAAAATGTTTGTGTCATCTGCATATAGTGACAGCTCCCCTTTAATTTCGAGTTGGCTAATGTTATTTATGTAAATCAGAAATAGCAATGGCCCCAGGATCGATCCCTGTGGGACCCCATATGTTACTGGTTGTACTGAGCTTTGAAATTCAGCCATCTTTACTACTTGAAAACGATTTGTAAGGTATGACTTGATCATTTTATGAGCTTTTCCGGTAACACCAACATCTGACAGTTTACTCAAAAGCAGTGAGAGACTGACGGTATCGAAAGCTTTCTTTAGATCGATGAAAATGCCAAGACCGATTTTTTTGTTGTCTATGTTATTTTTAATTTTAGTTATTAGGTCTACAGTTGCAGACAGAGTATTCGATTTAGGCCTAAATCCGTATTGCTTACGATAAAGAAAGTCAATGGAGTTTAGGTAAGCCGCCAAGCGGTTGTAAATTATTCTCTCGAAGATTTTTGAGATCGTCGGGAGAACCGATATAGGACGGTAGTTACTGGAATCTGTTTTACAGCCTGATTTATAGATTGGCGTCACTTTGGCTATTTTTAGATTAGTGGGAAAAATACCTTGCTCCAAGCAATAGTTCAAGCAACGTGTGAGTTCGTCAACAATTTGGTTTTTAAGACATTTGATTATTTTTGTGTTAATATTGTCAATGCCCGAGCTTGTATTTGAGTCTAAATTATCTATTATTTTTAATACTTCATCAGTCGTTGTTGGGGCGAAAGCTGTAATACCATAACCGATACGATTAACATCAACTCTCACAGTAGTGTAGACCTTATTATTGTGATACTTTGTGGGGATATCGTCTGCCAACTTAGAACCAATTGTAGCAAAGAATTCATTGAAGCATTCACACATTTCCTTGGTATCTGTGATTATAATTTTGTCTTTCTCTAGCTTCGCAGGTATAGTAGCCTCTGGTGTTTTGTTGTGTGTCAGACTGTCTATTAACCTCCACATTTTCTTGGGCTTATTTTTACAGGCAAAGAATTGTTTAGTGTAATACTCATTTTTCATTTTGCCTATTTCCTCAGAAACTTTCTTGTTTTCATGTTTGAAATCATTCTTTAATTTAACATCTTCGGGGAATTTTTTATGCTGACGATGAAGCAAATTTTTCTTGTTAATTTTGTCCAGTATTTTTACATTAATCCAGTCTTGTCTTGGAGGGAGTATATTTTTTATTCTTTTTACTTTGCATCTTTCGATTATGTTCATTAGTTTATCCTCAAATGTTTTGTAGTTATTGTTACTTGTATTTTTCATAGCCTTTTCTGCTAGTTTCTGCAACTCTGCATAATTTAGGGATTTATACTCTAATCTTTGTCGCTGCTCAGATTTATGTCTATCAATCTCAAAGTATATCTGCTTGTGGTCTGACATAGACGAGTCTATGACTGCTAGGTGAAATCTGCTATCTATAATGTTTGTTGAAACGTGATCCAGTAGGGTTTTCTTTTGTGATGTTTCACGGGTGCAGTATTTGGGAGTAATTTTGTTTAATATAGTAAATCCATTTTCATTTAGCGTATCTTTATAATCTTTGACTGTGTTGCTATCATCTAGTAGGTCAAGGTTAAAATCACCAAAGACTAATGATCTTCGTTTATTACTTAGTTGTTGTGAGAATACATCCAGAAAGTTTTTTACATTTGTTCTTCCCGGTTTATACACAACCCCAATATCTAGTGAAAATTTCATCAAGTGCAACCAAAGAAATTGGTTGTCATCTTTAGTTCGTGTTTCATTTTCATAGTGTTTTAGGTGTCTTGCTACAAAAATTGAGACTCCACCACCCACGGCACCTTGTCTGTAATTATAGTAGTGCGTATAACCTGGTATTTGAAGTATTTTGGCTTCATCATCTGATTTTATCCACGTTTCTGTTAGGACTATGACATGTATTTCGTAATGTAAAGATTTGATGATGCAGCACAATTCGTCAAGTTTACCGGGTTTCACTATACTCCGAGCATTTGCATACAAAAATTTAAGGGAACTTTTACCCGGTTTTATATCATTATAGTTACTGAGAGT
This sequence comes from Falcaria lacertinaria, assembly GCA_951449985.1. NCBI lineage: Eukaryota > Metazoa > Arthropoda > Insecta > Lepidoptera > Drepanidae > Falcaria > Falcaria lacertinaria. The sequence goes on along the minus strand of OX602137.1, from coordinate 2,913,860 downwards.
TTGATACGTTGTTGATTGAGGTAGTTTACTATAGCGGAAGTTATCTACTTTTCTAAGTTTTTTGGAGGAGCATTTAATATTTTAGGTACACCCTTTATATATTTTATAATTAGGTTGTTTTCTCCTTTAGCACTTCGTTGCTTAAGTTCCTCTTTAAGATTTTTTAACTGTGTTTGCTGGTGAGGCGTTTGGTCAGAGAATATTTTAGTATGCGTATTTTGCAGCTTGTTTTTGCTACGTAGTATTTGTATTGCGGTTTGTTCAGATTCAAAGCATACTTTTATAGGTCGAATTTTGTTAGGCTTGTATCTTCCAACGCGTATTATTTTAACTGGTTCAGAACAGTTTTCGAGTATTAGATTAATAATTTTGACGGCTTCAGTTTTGTCGGAATGCCATCTCTCTGCCTTGTCACTGAGGTTGGGTTCTTGAATGCCTGTAATAAGTATATTCTCTTTTCTTGAGTTTTGTTCATTTAATTCATTCAGTATTTCGTCGAATGATGTTACATGACGAGTTCCTTCCAATGAACATGTCTGAAGCTTTTGAACGTTTGATTCAAGAGAAAAAATCTTTGTATCTACTGTGCGTATGCTTTCAGCTAGATTTTTAAATTCAGCTTTGATTTGTGTCTGTTCGGATGTTAAGTGTGCCACTTTTTGTTCTGTTACTCCTATACTACTTTTTATATCAAACATCTGGTCTTTAATTGTTGCAATGTCATTTCTGATTTGAGTAGTATTTTCATTTTGTACATTTATGGTTGTCGTCAGTAATGACATCATTTCCGCCATTTGCCTCTGAATATCTGTTAATTGTGTCTGAGTTTCATCTTCATTGAACTTGCGTTTATTTCGAAAAGTAATACCTGGTGTATCGGATGATTCAGCATTTTGAGTGTTTAATCCCGTACTGCTCAGGTTTGGTTGAGAACCACTGCGCGCTGTGTTCATGCCACTTCCAGTTGGTGAGCGTAGTATGTTCATGTTGAGTTATGACTTACTTTTTGTCGGCGAACAAACAGAGTAATAGAATCGGAGCTTGTCTCTTTCGCCCGAGGTGGTGAGGGGCGCTTGTTGCTTCGTCGGGTGGATGTGGCCAGTGTACAATGACAATAACTAACACTGCACTCGTCGATGTAATCACGATCTTAATCGTTTGTAAGTAAGTTGAAATAGGATTGCATCACTGGTTTATAATTTAATAGATATTTTGCGACACGTCTGCTTGGCACGCACTCTAGCCGACAATATTTCTTGTTATTATAGCGTCAACAGAAATACACATTCAGTGAAAAATTGAACTGTCTACCTATTACGGAATTTACGGATCATGAGATACAGCCCGCTGACAGACAGACGGACTGACAGCGGAGTCTTAGTAATAGGTTCCGAATTACCCTACGGGTAGAGAACCCTAAAAACAAAACAGAAGATTCACACGGACATAGTCGCTGGTAAACAGTAAGGCATACACGTAGAGACGCACCCAACCCAAGGAAACTTCAAAATGTCAATGTGTCGTCTGTATGTATGTATGACCAATCAGTTATTGTGTGGTGAGTGGGCGCTGGTATGTGGGGCATTGTGGGATACAATTGATTATTTAAACTGTTATATGATCGTGTTATCATTCATCTATATGGGTCGAATATTGAAAAGTAGGTCCTTTGTTTGGTTAACGTCTGATCTAGAGACGTCAATAATGGATGGTTTTTTATATACCACTAAGGTGGCACACAAGCATACGGCCCACCTGATGGTAAGCAGTCACCGTAGCCTATAGCCGCTAGCAATACCATGGGTATCACTAACGGATTGCCAACCATGTTGTTGATGAGGACTCACTTTGCTAGCTGCATTTCTACTAGCCCAGCGTATCCTCGTGGAGCACTGGCAAAGTGGCAACCTTACTTACCGCAGAATCACAAAACTACATCAAGTAGTGTTATTTCACTGCGGTCTTCTGTAAGGTTGTGGTACAGTATCCAGTCGGGCGGCTCCAATTTAAATGGGAAAACCCACGGGAAATCACAAATCGCCCTACCTCTCTTTTTAAAAGCTCATGGTGTGATTAATCCCTGTACTTAATCTTAGTAAAACTCATTGGTAAAGGCCGGGGTTTGAACCTGGGCCCATCAGATCGGGCGCTACCCCGGGTTACTGTAACAAACTTCCATCCCTTCAAGAAATCGCTCCCGCAGATTGCAGGAAAGCGAGAGGAAGAATCTTACAAATCACCCTTACATTTTTACATTACAAAAACCATTGGCCCACCGGTCTACTTTCTCACCGTGAATCACGCGCTTGACATTTGGCCGGGATGACGGTTAATTTAACAGTAACAGATCCAGTCAACTGATCGGTTCTGTTTGTGCATACAATGTGCGCAGGGGTAGGAAACCTTTGGTGTGAAATTATTTATCTACATTATTATTATGTACTTTATTGCTGTAACTTGTTAACTCATTATTATGTAAATTAATTTTAGTTGTTCATTTTTATATATGCCGTCGCTTCCTATAATTGTAATGACACTTAACTATACTCTGTTTACTATGTGACTTATATTGTGTGAGTGTTTATTACGTTGGTAGCCAAATAAATAAATAAATTATGAAGAGATTTTTTGTTTGTAATATATAACCTAAGGAATTAATGGACTTATTTCAAATATTGTTCTGCCAGTAGAATGCTATATTAACACTGAGTAACATAGGCTACATAATATATTACTAGCCCACTACAATTCTTTTAAAATTATAAAAGCATAACTAAGGGAAATTTCTACTATTATAAACATTTTTTTAAGAGAGGTTGGGCGATAGGATTTCCCGTGGGTTATCCCATTTAAATTGGAGACTGGGGACGGTACCTCCGCCTTACAGAAGACCGCAGTGAAATAATACTACTTGATGTAGTGTTGTGTTTCTGTGGTAAGTAAGTTTGCCAGTGCTCCACGAGGATACACTGGGCTAGTAGTATTGCTGCTAGCACAGTGAGTCCTCATCAACAACATGGTTGGCACCCCGTTAGTGTTACCCCTGGTATTGCTAGCGGCTATAGGCTACGGTGACGGCTTACCATCAGGTCGGCCGTATGCTTGTGTACCACCTAAGTGGTATAAAAAAAAACATGGGAAATTCGCATTATTTCACGTTTTTATAATTGTAGTAGCCACCGGCCCCGGCTTCGCACGGCCAGTGCTAGCCATATAAGTTAAATACCTACAAAACACAAATACATAAAAACCTTCCTCTTGAATTCTGTCTATTAAAAACCACATAAAAATCCGATGCGTAGTTCTAAAGATCTAAGCATACATAGGGACAGACAAAAGCGGGAAACGACTTAATTTTAAACGGTGTAGTGATAAACATGCGACGCCTTAGTTTTTAATGTGAAAATTCCTGATATACCCCTATCGCCATAGTAGGTATATATGTTGTTTTTGTCTTCATATTTTGTGATACGTAAAATATTGTAACAGCTATATTTAAACTAAAAAGATACAAAATCTGCTATATACCTAAAAAATACAAAAATGCGAATCGACCAATCTGATCCCAAATGTTGCAGACCCCTGATAATGAATAACAATATACGTTCGGTACAAGATGACAAGTCAAAATGCCCTGCACTCTTCGTATGTCAGACTTACGAGAATTATACAGAAAAATGAAAAAATAATATATATCAAAATGATGAATTTGAATATTATGCAATAAGACAATCATCAAGGAAAACGGAAATGTAAAATATTTCAATAAATACTACCTACATTTGTTTTTGTTTAATATACTCAAAGGACTGAAGGAGAAAGAGCCTGGTTATGTGAGACTAGCTTTTTCCCGCGGCTTCGCACGCGTGGTAAAGTGAATAAGTCAGATTTTCATACAAACTTTCACCCCCTGTTGTACCCCCTAGGGGTGGAATTTCCAAAAATACTAAAATAGGTATTTTTTATTTATAACTTAAAGGCCAAATCGCGAGTCGGTCTCCCGCACCGAGGGTTCCGTACTCACTTGCAGGTAAGGTTAAAACTAGGCGAAATTCAAATGAGACCGACTCTAAACAGCGCGATTCAGGAATATTTTTTAGTAAATTCGCTTTAAAAAAACTACATATTTACGGTTTTCAGATTTTTTCCTTTACTTCTGCTGTAAGACACTGCTTCTTGCCAAAACAAGGTTCTAGGTTAACGGGTAGTACCCTATAGGTTTTGATTCCCTTGTGAAATCGCAAAAATGCGCAAATATGCGACATAAACGGTCACATCTTTTCTTCATATTGACTTACAGGTTTGATAATTTTACAGCTGAAATAGACCCGGATATTTCATATTAATTTCAATTTGATAATTCCACGCGTTCTTGAAATAAAAAATCTTGACAGACGGACAACAAAGTGATCCTATAAGGGTTCCTTTTTTCATTTTAAGGAACGGAACCCTAAAAAACATTAAGATCTTTACTTTTAACCCCGAAAAAACATCGACATCTTACAGGAAAACGTAAAAGTATTTTTTTCTTATCTTCGTAAACGAATTCGGGGGAGGGAGCCAGTCTCCAATAAACTAGGATAGGGTCAGTAATTAGTTATTGATGACCTTTCTATAATCTATCGAAGGCTATTGTCAAGTTTTCCTCGTAGGCTGTACTGTATGTAATAGCTAATTAAAAGTAATCTAGATAGATGCACCATTTAGCCCGCAAGTACTGAGTACCTACTAGTAAGTACAGAGTTAGACGCAGTATATCGGCCTCGTATACTGATCATTTTCATAAAGCCGTACCGACAGCAAATAATTTTATTTATTTCAACTAACATCCATACATTTTTTTCCCAAAGGAGTACAGCATGGGGTTCTTCAAGAAGGGTGTGAGGAGATTTTTGAAGGGTCGGCAACGCGCGAGTGATACCCCTGGTGTTGCAAGCGTCCATAGGCTACGGTGACCGCTTACCATCAGGAGGGCCGTATGCTGGTTTGCCAAGTTAGTGGTATAAAAAAAAAACATCTATCATACTTACGTGCGTCTACCATCCATACTAATATTATAAATGCGAAAGTAGCACTGTTTGTTTGTTTGCTACCATTTCAGGACTAATTGGCTGAACGGATCGTAATAAAAATTGACAATGAGACAGATACCATACATATTTATTTCGATTAAAAACAAAACACCTTAAAAATATAATTATTAAAATATATTATTAAAAGGAGTCCCTGTGGGCAAGGTTCCGAAGATACTGGCAGCGTTCCCTCTCTGAATAGCAAGACTAATTATTTGTCAGAGGTAGCTGCCAGCTCTTCGGTCTCCTGTGATATCGACTAACCTTTTTGTTATATCCTTAAAAAGCCAGACAGATTATATCCTGCCGACGTAGTCGCGGGTAACAGCTAGTTTTGATAAAATAAAAATAAAAACATAAATATCTGGTGCTCTGAAGCCGTGGTGGCCGTGTGGTTGAAGTGACCGCCTGTTATTTGATGGGTCTAGGTTCAAACCCCGGCGGCCTGTACCAATAAGCGTAAGTTCATTGATTTTCCACACCATGTTTATAAATAGAGGTAGGGCGAATTAGGATCTCCCGTGGGTTTTCCCATTAAAATTGGAGCCGCCCCACTGTGGACTGTACCCTACAGAAGACCGCATTAAAAAAACATTACTTTGATGTAGTGTTGTGTTCCTGTGGTGAGTCAGGTTGCCAGTGCTCCACGAGGATACGCTGGGCTTGTAATGTATGCTGCTAGCACAGTGAGTCTTCAGACTCACTGTGCTAGCAACAACAACAAGTATTATCAGATCATCTTCTGTTCTGTCTTTTATTAATATCCCGTTCTCGTTCGTTTTCGTTATAATAATATCAGGATTTTTAGACTAGTTTGAACAAACATACCTGTTTGTTTTAGTCGTGGAACGAACTATTAATGAACACATATTTCGAAATCACAATCAAACACTTCTATTTTATATATTTGTACTAGCTATTTTTTTTCTTTGTGTTGTTCTGTTGTTCAAAATTACTAAACTTAGCTAATTTGACTGGTCTAAAAATATTGCCATCCTCATTTAACCCCGCACATGAGAAAGGGATAGCAAGATTTTAAGAACTGTTAAATTAGTTAAGTTTAGTAATTTTGTACAACAGAATTGGCACCAATATATAGCTTACGACCCGCCCCGGCTTCGCACGGCCAGCGTTAGCCATAGAAGTGCCTCAGAACAATGAAATATACATAAAAAACTTCCTCTTGAATCACTCCATTAAAGAAACCGCAGCAAAATCCGTTGCGTAGTTTTAAAGATCTAAGCGTACACAGACAGACAGCGGGAAGCGACTCTGTTTTATACTATGTAGTGAAGTATACCTAAGCATTATTATTCTGTTGTCGGTACATTGCGCATCTGCTAGAAATGTCCTTTGCGCAAAATTATTATAGGTCAAAGTTACACACACGATAATATGCTAATTAGGAATAAATAACTGAAACTGGGTCGTTGTTTGAGGTGGGTTTATCTAGTTTAAACCTGTTCGCGGCGGATTGTCATACTAAAACGTGTTGTTAAACATGAGTTTGAAATAGATTTGTGTTTATGAACCATTTCATTCATTGAAAATTGCTTAATGCCACAATCATTTCAAAGTTCTTTTTGTAAATTCTCATTTTAATAATTTAAAGACACTTTAGACATGGTAAAATTCGATAACACATTCAAATTTACAATCTATTACTTTAAATATTTTGGTTGGAACATAAATAACGAATGCGAGATCTAAAATTAGAAACTCATTATTAATTGCAAATATGTGTGGAAAAGATTTAAGATTCCTTGTTACAATTACAATGATGGAAAGGTAAAGAGTTATCGGAACCGGCGGGCATGTATGAAGTAATGTATTGAAGTTAGATGAATGTACAAGGAACAAAAGAGGTGTGCAAGTCAAGAGTGACGCGCTCTATACTCTCTGCCTACCCCGAAAAGACTCGGGACGTGACGATATCCGTTCAGTCAGCCGTTTCGGAGAATAACCTCGACAAATAACCAGACAAAAATGTTTTCGGTTTCCTTTCAATGCTTGCAAATCATTGTAAAAGCTTGAAAATGCCTTAATTTTCAAACTATACTAACATTATAAAGAGGAAAGATTTGTACTTTTCTATTGTTGTGTGTATGTTTGTATTGAATAGGATCCGAAACTTGAGGACCGATTTCAAAAATTCTTTCACCGTTAGAAAGCTACATTATCATTGAGTAACATAGGCTATATATTATATTGATTCGCAAGCAAAGTCGCGGAGAAACAGCTAGTTTGTTTTAATAGAGTGATGAGGCTAAGTAGGCAACATTTTAGAAAATATAAATAGTAGTAAATTATACTGATTTCGAAAGATTTCGTACGTTCAAAACGTCGAACGGCACACTGGCACCAAGTACGTGGGTGCTTACATAATTTATGAACAAAACTCTGCAAATGCAATTTTCCACACTGATAAACCTAAACATTAATTCATAAAACCAAATATTCCTTACCTTAATAAATCTGTCTTGGATGTTCTAGTTCTAGTATTTATTTATGTATGTATGTATGTATGATATGGCCTTTAAGTGATGATGGAAAATATTTTAATAATCCGTGGAAATGTGTATGCACAATTAATGTCATAGATACATTTATGAAAGCTGACATTGGAGTTGAAACGCACACGGCTATGTTGTTGAGGACATGTCTCAAGATATCTGACGTTTTTATTTTATACCACTAAGGTGGCAAAGAAGCATACGGCCCCCCTGATCGTAAGCGGTCACCGTAGCCTATGGACGCTTGCAACACCAAGGTATCACTCGCGCGTTGCCGACCCTTCAAAAATCTCTTCACACCCTTCTTGAAGAACCCCATGCTGTACTCCTTTGGGAAAACCTCTACGAGGCGTGCATTCATCTGACGATTTGAACTTGCTTCCCTGTAAAGTCTAGTCAAATAAAGATCATTTTGAATTTGTGTTTGAGTTTATCACGTTGGATGGTGCGAAGATAAATTCGAAATAAGAAAATCGATTGTTTGATCTTGCACACCGAGGGCTCCGTACTAAAGACAAACTAGGTTGAATGACAAACTTAACTTTGCCGTTCGATCATTAGACACGGCTTTTAACGAGCAACGCTGCAAACAAGTTTTCATTTAATAAAGCGCCTTCTTATTATATACGAGCTGTAACGCGCGACTTCGTCTGCATTTTTTAAAGACAAAAGATAGCCTATGTCCTTCTCCAGGATATATCTCCTTGTCAAATTTTATTACGATCTCCTCAGCCGTTTAGTCCTGAAAAGGTGCAAACAAACAGAGTTACTAGCATTTATAATATTACTAGCTGCCCGCCCCGGCTTCGCACGGGTGGACAAAATATTGGATAAATGTCTATATGCTCCAAAACTACTGGAGCGATTCCAAAATATTTTTTTTAATTTAGGGGGCTGCAAAATTTATTATGTCCGATTCTCAGACCTACTCAATATGCAAACAAAATTTCATGAGAATCGGTCAAGCCGTTTTGGAGGAGTTTAACTACAAACACCGCGACACGAGATTTTTATATATAAGAAGTATGGATGCTCCGTTACCTGTGCGAAGTCGGGGCGTATCGCTAGTATATGCAAATAGATAAAATATAAAAGATGCACAATTGCAATTCGCGAAAGCGCATTACTCACCTTGACCTTTCATTAGAAATTAGAAAACACAATTAATGTATCCCATTCAATGTCATTCATTCTAATCGAAATGCATTAAATATAACAAAGCCGTCAAAGGATGCATCTCGAGAGATATCTCGTGACACACATCGCGCGCGCGTCTGTCATTGTGATCGTCTGCCTTAGCTGAGATATGTTTTTTTAAAAAATAAATCGGCTGGGTCGGTTATGTGTCACTGCGTTTTCGGCCCCCATACGGCGTGGACGTGTGCTGTAAAAAAAAAACTTAATACAACGCTAAATATAGTGCTTATTTTTTTATAATATTCAGTTTAGATATTAGTGTTGAAAATGATACCAAAATTGGTGTTATTATTTTTTATTTTAAAACTGACTTATGGTGATTATTTCATAAGCAATGTCAACCACATGGAATATTATAGGAATCGGACTCGCCCCTCAAAAGCCTTCACTAGTTTTTCAACTAATTATTTCAATCAGAATTCTATTTCTAAACCGGGGAAAGGGGACAAGGTGCAATGTGGTACAAGAACTGTGGAATTCAATCCGCGAAGGACGGGAAAAATTGTCGGCGGAACGGAGACCCCTTACGGAGCATTTCCCTGGCAGGTGAGAACTATTTTTAAACTCCGACGAAAAACTCAAGTTCTCAATTCAATTTTAAGAGAGGTAGATTTGGGATTTCCCGTGGGTTATCCCATTTAAATTGGAGCCGCCCGACTGTGGACTGTACCTACGCCTTACAGAAGAACGCAGTGAAATAACTTGTTGTAAAAATGATGTGTTTCTGCGGTAAGTAAGGTGCACAGTGCTCCACGAGGATACGCTGGGCTAGTAGTAATGCTGATAGCACAGTGAGTGCTCATCAACAACATGGTTGGCAACCCGTTAGTGATACCCCTGGTATTGCCAGCGGTTATAGGCTACGGTGACTGCTTACCATGAGGTGGGACGTATGCTTGTGTTCCGCCTTAAAAAAATAACTAGGCGTGTTATTAGTCTGTAGTGTGTCCAGTGGCGGCCTTAGGGGGTACTCGCGCGCATTACTTCAATTGTTATAATTTAATTAATTATTTTAGTCCCAGAAAATTATTTTATAGCAACCCTTATGATATGGGTATCAAATGAAAGGGCGAAATGAGCTCGATGAGGGAATTTTTTTTTTTTTTATTGACACCAAATAAAGCGTCTTGTCTATAACAAGTCAAGTCTTAAATTTTTTTAATACCACTAAGATGGCAAACAAGCATACGACCCGCCTGATGGTAAGCGGTCACCGTAGCCTATGGACGCTTACAACACCAGGGGTATCGCGCATTGACGTCCCTTCGAGGTCCACGAGGGTAGGCAGACCTGTTGACAGTCGACACCACTTCTCACTGAAGATCTTGTAGGTCGCAAAGAGAGGTGGTGCTGTCACCATATCAAATAGATGAACATAGAAAAATCATTTCTTTTTCCCCGGACGGTTGGGATGTACGAAACGGGGCACTGAGAAAAAAATCTTTCTTTCTAGACTGTTTTTTTAAATCGCTTTTTACCGATGCGATGTGATAGATTTTAACACCAATATACAGCCTATATATAAGTCTAAAAGCAGATATCTTGTCTACAACAATCGGTTCACCGTAAAAGTAACGTGAAAGAAAAAAAAATAGGTTAGGGTGCGGCGTGGATGTACCCCCCTAAGCCGCCAACATGTTTTTTTTAAATCGAACATTTTTATAACATAAATTTTCAGCAAAAAAAAATTCTTTGGTTTTTTTCATAGAGCCCTGTTACGTATCCTCAGACCCCCGGACCTCTGAAGTATGCAGACGTGTTTTTTTAAAACCACATTAAAATATCTTAAACTATCTTATGTAAGTGTATCTATGCCTTGAACTCTGTAACGCCGCATTCCGGTGTTAATATCTGCGGCACAGTTTCAAACTACTGCAGATATTACTGCAAATATTTTTTGTATACTATTTAATTTCTGTTCCTGAATAAATAAATCATATATCGAACCTAGAATCGTACATTTCAATCCAAGCTGTCAACACCTCGTCGCAATTCGCAATTAATTAATCAACACATCTGATCATACATGCTGCAATGCTGGCCACTTTCTGTCGATATTTAATCAGTGGATTTGATTTTAAATGTAACCACGAACACAAACATAGTGATAAATTTAAGAATAATAACTAATTTAAGTAAATTTTAACTTCTTGGCACACTTCCTCGTGACAGTGGTTCGGGACATTTATTTTACGTCTAGGTATTTAAGTTTGGTACTTCTTAGTTTAGTTTATTTTAAGTTTCTTGTCTTAATTTAAGTTAAGTAAGCATACGTTTGTCCAATATTAATTATGTTTTGGGTGTCCGCTTATCCTCCATTCGGTCCGAATTTGCTATACAATTTTCCACAGACCTAGGATTATTTTCGCTAATTTTCCGATGCGAAATGTCATATTACATGACAAGTGAGATCGAGTTGAAGATGTCAGTACTGTCAGTAGCCCAGTCCTGGATTTCTCAATAGGCCGTATTGGCCGCGGCCTAGGGGCGGCAGCGTCCTAGGGGCGGTAGATTACCGAGGAATTAATAAATCTTAGGTCTTAGACTTAAAATACCGAAAAAAATACTTGTTTCTTTTTTATGACTTATTAATTCGTTTATTTAACTTTAGTACAAAATTATTATTTTAGAAAATTACACGGTGCGGCGGAAATAAAGTGGCCTAAGGGTTTGAACCCAGTCTCACCACAAAGCCAGTACAGCTAAAATTAATTTACAAATCTTACACATTCAGGCAGAGCACAGGGCAATCACAACCTGAATAAAAAAAAAAGTAATTCGTACTAATATAATAAATGCGAATAACTCTGCTAAACGGCTGAACGGATCGTAATGAAATTTGGCAATGAGATAGTTTTGAACCTCGGGAAGGACCTAGGCTATCTTTTGTCTCAAAAAATAATCCTTAAAGGGTGTAGGGTTGAAAGTTTATAAACCGTCTTGATCAGCTCAGTCGCAGTGCTCTTCTTACATAATTAAGGTTTTTTTCCAACAACCCCGCGGGCGAAGCCGTGGGTAACAGCTAGTATTCAATAATTTCAACAATTTAATGCCATGCACGTTGAATGGCAATTTAACCTCGTAAAACATAAACGGTATTACACAATATAAATGTAAAATTACCGTCTGAACATACGTTGTCCGTGTCCCCTAAACGGTTATTAAAACTTATATAATATAAAATTGTCGCCATCTTCAAACCGAATTCGCGCCCAAAAGAACAAAAGCGAAAGCGCGCGAACCAGCGTTAAGGTGACAGCTGACAGATGGATTCTTTTGAAGCGTTCGCGAATAATCGTTTGTCCTTTGTGCGTCACTTTCACTTCTTTCGAGGAATGAACGCGGTTTTTTTCGTCTAAGTTTTTGTTTTGATGCAACTTTGTGGTGGATGAATGCAATGCTACTCATTCGGTCTCAATTTCAAATCAAATAAATAATGGTAGATGACACTGCAAACAACAAAGTGACCTCGGTAACTACGCCTTGCAGTAGATACACAGTTACACGCACACACCTACAAGGAAACTACGCCTTGCCTACGGCGTCACTTCGTCGCTCGCAAAGTTCTCTGTATCTTTTTAATTTGATCTGAGGTCTTTATATTAAAAAAGTTGCAAATAGCGAGGCGGTATTCGGCACTATTATAAGTATAAGGTCTCGCCTTATTATAAGTCCCAATTTTCACTGAAGGGCACAGAGGAAAGGAAAATTTGCGCCGTCTAGATTACGGTTCAAAAGAGTAAGTCCATTATAGGAAAAACAGACAGCCCGCGTCGAATTAATTTTTTTTAACTAAAACGTATTAAAATTCAGATTTTCGAACTCAAATAAAATCAACTACAATGGTCCTACAGGTTTGGTGCCATAGTCAAAAATATTCAGGCGAGCAAGCTCTAACAAAATATGCAAAAAAATACGTTGGCCGCACTTTCAGGTTGGACCAAAATTGATGTCTTTTAACTTGATTGTAACATATATTTCAGGTGGAGATTCAGCTACTTGACGTGGATAAGTTGACATTTGAACACCACTGTGGAGGGGCCGTCATCGCTGAGAGACTGGTCCTTTCAGCCGCACACTGCTTTGACAAGGTAACTCATCATCGTCTTGTCCTAGTCCCACGATCAAGACAGGTAGGGCGATTTGGGAATCCCGTGAGGTTTCCCATTTCAATTGTAACCGACCGACTGGGGACTGTACTTCCACCTTACAGAAGACCGCAGTGAAATAACACTACTTGATGTAGTGTTGTGTTTCTGCGGTAAGTAAGTTTGCCAGTGCTCCACGAGGATACGCTGGGCTAGTAGTAGTGCTGCTATTACTGTGGGTCCTCATCAGCAATAGGGTTTTGCTAGCGGCTCGAGGTTTCGGTGACTGCTTAGTGCGTAACCATCTGGTGGGCCGTACGCTTGTGTGCCTTAGCGGTATAAAAATAACCTTATCAACAAACAAATATTTTTCCTCTTACACATTAACAGCCTTACAACAACACAATCGTTTCGAATAGAAACGGCCTTACTCCTTTGCATAACATCTAAATCATTAGCAGACATCACATAGGCTTACGTTAAGTTTAAAATACAATAATGAAAACGAAAGTAGACTTAATGGAATGGCGAGACGCCATTTATTTCGCAACATAGGCTGAATGGAGCCTATTGAAATGTTAAATGGCTAAGTCAAGTGTAAACAGATTAGGGCGCCGGCTTTGAGGCCCAGTGTTTCCCGTGTTTGAACTTTGCATCTCAAATTACTGATCATTTCAGTTACTACAGGGCATTAAAAAATCATTCACTATATTTAAGGATTTCATAAACCAAACAAACTATTTAAAAACACAAATGAATTTAAATTATTTGATTAAAAAAAATAGTGAACATACCTCTAAAAAGCGCCAGTCCTACGCCGACTGGGTGTATCTACACTGGCGGACAAAGGAACCACGCCATCGGCAGTCTAGGTTTCAAATGCATTTATGTGAAAACTCGCACGCGTGGTAAAGTGAAGAACTCAATATGTACCTGTATGTATATATATAAATTAAATTTCCAAAAATTCTAAAGTACCTACATTTTTTTATTCTTTTACTGGAAGTTCAAATAAAAATGTTCATGCAAAAATGACGAATACAACCAAACTACGCCTTGTTCACGTACTACATGTTTGAATACGGAACCCTAAAAACCGGCGTCAGTTCGTTGTTCAAAGTTCTATATCACTTTTTTTTTTTCTCTGTGGCGCGAGCATGAATAATTGCGATAAGATTTTCGTATCGCTTTCGACTATTTTCGTACTAAAAAATGAACAGCGCTGCGGCGGTGAAAAGTGGAACTAAAAATTAGTATGATAATTTTGACATTTAGCGAGCTACGTTTTCGCTTGTTCCTGCTATCGGTACTGAGCACCCTTGAAGTCAGTCTATTATCTATGAAGTGAGTGTTCCGCAAAGTGTGTGCCGCGGCACACTGGTGTACCGTGGTAATTAGCTGGCGTGCCTTGGAATAATATCTTAATCTCATGAAGTTAAAGATTTAAGTAACCAATTATGTTTCCAGCAACCCTTCCACCTGGAGCACATCCGAGTGGTGGTCGGCGAGCACCGGCTAAAGGTCCAGGATAAGCATGAGCACCGCTTCCTGGCGGAGAAGGTGGTGCCACATCCGGACTTCAGGAAGAGTGAGTTATACTTTCATTGTTTAGGGTTCCGTACCCAATGGGTAATCAACCCTATTACTAAGACTTCGCTGTCCGTCCGTCTGTCTATCTGTCAGCAGGCTGTATCTCATCATCCGTAATAGGTAGATACATTTTCACGGAATGTGTATGTCTGTTGCCGCCATACCAGCAAAAAACAAATTTAAGGGAGCCTCCGTTCTAGAACCGTGTTTTTTTGTTGAATGAATGGCAACAAGTACCTAAACGCTTGAAATGTGTGTATTGCTAATTTAGTATTAGGTACCTACATTTATTTAAGAAATATTTTCCGCTGTTTGGGTTGGGTTCCGCGCAACAAATAAAGAACCCAAGAAATTGTGAAAAATATCCGAACGGCTGGACCAATTTGAACGGGACTTTCATTGGCAAGTAGCTGTTGTTATGAATGAGGCGTAACTAAGGATTAATTAATTTTAAATAAATAATTTGGATTCCGCGCATAAAAATTAAACCCATTAGACATTTGATAGATTCAGTTGACATTGGCAATAGAATTACAGGTCAAAGACGTCACTTACCTAAAATTTAACCTCTAATTTGTTAATGTTTACAGACGGACTTCACAGCAACGACATAGCACTCCTCCTGGTATCTCGGTCGGGTCAGGGAGTCCAGTTCAACTCTCACGTGCGGCCAATCTGCCTACCCGAAGAGGGCAGCGAGAGTACTGGCCGGTGGTGCGCTGTCACTGGCTGGGGGTACGAAGGAGGTAACGATATAAAAGTTAATATAAACCTTATAATGTTCAGATGGTGAACATTTTCTTGTTCTTCTGACTAAACTAAAATATATGGGTAGACATTTATCAAATATTTTGTCCACCCGTGCGAAGCCGGGGCGGGCAGCTAGTATAATATATAGCCTATGCTACTTGTGTGTGTGTGTGATAATTTAGCTTTCTAACGGTGAAAGATTTTTTTAAATCGGTCCAGTAGTTTCGGAGCCTATTCAATACAAACAGTTAAGTTTAGTATTTTTTACAACAGAATTGGCACCATAATCGCGACATTGGCGAAATTGTGGCAGCCCCGCAGTAGCCATTAATAGAAAAAGTTGAAGTTGAAGTTGTTCATTGAAACTGAACTAGGAGTATTTTTGCGGGAACAGGCGGAGCGGTTGAATTTGTTTCCAGTGTTACGTAAATTGTGTTATAGTGATCCTTAGCTCAGAGTAGATAATATACTAAATTCTAACATTGTTCCTCGGCCTCCTGTTATTAAATTCCGTCCCTTTTCACGAAATCACTCCCATTAAAGCGAGAGGAATGATGTTGACAAATCAAAACGCTCTATTTATGCCATAGAAATATCTATAAACTAAAGTTTAAGAAAAGTTATCAGTAGGTTTATTTTACATGTTGTTCAATAACTTAAATAAGTTAATAATTTTAAACCTTATCGCCCTTACAGAGAGTACAGAAAGCTTTGCACCTGTTCTGAGAGCTGCGTCAGTTCCCGTGCTAGACCTAGCTACATGTAGGAAGAACCAAGTCCTAGGAGGAAGACAACAGGCGATTCTGGACTCTATGTTATGCGCAGGTGAGTATATTATACAACGGTATCATACATCACGCTATGTCCCTCACGGGGTAGGCACAGTATAGAGCGCCATTTCACTAGAGTCTTGCAACACTCTATTGCTTTTTCATTCATCAATCTCTCTTCATACATGCCCTCCCCACCTGTTCCGAGTACACCTTACTCTTCCATCATTGATTACTCATCTGAGTAGACAAAGTGAAATTATACTAAAATATTTTGTAATTTACCCAATTATATTTCGGTGTTTCTTATTTAAAAGACAACGGAAAAAATATCTTACCGTTCAGCTTGATTTGAATTAAATTGCCTAGTGTCATGCATTCTTATGCTCATTTTCCTGTAGAAACCACCAGTAGCAGATCCATTCCACAGCAGTAGCAGATCATAACAGGCCTTTAGGTCAGAGGTAACCTATTGACCAAAATTATAAATCACTTCACCCAAAAGCTAAATTACAGCATTATTTCCAAAGTTCCTATAAATCATTCACTTAATGAAACTTTACAACACACAATAACACTGAAAATACACACTAAAGGTCTACTATAACATAGTTTAATGAGCATTAGTCATTAGAATGAAAAAAAATATACCACGTTTTTTTATACCACTAAGGTGGGACACAAGCATACGGCCCACCTGATGGTAAGCAGTCACCGTAGCCTATAGCCGCTAGCAATACCAGGGGTATCACTAACGCGTTGCCAACCCTGTTGTTGATGAGGCACACTGTGCCAACAGCATTACTACTAGCCCAGCGTATCCTCGTGGAGCTCTGGCAACCTTACTCACCGCAGAAACACAACACTACATCAAGTAGTGTTATTTCACTGCGGTCTTCTGTAACGTGGAGGTACAGTTCCCAGTAGGGCGGCTCCAATTTAAATGGGAAAACCCACGGAAAATCCCAAATCGCCCTACCTCTCTTGAATTTTTTTCATTCATCATGTTTCCTTTTCATTCATTCATTCAATGTTTTGACAGGAGTGCTGACAGGTGGCGTGGACGCTTGTCACGGTGACTCGGGAGGGCCTTTGGCTTGCGGCGGCGGCGGGCGGTGGGCGTTACATGGCGTGGTGTCCTGGGGCGCTGGCTGCGCTCGCCGTGCTCGTCCCGGCGTCTACACTCGAGTAGCTTACTACTTACCCTGGATACGGAGCACCGCCAAGCTACTCGGATACACTATCGCTTAATGTACAAAAAGGTGGCTGAATTAGTCGATTGAAAAGCAAACCCTCGATTTTAGTCGATTTATGATTTACAATTTAGTCGATTGAAATATGTTGACTAACGAAACATGCTGTTCAAATGTAAGTTCTACAAAATGTATTGCTTACCATGTTTCTCGCAAATATAGTATTCGTATTTGTATATTCGTAATCGTAAAAAACTATGTACGGCTTCTAGACTGATGTAGTCGAATACAATTAAGGCTTCTAAATTCAACTTTAGTCAACTGAAAAAGTACGACTTGTATACGATTAAAAACAGTTTCACTACTGAAATAGGTTAATTTACCACTTGTTAATCGGTGAATTAAATAATCCGTCTGGTGATATCCAATTAAACAAAAATCGCACCTTAAAATATTTTATATCCGTTTGCAAAGATTCAAAATAACCTGGCTCGAACGATTATAAATCAACCTTTTTAATTTGTAGTCTAGCGTAGCGGTTGTATTCTCTTGGATTTGTATCGAATGTTTATTTGTAAATTTCTTAATTCATTTTTAATGACACGGATACAAGTACTATAGTCACATGTCAGTCAATTTAAAAATACATTTAATATTAAAACACGTGCCACACAAGAAATATAAAGTTACCATACTAATTGAAAAATAGATACATACCTAATCTAATTTTTATATAAAAGTTTAGAAACTAAGTAATTTTAAGCAAAATATCTTATTTTATTTTAATCTAAACGTATTTTACAATAAGTTACTTACTTTATTAACTTAAGTGTTTAATGCCAAAGAATATATTTTTTTGTGTTAATTTAACATTAAATAAAGTTCCGATCAAACAAGCAATTTTCTGGTGCTTTTCAATCCCCAAGGAAAAGTGATTTTCATTATGGTGTAAATAATGCAATGTTTTGCATACAGGTAGGCTTACCTTACTATCGATAGTTGTTTTTGATGATCGATTAGAATATCGATACTATAAAATACTAAAAATAATACATATATTTTCTTTACACCACAAGGTGGCACACAAGCGTACCGTCCACCTGACGGTAAGCAGTCACCGTAGCCTATAGCCGCTAGCAATACCAGGGATATCACTAACGAGTTGCCAACCCTGTTGTTGATGAGGACTCGCTATAACATAAATTCAATTTTTTAAGGTTGCCAGTAGCCAAAGATTTAGCTCCGTTCCTAGACTTTTTTTTGCCAAGTTTTATTAACTTGCAATGATGAGGTAATCTCAACTTAGTCTAACCAAAGTGGTACAATAAGAACGCAACGTTTTCATAAACATTTAATCATACAAAAATATTACACATTCAAGTCTCTAAAACTAAGCATTATAATTTCATTATAAGTTTGTGATAAACATAATTTATATGGAATAATTAATAGACAGAAATGAAGGAATTACACGTCATGATTGCAGTAATATTAAATTTGCATGATTGTATAAGCCTCCAGCGCTCACTTCAAAAACATAAAAATCACTAGCTATAAAAACCTACCTGGGAAACAAAAGATAACTAACCTCTTGAAGCCTTAGGCAAAACAACTTTCGACTGCGTATTTGTACCGCTTTAAACTGTTTTTTGTATAAGAAAATGAACAGCGCTGCGCTGGCGAAATGTGGAACTAAAAATTCGTATGTTTTTATATCGCGGGTTAAGTTTTCGAATAGGTACGTAGTCGATAGATGTTCGTGGCACCAGTACTGTTCCAATTGAATTTCATGACAATTAGCAACTATATTTGCGGTCCGAAGCCACGCTACCCATAGACTGCGAAAGCAACGCGACATCAAACACGGCTTGGTGATACAAAGTTGTTGTTACTGCCGCGTCACGATCACATGTAGTCGAGATGTTATTGAAGCTATCATACATTTTTGTAATGGCTATTAAATTAAACTGAAACCTGGCATAACTTAATTAGCCGCCTGCTCAGGTCGTGGTGTAAAATATGGTTTTCTTTATCAGTGCCGGTAGCAGGAACATTGTCGACAACGTTTTCGTATCGCCTTCGACTATTTTTGGATTGGAAAATGAACAGCGCTGCGGCGGTGAAAAATGGAACAAAAAATTAGTATGACAATTTTGACATTTCGCGAGTTACATTGTCGACAATGTTCGTGCTACCGGCACAGGTGTGCTTTTTGTTATTATAGGTTTTTGTATTAGAACTCTTGCGCTCTTACACTCAGTTGCGTTAGAAGAAAAAAAACAAGCTTATTCGCTCAACCAGCCCTTTCATTTGATACCATATTATAGGGGTTGCTGTGGAAATGATAAAACTCAATTCTGTTGCGTCCGCCATATTGGACTGAAAATGGCAGCATTAAGGCTTACGTACATTGTCAAGGGAACCAAAACAATCCGAGACTGGAAAGTAAGTCAAATTGAACTTAGAATATTTTACACACACCGGGCGGATGAAAGCAAATAAAAACTTGTAATTAGCAATGCGCGCAGTATTTCCAGAAAAGGATAGGAAGACCGTATTTACTGATTGATCAGGATAAAGTATCTATCTATGTAAAGCAACTGTGTAGAAAGGGCGCAGGAGGCATTGGAAAATTGGCCTGACGAGAATAATTACTTTATTGTCCGGGGAAGCAAGGAAAAGAAGATAAAACTCAATTTTAGTGGAGTTTATGGTCTCAGAGCCGCTTGTCACTCAGAGACATCACCAGTAGTGTACCAGAAAAGGTGAATATATATATATATATATTCTTCGTATAGTGAGCTTATTCGTTCTGACGTCATTTTGACGTTACAGCAACATGAATCATGTCAAGTTTTCTAAATTTTTGAGTGTATGTTTGGATTGAATAGGCTCCGAAACTACTGGTCCGATTTCAAAAATTCTTTCACCGTTAGAAAGCTACATTATCACTGAATAACATAGGCTATATTATTTTGATACGCGGGCGAAGTCGCGGGGAAACAGCTGATATCTGATACATATTAATATTGTTGCCACT
Source organism: Falcaria lacertinaria (assembly GCA_951449985.1). Taxonomy (NCBI): domain Eukaryota; kingdom Metazoa; phylum Arthropoda; class Insecta; order Lepidoptera; family Drepanidae; genus Falcaria; species Falcaria lacertinaria. Next base: position 2,893,647 of record OX602137.1, on the reverse strand, counting down.
TCTGTTATACAAAATCACAAATCTAAACTAATTTGACAAGACTAACAGTCTTGCTATCTCATTCTCATGTGTGGGGTTAAATAAGCATGGCAATACTTTTAGTCCTGTCAAATTAAGTTTAGTTTAGGGATTTTGTACTACAGAAGCGTCACCAATGTCATAAATGCAATTTAAGTCACACATATAAACAAAGTATGATGTACTGTAAGCGGCGCCTTTACGTGTGTGAGCTACGCGGCGATATTGCGAGCTCTTTCACACCTAGTTCGATAGCAACAATCACAGCTTGGCGTCTCTGATGGCCGTATACAGAAACGCCAAATCTGATACTACGTTAATTTTGAGTGGCCTGAGATTTTACATGCGAAACTGTATTTTGATGACGCTTCAAACAGTTAGATGAGCCTTTAAATTTGAATATCGTTTCAGTATTCGACCCCGAGTCACACAACACTAACGAACGTTAAAAAAAACTACAAGCAATGGTGAAAACTAGGAACAAGCGAACACAAATATGAAAAGATTGACGAGTGTAGATGAAGCAAAAGAGGTGTGCAAGTCGCTCTAGACTTGACGTGATGATAAATGTCATCTACAAAACGGTTAGTCTTTAGAGGTGAGACAAAAATAATTTAACTTAGCCCTCGTATGAATCAAATAGGACAGTTAATTAAAAGTTTGTAGAACCGAGTGGATTCGTGAGCAGACATCCTCGGAACAGTTTTTGAATTATGGCCTCTGATTGGTCCATTTCCTTGAACGCTATTGGTGCTAAAAAACTGGATGATTCCGCTAACCAATGAAATTCAAAAATACAAATGTAACGGAAAGCTTGACAATCAACAGTACTCTACAAAACATAAAATTAATTGTAGGTACCTTATTATTAAATTCGGTAAAGCCTTGAGGCAAAGATGAGGGAAATAATTTGAGACAAACATGAAATTAAGATATACTTGTATCAGATATTCTGCGTTAAGTTTTGGCTTGAAGGGCACTGAAGCTAACATAACCGCCCTTAAGAGACTGAAGGACTTCCTCATGTTTTTGTAAAATAGAATAAAGAAATAAAAAAAATACGACTTCACTCAGCGCGGCCTTATAAACCCACAATGGCTGATTCTGTCAGTTCAATCTGGAAATATTAATAATGTTATTAACTAAGATTTGTCCGTGATTTCGTCCACGGGCAAATGTTTTTTTTTGTAAATTTTTAGTCTAAAACGACAGCATGCATGAAGATAAGACTGTAGAAGCAAAAGAGATGTGTAAGTCTCTAGTGAAAGGGCGCTCTATACTCTCTGCCTACCCCGTGAGCGACTTGGCGAGATGATGTGACCTTGTTCAATTTAATAAAGATTACAGACTTGATTTTTAGTCTAATAATACCCATAGACTGGGGAAGCAACGCGACAGCAAAAACATTTGGTTCAGTAGCCCTAGCAAGACTACATATTCGCATCTCTTTCGACTATTTTTGTATGTGAACATAAAAAGCGCGGCTGCGGCGAAAAGTGGGACTAAAAATTCGTATGAACATTTCGACATTTTGAGAGTTACGTTTTCGAATACGCAATCGTAAGATGTTCTTGCTACCGGTACAGGTCAGCCACTAATATAAGTTACACCGTTGCACCAGCGCAGTAACGCGAGCAAGAATAATTTACGACAACGTTTTCGTAACGCCTTCGACTATTTTGTATTGAAAAACTTACAGCGCTGCGGCGGTGAAAAGTCAAACTAAAAATTTGCATGACAATTTTTACATTACGCTAGTTACGTTTTCGAAAACGTAGTCGATAAAAGTTTCTGCTACCGGCACAGCAGTCTTATTTTTGAAAGGCGCTAATAAATCTCAGCCAATCGTAACGCTTAACTTGTCAGTTTGCTATTGGTTGATGCATGCGCGCCATGTTCGGTATCCGCTGTATCGAGGCGTCCCGACAGTTGCGACTTGTACTGTGACAAGTTGGCGTAGCGTAACGCAATAAAATTCTATATTACAACGGTATTAGCACTCGTATTCTGTGGTAATGGAACGGATATTTCTGCCTCCCTCTTTTCTCGCGCTCTCGCTCTCGCACTGCTTTGAAACCCACTTGTACATTGTTCCTCTGGAAGGGCGCCCCGTCCCCTGAGAGGCTGGAGCCGAAGCCCGGGCCGCGGGGCGCGGGGAGCCTGCGCAGAGGGAAGGCTCGCCCCACCACCGGCACTGGCTTCACTATTTTCGCTTTGTCATTAAAATTGATAGTCCTGTGAATAGTATTCGTGCTATCGGCGAGGCCTCTAGTCACCGGCGGGTTGGGTTCAGTTTTTACATCACTCTTGAATGACTTCTTCAATGCTTCCATTTTACCAGCCAGCACAAATGTGGAGTTCGAATCCTTCGGGTCAATAGAGTAGGTCTCCACATCTGGTGCTATGTCAAATTCCTTCTTGATTTTCTTTGCCTAACTTAGATTCCTTGTCGTGTCCAAACTTTCGAATGAGTCATTAATTACGATAGTCTCATTGTTAGCCAATTTAATCGGCGTCCCTTTCCGTTTCTTTGCCAACGAGTTCATCTCCTAGGCGGCGGAGGTCTCGAGTAGGGGTGCGTCTGGAACCTGTCTGTGTGGTGTGGTGGGAACGAGAGCGAGAGCGCGAGAAAAGAGGGAGACAGAAATATCCGTTCCATTACCACATATTCGATCGTCATTCATTTGCTCCCTTCTGTACGGACGAATTTGCCGATGATACTTATAAAAGTGGCAGACCTGTATTGCAAAGTTGTTTTTGCTGCCGCGCTACGTTCACTATGATGATTTTCGATCGCAAATATGTATTCGAATAAGATTTGTGTATGTTTAAACAATCTTATGGTGTACCGCACAACTTATCATTGGGCACAAATACAAGTTTTTCACCAATAAGTTCGTCAGCTTGCCGTACACTAGTGCACACCTGAAGGGGGGTACGTCTGGCACTCCAGTGTGAACTTAACCTTCCGCTGCGACGGACCGGCGTCACGGTGTACTTTGGTGTTGGCGGTTGGAATGATTGACGTCTAAAAAAATAGAAAAAAATAGACTAAACTTTAGTTTTTGAGGATCATGCTTCCAACAGTTTCACCAGGTAGGCCTCTAAATGCGAAAACCAAGCACTAGTGTACATACACTATACTGTGTTCTGGTGTGAAGGGCACTGTAGCTAGTGACATTACTGGCCATAAGAGACTAGGTACTAGGTGGTAGGCAGTAATTGTATTCCAGGGCATTATTATCATTTCCATGATGTGTTAAGATTATAAATACTCACAGCTTAGCTTGTTGCACTGCAAATCGGATGATAGTGCTTTTGAAGACATTCTTAACATCCACCATCTTGGGGTCGACATGCCTACGCTTCCCACTGTTGGGACTGATCTTGAGCTGCATAAACTTGTCCAGCAATTGGTCCAAATTTGCTTCCACTACCGAGTGCTGGGAATAGATGATAAACATACTTATAAACCAACATAAGCTAAATGTACTCAGAATCGGGGGGCTTGTATGAAAAGCTGTAAGATGTAAAAGAAGCAAAAGAGGTGTTCAAGTCAGGAGTGAAATGTCGCTCTATACTCTCTGCCTACCCCGTGAGGGACTTGGCGTGATGATATGTATGTATTTAATTGCGGTTGGTGCAATAGCCGTGTGCCGAATCGAACGGCAAAGTTGAGTTTGTCAGTTAACCTAGTGTGTTTTAGTACGGAAGCCATTTGAGAGTCCAACTCGTGGCTGATGTTTTTATTTTATTTAAAAGTAAGTAACCTCGGTTCCGGTGGAAGAAGAGGCTGTGGTGCCAAGGTCCAACTTACTAGATCAAATTACCAAAGTACTTTAAGAACTCATTGATGAAAAGGTACAGAGTACTTAGTATCGGCGGGTACGTATGAAAAGATTGATGAACGGCACTCTATACTCCTTGCCTACCCCGTGAGGGACTTGGCGTGATGATATGTATAAATTATATTTAAATTTATTGAATCATTGAGATATAAGTTTACAGCATTATGCCAAAACACTTACATTCTAAATTAACAAACTTATTATATTATATTAATAAAAACCATACAAACTATTTAAAAAAGAAAGCAAATTATAATATATAAGCTTGGAGGATCATGGTAGATCCAAATCTGTGCACTGAGTGAGTAGGGAGTTGAGTAGTTTAACAGCTCTAGGTGTCGGTGCCGCGGTAGGTGTATATACGAGTATATATATATATACCTCGGTTCCCTTAGCGATGGCCTCTTCCCAGCAATGTACGGAGGCTGGTAAGTCCCCCCTCCGTTCCTCCAAGGCAGCGCGACACTCCCAGTACTGAGAGGAATGAGGAACAGATGGGAACCTCTCACGTATAGCCCGAAGCCATCTCGCCGATTGTTCCCAATCGAAGCCCTAGAACATGAAAGAAAAGACGTCAATCAAACATACTATCTCTGTGCCGGTAGCATGAACTTTTTCGACAACGTTTTCGTATCGCCTTAGACTATTTTTGTATTGAAAAATTAACAGCGCTGCGGCGGTGAAAAGTAGAACTAAAAATTAGTATGACAATTTTGACATTTCGCGACTTACGTTTTCGAATACGTTGTCATCTGTCGACAATGTTCCTGCTACCGGCACTGTATATGTATAGTATAAAAGAAGAAACTGACTGACTGACTGACATATCAACGCACAGCCTAAGCGGCTGCGGTAAGAGACTTGAAATTTTGACAGTAGGTACCTTTTTGACGGCTTTTTTTTAGGCATCCACTAAAGAAGGATTTTTGGAAATACCCCTTATTTGCGTTTTACAATTATGTACTATGCAAAACCTTTTTTTTTCTATACCGCCTAGATGGCACACAAGCATACGGCTCACCTGATGGTAAGCGGTCACTGTAGCCTATGGATGCTTGCAACACCAGGGGTATCACTCGCGCGTTGCTGACCCTGAACACCTAGAGACAAACAAATATTGTCACCTCTTTCAACAGCTCCGTGAGATCATTCAAAGCAGCTAGCAAAAGCTCGTCTACATGTGACACAGCATCCCCTGAAGTCATTGTTGTATCCCGGGTCTCATTGAGGTCTACGCTGTCACTGCAACTTGCTCGCCGCCACTTGTCCGTCTCAATAGCCTTATCCCCACTACTTGACACCCCATTCCGTTCATTCATGTTATCTGTGTACGATCCATCATCACTATCAGACTGTACCGCAATATTTTCTTTATCCTCATCATCGTTAAGTTCAAACTTGGGGGCACTAAGCTTGTCCTTAGATAGATGGTAGATACCAAAACATTGGAGGTGCTGATAGGAGTGCATACTCTTGCCTCGTTTCTGCAGCCAAGCCTTCAACCTAGCCTGCAGCTCTTCTGGTCTGGGAGTATTGAAGTTGGGCACCGGTGTCATGAAGGTGACTTTCTTACGTTCGCTTTTCACAGCTGATATGACTTTATCTTCTTTTATATTGTGATCTTCAACCTTCAAATGTTCTGTGTCCAGCTTATCCCCAATCGAAGACCACTTTTGGATACAATTACCCAGCTCATTCTTGGAGATCCTTTTGAAATGTACTGCTGAAATAGATCTACGTACAGGAGGGTCAGCTTTCACGTTGTTATCAAACACTGTATGTCTCTTATTGATAATGAGTCCAGAGTTCTTGATGACTTGCTTCAAATAATCAGGGTCTGTTCGTAACTTTTGAACATCATCCACAGGTTTCTTAGCTACGAACTTTGGTTTATACAACCTCTCAAACACGGATTCATGGCTATTTTGCGTTGACGTTGGCAGCATTGTTTTCCTTGTGTTTGCAGGTTTGGCATTATTAACTTTATTCGGCACTGCCAGACTTTTACGTGAATTCTTTGAATCATTTTTAGCTGGAATTTTTGTTTGACTTAAGTTTGTGGGTCCCAAATTGGGTTCATCACCATTTTTCAAACTATTGGTCTCTGTTTTTTCAGCAATTCTTGTAAGTGTAACTTTATATTTATTTGGATCATTAAACTTCTTTAAGATTTCAGGTTTTTTAATAGGCTTTGTGTCTGTTTTAGCCAATTTTAAATCATTTTTTATTAAATTTACATCAGTTTTAACTGGAATTTTCGGTTTAGGGGCCGTGCTTTGGATAACTGGTACAGAAGCAGGTCTCTTAGTGTTACCATTGAGATGAAAGCAATTTTTCACAGGGTTTGCACCTGTATACTTTTGTTTAGATGCTGTATTCATTACAGAGCAGTTAATTGTACTGTTAGCTTTAAGAGTCTGCACATTGGGGGCTGACTTAGACTGTACTTCATCCTTATTGTACTTCTTAAGGTTAAGCTCTCTTAACTGAAATAGATAAACATATATCAGATTACATACCAGTTGCAAAAAGACATGATATATTGTGCATGTTAGGTAAAGAATGAAACATGCAAATGGATAAGAACTGGTTTTATAAGACATGTAAAACTTAATAAATAAGCAACATGTACTGTATATAAAGAATAATATGTATTTTGTTTGTATATAAACAATCATTTATTAACTAAAGTTAAGAGTTACAAATTATTAACAGGTATGGTTTCAATATCACTAACAAAGAAATCTGGTTGAGACATTGAAATTGTCTGGAAGAGATCACATTTCGTGATAAGGCCACCAATTGTACCGAAATGCATTGTATAATTTATTTTGTTTTTGTTATTACAAATTCTGGTGTACAATAAAGAGTTCTCGGTTATAATACTGTAGATACATCACCAACGTATTAATGCCTGGAAAAGATCGCCAGTCCTATTTTATATTAATGTAATTTACACTAAAATTATATACAAATAAAAGCTTTACCTTCTCAATTCTAGCCTTTTCTCTTGCAATTCGTTCCTCCCTCAATTTATTCATGCGATCTACCATTGAAGGATTGGAAGACATGATCTAAAAATAAATAATTCTACAAATATACTCATTTAGAAATAACGCAATGTATTATTAATCACGGAGAAATCAAGAGCGAATGGGTAAAAAGTAAAATTAAAACCAAAACTCTGAACAAAACATACGGTCGCCGTTTTCGGTTTGATCCGAACTTCAACCAAAAATATAAGAATTCTATTCCATATTCAAATGAAATTGTGTGATATTTGCAATTATAAAATACACACCACCGAGTGCTTTGTTTTGCTCCTTGAATTACACAAAATACACTTTTATAAACACAAAATTCTAATTTTTCGTGACGGTTAGGCGGTTAAACTACGGAGCGTCGTAGTTTAACCGCCTAACCGTCAATAATTTTCAATTTCAAAATTAAAAAAATTGAAAACAGAACAATACTTGTCGTGCGTTCCAGGTCCAGTAGAAAAAGTGTAGCATGAAACGATACGATTATTTTTTATTAGGTTTTACTGATTTCACAAGCCTAAAATCTATATAAATCTGGCCTATAACAATAATCTGTTACTCTCCTGTGTAGGGTGTCAACAGGGTGACCCTCTTGGACCGGTAATTTTTAGTCTGGCAATACATCCTGTTATTCAAAATCTAAATTCAAAATTTAATGTTTGGTATCTTGATGATGGGTCCCTGGGGGGCGAAGTTAACTCTGTTTTTAACGATTTGGAAACAATTATAAACAAGTTTAAAAACATCGGCTTAGAACTAAATTTTTCCAAAAGTGAACTATACATTTCGGACACCGTTAGTAACAAAAATAATATTATTTCCAAATTTAACTCTTTGGCACCTGGTATAAAAATTTTAGACAAGAGTTCTCTTCGTCTTTTAGGGTCACCGATCTTTGAAGAATCCTATGCCCCATTAATAGAAGAGAAAATTCAAAATTTCAACTACACCTCTCACCGTTTGGATAATATTAGCATGCACAAGGCATATTCTATTATTCGGCATTGCCTTTTCGTACCAAAATTTACTCACGTTTTACGCTGTTCCAACTTGTGGAAACATACAAATATTTTAAATTCTTTGGATGATCTTTTAAAAAATACGCTCAGTCGCATTTTAAATATCGATTTTGACAATCGTTCATGGGCTCAAGCCTCCTTGCCAATAAGGTATGGGGGTCTGGGTATCCGCAAAATTTCAAGTGTAGCGCTACCAGCATTTCTGTCTTCAATTTTTAGCACACGCGACCTCATTGGTAAGATTCTGTCTCCGTCACTTAGTGACTTTGAGGTCTCGTGGCTAGTTGAAGCTAGAAATGCTTGGCATTTGGCTGACGGTCCAAACACAGGGGAACCTGAAAAGCCTTCCATACAGAGACTGTGGGACGGGCCGCTTTGTGAGTTACAGTATGATTCTCTATTGGAATCATCCTCTAGCTTTCCTGAGCGTGCTCGTCTCTTAGCGGTTGCTAAGTGGGAGTCAGGCCTCTGGTTGCAAGCTTTGCCTTCAGTCAATACGGGTACATTTATGGACAATATAACTTTTCGTTTAGCAGTAAGTCTTAGACTAGGAGCTAAAGTAAGTGTCCCACATCATTGTCACTGTGGAGAGGGTGTTGACAGCCTCGGTCACCACGGCCTCTCTTGTATTAAGAGTGCGGGCCGGCTGTCGCGGCATGCGGCCATCAATGACCTTATCCGTAGGGCACTTGCCACCGCGGGGGTGCCAGCTGTCTTAGAGCCTTGTGATCTGGCTCGTGACGATGGCAAGAGGCCCGATGGTATGACGTTGGTGCCCTGGAGGCTGGGGCGGCCCTTGGTGTGGGACGCTACCTGCGTCGACACTCTGGCGCCGTCCCACCTCCCGGACACTTCGGTGGTGGCTGATGCGGCAGCCGCTCGGCAGGAGTGCCTCAAGCGCCGTAAATATTTATCTCTGAAGGACGGGTACATATTTATGGCGTTTGGGGTCGAAACTCTTGGGCCGTGGGGGCCAGAGGCTCATACCCTTTTTAAGGAGACCTCAAACAAATTACGCGAGGCCTCCTGTGACAAGAGGGCTGGCGAATATTTGGCCCTAAGGATAAGCATTGCAATTCAGCGTGGCAATGCCGCCAGCCTTCTTGGCACACTTCCCCGTGACAGTGGTTCGGGACATTTATTTTACGTTTAGGTTAGTTTTGTACTTCTTAGTTTAGTTTATTTTAAGTTTTTAATTTAAGTTTATGTAGAGTTTAAAATCAATAAAGAATGATAAATTTGAAAAAAAAAAAAAACAGTAATTATTATATTTATATTTATTTATTGTAAATCCAATGCTAAATATAAAATTAAAATCTAGAAAAACTTCTGAGTACAAATACGGATACGATAAATGTTTTTTAATCAACAGCAACACTGAGCAGAAACATGCGTACCAACATGGCAGTGTTGCGTTATGGTTGCGTCGTTGACGGGTTGTGTTTTATAATTCTCTATGGTTGCGTAAGTCAGTCTTTGTGAAGTTGGCAGCCCTGCCAGTGCTTAGTGCTAATGCCCGCTAGGTCACGAGTGCGCCGGACGAATTTGCATTTTGAAACGCCGGTGTATTGAATCGAAGAGTGTTACTAATTATTTCGTGTGACGATATACCAAACAGGTGAGTGATGAACGTGTATTGTCAATTAGTTTTGTGTTTTGTATGTTACTGTTATCGTACTTTAATTAACAATAGGAAAGTGATTTTTAAATAATAAAAAAAGTCGGTGAGCCGGCATCGGCTGGCCGCGCGAAATCGTGAGATTTGCAAAACAGGTTTCGATTTCATGCTTTTGTTTTTACGAGTTTTATTTTTATATAGTGCATGCATAGTATGATCGATACATCTAAGTCTAACAACATCATATAAATAAGTATTAAGTTGTTTGCAACTTTTGCAAGCTTATTTGCAAGTAAAGTGAATTTTAGTGAGCGTGTGGAGTGCCACTGTGGAATATTTAATTTTAATTTACATATTAAATTCTGGGATTTGCGATATACGAAAACCAGTTGAGCTCTGAAAATATTTTTACTTATATCTTTCTATTTCTTGTATTTTCTAGTTGTGGGTAGCACGTACCTATTTATTCTGTGATTGTGGGTAGGGCAGGACGACCTCACTTCATTAATTTTAAAATGTACCCAAAGACGAAATACAAAAGTATTGTAAGTTTTGTAAAGAAATTCCTATTAGGAATTAAAAATGAACGTAGGCCTTTACCAACCACCCGCTTACCCCAAGAGAATACAACCGCTACGCTTACCTTTAAACCACACATTTAAAAAAGAGAAAAAGTTTTAATTTTGTTGAAGGACATGCGCCTTAGTTGCATTACGTATTTTTATGCCTTATGTCATTCATGTATTTTTTTCAATTAGGTTAGTAACCATAATTCCTTCATAGAGAAGGGGGGGCCCTAAGACGGACGGGAAATTCTTCATATTGATGAAGCCATGATTAATTAGGAAGGGACGTTAGTAATAAAAACTTGAAGTTTTTTTTGTATCACTAACTTGCCCGCCTGAGGGTGGGCGGTCCCCTTGTATAAGGTCGCGGCACGAAACTCTAGCGCTGACCGTTATTGCGCAGAAGTAAAAAATAAGGTGTCTTGGCGGGGTACAGGGGTGAAGGGCGAGCGTGCGTTGCGCCGATTGGCTCTCCAGTCGTACTCCGTCCCCCGTGCCGATACGACGCTCCGCGCACTTCCAGTGTACAGTCGCGTTCTGAATTGTTTTGTTGTCATCGTTAATTTTTGTTGTTGTTTTTTGTTAAGTTTGTTTTGTTGATTTGTTTGTTGTGTTTGTTAGTTTATTCACTGTTTGATTAAGTTTGAACAGTTTTTAAACAGTGAAAATGCCGAGGCCGAGAAGGAATACTGTTTTGAAAAGACAGGCACGGAAAATGGTGTTTGACGTGCATTGTTTTCTGAAAAGGGAATCGAATGATTTCATTAATTCCCTGAAACAAATTCAAAGTGAAATTGGCGAAGCTGCGAGTATTTTACTCGATTCTGACCGCAGCACTGTAGATATAAGTGAAATAAAACAAACTGCAGAAGTTATTCAGGCGGGAAATATAAAATTAAATAGTATAATTAGTGACTTACAGAAAATTCAGAAAAGGACAGCTGAATCTACAAAGACGTCCATAGCAACGGTAAGGAAAATCTCCACTGAAGCCAATAATTCCGACTTATTATCAGTATTTAGAACACCAGGCAAAAAACGCTCCAGATCAAAACCGGTCACAGATATTGATAACTTTGATCAAGGATTAATAAAGAGGTGCATACATAACTTTCATAGGACAAATAATGAACTTCCCACCGTCGGAAAGTTGAGAAAGAAGCTAGAGGAAGATATAAATTTCAAAGGCTCAGAACGAAGTCTTCGACGAATAATTAAGAGTTTAGGGTTTCGGTGGAAAAATACTGAAAACAATCGAAAAGTACTGATTGAAAGTTCAAATATACGTTTACTACGTATCGAATACTTACGCAAAATAAAACAATATCGCCAAGAGGGAAGGCCCATCGTATATACAGATGAATCTTACGTAGATTCATCGCACTCTGCTCCAAAAGCCTGGACCGATGGTACTACAAAAGGTCTCAAAAAACCTATCTCCAAAGGACAGCGGGTGGTCATTGTCCACGCAGGATCAGAGGCTGGGTTCATACCGAACGCACTGTTAACTTTTAAAGCTGGTGCGAAATCAGGCGACTACCACGACAATATGAACTACGACAACTACGAAAAATGGCTGAGGACACAGTTATTGCCGAACTTACCGCCTAATTCTGTCGTGGTAGTCGACAACGCATCATACCATCATAAACAATGGGACCTTGCACCCACTTCTAATTCCAAAAAAGCTGACATGCAGGGTTGGCTTACTGAAAAGGGCATACAATATGAGGAAACTCTACTAAAACCTCAACTATACAATTTAATACGGGCTAACAAAGATAGATTTAAAACATTTTCAATTGACAGGATACTAGCAGAGCAAGGACATCAAGTGCTAAGACTGCCACCATACCACCCAGATCTAAATCCAATCGAAATGGCATGGTCTGACATAAAGCAATATGTAGGCAGTAAAAATGTGAAGTGGAGTGTTGCTAAATGTATAGAACTAATTCAAGAAAAAGTTTTGCTGATGGGTGCTTGGGATTGGGGAAAGTTATGCCAAAAGGTAAAGGACATAGAAGAGCAATATGTCAAGAGTGACCATGTCGTGGATTTGGTTACAGAAGAATTCATCATTCGCGTTGATGGTGACAGTTCAGAGGATAGCCTTGGTGAGTCTGATGACGATGACGCTGTTAGTGCCGACGACCGAAGCAGCCCTGAGCCGGGGCCCTCAGTAAGCAAAAGGCCCTGTTGGGATACTATTGAAGGTGTAAGACCATTGTCTGATTCGGACTAGATATCGGAAAGGAGAATGCGGTGTCTGATGTCCACACCCTGCCGAACTCGCAGGTTTCTTCTATCCTGAGAAGAAACTTCAGTAGGTTCTTATGTAATTCGGACTTAATATAATTTTTTTTATTATTTGGTATTTAATATAAAAATTTACAAATCCGATAGTGTATTTATTTTTCTACTCCCCATAAACTTGTTAAAAATTATATTGTAGGTAACATGAAGTAATATTTGCGTGCGTGACAGTACCCATACGCAGTTAAGTTCCACATTTTGTTCACCGCTAGACTTACTATTTGACTTTACATTAAAACATTATTTTGCTGTTTTTAACTAAGCAATTAAATTACTAATTTGTATTGCGTGCGCGATGGTACCCATGCGCAGCTATCCCCTCCACGTTTCGCTCAGCGCTAGAGTTTCGTGCCGCGACCTGTAATTTTGCGAAAATCGGAAGGTCTTCGGTGATTGCTTTGATAATGGAACTGTGATTAGAACCAAAATTTGAACTTTGCACGTAGTACTTGTACTCAGTATATCAACTCTGAGGTAGTAATTAACCTAATTTGAATCCCGAAGGCTCAAAATAAGTCTGCTTATATCTGAATTCTCAACGAACCATGTAATATGGAAAGTAAAAGTGTTTGTCACACAAAGGTCATTTCGGCTCGAAACTTTTACTTCAGTTTTTACGACGCGACGGTTTAATTAACTCTTCATACAATAATAACATGCAGATAGCTAGAACAATAATGCCACTTAATGCCAAGTAGGTAATTGTGAGAACTAACAAAATAAAATGATAATCTTGTTTGCACTTTCAATGCGACACAATTATTTTTAGCAGTGATGTAAGAAAGAAGTAATTTTTTTGGGAAGGCAAATATTTCTGTTGCGCATTATCTTGTGCACTTATGGTATACGGCATGTGTATTAAAAAAAACAAATAACATTGAATGTTTGTTGTACATTGCATTTTTTCTATTTGAAATTAAAATGAGATCTGACGCGTCTACATTTTCGTTTCTTTTTTTAAATTAGGCAACCATATTTTTTTCAATTATTAGTTTTGAATTGTTGTGAGAACCGACTAGGGATAGGGAATTCCAACGTTTTTTTTAAACCAACTAATTCAATGTTATCTGACTCCTTTTTATACTACTAAGGCAAACAAGCATACGATTGGCCTTGTGGTAAGCAGTTACCGTAGTCTATAGTGGCATGCAACACCAGGGCGTACACCACCAACACCTTTAAGCTCATCATCGTTAAAGTTATTCTTATTGAAAGCAAAAGTTCTTAAGAGAAAGTTTTCAAGTACGTTAAGTGAATGAATGAAAAGAAATGTTATGTAAAGATCAAATACGTAACCTTCAGTTTTCAATGCGTAGGTAGGTATTTCTGTCACTTTCGTTTACTTTAAATTAGAAAGAGCGCTGAGCTTATAACACCTATTTACATACTTAATACGCTCACGCCCTGGTTCTAGAAATATCTAGAAATTATTGAATCTTTAGCGCTATTGAAACGTGGGCGTGTATTTGTATGGTTGACTTTAGATTGTCATAAGCAAAGTGTAACAGATGTACACTGTACAACATTTTATACGTTAACATGTAAACCCAATGATAAGTTTTAATGTATTGAAGTTGTAGACGATGAGTCGAAGACGTCGTGTGGTGACATTAGATTAGACAAAAGTACTTGTACAAGTTACATAGGTAAAATAATTAAATATGGTGAAACTTTGCATTTTCCTTGTTTTACTTTGACTCAATTTTTAATCCTTGTACGCAGTATATAATCTACTAAGGTCAGATCTTGAATTTAAAACTAGCCTACGTTACAGCTCTAAACATAGCCTATTTTTGTAGTAAATATATCATTATCAGTACAGCCGTTTGTGCGTGAATGCAAGCATAAAATTGACTCCCTATATTTTTATGCTCTACCGCCATCTGTCGGCTCAAACTGCAACAGCTCTTAGAAATGATGACCAAAATAATGTTCTTGGTTATTTTTACAATCTTATCAGTTGCCTGATGAGTGCCGGTGTCAAAGTCCTTATATCTGTCAGGTTAAGTACATACACTTACGTATGGTAGTATTTTATCTACTCTGAGGTACAGTTATCAATAACTTCAAGTTATGGAGAATGTAGTAACGCTTAGAATATAATGGTTATTTTCTCTAAAGGGCAATAAATATTATAGCTACAAAAATAGCTTGATGGTGTTTGACGCAAGATGTCAAAATTACGTCACTAATGTCATTAAACTGAGCTTGACAATTTATGGTTTGTGTCCTATCTCGCTCGTACGTTACAATCGTTATTTTGACATTACAGCTTATCGAGTTCACGAATTTGGGAGGGGAAATGAGTTATTCATAAAGTTTTTTTAATGTTTTCAACCATTACCTACGTGATTTTGGCTAAATTCCAAACCAAAATGGATTCTTGAATAGTTAAGTAGCCAATAAGTTGTAAGACTCAGACATCGGTCGACACTACCCTAAATTATTGTTCTCAAAATACTCTCGTTGTATCCTGCTACATCGACGGAGAGGAATTCGATTTTGGACAAAAGTTGCTTCAAATTTTTTTAGGATAAAAGATTTATGGGCTACCTATATATTTATAGCCTTAGCAGGAACCCTATCGAATTACAAATGTTTTGATGAAATTTCCACGCGTTCAGTATTGAGGTTATACAGCTGCTTTTCGATTCTGCTAGTTAGTCGTTACAAGACCAAAACTAGAGAGAAGATAGAGATGATCCGTAGCATAATATCTACACGAAGTTAAGAGAACTCTTCATACAATACTTGTATGTAACAATTCGTTATCAGTCCTTTGCTGCGAACAAAAATATTATCCTTGAGTGGCCGACCACTCGCTTATCGCAGCGACACTAATTTCTCCTTACATTAAATACTACTTGAAAGTAATCTTACAGTCAATACAATTAGTACTTACAAATTGACCAAATATTTGTTATTTTTGGGGAGATATTACTGTAGTATATATTGTTACGTGTCTATGCTTAATACGAGGGCAGCAGTAAAAAAAAAAAAATCATACCAACATTATAGAAAGTGAGGACAAATAATTATTTATCCACTATACCACATTGCCCAACGACTGAATTATAAAACAAAATCAAAGAGACATATGATTGATACAATTTCAAAGCCAAAAGAATCGTTTAAAAAGTATTTGATGTCGCCAACTCAACTCTGACAGACAAGCAGGTTTCAATTGTTAGAAATCTGTAAGCAATATTTCTTGAGTATCCTAGTGGGCGCCAAGTAAGGATCTTTCGAATTTCCAAGCCTATGGGACAATCTTTAAGATTGTACGTGCGGGTGAAACAGCGAACGTTGCAACTTCACTGGGGAGTGTCAAGAAGGCTGGCCGAATTGCAACTCTTGCTTGTAACCTTCATAGAATATTTGTTTTTTTTTTATTCTTTGCGCGTACGAGCCGTCTGATAACAAGCGGTAACTCTAGGTAGTCGGTAGGCTTAGGCTTTCGATATCAGGGGAATCATGCAGTCGTTGCCATCCATATTGTTGAGAGTCAAACCGCGTAGTATCAAAAGCATTTTGAAGACTGACGCTAGATACATTCAAAGTATAAACTTTTCATATAATAATATATCTTCATGCATTCTCACAAGGGTCCCCGAAGAAGTAGGCAGAGGTGTTACAACACCCACTTTCCACCGAAGATAATGTGGTGCCAACGTGACAGATGGTGAGTCAGTCGCTGTCTTAGGCACTACAGTATACATCCTTGAATTTCTTCTCAGACGTATGCAGGTTTCCTCACGATGTTTTCCTTCATCGTAAAGCTAGTAGTGTGACTAATCACTGCACTTAAGTTAGAAAACCTCATTGGTACAGGTCGGTGGTGTTGGAACTTGCGTCGCTAGAATAGCAGGCGACAGTTTTCATATCACTTTCGTTTTGTGCATCATAAACCATCGATTATAATCTGAGCGTCAGAGTATGACTAATGTCGTTGCCCCTTCAAGGAATGTAACTTTATTATTTTTTAACCACATTGCAGTGTCGCTGACTCATCACCACACATGCTCAAATTGATTCCTAGCGTAAAACTGAGTCACGATGCTTTATTAATTTGTTCCTCTGCGACGGAAATACCGCAAATTGTTGGGAAAGCTTAGCAAGTTATATTAAAACTAGCGGCCCGCCCCGGCTTCGCACGGGTAGACATTTATCAAATATTTTGGTCTACCCGTGCGAAGCCGGGGCGTGTAGCTAGTATTATATACAGCCTATGATACTCAGTGATAATGTAGCTTTGTAAAGGTGAAAGAATATTTGAAATCGGTCCAGTAGTTTCGGAGCGTATTCAATACAAACCCACAAAAATACAGATCCCCGGGACGGGCAGCTAGTTCTAAATAATTTCTTACGGTTTATGCGAGTTTGGCAGGGTCTGGTGAAATATATCAGTATCTTTAGACATGGCGTTGATCAAACGAATGGCTCTCGACAAGGGAGCGTATTTGAGTAAGTAGATCCTAGGTGAGGGTGCGCTATAGGCGGGGCGGCGGCCGGCGGAGACGCCGCCGGCTAACATCTAACATCTAATAAAAATACATTAAAATTAATAGGAAACTTACTAGAAACGTGTTTATTTTGTTTTTTTGTGAGTTTCACTATGAGTCCTCATCAACAACATGGTTGGCAACGCGTTAGTGATACCTTGCTATAGCTAGCGGCTATACGCTACGGTCTGCTTACCATCAGGTGGGCTGTATGCTTGTGTGGTATAAAAAATATATATGTAAATCTAGTGGGCATCTTGTCTGGTGTTTATCGCCACCATTTATCATACAATCGCAGTAACGCCTTCCTCCAATTGTTTTCAATAAGGGATCGCGGACCATTGTTAATTTTGTTATGATTCAGACATCAACAGCCATGGTCAACGATCGTTTTATATCCAACGTACGCATTTACCGTCCATCTTGTTTATTGATAGGTCTGCTAATACAAAGACTACGGAAAATAATTCGAATTATCAACATCTACAGTCTACACGAGTATAATACTCGTGTAGACTGTAGATGTTGATAATAGGGGAAAGATTTGTAATTTCGTATGTAACGAATAAACTTAAAAAAAACTGGACCTATTTCAAAAATTCTTTTGCCGCTAGAAAGCCACATTATCACACAATTGGAGTAGAAAACCATTATCACTTAAGGCTCAGAGTAGTTAATATACTACGTGTAAGTTATAGTGCTGTGTTTCTGCAGTAAAGTTGCCAGTGCTCCACGAGGATACGCTAGTAGCTAGCACAGTGACTCCTCATCAACAACATGGCAACGCGTTAGTGATACCCCTGCTATTGCTGGCGGCTATAGGCTAAAGTGACTGCTTACCATCGGGTGTGCCGTATGCTTGTGTGCCACCTTAGTGGTATAAAATAAACATCCAGTCTAGATCTAAGCAGGATACGCGTGAGCAAAATTTTGAAAGTAACCTGACTATTTAAGCAAACCGCTTTTACTCGAAAATCCTTAAATAAATTTGCCTGCATAATTGGACCGAAATTCCAAATACGCGATCGAGTTTTCAGGGTTACCACAGCATGTTTTAGGTCTGACTTTTAAGTCGTCTTTATAAGTTTAAAACTAGGTATAGGTATTTCGTAGAGAATTACTTACGTATTACATCATGCAATAATGGACAAAAATATTTGGATCGGTGAATTGATTGAATATTTATTTGTTAGTTTTATTATGCAACACAATTTAAGAGGTGAATAAATAAACAAAATAAAAATAAATATATTTAGAATGAGGAAAATTTTGACGGTGATTAGAAGCTTTTTGCAAATGTACACAAATAAAAAACCGGCCAGGCCAAATCGGACTCGCGCACAGAGGGTTCCGTACACACTTGTAGGCAAGGTAAAAGTAGGCCAACTTCAAATGAGATTATTATTCGTCGGTGACGGTTTGATTATAATATCAAAATATCAGTATTTTTCTAAATGCATATGAAATTAAACACGATACTAATGACAAAAAAACAATTTAAAATATTCTGTCTGTCGGTCTGTCTGTTTGTTTCGGGTAATCTCCGAAACGGCTGGACCAATTTGTCCGGACTTTGACTGGCAGGTAGCCGATACAATAACCGTATAGTTACGCCAAATGAGGTTACTCTTATTTTAAAAAAAATATTAGTATTTCGGGCTATAAAAGTATACCTATAATGTAGACAAAATTAATTCCACGCGTACGAAGTCGCGGGTACACCTAGTTTTACTTAAAAAAATAACATGATCGATAATTCAATTTTCGATGTAGGGTGGAAAATATATATTTTTATTATTATATGACTCACAGGTCAAGTGCCTTTTTTATTAGGGCCTGAGTATAATAATTTCATAATCGATCTGAATTGAGAAGTTGGCAACCCTAAGTCGAAATACCGAATATAAGTTTCGCAAGAAAGAGTTATTTAAATATTAATGCTGTACCTATACATACACCACGGTACACCGCGTAATTCTGATTTAACCTGTGGTTTTACTTTCACTATCGTGATCCGATTCGAATTGAGTTATCGATTTTATTGCTATTTAGTATGTTGCTAGCTCATATTTGTACGTCTATACTATACATATACTATAACTATATCTATACTAATATTATAAAGAGGAAAAATTTGTATTTTTGTGTGTATGTTTGTATTGAATAGGCTCCGAACTACTGGACCGATTTCAAAAATTCTTTGATAAATGTCGGGCCGCTCATCTATTTGTATTTTGTATGTAACGAATAAACTCAAAAAGTACTGGACCGATTTTAATAATTCTTTTTTAATTAGAAAGCTACATCATCACTGAGTAATATAGGCTATATATTATACTAGCTGGCCCCGAAATATTTGATAAATGTCTATATGCTCCGAAGCTACTGAAACGATTTCAAAAAAAAATTCACCGTTAGAAAGCTACACTATCACTGAGTAACATAGGCTAGCTGCCCGCCCCGGCTTTGCACGGGTAGACAAAATATTTGATATCAATGTCTACCCGTGCGAAGCCGGGGCGGGCCGCTAGTAGATTATAGATTTAAACACAACACTACAAAACTTTTTAGAGTATTTCTTTTTCTCACGTCCACATCTTCAGTTTATAGTTATCTAGTGTTTATCTTGTCAGCTCGTGAGACGATAACATCTATAGCTACATGATCAGTTCCATTGTCTACCTGTTTGTTTGTGTCCATTATAAAAACAATATGATTTTCATAGTTTGTTGCGTTCATTAATCATCTAGCAGTACTCGTTGACAGCTTAGTCCACGGTGATGGATCCTTGCGCGTGTGGGTAGATCTTTGGTTTCGTGTTTCCAAAATACGCCGTCAAGTTTTATTCGTTTTTCGACGACGGTGAAACCATAAGATAAAGAATTAACGAAGAAAAAACAAGGTACTAGCTTTTGCCCGCGACCTCTTTCGTGTACCAATATAATATAGCCTGTGTTACTCAGTGATAATGGTGTCGATTCTGTTGTTCAAAATGACTAAACTTAGCTAATTTGACAGGTCTAAAAAGTGTTGCTTGCTATCCCTTTCTCATGTGCGGGGGTAAACAAGGATGGCAATATTTTTAGACCTGCCAAATTAGTTATGTTTAGTAATTATGAACAACGGAATTGGCACCAATATAGCATTGTACTGGTGAAGGTTTTCAGTTACTCATTTCAAAGAAAAATGCTCTTTTTTCTCTTTGTAACATTATTAGTAGACAATCTTCACTTGTACATGTATTGTCCCACATCGTTGTCACTGCGGCGTATGCGTAGATGGTCTGGGCCACCATGGCCTTTCCTGCAGCAGAAGTGCTGGCCGCATGTCTCGAGCTGGCCGCATGTCTCGACATTCCGCCTTAAACGATTTGTTCCGCCGAGCTCTAACTACAGCTGGAGTACCAGCAGTGTTGGAGCCGGTGGGTCTGAGCCGGGATGACGGTAAGAGGCCAGACGGAATGTCGTTAGTGCCTTGGAGTCGGGGGCGGCCCCTGGTATGGGACGCTACTTGCGTCGATACTCTGGCGCCGTCCCATATCCCGGGCACTTCGACTGCGGCCGGTGCCGCTGCTGTACAACAGGAGAGCCTCAAACGCCGCAAGTATGTGTGCCTCGGAAGGGGCCACATATTTGCTGTGTTTGCGGTGGAGACCCTGGGGACATGGGGTCCAGAGGCTCATCTGCTGTACAAGGAGGTCTCGCGACGATTGATTGAGGCCTCTGGTGACAAGAAGGCTGGAACATATTTTGCGCAAAGGATCAGCATTGCCATACAGCCGGGCAATGCTGCCAGCCTTCTTGGCACCCTACCGCGTGACAGCGATTTGGGACAAGTGTTTTATTTATTTTAATTGTTTATATTAGGTTAGTTTTTTTTTCTTTTTAAGTAGTTAACGCACAATTTAATTGTATCTTATCTTAAACCAAATACATTAGTGTGTCAAAATAATTTTATTTTATATCTTCACTTGACCTTATATACATATGACACCTAATCCCTTTCGGGGTAGGCAGAGAGTATATTGCGCCATTTCACTCTTGATTTGCACAAATCTTTTGCGTCTTCTATATCCATCAATCTCTTCATACTTGCTCGGTTTTGAGTACTCTTTAACCTTTCCATCATTGAGTACTTTGTTGTTTTGATCTAGAATGTTACCTTGACTTGAATTAATTTAACTAATATTTAAAATCAACCATAATATTCAATAAACAAAATTACCGTTATCGAATAAAAGTATCAATATTGTATATTTCTTTCAATATTGTGTTCAACTAAACGATATTTTTTCATTAACGTTATTTTAAACCGATAACGATATTTTATTTATCAATTATCGTTCAACTAATTAAAAAATCTACTATTATTGACATCTTTAATCCAAACCAACGTAGCAGTTCAGTTGATAATAATTCTAAGCTAGTCACATGTTTTCTCACGTGCATAGTCTTTAGGTGAAATGAAACCCTACCTACATAATAAGGCTTGGACACAAACTGTTATTGATCGAAAAAACAGTCCACAGTTCGTTGATTACGAGTGTAGGCAACCCTGAATATTTATTAACTTGCTTAACCTAATAGCCGCTGAGAGCGTGTGGTATAGCTATGCCTGCTATTCCAGCGACGCAAGTTTGAATCCCATGAGTCTGTACCAATGAGTTTTACTAACCAAGTGCAGTTATTAGAGAACACGGGCTTTGCGGTGAAGGAAAATATCGTGAGGAAACCTGCATACGTCTGAGAAGAAATTCAAGGACGTATGTAGTGCCTAAGAGACGGCGACGGACTCACCATCCGTCACCACAATGTCTTCGGTGGTGAGTGGGTGTTGTTACAATTCTGCTTACCTTTTCGGGGAACATGAGAACCTATCCTGTTAAAAAAACCGTTACAAGTTAAAGAATAATTTTATTAATTATTTTTCAACCTTATAAATATATTATAAATATCTACTACAAGTTACAAGTTTGAATTTAATATTTGCGGTTTTCATATCGTTATTGTAAAGATGACGTGGTAGCAAAAACAACTTTGTATTGCCAACCCGTCGCATTGTTACCGCAGCCTATATGTGACAGGTTATTAGACTGCAAAAGAGTTGGTAGATAACATTACAGGCTACGCTGCGCTAGTAGTAATATAGTAGCACAGTGAGATCAACAAACAGGGTTAGTAACTCGTTAGTGATACGCCTGGTATTGCTAGCGGCTATAGGCTACGGTGACTGCTTACCATCAGATGGGCCGCACACTTATGAGCGTCCTTAGTGGTATAAAAATTTTATAGGTACCAAAGCACCGTTTTGAGCTTTTAAAAAGAGAGGTAGGGCGATTTGGGCTTTCCCATTGGGGCCGCCCGACTGGGGACTGTACCTCCACCTTACAGAAGACCGCAGTGAAATAACACTATTTGATGTAGTGTTGTGTACCATATCATAGTTTGTTGACCCCACTGGGTCGTTATAAGCTAGGCTAGACGTTATTTCTTGGTTATTTTTCTCGTCTAAAATCGCTATTTTTGTGTCACAACGCGTCATGTGCGTTAGTTATCGAATCCGCGACACTTGGCCTAGAAGTCGAACTTGCTAACCACAGCACTAATGGTGTCTTCAATTGAATTGTCAACTTAATCTATGCGGTTTTTATTTTCAGTTTAAAATATGATGATAGCAGCCGTAAACGAGTTCCTAGATGATCTGCGGTGAGCAAAATTTGATAAGCACTTGCTTTACCACTGCACTATCTATCCTACTTCCTACTAATATAATATTATAAATGCGAAAGTTTGTGAGTATGGATTTATGGATGGATGTTTGTTACTCTTTCACGCAATAGCTACTGAACAGATTTGGATGGATTTTGAAACACGTATGTACACTAATATTATTAAGAGGTAACATTTGATTGTTTGTATGTTTGTATTGAATAGACTCCAAAAATACTGGACCGATATAAAAAAATATTTTACCATTAGCAGCCGACATTATCCCTGATTTACATAGGCTACTTTTTACCGCGGGAAAATGCTTCATTCCTACGGGAAAACGGGTAATAGTATACTATATTGCTACGCGGGCGAAGTCGGGGGGAAAAAGCTATAGTTTATAACCTGGATTACATAAGATACTTTTACCCCAGGCAAATGTGTTCATCTCGGGATCTGGGATTCTAAGCTCAACGCGGACGAAGTCGCGAGCGGAAGCTAGTCTCGTATGTGTTAACTTTTAACCTTAATAACTTACTCTATTTACTAACTCACTCGCTGGTTTAAAAATCACGGTTGTTTTCGAAACCGGCGTTTTCCTTATCATAACTTAAAACGCATTAACTTTTTGATAATGACCGGCGCCGCTGCTGTTCAGCAAGAGTGCCTCAAGCGCCGGAATATGCATGTCTTGGCCCAGGGCACATATTTTCTGCATTTGCGGTTGAAATTGGATCCCTGGGGTCCGGATGCTCTTCAGCTTTTTAAGTAGGTCTCACGTCGTGGAGGCCTCAACACAGATTAAACTATTTTAAAAAATGCCGTGGTGGCCTTCTGGTTGAAGCAACAGGCCTGTCATCTGATGGGCCCAGGTTCGAGTCCCGGCCTGTACCAATGAGTTTTTCTAAGCTTAAGTACAGTGATTAATCACACCATGAGGTTTTAAAAAGAGAGGTAGGGCGATTTGGGATTTCCCGTGGGTTATCCCATTTAAATTGGAGCCGCCCGACTGGGGACTGTACCTCCGCCTTACAGAAGACCGCCGTAACACTACTTGATGTAGTGTTGTGTTTCTGCGGTAAGTAAGGTTGCCAGTGCTCCACGAGGATACGCTGGGCTAGTAGTATTGCTGCTAGCACAGTGAGTCCTCATCAGGAACATGGTTGGCACCCCGTAGTGATACCCCGGGTATTGCTAGAGGCTATAGGCTACGGTGACTGCTTACCATCAGGTGGGCCGTATGCTCGTGTGCCACATTAGTGGTAATAAAAAAAATTACAATTAACAGAACTTAACCTACCTACTGATAGTGGAAGCGTGCCAAGAATGCTGGCAGCATTGCCACGCTGGATAGCAATATCTCAGAGTAGATAATATACTTGGCAATACTGATTCTCTGAGCGAGATATGTTCCATCACGCCTGTCACGGGAGGCCTTAGCTGTGATTTTTAGAGTGCTTGAAGTCCGGGCGTTAGACATTTTTAATTTAGCTATACGAGTATATCAGTCAGTTTTTGAGCGAGAGCTATATATACACATGTGGAATGTTGACTACAGCTCCATCTTTATCTATGTCTCGTTAGTACTCTGACTTGTTAAGTGACTGATAAATACGGTAATATTTAAGACATAACGTACGTGCGACCTTGGCTTAAGACGGCAACATATGACTTGGTTTTAGGTGATTACTGTTTTTTTTTTTTATACCACTAAGGTGGCACACAAGCATACGGCCCACCTGATGGTAAGCAGTCACCGTAGCCTATAGCCACTATCAATACCAGATTAAAAACCCGATTAAAAACTCATTGGTACAGGCCGGGATTTGAACCTGAGCCCATCAGATGACATTCCGTTGCTTCAACCACAAGGCCACCACGGCTGTGAAAACTGATGGCCATTTTTTTGTCACCTTGATGTTGCCTTCGATGATGATGTTTAATTGACGATACCTATTTATTTATTTGTAAAGTATTCGGGAAACATACATTCTCATCCAATATCAAACAATATTAAAACGTAACTAATAAAAAATGCAGACATCAGCTTAGTTTTCACTACGCAATTTACATTACTCTAACAAATCTATCCAGAAAAGGATTAATTATTTATCTTACCCCTAAAAAAATCGCATCGAATACTTAATAATCTAATATATAAAATTCTCGTGTCACAGTTTTCGTTGCCATACTCCTCCGAAACGGCTTGACCGATTTTGATGAAATTTTTTGTGCTTATCCGATATCTATGAGAATCGGCCAACATCTATTTTTCATCCCCCTAAATGTTAGGGGTCCACCCCTAAATTTTATTTTTTAGACCGATTTCAAAAATTCTTTCACCGTTAAAAAGCTACATCATCACTGAGTAACATAGGCTATATATTATACTAGCTTCCCGCCCCGGCTTTGCACGGGTAGACAAAATGTTTGATATAAAAGTCTACCCGTGCGAAGCCGGGGCGGGCCGCTAGTAATATATGAAAAGCTGCTATTCGTATGTAGTAAGCCGTTTTAGGCAGAAAACAGTACCTATTTAGCTAAGTTATGTATTTCACTGTAAAAAAAAAACAGGGATATAGAATGTCAACGAAAATAAACCAACTTCAGCAAAAAAGGACCTTCCTATCTGTTTAAAAGACAACCGTTACTTACTGATTGATCTATCAACACACAGCTCAAACCACTGAACGGATTGAACTGAAATTTGTCACGCAAATAGTAAGACATATGTTAGAAAGCATTTTTTTTTATTCACCACCCCAAGGGATGAAACGGGGGTGCAAAGAACAAGACTAGATATACATTTTTATTCGAAATTTCACAGAAAACTTCTGCAAATAAATAAGTGGGTATCCACTTATTAATTTACAGAAGTTTTCTGTGAGGTTTTCGCGGGGTTGAATTGAGAAAATAAGCTAGCCTGAATTTAATTCGAACGTAGCCGCAGATAAAAGCTAGCTTTGACATAAAAGTACTCTAGTCTCGAACCTTAATCTTACCTGTTTAGAGTCGCAAGTAACTCATTTATTCTTATACGGTAATACGTGTGTGTCGAGTTATTTTTAAAGTGATTTACATCGATCTATCATGTCACGTCGCGAAGCTGATAATTGTTCTTGAAATTTCCATGCTGTAAAATTTCCGGGCTGTTTTGTTAGTCATCCTTTGTCTATCCGTTTGTTACACATGTTTAAAAATGTGATTCGAATTTTGACATTTGAATTTTGGCGCCAGCCAGAAAATTGAAATTCAGTGTTCGTAATTGTGAATTCAAAGTGATTTGTGCAAAAAATACTAAGTAACTAATTCGGTTTATATTTTTTTTATTTGTTTGTTTTTTATGGCCAAAAGCCTCGAAGAATTGATAATTGTAAAGAGAATAGCCTTAAGATATCTCTTAGCTCAAGAATCCAGGCTTTTGGCTCTCGGAAAAAAGCCGGTGAACCAAAAAATCTCCAATTTTGTTCGCTCTCATAAAGAAAGTAATGTATGGAGTAGTTTTATGGACTCTTTAAATGAGGATCTGACAAGAAATATTAATGTTTATGAGTGGAGACTTTCTGATGCAACGAAGAGGGCGAATGTACGGAAGAGGTACCGGCTGGATTCTACCTCTAGAGTTATCTTTCATCACTACACAGTGCCTGTTTGGTAAGGACTAAGGAGTATGTATTTTAACAGAGGTAGGGCGAATTGGGGCGTGTTGGGCGGCGCCAATAAACATTGGAGCCGTCCGACTGGGGACTGTACCTCCACCTTACAGAAGACCGCAGCCAAATAACACTACTTTTATATAGTGTTGTGTTTCTGTGGTAAGTAAGGTGGCCAGTGGTCCACGAGGATATGTTGCGCGTAGTAATGAAGCTAGCACAGCTGGTCCTCATCGACAACATGGTTGGCAACGCGTTAGTGATATTGCTAGCGGCTATAGGCTACGGTGGCTGTTTATCAGGTAGGCCGTATGCTTATGTGCTAAAAAAAATGTATTCTCACATTGATAGTAATTTTAATTACGCAAAAAAAAGCCTGTCTTCCTCCCTCTCCTGTCTACCTCTTTGTGAAAATATATTATTATCGTAACACAAATCTTTTGAAATCGTTATCAATAACTATGTCCGTGTTCGTGACTTTGCCTAGTGAGAATTTAGTAGTAAAATCATAACTTTAAAAGTAAACAAAGTTCATATTTCTTCACACCTAATAACACGTGCGTGGAAATACTAGTGTAACTTAGTAAGTACGTAACACCGGTACCGTTTGGGGCGAAATATAAACAAGCTAAGTAGGTATTTAAAAAGATGAGAAGAAGAGGCCAGAAAGGAAGATAATATAGTGATTTCGGCTGATAGAGAGGGGTAGAAGAGCAACACATTTTGCGCCGACCCCAAATAACTTGAGACAAGTGTAACCAACAGGACTCTAATTCTAAGCCTGCGCTGTCAGTCCGTCCGTCTGTCTGTCAGCGGGCTGATATCTCCGTAATGGGTATACCAATAATAACAAAACTAGAAGCGCGCTTTGTTGCTCGATTTTAATAATGTCAACAAGTAGACGCTTATAATGCTAATAGAGTGTATAAAAAAATTACGAAGGTGCGAAACTCAGCGGTACCTTCATTTGCGAGGCCGACTCGCATTTGGCCAGTTTTACCTGTTTACGTAGCTCCCCTATCCGGGTAGGCAGAAAGTATACTATAGAGCGCCATTTCTCTCTTGACTTGCACATCTATTTTGCTTATTCAGCATTCCTTATATAACCAATATTTACTGGCGTAGCTACCGGAGGACTGGATGAGGCAGAGCCCAGGGCCCCCAAGCTCATGGGCCCTCAAACTTACAAACTATAAATTGATACTGTTTGACTACGAATCTGGAGTATGACGAATCCGGGATACGGAATATGGAACAAATGATTTTTAATAGTTTAGTTGGGGTCGTAGTTTTTTGCCCTAGGGCCTTTGATCACCTAATGCCAATATTAAACAAACCCTACATATTTTTAGAAATAACTCACGAGTAGGTTATTCATATGTTTTATCTTCTAAACTACAGATTATTGTATCTTATCAATACGCTATCAGCTTTCAAGATATATTTACACAATTTTAGTGTATCACCTCGCGCGTGCAGTACCACACTGTTCGGATTATCCCATTACAATTATATTGGTGAGTCATTTTGTTATGCAATTGTTTCCACGTTGAACATATTTGTAGCTTTTTATATTTTACTAGTTTTGACAGTCGTCTTTGCCTGCGCAAAAGAATTTTTCAGAGTAAAGAATCCTGTGTTGATCCAGCGTGTAAGCTAACTCCATTACAAATTTCATTCAACTCCGTTTAATTGTTGCGGGGCGTGAAGACAGATCGAAAACTCAAACTTTAGACTTTATAATGTTAGTGGGATTTTTTGCTGCTTTAGAAAACAATACGAAATCAAATCGAAAGTAAAGATAGTTATATATAATTTACTAGCAACCAGTCCCGGCTTCGTACCGGATATTCAGACTATATACCGGTGGATGTTCCATATTGTATTCAAAAGCTAAAAGGACTACGGTGACTGCTTACCATCAGGACCCGAATGCCTATGTGCCTCTTTTCTTATACCTTAGTGGTATAAGAAAAGAGGTTTAACTTAACTGCAGTGAGTAGTCATACCACGAGCTTTACGATTAAGGAAAACACCTGTTGTTGGTCAGGACACTGTGCTAGCAGCATTACTACTAGCCCAGCGTATCCTCGTGGAGCACTGGCAACCTAACTCACCGCAGAAACACAACACTACATCAAAGTAGTGTTATTTGACTATGATTAGTGCAATCACTTGTAATACCGCTCGTTCCTCGTACACTATAGTGAATTTGATATCAATCCGATTGGTAGCTAAGCAAGTGACACGCATATGCGATTCCCGGCTAGTAAATATGTGAATGAATAACTTACACCGGATTTGGGTTATCGTGGTGATGAATTGATAATCCACTATTAACACAAAGCTGGTAATCTTATCTATGCTTAAAATGTGAATGTTAGAATACTGAGATCATTATTACTTAATCACGCATATTCAGATTAAAAGCAATTCCTACAATTTGAGAGGTAGGGCGTTTTAGGGTTATCCCATTCAAATTGGAGCCGCCCGACTAGGGACTTTACCTCCGCCTTACAGAAAACCGCAGTGAAATAACACTACTTGATAGTGTTGTGTTTCTGCGGTAAGTAAGGTTGCCAGTGCTCCACGAGGATACGCTGGGCTAGTAGTAATGCTGCTAGCACAGTGAGTCCTCACTAACAACATGTTTGGCAACCCGTTAGTGATACCCAGCGGTCCGTAGCCTATGGACGCTTGCAACAAGGCCACGGGTATCACTCTCGCGTTACTGAACCTACTATTTATTAAATATATATTATCCTAATATCCTATTACTAATGTGAAAGATTGTAAGGATGGATGTATTGATGTTTTTTGCTCAACGAATTTGTATGAAATTTGGCACACGTATAGTTAAGACTCGGATTACGACAGCATACTTTTTACCCCGGAAAAATGTTAGGTTCCTCTGTGAATCTAAGCTCAACGTGGAAATCTAAATGAATTATACATAAAAACCTTCCCCGTGAATCACTATCTCATGCTGATTCTTAAATAGTTGATATAAGTTGTCAAAATAACTTGTTCTTCATCACTAATATTATGAATTTAAGAGCCAGCCTCTTGACGGTGAAGCAATCTCTACGCCCTTCTATCATTCGCCATCTCTTTCACCTATTTTTTTTCTTGCTGGACAAATAATCATTTAATTTCTAGTAGCAAGAGAAATGACAATAAAAAATTATTGTATCATAATATTTTTTTGTTTTTTTTTCAGTGGTGGCAGAATGAGTGATGCGCCAATAGTGACTGTGGACCAGGGTCAACTCCAGGGGAGAGTGGTCACCAGCCCCGCCGGCAAACCGTACTACAGCTTCCAAGGTGTACCTTATGCCAAGCCTCCTCTAGGATCGCTTCGATTTAAGGTGAGCAGATAGCAGAGAGGTAGGGCGAATTTAGGATCTCCCGTGGGTTTTCCCATTAAAGTTTGAGCCAGTCGACTGGGGACTGTACCTCCACATTATTAGAAGACGGCAGTGAAATAACACTACTTTGATGTAGCGTTGTGTTTCAGCGGTGGAGTAAGGTTGCCAGTGCTCCACGAGGTTAAGCTGCGCAAGTAGTATTGCTGCTAGCACAGTAACTCCTCATCAACAACAGGGTTGGCAGCGCGTTAGTGATACCTCTGATATTGCTAGCGGCTATAGGCTACAGTGACTGCTTACCATCAGGTGGACCGTATGCTAGTGTGCCTAGTGTTTAAAAAAAAAACAGACTGCATCATTATTCTATGCGTTCAGTTGCATTGTTTACCTTCGTCTTGCCATATAAAATAAGGATGCTACGGCTATCATATTATTGGGACATGTGACCTTACATCTGTTTTGAAATAAAACGTGTTTTATCTACAACAAGATGCTTTGTTTTAAATATAATTGTCTTCTTCTTCTTCCTAAGTATGGCAATCAATCCCTTCAGGGACTATTTTTGCCAGTGTCGAGTGTTAGAGAATTTTCATGTTGCAAAATTTCTCGTGTTTGCCGCATTAAAATGCCTAGTGTCATGCATTTTAACGCCCAATGGAGTTTCTGGAGACAACCCACGGCAGTAGCAGATCGTAACACGCCTTTAGATTAGAGGTAACCTATTGACCAAAATGATAAATCACTTAACCCAAAAGTCGTATTATGGCATTATTTCCAATGCTCCTATAAATCAGTCACTAAATGAAACTTTACTGCACATATCGACACCAAAAATACACATTAAAGATCACTATAACACAATTTACGACACACTGGAAAAAATCTCAACCGCTCCGCCTGATTCCCGCCAAAAACTCCAATATAATTGTCATTCATCAACTGCTTATAGTAGAAGATCCGAACCTAGATCGACCTTCACCGAGCTGATGATAAAATAAAATTAATTTTATAAATTTAGTATATTAGATAATATATTAAAAATGGGTTGCCAAAAAAATTCTGGCCAGAATATTTTTAATTTACCCTGGCTGGAAGATTGCTGCCCACTTGATAACTAAAATTAAAAGCACGAATAATTTAATACTTGCTAGGTGTTAAGGGATAGTTTTAGAATTTTTAAAATTCGTCATTTTAGAGTGTGCGATGACCACATATTCACAATGTTTAGCCGTCTTAGGAGTAAGGCCGGCAGTAATAGCCAATATTTCTCCGAGTGTTGCCAGCATCTATCTACTGGCTACGATGACCGCTTACCATCAGAGCCGTAAGCTGTAATAAATCCATAACCCACTTTCAGGGGAAAAATATACGGATAAAATCGGTAAATTATATCTTATATATAAAATTCTCGTGTCGCGGTGTTTGTAGTTAACCTCCTCCGAAACGGCTTGCCCGATTCTCATGTTTTTCTGTGTTTATTGGGTAGGTCCGAGAATCGGACAACATCTATTTTTCATCCCCCTAAATGTTAAGGGTAGTCCACACCTAAATTTACCACGCGTACGAAGTCGCTGGCACAGCTAGTATTATGTAAAATTGTTATGCGGCATTTTTCCGCCTTACATAAGTACATAGATGTGAAATGACAGAATAAATACGGGTTCGTAATAAATTGGCCTGCACACTAACCTGCGTATGTGATAGAGTAATCTTAGCAAACACCACTATCTCACATGATAAAGACGATAACAGATGTCTTGGAGCATCTCGGGTGATTCCAATTTATTGTTTTATTATGTAACAAACTGCACCTCTTTTATTTCATTCATTCATCAATAGTGTCGATTCTGTTGTACTAAATCATTAAACTTAACTAATTTGACAGACTAAAAGTATTGCCATCCTTATTTAACCCCGCTCATCTCGTGAGAAAGGGATAGCTAAACTTTTTAGTCCTGTTAAATTAGTTTAGTTTAGTGTTTTTGTACAACATGATTTACACCAATATCTATATGCTCTATGGTTCCAAGTATTGTTTTTATATGATATTACTATTATTCACATGGAAATCGGTAAACATGGTTTATTTCAATTTGTGTCGGACAATCTAAAACTAAAAGAAAAAAAGACTAACCTAATATCTTCTTCTATTTAAGAGTTTTACTCTTGTCGGTGCAGCCGATGTATTTCCCTCCACTTCTGCCTGTCCAGTGCTACTTCTTTGACCTCCCTATATGACGTGACGGCTATCTTATCCTTAACTTGCTTGATGTAACTTATCCTTGGTCATCCCTTGCCACGCCTTCCTTGTATGTTACCTTCCATAATTGTATTTATAAAACCGTCATGTCGTATAAGGTGACCAATCATTTTTCCTCTTCTATTTTCGATAGTAGACATTAAAATTCTATTTTCCTTTATTCTTCTTAGTACTTTCTTCGTTTGATATTTTTTTAACCTAATATAAACAATTAAAATAAATAAAACACTTGTCCCAAATCGCTGTCACGCGGGCGGGTGCCAAGAAGGCTGACAGCATTGCCCCGCTGTATGGCAATGACACGGAGTTCTATTTTCGTAGTTTGAATAATATATAGTTTGAATAACGTAAAACCACGCATTAGGATGTACCTATTTATCCTGATGATCCTAAACTTATCCGTTAATGTTTACTTCTTTACGTAATGATACTGCAACACCAGGGGTATCACTCGCGCGTTGCCGACCTAAAATATATTAACCGACTCCAAAACCTAAAATGATATAATACAGTGCTGGTAGCTGGAACATTTTCGATAACGTTTTCGTATCGCCTTCGACTATTTTTGTATTGGAAAATGAACAGCGCTGCGGCGGTCAAAAGTGGAGCTAAAAATTAGTATGACAATTTTCACATTTCGCGAGTTACGTTTTCGAATACGTTGTCGACAATGTTCCTGCTACCGGCACAGGTTACCTAATAGAACCGTTTAAAAAAAATCCTTGCAAATATTTTTTATTTCAGGCACCCCAGCCACCGGAACCATGGGAAGGCGTCCGGGACGCTACGTCTGAAGGCAACGTGTGCGCTCAAGTAGAAACCTTCATCCAGAACGAATATATGGGTGACGAGAACTGTCTTTTCCTTAACGTATACACTCCGAATTTGGACGGGCAGTTCCTCCCAGTCATGGTCTACATCCACGGAGGCGGTTTTAGATTCGGCTCTGGCAACTCCAACTTCAATGGCGGAGATTACTTGGTTGAAAAGGACGTTGTGGTCGTCACTTTCAACTATAGGTGTGGAGCTTTGGGTTTCTTAGGCTTGAATACGCCTGAAGTTCCCGGAAACGCTGGGCTTAAAGATATGGTGCAAGCTATCAGGTGGGTGAAGGAGAATATCCAGAACTTCGGCGGTAATCCTGGTAATATCACGCTTTTCGGAGAAAGCGCTGGTGGAGTAGCCGTCTCCTTACTGACAGCCAGTCCCTTAACTAAGAGTTTGATCAGCAAAGCTATCATCCAGTCCGGAACAGCGCTGTCCGGTTGGAGTTTCCAGAAAAATCCCACGGAAAACGCCAGGGCTTTGGCTGAAACTCTTGGCTGTGATTCTAGCGACCCTCATGAAATTTTGGACTTCTTAACAGCCACCCCTGCGAGAAATATCGTTGAAGCTCAAGAAAAATTAAGCCCAACCGGGGCATTATTCAATAAGGTTTCGAGAAACTTCGCCTGTGTGATTGAAAAGGAATTTCCAGGCGTCGAAGCAGTTATATCTGAAGCTTTCATAGATTTGCTGACGTCAGGACGTACGTCAGACATTCCCATAATGATTGGGACTACCACCCTAGAATTTGCGTTCGACAATATTGTAGATGATTTACAAGACGTAATACCAGGAGAATTGCACTTGGAGAAAGATTCGCCTGAATCTGTAGCTGTTGCTGACGCGATCAAGCGAATTTATTTCAACGGCAGCCCTCACGCTGTGCCCGAGAGCATTATAAACTTCTACAAGCTGGTTTCCGATATCTTCGTCAATGTGGATACTCATAGATATGTCCAATATTTGGTCCATGTGACCAACAGGCCAATCTATTACTACAAGTTTGACTATGTTGGCGAATTGAACGTGTCTAAACACTTCTGGTACAGTCAGGGCTTGAAGTATCCTATGCACATGGACGAGCTCGGCTATATCTTCAAGAACGACTTCCAGAAAGACGTGGAGCCCAGTGATCAGGACTCTAAGATGAGGGAGAGGATGCTGAGTCTATGGACCAACTTTGCTAAGGATGGGTAAGTTTTTTTTTATATACCTAACGTGGCACACAAGCATACGTCCCACCTGATGGTAAGCAGTCACCGTAGCCTATAGGCACTAGCAATACTAAGGGCATCACTAACGGGTTGCCAACTCTCTGTGCTAGCAGCGTTACTACTAGCCCAGCGTATCCTCGTGGAGCACTGGTAACCTTACTTACCGCAGAAAGACAACACATACATCGTTACGTTACAGAGTTTCGTTTTCGAATACGTAGTCAAAAGATGGCGTTGCTAAGGTTCTGTTGTGACAGACTGACCGTACCTTTTCGACCATAGTAGTATATTTTTCCTTTCCTTCTTTTCAAAATTAAAATCATTTATTCAGTTTTGACCCTAATAAGGCATTTATGAAGGTCTAAATTACCACCGGTTTGGAAAAATAAGCCACTGAAGAAGAACTGGCACCAAACTCAGTGCTCTTTTTATTCATGTAACAATAGAAATAGAAATATTTATTGTGTACAAACAAGTCGTTGGAGCACCCTTCTAAGTATCATGAGACACATGTGACATAGTACTCCGCTCTTCCTTATCTAACTTACACTATACTATAAGTAGAACTTAATACAAAGTTATTTTAATTATCCGGTATATTATTTTAATCATACACACTTATGTGTGTATGTCTGTGTGTGCGTGTATGTATATTTGTGTGTGAGTGATAGTGTGTATGTGTGTGTAACAATGATATATTAATGTTTAACAAAATTCATCTCTCTTCCAGTAATCCAACTCCTGATGAAAGCCACCTTCTACCAGTGACCTGGCTGCCGGTCACGAAAGACAATCTCTACTACCTCAACCTCGGCTCAGAACTGACTCTCCAGTCGAACCCTGACCAAGAAAAGATGGAATTCTGGGACTCAGTGTACAGCAAGCATTTCCGTATTTGGGAGCATCCTAAGACGAACACCGAAGAAGTTCCCGTAAAAATACCGGTCGTTGAACCAGAACCGGAAATTCCAGAACCGGAACCGGTAAGTGTAGTTGAAACTAGCGAAGACATCCCACCTGTTCCAGACACGCCGGATAACAGTCCTGAAGTTACCGAAACTGAACAAGAAACTGTGAGAATAATTACAGAAGTAGAAGAGGTCGAAGTTATTTCGAATGGATTCGAACGGAAACCCAGACCGTCGAATGAGATCAAAATGGTGCAACAGAGCAATGGTGGCTCTCGTGACGTCATCAGGGCCAATGATGCGCCTGAAGACGACCGACCTAAGAACATAGGAGTAAACAAATTTGTAAATTTCTTCGAGTCACTCGGTGGTAAGAAGTGAGGCCATAATAAGCAGTTCATTAGATTAGATTACAACCCATTGCAGTTGGCATAAGGATTGAAATTCAACAGCCTGACAAAAATGGGTGCAGCGGTATAGTCACATAATTGTAGATAATTTTTAATTCGCGGTTCTCTGTAAAATTCATCGAATCAGGATTTGCTTCCCAAATGGCATATTAGTATTATGAACATGTAAAATCCTATATCCCGATTGCGGAAAAAAATCAAACCTGCGTTAAAAGTATAGAAATCGGTTAAAATTGTGGTTTACAAGGTAAAATCAACTCTTCCTATTGTTGAAGTCGGCTAAAATGTAGCCTATGCTACCCGGGCCATAATAACGAATCGATTGACACCTTATTAATTAAAACAGTGCCGGTAGCAGGAACATTTTTCGACTACGTAAGCGAAAACGTAACTCGCGAAATGTCAAAATTGTCACTAATTTTAGTTCCACTTTTCACCGCCGCAGCGCTGTTAATTTTTCAATACAAAATTGTCGAAGGCGATACGAAAACATTGTTGCAAATTATTCATGCTCAGGTCCCGGATTAGGCGCTACGGACGAAAATATGTAACAAACAAACATACCTATAACTTATACGTACTATATTATCTACTAAAGCTATTAACCGCTAAAATCATACCCCAACATGACGTCATATCGTCCACCATTTTTGTCAAGCTGTAAACTAAATAACTGAGGTTTTTAATTAGTCCATGCCACTTTTTGGGGATTAAAATTCGCGACATTCCACATCAAAGTGCAGTATTTATTAACATTCCTCGTTTCATTCGCACATCACCTATAAACTAGTCGCTATTAGACGGTAGATGTCGCTGTAACCAGTGGCGGGTCTACCGGTGCCGGTAGCACGAACATTTTTCGACTACGTAAGCGAAAACCTAAATCGCGGTGTGTCAAAATTGTCAACCAAATTTTTAGTTCCAGTTTTCACCGCCGCAGCGCTGTTCATTTTTCAATACAAAAATAGTCGGAGACGAAACGTTGTCGCAAATTCATGCTCGTGCTACTGCTTGATAGACGATCTTAAGGCTTAAAGAGGACCGTTATTTTCGCCACACGGTCGCATAATTCACCTTTGATTAGCTAATAAATGTAAACAAGTCAAGGGGCCGTTCACAAGATAATATGTCACGCAAAATTTAACCTTTTGGACCCCCTCCCTTCGTCACGCTGTCACATTCTGTTCAGTGCCGGTAGCAGGAACATTTTTCGACTAAATAAGCAAAATTGTCATACTCATTTTTAGTTCCACTTTTCACCGCCGCAGCGCTGTGCATTTTTGACACTGATTAAATCATGTTTGAAGTCATCGCAGAACGCATCGTACGATCGTGGCCAATTAGGACGACGCCTTTGACAGACAGACGGACGGACAGTCACAGCGGAGTCTTAGTAATAGGGTTCCGTTTATTACTCTTTGGGTATGGAACAAAAAAAAAGGAAAGTAAAACAGGAATTTGGGACGGCTCCAAAAAAGATTTTTTAAATGTCAACCAACAAAAAAGTAAAAAAGTTATTTATGAACGGCTCCAAAAAATTGTTGCAATGTAACTAACAGACAAATGAAGAGGTGATAGTAGAAATACTTAAAAGCTTCTACTTGTGAATTAATCTGCCACTGCCTAAACCAATTTAAATAGCGCGATCAAATATTTTTTACAAGTTTAAAAGCTATGGCGTCAAAAAGTGACGTTTAATTACTAAATTATTTATTGATAATTGATTTGGCCATGTTTGATAGATACCAAAATTGTATTTAGAGATACTTTTGTTAAATATTTTAGCGTATAATTACAAATATTTATGAATATGTACGGTTAATATTATTATTTTGTTCAATTAAATATATTTTTCTTATCCACTATATTAATTATTAATTCATTCCGCAATAACACACTTTAACCTACGTCGGAGAGGTTAACCTACTCGTGTTTTTTTTATAGATGTAAAATATTTACCTATGTAATGAAATATTTTTATTAATAAGTGAAATAACACTACTTTGACGTGTTGTGTTTCTGCGGTAAGTAACGTTGCCAGTGCTCCACGAGGATACGCTGGGCTAGTAGTAATACTGCTAGCACAGTGAGTCCTCATGAAGAACAGGGCTGGCAACGCGTTAGTAATACCCCAGTGCCGGTAGCAGGAACATTGTCGACAACGTTTTCGTATCGCCTTCGACTATTTTTGTATTGGAAAATGAACAGCGCTGCGGCGGTGAAAAATGGAACTAATAATTAGTATGACAATTTGACATTTCGCGAGTTACGTTTTCGAACGTTGTCGACAATGTTCCTGCTACCGGCACTGGTGTTGCTAGCGGCTATAGGCTAAGGCGACTGCTTACCATCAGGTGGGCCGCATGCATGTGTAGCACCTTAGTGGTATAAAAAAAAAAACACATTAATTATATAAGTGTTCGTACTTATACTATAGGATCACTTTAAAGTAGCTATACTCAAACTCCGGTAGCAGGAACATTGTCGACGACGTATTCGAAAACGAAACTCGCGAAATGTCAAAATTGACATACTAATCTTTAGTTCCACCTTCACCGCCACATCGCTGTACATTTTCCAATACAAATATAATCGAGGGCGATACTTGTCGAAAGTTATTTTTGCTAAGGCTGCTGAGTTATAAATGATTATCGTTCAACAATATTAAGTTAATATTTATCAAATTAATTCTAGTTAAATAAAATGTTTATTCAGAAACTTGTTTATTTTATGTAACCATTCGTGCCAATATAATAAATAAAATCATTAAATATTATTGTATTAGTGAATAGGTAATATATTTTTATATTATTATTATGAGTTAATAAATTTAAGAAACTATTTGTGTGTTTAATTTCGATTTCTATTTGTTTGATGAAAACACACCTCGGGTATTAATTTAAGTATATATGTATTCATTTTAGACAGTATAGTGCCATTTTAGTCTAGACTTGTCAACCTCTTTTGCTTCTTCTACATTCATCAATCTCTTCATACATGCCCGCCGGTTCCGAGTCCTCTAAATTTCTAACATGTGTACTTCGTCAGCACTATATTTGGCCTTCCATGGCTTCTTTTCCACTCACATTCGCATTCTCTATCGTCTATATGTCCAAACTTACGTTGCATATCCTTTTGCATTTATACGATTTAGTAAAAAGAAAAGTAATAACAAGCCTCGTATTTTTTTAGTATTTATTAGTTGTAATTAAAAAAACTTGCTCCGCTCATCAAGACCTTTCATTTGAGACCCATATCATAGGGGTTAATGAGGAAATTATAAATCGCCATTTAAGGTCGGCCGCCATATTGGATTTAAATGGCGGCATTTAGATAATCATGTCGCATCACCAAACGTGTGTGCCAAATTTCAACTCAATCGGACACTGGGAAGTGGGTCAAATTAAAATTGCAAGATTTGATAACACTGTGTGTGTTATATCAAATCTTGCAATTTACACACATACACACCCCAGACAAGTTAAAAAACATGTAAAATGAAAGAATATAAGAAAAACAAACACACAATAAAAAAATATAAAGCTTTATTTAAATTGCACCGTTACCGTCATTTTATTATAATCATTGTAACAATAATATTTAAATTAAATATAAAAACAGTAATATCCCTCACCACTATATAACAAACAAAAAAAAAATAACCACCATTTTAACAATTATATAACAAGTGAAAACCGGCTAAGTGCGTGTCGGGCCACGCGCAGTGTACGGTTCCGTAGTTGTCCGTCAAGTATGTGGCTCGTTTGTTTTAATGTGATAATAGCTTTTGCCCGCGGCTTCGCACGCGTGGTAAATAAGTCAACTTGTACCTATATATAAAATTCTAAATGATATATTTTGCTCACTGCTGCCTATTTTTATGGATTTTAATTTCAAAAATCCTCAAATACGTATTTATTTATTTTTAACTGAAAGGCCAAATACCAATTTTCATGCGTTTAATTAAAAAAAGGACGGATTTTCAAACAAAACTCTCATCCCCTATTTTACCCCCTTTGGGTTGGTATTTCGAAAAACTTCCATTAACTTTCCTAAGTGGATACCTACGTCATAAAAGATACCTACTGTCAAAATTTCAAGTCTAACCCCAGCCGTTTAGGCTGTGCGTTGATATGTCAGTCAGTCAGTCAAGTTTCTTCTTTTATATTCGTTATCGTTATATACTTGTCTATGTGTTAATATTATTTTTAGTGTTATCAATTGTTTTTATATATTATTTTGTGAAATAGGTATCCATGTTAAGTTAGTACTGGAAATGTAAACTTTATGTAATTCTTTTGGTTTTTAAAAGAGTAATTGCTGAGTTTCTTGCCGGATTCTTCTCAGCAAAACCGACCTTCCGAATCCGGCGGTAGATTCTGACGATTTGAAAGTGCTTGCCTGTAAAGTCTAGTCAAATAAAGATCTTTTTGAATTTGAATTTTGAATTTGAATATATATACAGATTAGGATTACCTCAGAGCAGATAATATACTACGTACATATTACAATCCTGAGCTTAATTAATGTGTTCATAGGAAAATATTCAATTGAATACTAACGAATTAATACCACATAACTGATGGATTTATAAAATTCAATTTCAAAGAGGCAGTTATTACTGGGTAACCTTGTTAAGTCTTATTTATTAGATAGTCATATATACTACTACCGTACTGCTACTTCTTCCATTTAATTCATTATACACTTTGAATTTATTTTGTTCACAACTTAATGCCTTTGTTTATTTTATACAGAACTTTTATTAGTTTTCTAAAAAGGCCTAAGTTACGTCTTATAGTACCAGCTATCTGCCAGTGAAAATCCCGTAAAATCGGTAGAGTCGTTTCGGAGATTAACCGGAACAAACATACATACAGAAAAATACATGTTTTTTTATATAAAACCCATATATACTTTCATATACGTTTGGTAAAAAGACAGACATTACAAACAGACACTTCTATTTTTTTTATTTGAATAGATTTTGATAATTTGTTCACAGTTTTATTACAGAGAAATATATACATATATGTAATTAGCATACAATGCCGTCCAGGTTCGCCGGTATTTACTGAATATTCATGAATTTTTTTCAATATAGAAATATGGCAAAAAATATAAAGCAGTCACCAAACCAAAAAACCTACATAAAATAAATTAAATATGAATTGCATGAAAATATTATTTATTTCTATTTTTTTTTCATGAACATTCAGTATATATACGGGTCACATGGGCCGTATAAAAAATTCTGACTAGAACAGTCTGCGGCTTGTTCCCCAGTCACAACACCCGCCTGGCTGGAAGATCTTCCCTTTGTGGCGGCTGAGCATGATCACCTCGCTCGCCCCACAGTATCATACATACAGTCTCCGACTAGAACAGTGGAAGCCTTGTTCCCCAGACACAACACCTGCCTGGCTGGAAGATCTTCCCTTTGTGGCGGCTGAGCATGATCACGTCTTTACTATATAGTTTACAATTTACACCTTCCTTCCAACACATTTACCCAGAAACTTCTTCGTTGTTCGTCGTGGTCTTTGACGAGTTCTAACTCCTTGTCTATGACTAAAGTGTGCCGGCCATCTTGTGTATACGGCAGCCATTTTGTTATCTGGTTCGACCAGGTTGGTGTCCTGAAAATTATTAATTTACATCATTATATTTTTTGGTTGTAAAATTATGATGTTAGCAATTTGTCAGTTTGATGTTCTTTTGATTGATAAAAAAGATTAAAATAGTTATAACCAATCAAGCAGTCATCTTACACTTATCACAGTATTTTTTGCTTACCATGCTCTATCATCTATCAACCGTCATCTCTGTATTCACTTCCTTTCTGGCCATGTCATCTTTCACACAGTACATCCATCTTTTGTTAGGTCTGCCTCGACCCCTGTACCCATCCAAATTAACACATCAAACCAAATTAAGTATTCATGGTTTCAAGACAATTTTATGACATGTGTACTTTTATGGATTCGTCTAAATTAAAGGTTTATTAAGAAAATCGACTTGTAGTTAGAAATTTTCACACACAATTCACATTATCTTTTAAGATTCAGTCCAGTTTGGATAAAACAAACAAACCGTGTGAAATTCGTTTATTTGACACCAGTTGTAACGGAGTGACGTGGCGTGACTAAATCATTCGG
This sequence comes from Falcaria lacertinaria, assembly GCA_951449985.1. Lineage (NCBI taxonomy): Eukaryota > Metazoa > Arthropoda > Insecta > Lepidoptera > Drepanidae > Falcaria > Falcaria lacertinaria. The sequence goes on along the minus strand of OX602137.1, from coordinate 2,852,215 downwards.
CCAATCTATATGTATATATATATATTTTTCACATAACGCCATCTGGCCCCAAACTAAGCAAAGCTTGTACTATGGGAACCAGCAGCTGATACAATACTTATATACTTTTTTTTTGTAAATACATACTTATAATACATACCAAACACCCAGACGCAAGGCAAACATGTTTGTCATATAAATGTTTGCCCCGGCGAATCGAACCGAACCCGCAACCACTAGCTTAGCAGGCATACTAACCACTAGACCAGCGTTCTCGTCATAACATAAAAATACTAGTCATTACCCGCGACTTCTTCTGCATTATTAAAAGACAAAAGATAGCCTATGTCCTTCTTGAGGATATAATCTATCTCCTTGTCAAATTTTATTAGGATCTGTTCAGCTGTTTAGCTGTGAAAAGGAAGCAAGCAAACAAACGTACTTTCGCATTTATAATATACTAGCGGCCCGCCCCGGCTTCGCACGGGTAGACATTTATATCAAATATTTTGTCTACCCTTGCAAAGCCGGGGCGGGCAGGTAGCCTATGTTAATCAGTGATAGTGTAGCTTTCTAACGGTGAAAGATTTTTTTAAATCGGTCCAGTAGTTTCGGAGCCTATAGACATTTATCAAATATTTTGTCTACCCGAGCGAAGCCGGGGCGGGAAGCTAGTATAATATATAGCCTATGTTACTCAGTGATGATGTAGCTTTCTAACGGTGAAAGAATTTTTGAAATCGGTCCAGTAGTTTCGGAGCCTATTCAATACATACAAAAATACAAATCTTTCCTCTTTATAATATTAGTATAGATGATATACCAACCCATATTTAGCAAAATTACACCACGCTTCGTTCACAAACTCCACCATTTCGTTATCAGCTTGTGTGCACTGTTCAGCTTTGCTCTTCCTGTAAAATTGGTACTGGATGATATCGCCATGTGAAGCACCCTTTATATTCAATTTCTTCATCACCCTAGTGTTCAAATTGCCGGGATAGGAAAAATGGTAGAAAAATACACTGTTTGAGTTATTTGACGTCCTCGACAGACACTCTGCGAAATATATGAGGTCTTTTGTAAAATATACATCGGAAATTAAATTCACATATTTTTCTAAAGGGCATTCCTTTACATCTTTACTTTTGAAGTAGAAGTGTCGAATTGCTTTGATGAAATTTTTCGACTGCGCACTATCCCACCTCAAGTTCAAAGCACGCGGCACAAAGTAATTGAAGTCATTTTCATAAAGAATATCTCCATTCTTGTCCCTTCTCAAAAACAATCCTCCCTCATGTGAGCTATAACCGATTAAAACGGGTACTTTGTAGTGACGATTCTCCAAAACCGTAACTTTCGGGGGCTCGCTGAAAAACCGTTGTAAGCCGTCGAATTTCTTTTCCATAACAGGTGAGAAGTATGCATGGATAAGTGCAGGATGTCGGCTTAATTCCGCCATACTGAATGCGAAAATAAGCTCATTTAATGGTACATCTACTAAGTAATCGAGTATACTCTTTGGATCCGATAATTCTTTGCCAAGAGACGAAATGACTTGCACAGCCTTTTCTAAAGGATCTTCGTCCAATATGTAAAGATCAGAGAATACTGTCCCTGATTGGGCCACCACTTTGCTGAACATTCCCTCCGTCATTTCCGACACCATATAAGAAGAGACAATAGCAGCTCCAGCGCTTTCTCCAAAAACGGTAATATTAGCGCTGTCCCCGTTAAAAACCGGTATGTTTTCCCGTACCCATTTCAATGCCATGACAGTATCTTTTAAACCCACATTGCCCGGCGCTTCGGGCAGGTGTAAGCACAAAAACCCTAAGATATTTAATCTGTAGTTCATCGTTACTAAAATAACGTCGTGTTTCAGTAAATAATCCGGCTTGTAGTAATCACCGTAGCCGAATATCAGTCTTCCACCATGTACGAAAAATATTACTGGTAGTTTTTGTGTTTTTTCGTATGGCAAGCACGGTGTGTATATATTTAAGTACAGGCAATCTTCTGAGCCCTCTAGGGGGGTGCTGGAATATGGGTTTATTTGTGCACATTTATTGCCAGGTGTCTTTGCTTCTCGGATGCCGCTCCAGCTATCAGGTTCTTGCGGGTTCTGAAAGGTTTTTAAAAGAGAGTTTAGGCAAAATGGGATCTCCATTGGGTTTTCCCATTAATATTGGAGCCGCCCAGCTGGGGACTGTGCCTCCACCTTACAGAAGACCGCAGTCAATTAACACTATGTACTTTGATGTAGGTAGTGTTGTGTTTCTGCGGTGAGTAAGGTTGCCAGTTCTCCACGAGGAGCTGCACTAGTAGTGATGCTGCTAGCACAGTGAGTCCTCATCAACAACAGGGTTGGCAACTCGTTAAGTGATATCCCTGGTTATTACTAGCGGCTATAAGTACGGTGACTGCTTAGCCTTAACAAGAACTTTCGACTCCGTATACAAAAACGTAAGTCAAATGTAACCTAGTTTGTTTTTAGTGCGGTACCCTCGGCGTGCTAGTCCAACTTGCACTAGGCCGATTGTATTGTTCTAACTAGTTTTAGTGTATTATCTATGTTTCTAACTTAAAAAGAAATTACAGGAGACCACCGTCGTTGAAATTTAAGCGCGGGCTAATTTATAACTGAATTTCAGATGATTACGTTTCTTTAAGATTGTAATTGCACACAAAATTGGTCGGCATTCGGTGGCGGCGGGCGGTCCGCCATTTGATGACCTCTGTGCCGGTAGCAGGAACATTGTCGACAACGTAACTCGCGAAATGTTAAAATTATCATACTAATTTTTAGTTCCACTTTTCACCGCCGCAGCGCTGTTTATTTTCCAATACAAAAATAGTCGAAGGGGATATGAAAACGTTGTCGACAATGTTCCTGCTACCGGCACTGGTCTTCAGGTTCGAGCATACTCTCGGACGGATGGGCCGTAAAAGCCTGAGTCTTGGTGGCCTTGTGGTATGAACCGTTGCCTGCTATTCTAGCGACGCAAGTTCCAATCCCAAGTACCAAAGAGGTTTTATAACTTAAGTGCAGTGATTAGTCACACCACGAGCTTTACGGTGAAGGAAAACATCGTGAGAAACCTGCATACGTCTGAGAAGAAATTCAAGGACGTATTGTAGTGCCTAAGAGACGGCGACGGACTCACCATCTGTCACGTTGGCACCAAATAATCTTCGGTGGAAAGTGGGTGTTGTAACACCTCTGCCTACCTCTTCGGGGACCCTTGTAAGAAGGCGTGAAGATATATTAGTGACCCTGACTTGTTCGCACAGACCAGTGCCACCTACTTGTCAATGAAAAAATCCTTCCCACGTTTTTATTGCGTTTTTTTTTATCCTAGACAAGGTCATCCACATAAAATTATAAACGCAAATGTTGGGTTGTTTGCTCAGATCAAATATTTTGCGCACATATTATCATAAGTACAGAAAAGTACATCTTACATCCAGTGCCCCACCACACCAGTGCCCGTGTTTTTGGGACTGGTATGGGTGGGCCCATACCAGTCCCAAAAACACGGGCAACGCCTGGGTAAAGCTAGTTGTTCATATAATATGAACAAACGCCGAAGATGAACGATAATTTTGATTGGTCTCTGAACACTAAGTAAGATCTTAAGATAATTGCATTAAATTTATGGCATATTCTTATCTCAATAAAAATACTTTATCATTTATAGTGCACAATCTTTATAATTCCACCTTTGGTCTTTTGATAAGCATGTTGATCATGATAGCTCTACATATTCTCATTATAATTATGTTCATTGAAACTCTTTTCCAATTATATTTACCATGGAAATCAAGGGCTAAAAGATATTCCCTGTGTGGCGGCAGAGCATGATCTCTCTTGCCCCACAGTACCATATGCACAGTATCTGACTAGAACAGTCTGCGGCTTGTTCCCCAAGCACAACACCCGCCTGGTTGGAAGATCTTCCCTTTGTGGCGGCTGAGCATGATCACCTCGCTCGCCCCAAAGTATCATACATAGTCTCCAACTAGAACAGTCAGAGCCTTGTTCCCCAGGCACAATACCCGCCTGGCTGGAAGATCTTCGCTTTGTGGCGGCTGAACATGATCACCTCGCTCACCCCACAATATATACATACAGCCAATAACTACAACAGTCACAGTTTGGTTCCCCAGGTGCAGCATTTTTCCTTTAAGGTGTGTGAGTATGAGCATTAAGCTGTAAGGGTTCATTAAAAAAATGTTTAATTAAGAACAAACTTACCCTAAATCGTAAATGGCCTACAGGTGGTTTAGCATACGGTACTCCTTCAAAGCTGTAGTATCTTTTTCCATAATAGGTAACACACTCTTTGCCTTCCAAAACACCTTGTTTGACTTTGACTTGACAAGCCATTTCTGGAAGACAGACATTGAGTTATTGAATGTGGTAGGATAGGGGATATTATTTAGTGCAGTGTTTCCCAAACTTTTTATGTCCAAGGTACATTTATAAAATCGGGAAATTTTGGAGGATAAAGTCAACCGTAAACGAAAAGTCAATTTTAATATTATTCCAACCTGCTCTTTTATTGTTTAGTGTCCGAAACGAAACAAAATGCCTCACTCGCCCATGATTTTCAACTGTTGAGGTATTTTCTTTCGTCAACATAACTCTATGGGATAATATTATTTCTCCGAGGCACATCAGCTAATGACCATGGTACACTAGTGTGCCGTGACACACACTGCAGTATTCATCAGCCAGAATATTATCTGGTTACACTGAAGGAGAAAATGATTTCTACAACATTAGTACCTGTTTTATTAAATGGTACTGTCAGCCTAGTACTGGACAAAGGTAAAAAACATTATAAAACTTCAACAAACCAAGGTAAAAAGAACAATGCTCTTAAACTGTCAAATATGTGAATATAACTGAGGTGTACAAGCAAGGGTTCCGTACGTAACCACTTACCATCAGATCAGGCAGGCCTTCAGCTAATTGGCTAGCTTTGTAGTGCAAAAAATATATATATTATAATAAATATAGTATTTAAAATATATTCCTAATAATTATATAAGGTAATATTAAACACTACCACACTCAAGCTAAGCTTGTACCATAAGAATGAGTAATACTTATTTGTATGCCTGTACTATAATAAATAAAATAAAAATAAATGTATTCACATACTAATGATATGCTCACCTCTAAGTACTTTGATGAATTCTTTTCAACACAATTACTTTTAAGTAAAGAATTATTTATTTACACATATGGTCAAGTCGGTGCACGTAAATAAAACTCTGAATTATGTTATTACCTAATTGAATGTATGTATGTATTTGATCATTTGCAGTTTTTTGGCTTTGGTGATTTTATTCAGGTTCTCATGGACTAATAGCAACAAGCTTTGATTATTACTTGCAAAAAGATACCAAGATCAATTTATTTTTCTCCCTCTCTCAGCTTGATTAAGTTCCAATTGTTACTCACTGGTTTTGGATATTACTTCGAATATTTTTCCCAATATAATCCCGTTTTTGGTTACACATATCAGCTAATAAATTATATTTGAAATATAAATATTACTATTACTATACTGAAACTACGATTAAGACATATAGTCATAACATCACTCACTGACCAAGAGAATACAACCGCTCACTGACTTTATCCAAGAGAATACAAATTACAAACAGCGGTTGTAACTAGAGATGGCGATTATTTACGAAAAAGATCGATTTTTAAATCGATTCGAATCGTAACCTAATAAATCGATTCACAAAAAAATCGAAGTCCAACAGATCGATCGATTCCTTAAAAATCGATTTTTTTCAAGTTTGCATTTACAATGTAAATATAAATCCATTTTATGAAAAACAAGAAATATACCATAATAAATGATCTCTTATCAGAAAAATCACGGATTTTTTTAGTTCAGGGAATTCGATAATGACAATTATAGAACATTATTTTGTAATTAATTATTTTATAATTATTACATTATTTTTATTACCATAATGTTGACGAAAAAAAAAACAATAAGTTCTGCTAATAAATCTGAGCACCTGACAGCAATTGACAGTCGTGCGATATGTTCTGCTCCCATATCTCCTTCTTTTCACCATTTACACTTTTCGTGTAAGTTGAGTAGTTTTCGAGATATTTTGATTTCACAACTTGCCCCGCTGATCGACTAGCCCCGCCCTGCCCTACTCCAAAAATCGATTATTGCAACATCGATTTTTTTTCAGCAACGCCCATCTCTACTGAGTATCGAATTATCGCAAAAATCTGGTCCCTGATTCTTTATTGGTTGAAAAATTAAAGCGCGCGGAGGGCGTACCTTAAATTTCTAATTGGAAATAATTTTATGGTTTTTACCAAAACTGAATAAAATCGAATGTCGATTTTCAAGGGTGAAATATCGATTCACTGAATCGATTCAGAACTACAAATCGATTTAAAATATCGTTTTTTTGTCTCAATAAATCGATTCTTCGATTAATCGATCTCAAATCGCCATCCCTAGTTGTAACTTGTATTCTCTTGGCAACCGACTTTCTTTTTTAAAAACCTTGAAAAAAAAACCTTACAACATAGCAAAAAAATTGTAAACAAAGAAATGTCACTGTCAAAGTGAAATTGACCTTTATCTTCTTCCTAACTATGGCAATCAATCCTATGGTCAAGTTTCTCAATTTCTAGTTTCCGGAGATACTCACGGCAGTAGCAGATCGCCACATGCCTTTAGGTCAGAGGTAACCTATTGTACCAGATACTTCACTTCACAAAAAAGTTCTTCAAATACAGCATATTTATTGACACAAAACAGATTAAACTATTTACAAAAACATATCTTAACCTACCTACTTATAGATAAAAGATCTGACCCAAACCGTTGCGGTAGCGTGCCAAGGATGCTGGCAGTATTGCCACGCTGAATAGCAATGCTGATTCTCTGAGCGAGATATGTTCCAGCACGCCTGTCACGGGAGGCCTCAACCAGCCGACGTGAGACCTCCTTGAAAAGCTGAAGAGCATCCGGGCCCCAGGGACCCAGAGTTTCAACCGAAAATGCAGAAAATATGTGCCCTGGACCAAGACATGCATATTTCCGGCACTTGAGGCACTCCTGCTGAGCAGCAGCGGCGCCGGCCACCACCGAGGTACCAGGGAGATGAGACGGAGCCAGGGTATCGACACAAGTTGCATCCCACACCAGGGGCCGACCCAATCTCCATGGCACCAACGACATGCCATACGGCCTCCGGCCATCGCCTCGCGCCAAGCCGACTGGTTCCAGTACAGCAGGTACTCCGGCGGTGACCAGAGCCCGGCGTAGCAGGTCATTTAGGGTCGAATGACGTGACAGACGACCGGCGCTACTGATACATGAAAGGCCATGGTGCCCAAACACGTCAACATTATCCCCGCAATGACACCTATGAGGGACAATACACTTTTCACCTAAGCGCAAGCAAGCACACAGCCTGAAAGTTGCATCAACCAACAAGGTACCAATATTAAAAGAAGGCAGCGCATGAAGTCAGAGCCCGGACTCCCACTTAGCAACTGCCAGGAGACGTGCACGGTCAGCAGAATTGGAGGAACTCTCGAGAAGAGAATTATAAGTCATCCTGCTGACGGGCTCGTCCCACTGCTTCTGCGATTGTGGTCTCAGCGCAAAGTCTGAGCTTGGACAGGCCAATGCCCAAGCATCTCTGGCCTCAGTCAGGAACGAAACCTCACAGCCACTAAGTGACGGAGTGAAAATATTACCTATGAGATCTCGCACGCTATGAACTGAAGCCAGAAATGCCGGTAGGGCCACGTCTGAAATTTTGCGTATTCCCAAACCTCCAAACCGGATAGGGAGGGAGGCCTGGGACCACGTACGGTCATCCAAAGCTATATTAAATATAGATGAAATACTAGACCGAATTATCTCATCTAAATTTAGTAAAATAGAACGGGCTTTCCACATATGACTACTACGTAACACGTAAGTAAATTTGGGGACAAAAAGACAATGCCTGATAATATAATATGCCATATGGCAATTAATATTTTTCAAATGTTCTGACGAACTACGGAAATTTTTAATTTGATCATCAGCGAAAGACGGGAAAGCCTCATCGAAAATGGGAGACCCTAAGAGACGAAGTAAATTTTTATTTAATATTATAGCCGGTCTAGGCTTTTGCGAGAATAGTGTGAGTGTGTGGTGGAAATCAAAGATGGACAATTTGCAGGATCAATTATAATGTGCGAATAAAATTATGCATCACAATGGTTCGGTATTACAAACGCGACGGCGTCAGCCGGAGCCCGAGAGCGACTCTGCCGCAGCAAGCCTAGACGCGCGCGCACCAAACGAGTGCGGGTCGGACACTGCCTGAAAAAACATGGCAGCCACGTGCGAGACCTAATCCCGATAGCGTGCTGGGGCTCGACGGGCGCGGGGGTGACGGGGACACCCGTTGGTACTTGGCCTAGAAGGTTCCCGCGCTATAATATGTTAATATTTGGTGCCAAGGTATTAAATTTGGATATTATTGAACGTTTTGTCTCCGAATCGAGGTCAGCGATAAAAAGTTCACATTTTGTGAAATTCAAGTCCTATGGTCTTGAATTCCGAAATAATAATTTCGAGATCTGAAAAAACTGAATTCTCGTCACCGCCCAGAGTCCCATCGTCCAAATACCAAATGTTGAATTTAGACGTAATTTTCGCAATTACAGGGTGTATTGCGAGGCTGAATATGGCCGGTCCAAGAGGGTCACCCTGTTGACATCCAACGGATGAATTTAAAAGATTGCCCTGGTACATTAATTTGGTCGGTGAACTATAGCATTGCCACAGGAAATTATAGGTAGAACGAATTTTTTGTTGGACCTGCGTCAACAAGGTATCCCTATCGACACTGTTGAACGCGTTTTTAACGTCCACCTTTAACACTTCCTCTGCGGTTATATAAAAGAGTCCTCAAAGAGTGGACAGCCGCTTCACAGCCACCCTTCGAGCCAAAACCCAGTTGCCTTGGTTGGAAGTGAGCGGCCAAATCAACAGCCGCTGCCTTGCAGTACAACTTTGCTGCAAGCCTGCGGTACGTTGTGCCGACGGCTATCGGTCTGATACCGCCATCCTTCTTTACCAAGGCACATAGGTTAGCCCCATAGAGCACATCCAGGACGTCCCCGGGAACCTTACCTGACAACATTAAGTTGACCAGGCTTGTCAGGGCCTTAATCAGCGCCTCAGAGGAAATAGAAAAAAAAGGAATACAGCATTATTTCCAATGTTCCTATACTCTCGCGAGGGATAAGGCGAAATAATCAGAGTTGATAGCCAACCTTCAGTGATTGGAGAGGCACCAGAAGAAGAAGAAGAAAAAGAAGACAAATATAGTTTATCTGTCTGTGGCATCAAAGCAAAGACTTGTTTATGGTATGGCTCTCTGGGCGGGGGGATGGCCCGCGCCGCGGTCGCCATTGCGACATCGACTTAAGTAGTAGCGTGACAAGTCATGTCATTTACGTTCATGATATATGAAAAATTCCAATGGCAGATTCTTTCTTCGGGTTCGATACTTCGTTATCGGTGAGTTTAAATCCTTCTCCAAGTGTGTAAATGTTAGATTCAGTCGAAAACCCACCCGACATAGTGTTGTGAAACAAGCCTGCCAGCATGCCACAACTCAAGTTCTAGCATCAGTTCTAGTCGTATGTATTACTTTTCCCGCTGTTATTGCACTCTAGGACACGTATTAGCGTTTTATTTGTTCAGTTTTATCTCGGTAAGAATGTATTTTTACTTCTTTCCGTAAAAAAAACTAGATGCTGCGTTTGTTTTGCACCTGTGTGCTTTCTAGTGAAAAACACGTATTTGGTACTCCTCCGCTAAGTGCTAGATGGCTACAAGAATATTTCCATCCTCTTTACTCTTATTTACACATGTATATAAGAGTAATAAGAGTAAAAAGCACAACATTTGATGAAAGTACAAAAACTATGTATAGTTTCAAACTGAGTCACCTTGTTTGTAACATGCTGCTATGTCCTTTAAAGTTGCTTTTGTGTTGGTAAACGTTACAAGTAACTATTTTATCAGCGTTCTTGCATTACTAGCTGCAACTGTATGCATGTGTTTTGATAATGCACATGACCTATGCATTCTTACTAAATACCATTTAACTTAGATAGTGCTAGTACAGTGAAACCTGGATATGTGAGAAACTGCTGTCATTGATAATTACAATGTGGTCCCAACACTTTTGCATTGAAATACCTCTGTTACTGGGAATATTCTAACCCTTGTAGGTAACTGAGGCTTAATTTTTTTTTTTTTTTTTTTCTTTATATTTGGCGCTTTGTAGCTCAATAGCCTATATAAGTGAGACAATTTATCACATTGAAACTAGTTATGATGTTTACAAACAGTCTATTACCTTCCATATTCCCTTGTTTGTCTGAACTATCTAAGATTTGCTCTGTCTCCACTCATAGTGGGACCCTCTCCAAATAAGAAAGTTGTCATGTTAACCTGCCTATTTGGGATACTGGCAAAATGAAAAGCCTCTAACTGAAAAATATTGGGCCCTTCAGTACCGGTACAAAGGACATCCTTCAACTATGTATTCAAATATCTAGACCAATTTTGCTAATTCTTTTTTTTTCGTGTTAGTTATTATCAGGAGAAGGTTCTTATGAAAAAAAAAATTGAATGTTTTTAATCAGTATAAACTAAAGGTCCTTTTTTCTATGGTGTATTTGACATATGAATTTATAGCTAAGACAGGACAATGACAAGTATAGTAGAATATAATAATATATTCACACCTTCCCTCTATCTCTGTAAACACTTGATTGTTACAAAATCAACATAATGTTGATGTAGCTTCTAGGAGTACATTATGTTAAAATATCTTAAATGAAAAAAGGAATTCAAGGTTGTGATAATAAATTATATAAAAATGGTCAGTTCCGAGCACAAGCAAAATAGTCTTGAGCTCAATACATCCAAATGAGAACAATTTATTTCAGACTAGCAACAAACAATCTGGATGAAATGAAAGAGGTTTGATAAGTATCCTATTAGTTTGAGGGTTTGAGTGAGAATTAAGAGAAATAGTTTCTTTCGTATTTGCATGCAAAAGCTAGTATCAGAAATTGTTCTTATTCTCAGGGAACATACATACCATATATGTTGTCATGACTCATAAAATACAAAATTCTTCATGTCACACTTTTGTAACAAAACTCCTCTGAAATGTTTGCAGAACTTAAACGATGATGAAGGAGGTGGTGAGCCATCGGAGGACGAATATGATGCTCTCAATGAAGAGACCTTTGGACATGAATGTGAGTATATTTAGGGTTGGCAACGCGCGAGTGATATCCCTGCTGTTGCAAGCGTCCATAGGCCACGGTGAACGATTACCATCAGGTGGGCCGTATGCTTGTATGCCAGTGCCAGTAGCAGGAACATTGTCGACAACTTTTTCGTATCGCCTTCGACTATTTTTGTATTGGAAAATGAACTGCGCTGCGGCGGTGAAAAGTGGAACTAAAAATTAGTATGACAATTTTGACATTTCGCGAGTTACGTTTTCGAATACGTTTTCGACAATGTTCCTGCTACCGGCACAGCTAATGGGTAAAAACTTTCTTCCAAACCCTTAAATGCACTGCACGATGATATGTATATGTAATCCATATTAAACAGCATGCATAAACATTTTTAAGGTTCCGAACCTGAAGACTAATCAATGGGACCCTATTAGTAAACTTCGCTGTCCATCCGTCATTTAACCTAGTTAGTTCTTTGAACGGAAATCTAGGTGTGCAAATCCAAGCCGCACTTTCAAGTTTATTGCGTTCAGTACGGGGAGCAAGAACATCCTATCCACGCATTCGAAAATGTAATTCTCAAAACGTCAAAATTTTCATACGAATTTATTAGTTCCACTTTTTGCCGCCGCAGCGCTGTTCATTTTCCCATACAAAACTAGTCGAAAGCGATACAAATGCGTAGTCGAAAATTATTCTTGCTAGGGCTACAGACAGAAAGACAGACGCGGCGGGGTAAAATAACTGAGCATATTTATATCGACGGTGGAAAGGAAAAACAACTGAAGCGCCATTTGGCAAAGTTAATTTTTTTTTAAAATTTATTTATGGACCTTTTTGAAATTTTGTTGAGCTTCCGATTGGCTCCTAATCTAGACAGATCGATAGAGAAAACAAAACTCTATCGAGCTGCATATAAAACTTATTTTCGATCAAAGGGGCTTTACATTTATTTTTCCTTTCCGCCATCATATTGAGTACTATGTTTTTGTCCAGCGGATGAGTTTGACTGGGAGGTGGAGCACGAGCAACTGGCAGGACAGCTGGAAAGCAGCCGTCGTCACAACGTCGGCATCGACGATGCTGCTAACACACAGCTGGGTATGTTATAATAATAACTAGCGACCCGCACCGGCTTCCCACGGCCAGCGTTAGCCCTATGGCTAATATTTATGATTTTTTTATTATGGATAGTTTGTACCCGCGGATTTGCCCGCGCGGTTCTAATAAGATAAATAATTTATATTCACGTTCTAATATATGTGAATATAAATTATTTATCTTATTAGAACCGCGCGGGCAAATCCGCGGGTACAAGCTATCCATAATAAAAAAATCATAAATATTAAGGTCCCTTGACAATACAATAATTTCATAACTTCGCCATACTTGAATTTTGTACTAGACCAGTGCCTTTTGTAATGTATTGTTTTCAAGTCTACTCTATCCTTCATTGGTGTAAATATGTGTGTTGTACACTGTACTAGAGATGTCGAATAATTATATTCATTAACCATTAAAATTAACGAATAACTAAACATAATTATCATAAAAAAATATCATCCTTAACGAACTATCATAATTGAAATTGATTGCATTGAAATTTAGACTTTAACTCATTGGATATTGGGTACATTTTCGAATATTAACTAATATTTTCACCCATTAAAAATATCGATATTTTAATTTATCAATTAACGATTATCTAATAAATTAAATCAGCTAATATTGACATCTGTATTGTTCAGAGGAGTCGCTGTGCCAGCTAGTGTTGGATGAGACAGACGCGCCGCAGTCCCGCTCGCTCGGCTCAAGCGTGTGGCGACATGACGCGCCCTTTCCAGCCACGCGCACTGTGAGTACATTAATAGTTACACCTTCTATTTATATCACTTAGGTGGCACACAAGCATGCGGCCCACCTGATGGTAAGCAGTCACCGTAGCCACTAGCAATACCAGGGGTTTCACTGACGGGTTGCCAACCATGTTGTTGATGAGGACTCACTGTGCTAGCATTACTACTAGCCCAGCCTAGTATCCTCGTGGAGCACTGGCAACCTTACTTACCACAGAAACACAACACTACATGAAAGTAGGTGTTATTTCACTGCGGTCTTCTGTAAGGCGGAGGTACAGTCCCCAGTCGGGCGGCTCCAATATTAATGGGAAAACCCACGGGAAATCCCAATTCGCCCTAACTCTCTTTTTTAGCTTATGATATGATTAATCATTGTAGTTAAGTTTAGAAAAACTAATTGGTACAGGCCGGGATTCGAACCTGGGCCCATCAGATGACAGGCCGTCGCTTGAGCCACAAGGCCAACACGGCTTGAATTTGCTTGACACCTACTTTATTAGGTCACACTTACCTTGCTACGTCACAGCTACCTGATTACGTCACACGTAGCTTGTTACGTCACACCCTATCTTGTTACGTCACACCTGCATCCGTAGGCCACGCCATCAGTCAGTTTCTTGATTTATATACATATATACAGATTGTAATGTTCTTGTTTCAGCCTGTGCCGACCCTCAAGAATGTACACACGGTGGAAGAGCTTGAGAGACAAATGCGCCAGAAGCAGATGGCGCAGCAGAACTTCTCTACGCAGAACTATTACCAGGTAGAAAAAATAATTGAAAGCAATGTACACAGTACAGTAACTTATTTTGCTTGTATTGTCTTTTGAGGGTACTGAGGAATAGTGTTGCTATTCGAGATCTTTTAAGTAGTTTAAAAGATTCCCTATACTATCTATATTAGTTTTTTTTTATACCACTAAGGTGGTACACAAGCGTACAGCCCACCTGATGTTAAGCAATAACCATTGCCTATAGCCACTAACAATTCCAGGGGTATCACTAACACGTCGCCACCCTGTTGTTGATGAGGACTCACTGTGCTAGCACCATTACTACTAGCCCAGCGTATCCTCGTGGAGCACTGGCAACACAACACTACATTAAAGTTGAATAGGATAAGTCACAACTTTACCATGCATATTTTACACAGAATGCTTCCATGTACGTGTAAACAACGAACGTAGTAGTATTTACATGCCATTTATTTAAATATTGTTGTCCACAGCCAAGATTTCCACAAATTTCAATACTGCAAAGGCCCCCGGGCCTCCAGGCCCCCGTTCCATTGCCCTTCGCGCCCCAGCAGTCAATGGGCCAGCCACTCAACAAGATCATAGGCCAAAATAACCAAATGGGCCAAAACAACCTCATGCAGAACCATCTAGGCCAAAATATGAACCAAATGGGTCAAAATATGAACCAAATTGGTCAGAATGTGAACCAATTCATGCAAAACGCCAACCAGATGGGTCAGTTTCAAAACAACCAATTAAATCAGGGGAATATGATGAATATGTCTCAAAACATGCAATCAATGCACCAGAACCAAATGATGCAGAATCAGATGGGGCAGAATCAAATGGGGCAGAATATGAATCAGATGGGTCAAAATTTGAACCAAATGGGCCAAAACATGGGCCAGGTGGGGCAGAGTATGAACCAGATGGGCCAAAACGTGAACCAGATGATTCCTAACGGCAACCAGTACGGACCGGGCATGAACCAGTTCCAGCACATGATGGGCCAGCCCCGGATGATGGCGCCCCCGCCCGGGATAAGCATGCCCAGGCAGAATTTTAACCAAAACATGGGGCAGTATAACCCTAATTTTCGTGTAAGTATTTATCAATATTAATTTTGATAGTAAAAGTTATATTACTCAATCAATCTTCTTGTACAAGTCGTTGCCAGGGTCATGTTCAGTTATAGTAATGATATGAAAACGGGTCTTATACGCGATATTAAATTGTTTGACTGACCAATCAGTCAGCCCGTGACCACGGCCGAAGCAACTCGGTCGAAACGTCGGGAGGTAAATAAACTATTTAATATCGCGTATAACACACGTTTTCATGTCATTACTATGTGTTTAAATCGCGAAAGTTTAAAAAACAGTATGTTCAGTTATGTTTTATATTGATCATCTATATATGTTACTAGCTGTTTCCCCGCGAATTCGTCCGCGTATCAATATAATATATAGCCTATGTTACTAAGTGATAATGTAGCTTTCTAACGGTGTTTTTTTTTTAAATTGGTCTAGTAGTTCCGGAGCCTATTCAATACAAACATACACACTCAAAAATACAAATCATTCCTTTTTATAATACTAGTATATAGAAAAACATAAAAATCGGTAATGCCGCTTTTGTTACAAGCACTGCAACAAGAGATTTTGAATGAAAATCTATTTTTTTTTATATATATTGGATATAATATCCGCAGGGCCCAATGCAATCAAAACCTTCAGACCAATCAACAATGAACCAACAAAACGCTACCATGAACCACTTACAACAGATGAAGACACAATCATTAACCAAACCAATGCAGTTTCAACCCAACCAACCGAGCCAACCCAACATCTCGCCCCAGAACAAGGCGAAGACTCTCAAAGACCAGAAAGAGCAGAAAGTCCAGAAGAGCAGAATCTACCAGAACTCGAAGAATCTACAGTCGCAAAATCTAGCGCCGCAGAATATGTCGTCGCAGAATCTGTCATCGCAGAACATGACGTCGCAGAATTTGGTGCAAATGATACAGAATACACATCCAATGCTGCAGCAGTACAACAACAGCTATCACAACGCGAACCACCATCCAATGTTGAACAACAAGAATTTTATGTTCAACAGTCAGTTCAATCATGCCCTTTTAAACCAGAGGCACAATGGAAACTACAATGCTATGTAAGTATATTTTATCTACCAAATATCTGCCCGCCCCTTCCGGCTTCGCACGGGTAAACAAAATATTTGATAAATGACTACCCTTAACATTTAGGGGGATGAAAAATAGATGTTGTCCGATTCTCAGGCCTACCAAATATGCACACAAAATTTCATGAGAATCGGTCAGGCCGTTTCGGAGGAGTTTAACTACAAACACCGCGACACGAGAATTTTATATACAGTATGTAAGTGGAAATTACGTCGTATCCGATAGGGGCATATAGGTATCCCTATAACGAATAATTTTTAATACAATGTTAAAAGTAACCAAGCTAAAACAATTTCCTCAAATTCGAGCAATATTTCAACACCGTCGTTGGCGGCGGACGGCGCGGTATCTTTGGTGGTCTGAGCGGCTCCTTTGACCATGCCGAAAGGGCTCGAGCCGCGCGCGGTCATACGCACCGCCTGGCACGTGTAAGGAGCTATCCCGACCTTGACACTCGTCTAATAAGTCAGTAGTCAGTCAATTTATTCAGTTTCGCACAAAATCTTCTTAAGGGTGGTCGCTCCGGTTTCGTTGTTGTGATTTTTGTTGCGCGTAAATGTCGTACTCTAATTATGTGCATTTCAATATGTTAATGTGTTTGTGTAGGAGTGAATGTAATTATTTAGCAGGTCGTAGAAATTACGAGATGCATTTTCGATTAGGAAAGGTACTCACTCATGTGCCGTCTGAGTGTTTCAGTGTAATCAAACGATAAACAGAGAGTCAAAGTGTGAGGTCATTTGAGGTCATGACCATAGGACGTGATTTTTTTTTCTTGCTTAAGCTGTGGTGGCCTTGTGGTTGAAGCAACAGGCCTGTCATCTGCTGGGCCCAGGATCGAATCCCGGCCTGTACCAATGAGTTTTTCTAAGCTTAAGTACAGTGATTCATCACACCATGAGCTTTTGAAAGAGAGGTAGAGTGATTAGGGATTTCCCGTGGGTTATCCCATTTAAATTGGAGCCGCCCGACTGGGGACTGTACCTCCGCCTTACAGAAGACCGCAGTGAAATAACACTACTTGATGTAGTGTTGTGTTTCTGCGGTAAGTAAGGTTGCCAGTGCTCCACGAGGATACGCTGGGCAAGTAGTATTGCTGCTAGCACAGTGGGTCCTCATCAACAACATGGTTGGCACCCCGTAGTGATACCCCTGGTATTGCTAGAGGCTATAGGCTACGGTGACTGCTTACCATCAGATGGGCCGTATGCTTATGTGCCACCTTAGTGGTATATAAAAAAAAACAGCAAAAGCAATACATGAAAATAATCATATCTCGATACCCAATAACACCATCACGGATACGACGGTAATTTCGTTACACACTGTATAAGATATAATAGTGACGATCTTGTTGTTTAAAATCACTAAAAACCCCACATGAGAAAGGGATAGCAAGACTTAGTCTTTTCAAATTAGTTTAGTTTAGTCCATTAAAATTGGAGCCCGGCTGAGGACTGTACCTCCACCTTACAGAAGACTGCAGTCAAATAACACTACTTTGATGTAATGTTTTCTGCGGTGAGTAAGGTTGCCATGCCAGTGCTGCTATCACAGTGAGTGCTCATTAACAACATGGTTGGCAACCCGTTAGTGATACCCCTGGTATTACTAGCGGCTATAGAATACGGTGACTGCTTACAATCAGGTGGGTCGTACGCCTGTTTGTCACCTTAGTGGTGTAAAAGAATTTTTCCCATGAAATTGTGAACAAAATGCGAACAAAGTCGCCGTCACAGCTAATCGTCGGCCGACAACGCGCAAGTGATACCCCCGGTGTTGCAAACGTCCAAAGGCTACGGTAATCGCTTACCATCAGGCGGGCCACCATCTTAGTGGTATTAAAAGAATGAAAAATAGTCCTGTAATAAATGATCACCTTATTCATGACTCATCATCTTCACCCAGGCACATGAACGGTGATGATTCATGCGGCAGTGAGTCTGACGAGTACGCCGGCCTGATGTCCCAGCGGGAGAAGCAGTGGCTCCTCAACATCCAGATGCTGCAGCTGAACACTGGCACTCCGTACATACACGACTTCTACTACACAGTGAGTATCACTTGTGCTGTCCTACGTAAGAATGGATGTATGGATGTATGTTTGTTGCTATATTACGTAAACACGGCTCAATGGATTTGTACGAATTTTGGCTTATGTATATATACTTCTATACTCATATTATAAAGAGGAAAGATTTGTATTTTTGTATGTATTGAATAGGCTCCGAAACTACTGGACCGATTTTAAAAATTCTGTCACCGTTAGAAAGCTACATCATCACTGAGTAACATAGGCTATATATTATACTAGCTTCCCGCCCCGGCTTCGCTCGGGTAGACAAAATATTTGATAAATGTCTATAGGCTCCGAAACTAATGGACCGATTTCAAGAATTATTTCACCGTTAGAAAGCTACGCTATCACTGATTAACATAGGCTAGCTGCCCGCCCCGGCTTTGCACGGGTAGACAAAATATTTGATATAAATGTCTACCCGTGCGAAGCCGGGGCGGGCCGCTAGTTCATACATAAATTAATGAAATGCGTCAATAGTCAGAAGGCTAGAGTGGTTTATTATTTTTCATAAGTAACAAGTTGTTTGAACGCCGCCGTAAGCAATTTAATATCTTTATATAATTAGAACCCACTTTCCACCGAAAATAATTTGGTGCCAATGTGACTGATGGTGAGTCCGTCGCCGTCTCTTTAGGCACTACATACGACCTTGAATTTGTTATCAGAGAGTGAAAAAAAAAATTAAGCAAATTAATTACCGATGTGTTATTTCAACATCACACACAGACATTTCAATTTAATTTATTTGTATGGATGTATGAATATTGTTGGCTTGCTTATCAAATTCAGGTAGGTATTAATCAAAGTCGCTTCCCGTGTCTGTCTGTCTGTCGCTATGTATGCTTAAATCTTTGAAAGTACGCAACGGATTTTGATTCGGTTTTTTTAATAGATAGAGTGATTCAAGAGGACGGTTTTTATGTATAAATCATTTGTGTATTTAACTTATATGGCTAACGCTGGCCGTGCGAAGCCGGGGCGGTGGCTAGTGACAAATAAATGAATTATGATTATGTGTACGCGCAGGTGTTCCTAGAACGGCGCGCGAGCAAGGAGAAAGTAAAAGAGGCGCACAAGGCGAACCAGCAGAACCACCCCTTCTATAGTGGCGGTAAGGTATTATATACTCTATCTCACACTTTATAAAGCTCACATAGATGTCGATTCTTTTTTATATACTACTAAGTTGGCAAACAAGCATGCGGCTCACCTGTAGCGCGAGCATGAATAAATTGCGAAAACGTTTTCGTATCGCTTTCCGACTATTTTTGTATTGAAATATGAACAGCGCTGCGGCGGCGAAAAGTGGAACTTAACATTTGTATGACAATTTTAATGTCCTTTGTAGTTAAAATGTTTGTTTATGTAGCTAGTACTGTAGCTGTGGTTACCTGTAATTAGGTGAACATTGGTGTCGATTCTGTTGTACAAAATTACTAAACTTAACTAATTTGACAGGTCTAAGTCTTGCTATCCCTTTCTCATGTGCCGGGTTAAATAAGGATGGCAATATTTTTAGACCTGTCAAATTAGTTAAGTTTAGTAATTTTGAACAACAGAATTGGCACCACTTACTTAAAGATTTTTCTTGTTTATTATATATGTCGTGTAGTGTTTCCATCTGTTGGTGATTCAAATAAATAAATTTTGACATTTCGCGAGGTGTTCTTACTCGGGCTGCACGTGGCTTTTTCTGAATCGGTAGTAAAGTATCACTCGGTCAATTGGTGAAACGTTTTTGAAAATCCATTCATCCATCCATTTGAGGTTATCGCGTAAAGACAGATAGACGCAGCAGGGGGCGGACTTTGTTTTATAATATGTGATCACTATATAGCCTATATTACTCAGTGATTTTACAGCATTCTGCCGGTAAAAGTATTTTTAAAATCGGTCCATTAGTTTTTCAGTTATTCATTACGTACAAAAATACAAATTTATCCACTTTACAATATTAGTGTAGATTATAAGTGTGATGTTGGCCTTTTCCAGGTGTGAAACAAGAGACGCACACGCACAGGGAGCGGCACAACTCAAACAGACACAACTCAACGAGCGAAGATGGCGGCACGCCGCGCACGTATGTGCCTACACAGTTTGAGAACTCACTAGGAAAACTACAGGTAAATTTTCTACTAGGGATTGCAATCCAGAACCATTTCTAATGGTAAAACCCATGGGAGATTCCAATTCGCCCTACCTCTAAAAATATTGGGGTATAGGGTTACTAGCGACCCGCCCCGGCTGCACACGGCCAGCTTTAGCCAAATAAGTTAAATAGGTACCTACAAAACACAAATGAATCATACATAAAAACCGTTCTCTTGAATGACTATCTATTAAACAAAAACCGCATCAAAATCCGTTGTGTAGTTTTAAAGATATAAGAATACACAGGGACAGACAGAAAGCGGGAAGCCACTACATATATCTGTCCCTATATTTGTATATTGTATAATCTTCAAAACTACGCAACACATTTTAAAAGATAGTGTTGTTTCAAGTGGAAGGTTTTTATGTACAATTCATTTATAATTTGTGTAACCCTTGCGATGCCGAGGTCGCTAGTTATTTTATACTATGTAGTGATGATGGTGATATTAATGTTGTACTTATCCACCCCAGTGCGGCAGTGTGACGGCTCCGCGCAAGATCATCGACGTGGAGGTGGTGGGCGCCGACCCTCCGCCCGGGCGGACCTCTAGGGCTCCATCACGGGCCAGCACTACCGCGCCTACTGAGGTACAACACTCTACGACAGCTCAATGTTTATATAGCCTAAGAGCTACTCAACCATCCGACTTACCCGCTTCCTACAAGGCTAGAAGTTTTTTAAATGATAAGCCTTGAAGGATAAAAAAAATCCATTCTCAAAAAAGTATGGGATGATAACGCTACGGTGTGATGTCTGCCACAATGGTATTTTTACTGATACTAAAATATACAATACCAATACTCTTTATTGCACACCACAAAGAAAAAAATACAAACAAGAAAACGAGAAATATAATTTAAAAAATCGTCAATTTTGTATGGTAAAATGAACAGCGAAGCACCGTTGAACATTTGAACTAAAAATTCGTATGAAAATTATGACATTTTGAGAGTTATCTTTTTGAATACGTAGTCGAAAGATGTTCTTGCTACCAGTACTGACCAGGATCATCAAGATAAATCTTTATCTTTACTAATTACTAATATTATAACGAGGAAAGATTTGTATTTTTGTGTGTATGTTTGTATTGAATAGGCTCCGAAACTACTAGACAGATTTCAAAAATTCTTTCACCGTTACAAAGCTACATTATCACTGAGTAACATAGGCTATATATTATACTAGCTGCCCGCCCCGGCTTTGCACGGGTAGACAAAATATTTGATCAATGTCTACCCACCCGTGCGAAGCCGGGCTAGCCGCTAGTACATGTTAAGCGTGCTTTTCAGTTTTTGTAAAGTCTAATGTATGTTTACTTCAGGTACCTCGAGAAATTAAAAGAACAAAGCAACTCCTTTTGGACATTGAAGCGTTGTACCTCATCCTATTGAGGCTCGAGGAGTTGAATGACCCCTTGGCGATATCCAATGCCCTCATATTGAAGGTAATTTCATTTATTTACTACGCACCAAAGAACAGAACACAATTTTATAAAAACAAGTACAAAGTAAAATGCTTATATTCTGATCTGAACTGTGTTCGCTTTGTGTGCACAGCATAACAAGTAATAATAATAATAATGCTTGGACATTATCACACAGCGCCGTCTGGCCCCAAACTGAGCAAAACTTGTACTATGGGAACCAGTAGCTGATACAATACTTATATACTTTTTTGTAAATACATACTTATAATACATACCAAACATCAAACGCAAGTGATTGTCACATAAATGTTTGCCCTGGCGGGAATCGAACCCGCGACCTCTAGCTTAGCAGTCAGGTATACTGACCACTAGACCAGCGGTCTCGTCGAAAGTGTAAGCAGATAGTTGACAGGCAATTGTACGCTTTTACACAATATTGAAACAAGTGTTAATTTTGTTCAGAAAGGGAAAATGTTAGATTCCTGTGTGTTTTTAACACAACGTGGACGAAGAATTCCATTTGATTTGTAAGCATAGTAAGATCCTAGATGTTTTACATCCACTGGTCGTAGTGACTCTGTCTACGCTCTTTAACCATGTTACCGTGTGTGTAGGAGAGAGAAGAGAAGCAGAAGCAGCTGGAAGCCAGCCAGAAGGAGGAAGCTGATGAGGAGGACACGAATGTCTTCCTCAGGAACATTGAGTCGGTGCACCGTCGACCGAAACAGGACCTGGCTGCCAAAACAGACACCGTCGACAAACGACAGGTAAACACAATAGTAATATATCTTCACGCCTTCCCACAAGGGTTCCCGAAGAGTTAGTCAGAGCTACAACACCCACTCTTATAGAGAGGTACTGTACCTGCGCCTTACAGAAGACCACAGTGAAATAACACTACTTGATGTAGTGTTGTGTTTCTGCGGTAAGTAAGGTTGCCAGTGCTTCACGAGGATACGCTGGGCTAGTAGTAATGCTGCTAGCTCAGTGAGTCCTCATCAACGAAATGGTTGGCAACCCGTTAGTGATAACCCTGGTATTGCTAGCGGCTATAGGCTACGGTGACTGCTTACCATCAGGTGGGCCGTATGCTTGTGTGCGACCTTAGTGGTATACAAAAAAACTTGCCACCGAAGATAATTTGGTGTCAACGTGACAGATGGTGAGTCCGTCGCCGTCTCTTAGGCACTACATACGTCCTTGAATTTCTTCTCAGACGTATGCAGGTTTCCTCACGATGTTCTCCTTCACCGTAAAGCTCGTGGTGTGACTAATCACTGCACTTAAGTTATAAAACCTCATTGGTACAGACCGGTGGGATTGGAACTTGCGTCGCTAGAATAGCAGGCAACGCTTCATACCACAAATGCACCACGGCTCTATTATTATTATCACTACATAAAACAAAGTCGCTTCCCGCTGTCTGTCTGTCCCTATGTATGCTTAGATAAAACTGATTAGCCTTGCCGTACCATCGATAATATCAATAGCATGCATTTGACTTATTTTTTTATACTGTATTTTTATTCTTGTTCCTGAATAAATTAATCTATAATAAAAATATATTATAAAGAGGAAAGATTTGTATTTTTGTGTGTATGTTTGTATTGAATAGGCTCCGAAACTACTGGACCGATTTCAAAAAATCTTTCACCGTTAGAAAGCTACATTATCACTCAGTAACATTAGGCTTCGCACGGGTAGTCAAAATATTTGATTTGACGTGATGTCATTAATACGTGTTTTGTACGTGAAAGTTAGAAAATTGGTAAGAGCCCTTATAAAATATATGATCATGATATTGCAGGTGGTTAGCCTAGCAATCAACCAGAAACCAACTCCGGTGAAGAATTTGCTGGACGAGGACAAAGAGGACCTGCTGAATAAAATGTTCGCGGGACTTTTGCACAGCGATCGACTGGCGCAAATGTTGTCCGTCAGGAAGGGGAAGGTGAGGATTTTTTATGAGATTCATGGCTTGGTTACTGCGCCCTTTAGCCTGATTTTAGGGTTCCGTACCTTAAAAGGAAAAAAGAAACCCTTATAGGATCACTTTGTTGTCCGTTTGTCTGTCTGTCTGTCTGTCTGTCAAGAATTTTTATCTCGCGTGGAGTTATCAAATTGAAATTAATATGAAATACCCGGGTGTATGGTCTCTTTCAGCTGTAAAATAATCAAACTTGTAAGTCAATATGAAGAAAAGATATGACCGCTTATTTCGCAATTTTTTCGCATATTTTGCGATTTCACAAGGGAATCAAAACTTATAGGGCACTTCCCGTTGACCTAGAATCATCAAATTTGGCAGGAAGCAGTGCCTTACGGCACAAGTAAAGGAAAAAGCTGTCACTCATAAATATGTAGTTTAATTTTATTTGAATGCGAATTTACTAAAAAATATTCTTGAATCGCGCTGTTGAGAGCCGCCAACGAAAAATGACCTCATTTGAAGTTCTTCTACTTTTAACCTTACCTAAGCCTTACCTACAAGTGTGTACGGAACCCTCTGTGCGCGATTCCGACTCGCACTTGTTTAAATTTTTGTTTGGTCTATCTTAATAATGGTAACAAGTAGACGCTTGGAAGGCTGATAGTGTTGATAGTGTGGATTGCTATACTTTCCAAATAAAAAGAGCCAATTTACTTTTACGAACATTATTTGCGGTTGGTCCAATAGCCGTGTCTAGGGATCGATCCGCAAAGTTAAGTTTGTCATTTAGAATTGGTTTGTTTTTCCACGGAACCGTCGGTGTGCGAGTGTAAGTGGCACTTGTTTAATTATTGTTAATGAAGTGTTGTGTCCTGTCGTAGCGTCTGTTGGCGCGCTTCGTGTCGTGTGCGGGGGCGGCGCACCCCGGGCTGCGCGGGCTGTGGGCGCGCGTGCTGCGGGCGCTCGCCCCCGCCGCCAGGAGGGACGACGGAGCCCTGGCGGCGCTGGCCACGCACTACCACAGGTAACACACACACACACACACACACACACACACACGCACACACACACACACACACACACACACACACACACACACACACGCACACACACATATACATACATACACACATCACTACATAATACAAAACAAAAGTCACTTCCCGCTGTCCTGTCTGTCACTGTCCCTATGTATGCTCAGACCTTAAGCGCGCTACACACGTTCAGTTTTAGTCGAACTGTGCAGTTATAACTGACGCCCCTAGTGTCAGACAGAACTGATAACTGCACAGTTTTACGTAAGCACGCTACACACGTTCAGTTTTAACTGCACAGTTTTGACTGTACAGTTCTATCCAAGATCGTCAGTTCAAATGCACAGTTGTCAGCTTGCCTACACACCTTCAGTTTTAACTGCACAGTTCGACTGTACAGTTAAAACTGAACGTGTGTAGCGCTTTAAACTGCGCAACGGATTTTGAAGCCAACATCCATGTACCCAAACATTTTAATACTACCCAACAATATTAGGAAAAACTAAAACAAACATTATCAAATCATGGATCGTATGGGACCGAAAAGCCTTTTGGCTTCAACACTAATGGGCTATGCCAACAGCTGATAGCCATAGCCGTGGTGGCCTTGTGGTTGAAGCATCGACCTGTCATCTGATGGGCCCAGGTTTCTCTGTGTTTCTCCAGGTTTCTCCAGGTGTTTCTGCGGTAAGTAAGGTTGCCAGTGCTCTACGAGGGTGCGCTGGGCTAGTAGTATTGCTGCTAGCAGAGTGAGTCCTCATCAACAACAGGGTTGGCGACGCGTTAGTGATATCCCTGGTATTGCTAGCGGCTATAGGCTACGGTGACTGCTGACTGACGGCCGTATGCTTGTGTGCCACCTTAGCTTAGTGGTATAAGAAAAGCTGATGGTAAACACTTGTGTGTATAGTATTCAGTGTCATCGAATGAATGAATGAATGTTGTCTCCAGGTACATCCAGAACACGTCCGGCTGGGCGGCGGTGCTGGAGTCGTGCAGCTTCCTGTCCGAAGCGCTGGACCCCGCGCGGACGCCGGTCGTGCTCACCACCTCTGTATGTTGCCTTGCTTGGGCCCTGACGGCAAGCGGTCACCGTAGCCTAATCAGTTTAAGCTGTCGATATACACGAGCGAACTGCGTTTCAGTGCCGGTAGCAGGAACATTGTCGACAACGTTTTCGTATCGCCTTCGAATATTTTTGTATTGGAATATGAACAGCGCTGCGACGGTGAAAAGTGGAACTAAAAATTAGTATGACAATTTTGAGATTTCTCGAGTTACGTTTTCGAATACGTTGTCGACAATGTTCCTGCTACCGGCACTGATCAACACATAGTTATTTACACCCTTCAAAAGAACTTCATGTTGTGAGAGATCACTCTAGGCATGTACTGTTCTCTCTCTAAGAAACGGTGACCGATTCACGATCTGTCACTTTGGGTGTTGTAACCCTGCCTACCGTTTCGGGGACCCTTTCGGGATAGCGTGATGATATATTATCCTACTAACATGATAGATGTGAAAGTTTATATAAATGGATGTATGGGTATATGTTTGTTGCTAAATCACGCAAAAACGGCTCGACGGATTTGTATGAAATTTGGTATACATATAGTTTATAATCTGGATTAACATATAGGGTACTTTTTATCCCGGGAAAATTACAGATTCCAGGATTTTAAGCTCAACGTGGATGATTTCTCGGGCAGAAACTTGTCATATATAATTTTATTTAATCATGATATTCTTCCTACCAGCTAACCCTGAGCTGCGTCTGCGCACTAGTGGAGAAAGCAACGCAGCTAGTGAACACGCCAGACGCGACGCCCAACGAGCGACAGTGGTCTAAATTCCTCAAAACACTGGTCAGAGCACTGAAAAACACAACTCTGACTGTAGCAAGACCGGTGAAGCCCCTTCCTGAATCTAAAGTGCTGTATCATTTGAAGCAACTCGACTCTAGGACCACGATAGAGATACTGCAGAGAGGTAAAACGGCAGAGTTTAGCGACTTGACTAAAAGCGATGTGTCAGAACAGCTAATCAAACATTTGTGTTGACCGCTACCAACATTTGACAAACTTTGACAACTTGACTTACAGAAAAAGTTGAGCATTCTTTAGAGTCTGTTTAACATTTTCTGGCGAAACTTTGTCCCCACAATGTATAGTATATAAAGATATTGAAAGTAGTTTTTATAGCACTGGAGAATTGATTTACAAAGGACATCGTCCATTTTGGTCCAAATTTGAAAGTGCCGGCTAATTTATTTGTGTATGTTCTGTTAGAGCTCGCCCGTCTGAACATTTATAACTATGACACCGAAGCCGTAGGACCATAGTCGTTGATTTTATTTGAGTTCGAAAATCTTAATAATAATACAGTTTTGAAAATTGAAATTCTAAATAACCAAAACAAATATAATGTCCTGTAATATCCAGCCTTAGTAAGAAATGCTCAGTGCCGGCAGCAGGAACATTGTCGACAACGTTTTCGTATCGCCTTCGACTATTTTTGTATTGAAAAATGAACAGCGCTGCAGCGGTGAAAAGAGGAACTAAAAATTTGTATGACAATTTTGACATTTCGCGAGTTACGTTTTCGAATACGTTGTCGACAATATTGCTGCTACCGGCACTGATGGTCTAGCTCTGTTAGAGCAAATGGTCTAGCTCTGATATGCAAAAAAAATGTGCTGGTCGACACTTTTAGATTTGGACCAAAGCTCCATGAAACGTGGATGTCCTTTGAATGTTACTACGTGAACTCGAAATACGGTATATGCTACTTTATACGTCTTGTCAATGTATTGGCACGATAGAGCAATGACAAATTTCTAATACCAGTTTGAAATTAAGAGCCTCTTTAAATAACCATTTTCGTGATATAAAATAAAAGGATATATTGAATTGATTCAGGTGTTACTTTGCGGAAATTCATATTTATAGAATACAAAATATATTATAATTTGCTTTGTCCGCTTAAAGCAAATTATAATATATTTTGTATATTAAAATAAAAGGGCATTATCAAGAAATTTCCTATACAGACTGTCACATACCAAAACAGATTTTGCGTGGTTTAGAATCGTCTTATCAATTAGAATCGTATGACAATTTTCACACATTTAATTCGAACTTTTTACTCAAATATGACAATTAATCACTTGTCTTGTATGGAAAATTTGAAAAGTAATAAATGCCATGCCTATTGATATACATAATCAAAAAAATATTCAATGCAACTCTGCTAGTTTCATAACTTTCACTTCACGCTGATATGCGTTCTTACCATTTTATTTAAGGGACTTAGAAAGGGACATCTAGCGTATTTTTTTCAAGTAAAGAGTAAAAGAGACGGATATAAGGCAGAAGCGCTGAATGCGTATGAGGAAAAGGGATGGGTGCAGTTCTTTCAACTTTGCTCTTAAAATTGCATGTTTCGTACTTCATGTGTGAATGGTCCACTTACAGTACTTTTCTGACAGTACTTTCATTGTTCGTTAATGGGCCTTCAACCAATTGCGGATTCATCTTTAAAGTCAGGGTCATATAGTCAAGGCCTAGTCAGAAGACGATACAATTCGATTAAAATCACAAATCAAATTACAAAGAAATTTTGTTTCATTATACACGGCCAAAATAATTTAAATCAAATATCAATTTTATTTTCTCTTTGTTTTATCGAAACGAGTTTTGTAGCTTTAGCAATAACACAATCGACTGCGTATTCGTATTGCTTTCGACTATTTTTGTATGGGAAAATGAACAGCGGTGCGTTGGCGAAAAGTCTAACTAAAAATGTTGGTAATTTTCGAATATGTAATCAGAAGAAGTTCTTGCCACCAGTACAGACTTCCTCCACTTCAATGGGTAGACCCAACCCAAGTGGGGGGTCATGACCCCTATGACCCCCCGATCCGCCCTTGTTTTCTACTCTCATATAACTTTTTTTAGTTTAAATATGTATAGATCAGATTGACCTGTTACTTTACTCCGACTGTGTGACTGTGTGACTGTGTGACTGTTGTGACGTCATTCGTGCGGTTTCATGTTTTTATAATTTACGGCTGAGCAAAGGGGCCAAGCTTTCGTACCAATATAATCTTCTTCTTTACCGAAATAGACTGGAATAGAATGGAGGAATTTTATTTATCATTCAATAGTGCTGCCTTAAGGAGCAAGTATAAAACAGCTTTATACGCCAACTAGCTGTTATCCGCGACTCCGTCTGCTCCGCATTTGTTTAAAGACAAAAGATAGCCATTTCCTTCCCCAGGATATAATCTATCTTCGCGTCAAATTTTATTACGATCCGTTCAGCCGTTTAGTCGTGAAAAGGTAGCAAACAAACAAACAGAGTTACTTTCGCACTTATAATATTAGTATGCATGATGCGATCATAGACTTTGATAGTAGACCATCAGCCTCTATTTATTGATGACCCTTTATGATAATAATTGACAAATGATAACGTAGCATACTACGAGGCGTGAGGTCGTCGGTTTGAATCCTGACTAAATTAAGATTACATTAAAATACTTCAGTACGTAAATTGCATTTTCGGATTCTACCGAGAATCGTCCGAGTTAAATCTCGTCCTACAATGTGTCAGTTGCAATATCAGATTCTATCACGTTTTTATTTAGAATAAAACTGGCTTCATATTACAATACGTAAATTAAAAATATCAGATTCAATTAGGAATCAAGCTGACGACATCTGACAAGTTAATATATGCGTTTATTGCAATATCAGATTCTAAAATGCGTAAATTACAATATCAGATTCTATCAGGAATCAAACGGGCGACCTCGGTTTTACCACTGGACTGGACATATATGTTTGAATGCAATTTATTTATCTTGCATTTTGTAGGGACCTGTACTATTAATATATTTAATGTTTTTTTATTTGAAAAATCAGTAATTTGTAGCTAAAGATGTGTACATATAAAAGTAAACATAAAATAAATGTTATTTATATTTAAAACTTTGCTTTTCTTTAATATATATATACTGGCTGTTTTCCCCGCGACTTCGCCCGCGTATCAATATAATATATAGCCTATGTTACTCAGTGATAATGTAGCTTTCTAACGGTGAAAGATTTTTTTAAATCGGTCCAGTAGTTTCGGAGCCTATTCAATACACACACAAAAATAAAAATCTTTCGTCCTTATAATATTAGTATAAACTTATATAGTTAAATTTACTCTGAAACAGCGGAAATCGTGGTCAAAACATTTTAATTCCATATTTTAAATCAGTAATTCTTCAGAGAGTCTTTACTCTCTAAAACACAGCTTTATACGCACCAGATCAGAAATGAAGTAAGGGAACCTGTTCGTACCTTGAACTACCAAAATAGCGATTCCTTTCAGTACTGATACAACTGGTGTTGAAAAATAGGCTATGGAAGGTCGAGTACTGAAACCAGTCAAATCTGATCCCACATTAAAGAACATATTTGACTAGACCAGGGCTGTCCAAACTATATACCTTCGCGGGCTAATAAAATGTACTACAAAAGCTGGAGGGCCGCAGAAAAAAAAAAAATCAATTTTCATGAAAAAATAATATAGAGTAACAACTTCTTTATACATTCCCTGAATAATAGTTAAAGTAGCATCACTTTGAAATATCATGCGATTGGAATGTTACAAGAATAAAAATAATAAATAATACCAAATATTAATTATATTATGTTTTGACAAAGAATTCTACTATCTCTAACTATTTATGTCCGCATGAAAACAAGCCACGGGTCACATGCGGCCCGCAAGCCGTTGTTTGGTCGCCCTGGACTAGACTTTACAAATGAGTAGGTACTTTCCAATCGTCAGAACCTACCACCGGATTCGGAAGGTCGTTTTTCGCTTAGAACAACCCGGCAAGAAAAAACTAAGTAAATACCTTCAGTGCCGGTAGCAGGAACATTGTCGACAACGTATTCGAAAACGTAACTCGCGAACTAATTTTTAGTTCCACTTTTCACCGCCGCAGCGCTGTTCGTTTTCCAATACAAAAATAGTCGAAGGCGATACGAAAACGTTGTCGACAATGTTCCTGCTACCGGTACTGAAAATAACAATTACTATTAACAATAAGAAAAGTGTAAAACCAACAGTAAAACGTTGATTAAAAATATGACTTGACTTTCTATGAGTAGCTTCTGCGGGGTTGCCACAATTTCGTCAATGTCGCGTTGGTAGAACAAGCGTTGGAGATTATTCGATACATATACAGACCTGTCAAAAGTCACTTTTCATCTTGGCCCTACCTCAGAGTAGATAAATTACTACGTACAAGCCCTACTATAGTTAGGTAACAGAATGGTGACATAATTATTGAGAATATATGAGACCATTTTGATTAGACTTAGGGCCTAAAAATTGGCCAATTTAAAATATAAAATGATGATACGGAGTGAAAATAAAAACAGTATTGATTTTTCTTTTCTTTTTCAAACAGTTTATTGACATCAAATCAATTGGGTAGATCCGTTTATAGTTTTAGGATGACAGTACCCAAGAATTAGTAAGTTATTTTAAAAAATATTCGCCAGTTTTTATTTTCACTCGACTTATAATTGTATCGACGACATATAAATCTACAAAAGACGCATAAATCACAAAAAAAAAATGTGAAACCTGTCACTATGCCCTGTTCCAATAGAATATAAAAGCTATTCTGTTGTATAAAATTACTAATTTAATTTGACAGGACCAAAAGTCTTGCTATCCCTTTCTCATGTGCGGGGTTAAATAAGGATGGCAATACATCAAGTCTTGTCAAATTAGTTGGGTCAATGATTTCGTACAGAACACCGTTGCCAACTTTGTGTGCGGTCCAAAAACACGCCATCCATAGACTGCGAAACCAACCCGACAGCAATCACGGCGTGGTGATACAAAGTTGTTGTTGCTGCCGCGTCACGACCACAATGTAGACACGATGTGGTCTTGAAACGTAAATAGATTTTTGTAATTAACGATTCAATTTGAATAATGTTCACGTTTTGTATTTGGTTATATAGTTTAAACAAATATTATTTAATCATCTTGTAAATACTAAGTACATAATAAATAAAGTATATACATTACGTTTTTATCACTGTAGAATTAAAACTTTTAATTTAGTATGGAGATTGCTTTTAAACCACTATTTATCTTGGGGTTATGTATGAAATTCCATGGAAATTTTATGGATGTTACATATGTTTGATACGCCATAGAAATTTCATGGATAGATATTTTATCTTCTCATATACTGTATTCAATAGATTAGGGTCTTGAGTCGAGGATTGATTTTTCAAATTTTTATTTAAAAGAATACTCTGTGATCCCGAAATTTTTCTTGAATTTGTTTTTTATTTTCTACTTGTGTATATTATTTTAAAAAGTCAGTCCTCAATTGAAGCACAAACAAAATCACATTTGAATATTTGTTTTAATTTAATGTGACTTTGAATAGAAATAGGCATCTAACGTACCTATAAATAAAGTGTAATATCGCTATTAGGGGCATTAAAGCTTGGCAAAAGACTGTAGAAACGGAACAAAATGTGTGTCTACTGGCAACCTTCACAAAATGTAATCCATGTTATGACGTGTACTGTAAACAAACCAATCAAGACGGTTCATGCTCTATACGAGCTGCGGCGGGTTGACATACGAACGACACAGTACAGCCCCTATTATTTTCTACCATTTTTTGCCAAGCTGTAAATCACTTTTTCTGGCAAAATCGGCTCTCAATATGTTACTGAGTCCGCGCTCGTCGACTAAATTGCTTTTAATTTAGAATGCGTTAAAAAACGCTGATAAAAGATTTATAAATATTTATTTGATCAGGGAATCAATTTGATTAAATACCAAGGTATATTAGTATTTCCTTTGAACGCATTCGATATGTTATTTTGCAAGTTGAGGGGAAAATTAAATCATATTTAACTTAAAATGTACATAACAAATTAAATATCTACTGCCACGTAAAGTTATCAATGAATACGCTGACCTTACCATACATAGACGTCGAGTCCAGTACAAAAATCACTAAAACGGAGCTCCTAATAACATGTTTATATACTAGCTGTTATCGGCGACTGCGTCTGTATTTGTTTAAGACAAAAGATAGCTGATGTTGTTCTCCAGTATATAATCTATCTCCTTGTCAAATTTTATTACTATCCGTTCAGAGATTTTATCCTGACAAGGTGGCAAACAAACAGAGTAACTTTCGCATTAATTATCATATAGCATGGATATTATTATAAAAATATAAAACCCTTAAATTGTCATATTTATTCACCGCACAATTTTGCAGCAATTATCGGCTTAGGACAGTCGACCAAACGGAGACTGGCGGGCGATTGTATTGTATTCACATTTTATTGTGTCTTGGCTCCGGACACTTTTGAGCGAAGACCCGAACTCCATGTATTATTAGGTCAGTGAGTAACTATTTTAAAAGATGATATTTTTGTTACCTTCACTTTGTAATATACAAACATTCATAGTGGGAGGTGTATTCTTTTTTTACTATTAATAGTTTTTTGTTTTTTTTATCTATTACAATAAATAGACCATTTGTTTATAGTAAAATCTGTGTTTTATTTCGACGTTTTTTTTTACATAGTGATGAAATATAAAATAAAAAAAAACTTGCCCCAACTGCTGCTTTCATTCTATACATAGTGTACTATATTATAGTACCATAACATTTTATCAAATAATAAAATGTTATGGTAACAATAATTACATTTATTCAGAGCATGTAATACAGTAGCGCGAGCATGAATTAGCGACAACGTTTTCGTATTGCCTTCGACTATTTTTATATTGAAAAATGAACAGCGCTGCGGCGGTGAAAAGTAGAACTAAAAATGAGTATAACAATTTTTACATTTAGCGAGTTACGTTTTCGAATGCGTCGTCGAAAAATGTTCCTGCTACCGGCACAGATAAATAGATAGAAACGTGAGGGAAATGAAGGTGAAATCTAGCAGAGAGGTGCTCAACAAGTGACAAGCTCTAACAGAATATACAAAAAAAATGCGTTGGCCGGCACTTTCAGATTTGGACCAAAATGGATGATGTCCTTTATTAGGTAGTTTTAGTCTATTACGAGTAACTAGAAAGCTTAAGTTCCTGTAGGAAGTTGAAAACGGTCTCCACTAGTTTATATTTCATGTTAAACGTGGAACGACGAGCATCAACTGAGCCGTAGGACATGTTGAGGGTGAACAAATCTGGGTAGAACTGAAACAGGATTATATGTGGTTATAGTATATCTGTAAAATTGTGTGGTAACTAGGCTGCCCCTTCTGTCCTCGATGAAAGGAGGGCGGCGTCCCCCTCCTGCCCCCGATGGAAGGAAGTTAGCGTCCCCCTCCTGCCCCCGATGGAAGGAAGTTAGCGTCCCCCTCCTGCCCCCGATGGAAGGCGGGAGGCGTCCCCCTTCTCCCCCCGACGGAACGAGGGAGGCGTCCCCCTCCTGCCCCCGATGGAAGGAGGGAGGCGTCCACTTTCTGCCCCCACGGAAGGAGGGCGGCGTCCCCCTTCTGCCCCCGAGGGAAGGAGGGAGACGTCCCCCTTCTACCCACGACGGAAGGAGGGAGGCGTCCCCCTTCTGCCCCTGACGGAAGGAGGGAAGCGTCTCCCTTCTGCCCCCGGCGGAAGGAGGGCAGCGTCCCCCTCCTGCCCCCGATGGAAGGAGGGAGGCGTCCCCATTCTGCCCCGACGGAAGGAGGGAGGCGTCCCCCTTCTGCCCCCGATGGAAGGAGGGCGGCGTCTCCTTCCTGCCCCCGATGGAAGAGTACGGCGACCCCCTCCTGCCCCTGCGTCCCCTATTTTTTTACCTGCATTCCCATCATCGGTTCCGTCGAGAATTCAGTCGCAAGTTCATTCATTTTCAGTATACTTGCTTGCTGTGGCGATACGTACAGTATTTGAAATTTGGCCTGTAAATGAAATCAATATACTTTATTTTATAAAAGTAAAGTGATTGTGGGTTTGTCCAGCCTTCTACTCTATAACCACCTACTGCCAACCACTCATGGTTGTAGTGATAGATAGCCCATGGTTTGCATTTGTAAAAAGGAGGTGAATAGAGACGACGACTCATAGAGAGGAATGGAAGAGCAACACAATTATTGCGGTGAACACAACTGACATGGGATAAGGGCAGAATTGTTTAGAGATGTTGGTTCGATTCCCGCCGGGGCAAACATTTATGTGACAAATATGTTTGCCTTGCGTCTTGGTGTTTGGTATGTATTATAAGTATGTATTTACAAACAAAAAGTATATAAGTATTATATCAGCTGCCGGTTCCCATAGTACAAGCTTTGCTTAGTTTGGGGCCAGATGGCGCTGTGTGATAATGTCCAAGCATTATTATTATTATTATTATTTGATATTAACGAAGTTGATGTGGGTATTTACATTAGTTCGTTGAAGTTGATATAATATTTTATTCGAAATCATGCGTTCATTTTATTTATTAAATATGATAATTATTTTCAATTAATGGTTAATCTTAACTGTTAATTAATATATTCGACATCTCTAAATTGTATGCAAAATTACATGACACGAAAAGAAGTGAATACACAGAGACGACACGGAGATCGAACCGCTTGACGTCATTTTAGAAAAAAAGCTAATTAGGGCTGTCGTAATATTAGGTACCTACCTGTCTCTTTTTGTCTACCGCCTCTCTCAGTTGCATAACTATGTTGCGACTACCCGCTTGTGCGTTCCATCTGAAATTTCAATGTCAAAAATTAATTTAGTTCTACACCTTTGTGTTTCGATAATAAGTGTTGCAGTGGCTGTGTGGTATGAAGCGTTGCCTGCTATTCTAGCGACGCAAGTTGCAATCCCACCGGTTTGTACCAATGAGTTTTTATAAAGTGCAGTGATTAGACACCCTACAAGCTTTACGGCGAAGGAAAACATCGTGAGGAAACCTGCGTATTTTTTTAATACCACTTAGGTGGCAAACAAGCATACCTACGGCCCACCTGATGGTTAGAGGTGACTATAGCCACTAGCAATACCAGGGGTAGCACTTAATTTTAGTGATAATTATTTACCTGCTCCATTGGAAATTATAGGACCGGGAGAGAAA
Organism: Falcaria lacertinaria; assembly: GCA_951449985.1. Taxonomy (NCBI): domain Eukaryota; kingdom Metazoa; phylum Arthropoda; class Insecta; order Lepidoptera; family Drepanidae; genus Falcaria; species Falcaria lacertinaria. The sequence continues at coordinate 2,816,341 of OX602137.1, read as the reverse complement.
CGCCATGGCGTGGTAGTTGTGCCTCTCAGAGACCCATTCCTTAGGACAGGTCCCTTCTATGTGGTTGTGGGCGTCGAAGTCGGGAAAGAAGTCGCATGATGCTTCCTTCATTATCTAACGGAAAAAAATCACTTACAATCACTACATAGTATAAAACAAAGTCGCTTCCCGCTGTCTGTCTGTCCCTATGTACGCTTGGATCTTTAAAAATACGCAACGAATTTAATGCGGTTTTTTTAATTGATTCAAGAGGTAGTCTTTTATGTATAATTCTATGTATAATGTGTTTTGTAGCTATTTAACTTATATAGCTAATGCTGGGCGTGCGAAGCAGGGGCGGGTCGCTAGTAATATCATAAATGCGATCGTAACTCTGTTTGTTTGATTGCTACCTTTTCAGGACTAAACGGCTGAACGGATCGTAATAAAATTTGACAAGAAGATAGATTATATCCTGGGGAAGGACAAAGGCTACATTTGTTTTTAAATAAATGCAGGCGAGGTCGCGGGTAACAGCTAGTAGTAAATAACTGTCTCCTTCGCCGCAACTCCGCAAATCAATATAATTTTGTTATAGTTTATACGAGTATAACTCAGTGATAATAATCTTTGATAATATAGACATTATACGGGTAAAAGAATTGGTCAGCCTAGGTGGCCTTATGGTTGAAGCAACGGCCAGTCATATGATGGGCCCAGGTTCAACCCCGGCCTGTACCAATGAGCTTTTCTAAGATAAACTACAGTGCTTATATACACCATGAGCTTAAAAAGAGAGGTAGGGCGAAATGGGATCTCCATTAAAATTGGAGCCCCCCGACTGGGGACTGTACCTCAAACTTACAGAAGACCGCAGTCAAATAACATTACTTAAAAATTTCTTTTATTTATTTATGACTTACAACTACCATTACAGGACCAGCCCAATGCGGCAGTGTGGATAAACTCTTACATGACTACTTATAACTACTGTCAGTCTGTGTAATTAGTAAAAATATATAACGAAATAAAGATATGTACATTAAAATAAGAACAAAAACTAATACACATAAAAATTATAAATAGGTAACAATATACAATAGGACTTTTGCGAGTTCACACAAGTTGGATGTGAATATGTCCGCTTTAGCGTGGAGATCGTTCACTGTGCATATCGCTCTGGTAAGGGGTGCTTTAGCTAAGAGGTTGGTCCTAGCCACTGGTACCGCCAGCAGGTGCGGGCGGCGCCGCCTCCACACGTAGCGATCAGGTGCGGAGATGTTCAAGCGCTGCAGTACTCCTGGGTTGTGCTCTACACCACGAAGCAGCTTCACTATGTAAGCGGCTAATGTGAAGTCCCTCCGCACTCTTAACTCGTTGTACCCGACCATGCCCAGTACAAATAGTGTGGGGTACATCAACGGATAAAGCGGATATACCCCGTACAGTTTCCAATACAGATGCCTTGTGAATTTGTTTTGCACACGTTCCAGCATGGTACTGTATTTGGCCTCATGTGGCGCCCATATGATCGCGCTATGTTCTATATGGCTCCTGACTAGTGCATCATACAAAACCCTGACGGCAGTAATATTCGTAAACATCTGCGATTGCCTCAGTACGAACCCAAGATTTTTGTACGCCTTTTTACAGATGTGTTCGCGGAAGGTCAGCTGTGGAGTTAGGCAAACTCCAAGATCCCGCACCTGAGACACTCGCTGCATCGGTACCGCTTCCATCTGGTACTCGTAGAGAAGAGGTGTACGCGCGCGGGTGAACGTCATTACCGAGCACTTGGACGCGTTAAAGTATAATTTGTGTTCATGGCTCCATTGTACTACTCGATCTATATCCTCCTGCAAGCTTGCACAGTCTGACATATTCTTGACCTCCAAAAATAATTTAAGGTCATCGGCAAAGAGTAAACATACGCCATTGCTGACAACCTCGGGCAGACTGTTTATCAATAATATAAACTCGAGCGGCCCCAAATTGCTGCCCTGGCTTACACCGGACCTGGTGTAGTATGGGTCAGACTCATACCCTTTGTAGTCTACATACTGCTGTCTATCCGTCATGTAGCTGGCGAAGAATTTTAATAGATGTGGCGTACATCCAACATCCGCAAGCTTCATAAGCAACACGTCATTGTCGACGGTATCAAATGCCTTCTTGAAATCAAAGTATGCCGCGTCGACCTGCCCGCCCGCATCTACCGCCGGGATGACTTGGGCAGTGAAGTTAAGCAGATTGGTAGCAGTGCTGCGCCCCGGCCTGAACCCATGCTGCGCATCCGATAGCTGCAGGCTCACCTGCCGTTGCACGTTGCACTGGATAGCGGACTCAAATACCTTGGCTGGAGACGACAGCACGGCCACAGGTCTGCAGCCACTCCTATCCACTATAACTTTGGCCTTAGGTACTGGGATGACTCTAGTGATTTTCCATTGAGCTGGAAACTTTGCCAATTTTAGGCAAACATTGAATAAAAAATGCAGGGGCTCCGCCAGAACTTTACTGCAGTCTTTGAACAGGAACGCTGGAATACCATCTGGGCCAGCTGAACGCTTAGGCTTAAGGCGTTCGAGCGCTTCTTTTACTTCCTTGAGAGTCAGAGTTCCAATGTGCACGCGCGCGCTCGTCGCGCCGGCCGCAGTTGTTGCCGCGTGCACGTCCAGCAGAGGTTGCTCGCTACTATACACCGAATGAAAATACTCAGCGAAATGGGTAGCACATGCCTCGTCAGTTAGTTGTTCTCCATCTTTCATTATAATTAGCCCACTTAGAGTTTTTCTCTTAGCTCTGATATATTGCCAGAACGATTTCGGGTCTTTTGCAAATTGATTCTGGGTTTGATTTACGTGTTGTTTATGTAACTCTTTTAGAGATTTTTTGATACGTGTTCTGCATTTCGCGAATTTATCATAATCGTGATCAAGTTTAGTCGTTTTAAACGTTTTATGAAGTCTAGCTTTGAGTTTTATTTCCTTAATTATATCACTCGTGTACCATTCGGGGTACTTGTACCTCGCCTGGTCAATATTTCTATTTTGCTTTTTTTTGGTCTAAAATATAATTAAGTTTGCTATAAAAATAATGCATTATATCTTCTACCTCCTCCATTTCGTACATTGGACTCCAATCAATGAGAGACAATTTAGAATACAATAACTGATAATTAGCTTTATAAAAATTCCATCGCGGCCTATTTGAATCGGTATGTGGCGTTGAGATCGGGCAGTGGGGGTGGGCGTCGGGGGATGTGCGGGCGGCGCTCACGGCAACTGTAAGCGGTGGGTGGTGCGCGTCTACTGGCACTAGGGCTTCGTCCGCGGCTACTACCGACACTATTCCCTCAATAACTGCACTTAGTACCAAATCCAGCTGACGACCAAGACAATTGGGCACATTATTATTTTGTGTGAATTCGCAATACGATATAAAACATTCATAATAGTTAATAACATTATTAGGAGAAGAATACAAATTAAAATCCCCAATGACAATAATTTGTCTGTACCTACTACATAGTTCCTCTATAATTTTGAACAATATCATGTAGTCAGTTTCTGAGCTACCCGGTGGAATATAAATCACACAACACAAAAACAAAAAACGATTATTTAAGTGTACCGTCGCACAAATTAATTCAAAAACACAGGTATCCACCGATACGTTCGGCGCGAGTACTTGTCGTAGCTCAAACCGGTGTGTGGCCACGAGAAACGCGCCACCTTGCTTACGGCCATCCGCTCGATCGCAACGCAGTATGTGATATCCTGGTGGGATGATTTCTGTGTCTTGTATGGAATTGTTGCAGCCAGTTTCAGTAATAGCATACAGGTCGGAATTCAGTGACTCAATGTTATATTTGAAGTCATCCAGTTTCGTTCGTAGGCCTCTAACATTCTGGTAATATAACTCAAATACTTCTCTAGTTAATTGTTTTTTTGGTATATTTACGAAACCAAATCCACTCACTAAATTCGGCGTTTAGAGGCCACATGTCAGATTGATTTAACTTTTCAAAGTATTGTTCTGGTGTGGTCACTATAAATGACGCGTAGTCTCGCTCCGTTTTATGTAGAATTTTCTCAACTTTGAAAAGTACATCGGGGCTACATACATTTTTTATATGATCAGTCATAGCTTCTGGGGTAGGCTCCGGGTGAAGACGCCATATGTGTAGGTATTTTTTCCTTTCTGTAGCTTGTAATCCCTTTAAATCAGTATTCCTGCCCTTCTGTACCTTCGCCACTCTACTCACTTTTTTTTTATTACTTTGTACAAGAGTCCAGTCAGTTTCATTCTCGACCTTCTTTTCAACGGTCAGTTCATTATTTGTTGGTGGTATATTCGTACATGCCGCCGCCGCCGTCTTCGGCTGTATGCAAGACTCTGTGGCCCCACCTTCTTTAACAATAACATTCTGCATACTGGGGGATTGGTGGCTGCTTCTACTATTTTTCTTACTAGTATTGCTGTGTTTACGTACAGCTTCCGCAAAAGTAGTTATTTCAGGTATTTCCTTCGTAGTGTCCAATATTTCAACGTTCTGAGTCGCTTTCTCCTTGAATTTTTCCTCGAGTACACCTAGTATTTTAACTATCTTGTCTAGGTCACTTCTTGTGTGAGAAAATTGGTCTTGCAGTTGTGCTATTGCTTTTCCCTGACTGTCTAAGCGTGCTATTGTTTCTGACCTAAATTCTCTCAACTACTCAAGCATTACAGACTCCATATCAAACGTGATAGGTGAGTACTTTGCCCGACTACCCCTTTGCATATTTACGTTAGTTGGGGGTGTACAGGTGACGCTTAGGCCACTGGTATTAGCTCTAACTGGCGTTTCTGTGTTCCCTCGTTTTAGTTTCAAGCATACACACTCTGGACAAACCCACAGTTTTTTGTACGATTGATTAAATGATTTGAAAGCATCCATTTCTATTGCAAGACAACTCAAGTCGTACATTTTACTGCATTTTTCATTCGAACATTGCATGTAGTAGTTATTGCAAATCACAACACTACAAGCATTACATTTATTAGGCATTATGATATTTTAGTAAATTGCACTATTTGCACTCATAAAATACACTGGCACCGTGGCCGCGTGGTAACAAACGTGGTGGTTTAAAAAACAATAAGGGTCAATATTGCTAGAAGTTACTCTATAATTTATTTGAAGAATTACAAAATTCACCAAACACACGTCCGCCTTTCGCCGCGCACGGCAAATAATTTTAACCTACTGGCTACAACCTAGGCTACTGAGAACTTACCTGTGTCATTCTTTTAACGCTGTAAGGTTTATTGAAGTGTTCCTTCAGGGCTGGTGTGGTGGCGTTGGTGATCCACTTTAACCTGACAGTGTTGCCCGCACAGAGCCACGTGACTGTCATACACACACCTGTCACTGTCACCAACACACCTCTCCTGAAAACGTATGAACAGGGCCGGATTTAGGGGAGGGCATCCGGGGGTAAAGCCCTGGGGCCTCCACAAAGGAGGGCCCCACAATACAGACTTAGAAATAAAAACTGTGAAATTCCGATGGGTACAAATTTGTCTTTTATAAATTGTGACTATTGTCAATTAATTAGAGGCACCTACTCTTTCGTTGCCCAGGGCCTCCAGACCTCTAAATCTGGCCCTGCGTATGAATAACATGTAAGTTAAAAAAAATATACAAGCTTTTATTCTATTATTAAGCCCTTTCATTTGATCTACAATAAAATTGATAGGGGCTACTGTGGAAATCATAAATCTCCATCTTGCAGCGGCTGCCATATTGGATTCAGAATGACGTCACTTTGCTTACTGCGTTTCTCTTTGGACACTTCAGGCCCTTTGAAGTGTCCAAAGGAAGTGGTAAAGTGGACGTATATAGTATAGGACGTATAAGTGCTAAAATTGTAGGTTCCTCTGAGATTCTAAGCTTAACGCGGACGTAGTCGCGGGCAGAATCTAGGGCATTTCTATATGTAATTGAATAACTCACCCGTCTGGATTCGGCTTCATATCCCACCCCTGATATGGTAAGTTGCTATATCTAAGTGCTGCAATCCCAATGGGCCCTGAAAATAAATAAATAATAATAACAATCGGTCTTTGGTGTCGATGCTGTTGTACAAAACCACTAAACTAATTTAACAGGACTAAAAGTCTTTCTATCCCTTTCTCATGTGCGTGGTTAAATAAGGATGGCAATACTTTAGCTCCTGTCAAATTAGTCATTTCGTACAACAGACTTAGCACCAATATATACTAAGAAAAAATAAAAGTTTGCACTATGGGAACCCGCAGCTTATAGAATACTTATATACTTTTTTAGACATACACACATGTACTTATAATACATAACAAACACCCAGACGCCTTAGATCAAATAAAAAACCGGTAAATACAAAATTGCGTAAAACCTAGTGACGCCGGTTTTTTAAACATGCAGTGCGTGGGCGGGGCGTAGTTTCATTGTATTCGTTGTAGATATGTGCCCGTAATTGTGTAGTGTGTATATGTAAGTACACTGCCAGGCGTAGTTTTAACCAGCGTCACTTAGTTGTCAGCAAAAGTTTCATCTACCTCATTTGAGTATGATCTGAGCTGAACGCAAGGCAAACACAAATAGTACTCGACCTACACGCATGCCGCAAGATTGATGAATGTAGAAGAAGCATAATACGTGTCCAAGTCAAGACTGATGCGCTCTAATACTCTCCCTTCGCCGTGATCATAATATGTACCTATGTGGCTCCAATACTCCCACTTCACCGTGATGATATGTATATGTGTAAAGCTTGGCAAAAAAGTCTAAGAAGGTCTCAAAGTTTTTGTCTACTGGCAGACTTCACAAAATGTAATCCATGTTATGACGTGTACTGTAAACAAACCAATCAAGACGGTTGATGCTCTATACGAGCTGCGGCGGGTTGTCATACGAACGGCGCAGTACAGCCCCTATTATTATATATGTCACCGGAAGATAACAAGAACCGCAATTTATAAATTTCCTAAGAAATTCTAGGAAATTTATCAACCTTTATAGGATTCTAAACGAGAGATAAATTGTATTAATTTACGTTCACCGTTTGTAACAGTGTAGTCCGACATGGCTGTGATAGGTTAGAAGTTGTTTTTTTTTTGTTCGGTAAGTTTATTAATTTGCGAAAATGTGGGCGTAAATTAATACAATTAATCTCTCGTTTAGAATCCTACGAAGGTTGATTCATTTCTTTTTTGCCAGGCTGTATGTATCGTAGGTACTTACAAAGCACGCCGGTCCGGAACTGTATAGTCAGCTTGTCCTCATTAAACTTATAATCGTTGACATAATTGCTGGTCCACAGTTTCCTAGCCTCCTGCCACTGACATATCACTGGCGGCTCCGACCACATCACATCTTGAGGTAGACTGGTAGGCAAATAAAAAAAAATGTATAGCGTTTTTTTAAAATGTGGCGCAATACGAATGTAGAAGAACGCAGACGATCACACTCAAAAGTACTCAATAATGGAAAAGTAAAGAGTACTAAGAGAGGTAGGGTGAATTGGGACCTCCCGTGGGTTTCCCCATTAAATTGAAGCTCTAAAACCTTAGTGGCATAAAAAAAAACTAAGAACTAGCGGGCTTAGATGAATAGATTAATGAATGTAAAAGAAGCTAATGAGACGTGCAAGTCAAGAGTAAAACGCCGCTCTATAAACTGTCCACCCACGCATCAAGACACGCCACAAAGTCATCAGTATACTTCATATACTTACTCAATGAAGACCAGTGCCAATTTTTCATATTCAGTTTCAACCCTTTTGAGCTCCGCTTCTATTTCCTCAGGGGTTCTGGTTACTCCTGGGGGCGGCGGGGAGGGGGCCCGGTACTGCACTTGGTACTTCATCGGCTGGAGGCTCTTCGGCAGCTGCACTGTCAAACAAAAATTACAAGTGTTCGTCTAGGGCAGTGTGCCGTAAAGTGTGTGCCGTGGCACACTGGTGTACAGTGGCAATTATTTGTTGTGCCTCACACATTTTTAAATCATGTGTTCGTCAAGGGCAGTGTGCCGCAAAGTGTGTGCCGCGGCACACTGGTTTACAGTGGAAATTAGTTGGCGTGCCTCACTAATTTTTAAATCAAGTGTTCGTCTAGGGTAGTGTGTCAGAAAGTGTGTCCCGCGGCACACTGGTGTACAGTTCATCATAATTCTCCAGCCCTTATCCCATATTATTTGGAGTCGGCGCAATATAAAAAGTGTGTGCCGTGGCAATAAGTTGGTGTGCCTCACAAATATAAAATTATCTCAAAGTAAAATCGACCGACGAAAGAAAAAAATACTAAACAACTGAATTCACGCGAGCGAGAGTTTAATTTCGTTTTGGACAGTTAACATAGACGAACAGGTTTGAATAATAGTAGAAAAAGATTTTTCATTTATGGTTTTCCTCCATAATTTCCCGATTATTCTAGATAGATTGGAACACTCGTCTAGAGGGCGGTACATTCAATTGAATGTGACGTCACATATTATAACGAATCGATTGACGCCTTATTAATCAAAATCGGATTAATAGTTTAAGTGATATGGAGAAACATAGGTACGTAAATACAAACATATATAATATACATACATACATACATACATACATAGACTGCTAAAATGACAAGTGTGCGTGCCGGATGCCGATAGTTATAAACGCCATAACCTACGAACCGGGTACGACCCGGGGCATCCACTAAGTTTGAAGTGTTATTGATATGACACGTGACGCTTTTTTTTATACCATTAAGGTGGCAACCAGCATACGACCCACCTGATGGTAAGAAGTTACCGTATCTTATAGCCGCTAGCAATACCAGGGGTATCACTAACGAATTTCCATCCCTGTGACTCACTGTTCCAGCAGCATTACTACTAGCCCAGCGTATCCTCGTGGAGCACTGGCAAACTTACTTACCGCAGAAACACAACATTACATTAAGTAGTGTTATTTCACTGCGGTCTTCTGTAAGGTGGAGGTACAGTCCCCAGTCGGGCGGCTCCAATTTTAATGGGAAAACCCAACCAATCGACTGTCACAGAGAAACACAAGAATGACGGTGCGCTGACCATTTTGTCTGTTTGATAAGATAAGGTAAGAATATACCTAATGATAGTGAAACTAACCGATAGACGATAAATATAATCATGAAACGTGCGCGAGAATATCTTTAGTTGGTGAACGCAAAAAATGATAACACTGCAATTTATTACGAAAAACAAAATAAAATAATAATATTAAAAAGCAAATGAAACATTTGAAGAGTTGGTCAAACTAACTGTTATTGAGTGCGAAAGAGAGAGAAACAGTGAGAAGATATTGTATCAAATTGTGATTGTGACCGTGTATTAAGAAAATGTGTGTCATAAGACATAAATAAAAATCTTTTGCGACAATGTGATAAGTGACATGTTTGTGCTGGTGATTCATTCAAAATGATTTGGAGTTTATTGTAAGGACTATAGCATTATTAAAATAATAATAATAATAATAATACAACATATCATACGCGCGCCCAATATGATAACAGATTTACGTAGGAGATGTCATAGTCGCCCGGAAACAATCCAACACATCACTGGTGCCTACAAATCTATAGTTCAGACTGATTACAAGCACAGGCACGACCAAGTTGCAGCAATAGTACACCAAAATATAGCAAACAAATATGGATTTGTCAGTAAAAAAATTGCATATTACAAATACAAACCCAACCCCGTATTAGAGAACAGCTTATTTAAAATTTATTGGGACAGAACAATTATTACAGATAGAACTATTAATTACAATAGGCCGGATATCACAATATTAGACAAAATTAACAATTCAGTATTCCTCATAGATATAGCAGTTTGTAACACACACAATATTCTCACAACACACTCAGAAAAAAATACAAAATATATTGATTTAGCCACGGAAATCAAAAGGCAATGGCAAGTAGACACAGCCAGGATTATACCGATAGTGATCTCCACAACCGGCGTCATCCCGTACACTCTTCAACCGTACCTCAACACACTCCAAAAGCCCAAGTCCACTCTCACACTCATACAAAAAGCCACTATACTCAAAACGTGTCGTCTCACTCGCAAATTCCTCCCATCAGCCTCATCCTCCTAATCTAAATTACCTAAAATATATATATTAAAAAACTATCACTACCAAAATCTGTCACACTTAGCTCAGTCCCGTGTGCCAGCTATTTTATCCCTACTTACAAAAATAAATAAATAATCATAATAAGACGGACAGTGCTCTTTGACATCACCATCCCGGATGTCGAGAACCTCGTGAAGGCTGAGTAGGAAAAGCTCAGCAAGTACCTTGACTTGGCTCACGAGGTGACCGCCATGTGGACGGTTGACTCGTCGGTCCCGATAGTCGTTTCTGCGAACGGTCTCATAGCGAAGAGTCTCGACCAACACCTCAAGACGCTCTCGCTCGATGGTTGGGTCAAGGGTCGGATACAGAAGGCAGTACTCCTCGACACGGCTCGCATTGTCAGGAGGTTCCTCACTCTGTAACCCTAACCACTGGCCAAATATGTCTCACTGCCAAGAAATGTGAATGCCATTATAGGAAAAAAAATCCTAACCACCGGTAGCTTGGGCTCGCACCTCGTTATCGGTGGCTCCCTAGTTTGTGTGTATTTTTTAAATAATATTTTTGTTTTTATTAAGAATTTTTTTTTTAGAATATTGTAAAAAAATACATGTAAGCTAAGAATCTCTTCATTGCGGAGTCAATCGACAACCGTCGGGTCGCACATTTTTCGAAGCGACCGAATCTCAGCTAGTATATTTACTTTTATACAGTGCCAGCGAGAGAGGGTGGGCGCTATTTAAAATAAAAGATTAGTTTCCTAACTTTCTACCTCCGTAAGAATTCAATGTTTAAATTCTTAATACAAGTTGACATTATCCAACAAAATCAAAATCAAAAATCATTTATTTAGTTTAGGCCCTAATAAGGCACTTATGAAGGTCTAAATTAGCAAAAAAAAAACGATATTTATTTCCGTAAGGCGGCGCCACAATATCTTTGCCCGGGGCGTCATAGCCCCTAACGCCGCTCAGCTTTCATAGTTCTTCTGACATATCCAGAATAAATTGCCGTATAATAAAGTGGTATAGCGTTGCATATAAGTACAATTATATAAGACATAAATTATATTAGAGATCAAGGGCCTTGTTTACAGAGGCCAACAATATAATATAAATTGTTTGAGTTTGACCTTGGGTTGATAAATAATTACCTTCACATTGAAGATATAAGATAACTCAAGATCAAGTTGCATCGTCGATAGCAAACGGATAACAATTCAATTCAGAATTAGCCTGATTAGCATTCTGGAAAATTCTGGCAAAAATGGCGACGGAAATTTTTGACGCGAGGGCTTGGACGAATATGCCACGAATGTAGTCGATAAATTTTTTTGAGGGGTCATGTATTGTCTAAATGGCGTACCAAGGACTCGTGTAATTATATAATTTTCAGCTTGCTTTGCTGGATACCGTTGCAGTTAGTCCAATCGAAGCGGATAGAGAAATGTCTCACTGGCTACATGACGGATGTCCAGACTTGGGTTGGCGAGAATGGGGAGCTACTGTTACAAAAGAGTATGTATGGACACTGACGATACGATAACTTCATAACTTTCCTTAGTATCCTGACAAATATACTTTGAAGCGTGTTTTAAAAATATACGCTTTCCCACAAGGGTCCCTGAAGAGTTAGGCAGAGGTGTTACAATACCCACTTTCCACCGAAGATAATTTGGTGCCAACGTGACAGATGGTGAGTCTCTCGCCGTTTCTAAGGCACTGAATACGTCCTTGAATTTCTAAGACGTATGCAGGTTTCCTCACGATGTTTTCCTTCACCGTAAAGCTCGTGGTGTGACTAATCACTGCAATTAAGTTAGAAAAACTTATCGGTACAGACCGGTGGGATTGGAACTTGCGTCGCTAGAATAGCAGGCAACGCTTCATACCACACGGCCACCACGGCTCCCTTTATTAACTAGTAGTTATTCTTTTGCTTCTGATTAGCAAGAAACTTATCAGAAAATTATACGTTTCAGAGGGGAAGTCGCACTCAATAGACATGTCGTTAGAATTGAACCCCATACCGGCGCTGACTCGCAAACTGTTGAGAACTAACAGCACCATTAAGTACTTGAGCATGGCAAGGTGTAGACTCACCAGGATACCACCAGTAAGTGTACAGCCAGGGCCGTAGGTAGAAACAATAGCATGGATCAGTAACTGTAGCAGGAACACTAACGAATTTCTTTCGACTTTTTTGAATGGGAAAACGAACAGCGTTGCGGTGACGGAAAGTGGAACTAAAAAAATTTATGAACATTTTGACATTTAGAAAGTTACCTTTTCGAAATCTAGGCGAAAGATATTCCTGCTCTCAGTACAATAGCTCGAGCAAGAATAACTTGCGACTAGATATTCGTATCGCCTTCGAGTATTTTTTTACGGCATATCACCGTTTCTATTCTTGAGAGATTGTACTCTTTATTTAGTTTTTAAACTAAGAGAGGCAGGGCGAATTTATTAATATTGGAGCCGCCCGACTGGGGACTGTACGTCCGCCTGACAGAAGACCGCAGTCAAATAACACTACTTTGATAAAGTGTTGTGTTTCTGTGGTTAGTAAGGTTGCCAGAGCTCCACGAGGATACGCTGGGCTAGTATTAATGCTGCTAGCACAGTGACTTCTCATCAACAACAGGGTTGGCAACGCGTTAGTGATATCCCTAGTATTGCTAGCGGCTGTAGGCTAAGGTGACTCCTTACCATCTGGTGGGCCGTATGCTTGTGCGCCACCTTAGTGGTATAAAAAATACAAATCTACATTACACATATTTCTGCTATCTTATATTAGCTGTCCCGACAGACGTTGTCCTGTCTTAGGTTAGAATTCATATGACAAATAAACCATAGAACAAAGGTCCATTAGTTTATCGCGAAATAAAAAATGTTATATTATTATTTTTTTCGTTTACCTTCCTCCTTTAAGAACATTCTCCTGACAATAAACAAACACAAAAAACGAATTGCGAAATCGGTCTAGCACTTCCACGCATGACGCGTGACCAAGGGACACAGGGATTCATTATTCTCCTGCCCTTATCCCATATTACTTGGGGTCGGCGCAATATGTATTTGTAGGGATTATTTTTGATATATTTTTTTTTTTACCACTAAGATGGCACACCGGCATACGGCCCACCTGATGGTAAGCAGTCACCGTAGCCTACAGCCGCTAGCAATACCAGGGGTATCACTAACTGGGTGCCAACCATGTTGTTGATGACGACTCACTGTGCTAGCAGCAATACTACTAGCCCAGCGTATCCCCGTGGAGCACTGGCAACCTTACTTACCACAGAAACACAACACTACATCAAGTAGTGTTATTTCACTGCGGTCTTCTGTAAAGCGGAGGTACAGACCCCAGTCGGGCGGCTCCAATTTAAATGGGATAACCCACGGGAAATCCCAAATCGCCCTACCTCTCTTAAAATTTATACAGTTGCGTGTAAGGCGCACAGGACAGGACACAACACAACTAAAATAACACTAATAATAAACATGCTAGCCGCTTTAATATCTAAGTTGCATCCCACAGTTTGCATGCACAATTGCTTAAAATAAGAAATGTGTAGCTTGTTACCATTTCAGTAATAATGCAATTAATAAAGTTCTATGGATATTACATCAGTGTTTATGCTTTCTTATGTAAGGCTTCATCAGCAACGTATCAAATTGTTCCAGATATTCCGGCTGCAAGACGCGTCAGGCAGATACCTGTACAACACTCTGGAGTATGTGTCCTTCTACGGCAACAGTTTCCAGGAAATCAGCGTACCAGGGGAGCAGTACGATTACACCATCAACGCCACGAATGCGCAAGAGATTGATTTCGATCTCATAATTAATGACAATGGTAATGCATGTGTCTTTATTTAATAGCTGCAAGCCCCGACGTTGCCCGGGTCGCAACAAACTTTTTTTTTATTCCACCAAGGTGGCACACAAGCATACGGCCCACCTGATGGTAAGAAGTCACCTATAGCCGCTAGTAATTCCAGGGATATCACTAACGCGTTGCCAACCATGTTGCTGATGAGGACTCACTGCGCTAGCAGCATTACAGCAGCATTAGCCCAGCGTATCCTCGTGGAGCACTAGTAACCTTACTTACCGCAGACTACTACGCTACTTACTTACTTACAGAAACACAAAACTACATCAAAGTAGTGTTATTTGACTGCGGTCTCCCGTAAGGTGGCGATGATTTTACATTATCAAATATATTTTAGAGGTTATTGGAATACCAAATACTTAATGCGGAATATTAAATAGGTTGGATTTATCAGATACTACTCTAATATGTCATTAGAAAAATCGTATTTTCAGCTTGATAACAATTCTTCTATGCTCGTTGCCTATTTGTGGATTCACTTCTATAAATCTTTAACACGTTTAGGTGACATTCACACATTTCTTTTTATTTTCAGTTGATTCAATTTGGTCTGCAGGCCTCAAGGAAATGTACTTCCCAAGTTTATTAGAGTTGGACTTCCGAGCGTGCTCTATAAAGGTTCTAGGCCCATATATCTTCAAAGGCATGCCAACGCTAGAATCATTGTACATTGGAGAGAACATTATACACTCTGTCGATGCAAACGCTTTCGATGGATTGTCCAACCTTATCCATTTAGACTTCAGCAGGAACTCGGACGTGAGTGAAAACGGAATGTTAACGAATGTCATCTTTAAATACTCTTCTGTCTTTGCAAAACTGCCCAACCTCAAATCTTTGGACTTTTCCTTCACAAAATTATTCCAAAAGAACGTACGGACGTTGAAATTTCTCAGTACGAAATTGAAAAGACTATCTCTATGTGAGACTGCCATCACACAGCTTGAGAACAGCTTCTTTGCCAACACGTCCCTTGAGATATTAGACTTGTCTAGAAACCCTGGTATTTTGAGTAACGGTAACGTGATAAGGGGCCTAGAACATACGCTACAAATCCTTTACGCTACAGAAGTAGGCCTTACCAACTTTACTATGTTTCACAAATTCCGAAACCTGGAAATACTCAAATTAACCGGGAATGAAATTAATACGATCGAAAGCAAAGTAACAAAATCGCTGGTTAATCTCCAAGTACTAGATCTAGACATGAATAGACTGAACACTTGGTTCGAGCCGATATTCTCTCTGATGCCAGTTCTGAAGGTGCTAACTCTGAGAAATAACAACATAAACCTATTCTCCGAATTGATGTTGACAGATTTCAGAAATATCCACTATTTAGCACTCTCTGGTAACTTCATGGTCTGCAATTGTTACTCGAGGGAGCTGTTCGAACTGGCATTGAGGAACGAACATAGACATGCGAATACATCAGAGAAGCTCTATTCGAGGATAATTAATGAACGATTCGACGATCACATGGTGAGCAGTCATACTGGATTCAAATATTTTAACGCTGTAATTAAAGAACGATCTATGGTTAAAGAAAAATCAATATCAAACGAAGATTACAAGACTAGTGAAGAGTTAGAGATAGACGGCAACTTCCTACTTTTGGACTATGACGTGATAGATTATATGTGTCTATTGGTGTCTGAGAGCAAAAAGGTGCCGTTATACGAAATAATGCACTGCGAATACAGCTCACGAATAATGGACTACGATAAAATTATTGCGAATGGTTTTAATAAGCTGTTCATGTTGTTGGTGATACCTATGGTGACGTTGCCGCTGCTGATTGCATTTATATTCCGGAGGAACTTTAGGTACTGTCTTATTACGATCAAGAATTCTGCCATGCTCAGCTTGATTAATAGGAGTGATGCAGTTGATGGTAAGTAACTTCACTCAAGTCTAGATTTTAGACTAGCAACGCACTCCGACTTCGCACAGGTGTATTGCACTGCACCTCTGTGAACTGAGATGTATAATTTCAATCCATGTTTTCTGGTGGATTTTACAAAACCGGCCCACCTGATGGTAAGCAGTCACCGTAGCCTATAGCCGCTAGCAATACCAGGTATATCACTTACGAGTTGCCAACCCTGTTGTTGATGAGGAGTCACTGTGCTAGCAGCTTTACTACTAGCCCATCGTACCCTCGTGAAGCACTGGCAACCTTACTTACCGCAGAAACACAACACTACATCAAAGTAGCGATATTTCGCTGCGGTCTTCTGTAAGGCGGAGGTAAAGTCCCCAGTCAGGCGGCTCCAATATTAATGGGAAAACCCACGGGAGATCCTAATTTGCCCTACCTCTCTTTCTAATAAACAGACAATGGTGTAAAATGATGAACTAAACTAATTTGACAGGACTTAGTCACTCAGAATACTTTTATTTTGGAAAAAATATTATGGTCCGCGCGACAAATAAAACCCATGAAATCGTGAACAAGTCGGAACAGCTACACTGATTTGAAGTATTTGGACGGGACTTTCACTGGCAAATAGCTGTTGCTATAAGGCGTCACTTATTTTGGAAAAAAAATTAGGGTAATCCGCTGAAAAAATTAGGCCAATGAAATTGTCAGCAAAATTTATTCCTCGCGTACGAAGTCGCGGTACAGCTAGTAGTATCTTACGTAAGAAACGTGCTTAGAATAATTATATAGTTTTCGAACGGGAGATCCCGTTGGAACTTGTTTCTTTAACTCAAGCAATAGCAATTTCTTATTGTGCTTCCTTCAAACTTCTATATACGTTGTCCTCTTTGATTCAAACCAAGTGCTTTTCTATTCGCAGACGGCACAATATTTCACTATGACGTTTTCGTGTCGTACTGCAACGACGATCGAGGCTGGGTATTGGATCATCTTCTGCCGCACTTGGAGAAGGATTGTAATGTCACTGCATGTCTTCATGAGCGGGACTTCCAGGTACATTATTTATTTATTAGTAGGGCCTTTAGAAGGACGGCACTTGTTTGGTGACTAGTACTAGTACCTATTATTTACCATTTACCAACAGGCTGAGTTGGTTGGCCTACGGCGACAAATTTGGAGACCGTTTTTCGCGACACAGTCGTACACGATTGAGCTTTGATTAGCTCATAAATTATCGTCATTCTTATGCCAAGAGTATAACAATATGTGTACAGAATACTGCTATTAAATCAACACCCTTGACGGAGCAAGACATGCGACACGACGCTGACCGGCCGTATCGGCTAGCCCGCAAGCCAGAACCCTCGGCGTCCTCATTCCATCAGGGGCAGGAGGGAGACGCCGCCCTCCTTCCATCGGAGGCAGGAGGGAGATACCACTCTCCTTATATCAGGGGTAGGAGGGAAAGTCCGCTCTCCTTCCGTCGGCGCCAGGAGGAGGCACCGTTCTATTTGGTCAGGAGAGAGACGCCTTTATTCTTCCATCGGGGGTAGGAGGGAGACGCCGCTCTCCTTCCATTGGAGGCAGGAGGGATACGCCATCCTTCTTCCATAGGGAGGAAGAGGCGGGCGCCGTTCTCTTTCCATTGGGGTAATAGGGAGACGCCTTCTCCTTCCATCGGGGTCAGGAGGGAGACGCCGCCCTCCTTCATTCTGCGTCGCCTGGTTGGCGGTCGAGTTGACCCACAACTATTATTTTTTACACATATGACATGATACCAATTAGATTGTCTTTATTGTTTTCAGGTGGGTCTATCAATACTAGAGAACATTGTATCGTGCATGGATCGTTCTCGCTGCATTATGTTGATAATATCTCAACAATTCCTGCTAAGCCAATGGTGTCAGTTCGAGATGCATCTGGCACAACACAGGTACGTCTAGATCACTAAACTGCCTTTGCTTGCGGCAGCGTCCGGAAGACGGGTGGCTCACTTCCCTCCATAATGGTTGAATAGGGCGATGACTGCATTCGCGTCACTTGTGCTGCTTGTGGATGTCATCTCAAGCTATTTCATTAACCACTAGCAGAAATTTGAGTTTAAACAAAGTTGTTAATGATTTTTTTACTTATTGATACCTTTTTGAGAAATATTTATTTTTGAAATAGACTTTAGATTATTTAAAACAGTAATTGCTGAGTTTCGTACCGCATTCTTCTCAATTTTTCTTTTTTAATCAGAGGTAAAGTAGTGACACAAACAAATTATGATGTTTATTTTTTTTCCAGACTCCTGGAAACCCGTCGAGAAGACCTAACACTGGTGTTGATAGAAGAAATACCGAGACGACTAAGACCAAACACACTGCACTATTTAATGCTGACAAAAACGTACATAGTTTGGCCTAAGGAGGAGTCCCATAGGACACAGTTCTGGCGGCGATTAAAGAAAAGCTTGGTCACCCAGAAACAAAAACAGACTGACAACGTGTCTTTGGCTTAATTAGATCAATTTAGTAATAACTGGGCTGGGGAGTGTACCTCCTTACAGAAGACCGCAGTCAAATAACACTACTTTGATGTAGTGTTGTGTTTCTGCGGTGAGTAAGGTTGCTCCACGAGGATACGTTGCGCTAGTAGTAATGCTGCTGCTAGAGTCCTGATCAACAACAGGGTTGGCAACCCGTTAGTGATACCCCTGGTATTGCTAGCGGCTATAGGCTACGGTGGCTGCTTACCATCAGCTGGGCCGTATGATTGTGTGCAACCTTAGTGGTATAAAAAATCAATATGTTTTACAACACCAAATCTACTGATTAAATAATTTCCGAAAATAATTCTGTTTTTTGAAAATTTTATTTGGCATTATGTATATAAAGAAGTGTATACATTTAAAACTTCAGGATCGTGTATTTAATACAGAATTTTATATAATTTATAATCCAGGTTATAATTTATCTGTGTTCCAAATTTCATCGTTCGCCCCTGTGGCTTTCAGTCATTCAGCCTATCTGTCAAACCCGTTTGACTCTTCACGTTTTGTTCCACAAACAACCTAGATAGATTGTAAAGCTAACACAACTTTTCTTTTCATACAAATACACTTACTTGTAGTAATTTCAATGGAATATCGCATCCGTTTTGGTTGGGGTGGTGTGATGAGGAGGTCCAAGTTAAGAACACCACCGCAGATTCTGTGATAAAGGAATGCTTATGATTTAACGAGGGATTTAAAAGAACCTTGCTGGCGGAGTGAGTTGCCTGCTATTCTAGCGACGCAAGTTCTCATCCCACCGGTCTGTACATGAGGTTTTATAACTTAACTGCGGTGATTAGTCGCACCACGAGATTTACGGTGAAGGAAAACATCGTGAGGAAACCTGCATACGTCTGAGAAGAAATTTAAGGACGTATGTAGTGCCTAAGAGACGGCGATGGACTCACCGTCTGTCACGTTGGCACCAAATTATCTTCGGTGGATAATCGGTATTGTATTGTAACACCTCAGCCTACCTCTCCGGGGATCCTTTTGGGAAGGCGTGAACATAAGAAGAATCAGAAAAGTAAATAAAATACGTACCGATATTTCCTCATATTGATCTCTCCTGCTCTAGTCCTGGTCAGGCAAAGCTTGAGATATTTGGCGAATGCAAGTTCTTAAAAAGAGACAACAATACTTGAATTCAATATGTGAAGGAAAGAGAAGTGTCAATAATGTTTAGTTCAACGTAAGCGACACTGAAATTCTGGTTGAATGAGTATAGTTTACATTACCACCGCTTCCAAATACAACCGTGACAGTCAGTGACGAACTAATACATGGACCTCTAGCCTGCGCTCAAAAGTGTCCGAGACAAATAACTTGGACAACGTGGAATATATGCGAATCGCGGGACAGTCTGGTCGACTGTCAAAGTCATGCCATAATATATTGTATAAGTAGATAATTTTAGCTTTATTCTATTATCAGTGGTGTAAAAAGGGATACAATATAGTATTTTTTCGCTCTGAAACATCGTAATATTAAAAAAAATATTAACTGTAAAAACAGTCACTATAGCAACCAAAACAGAAAGAGAGCAGTATACGTGTCACACGTCAGCCCATATTTTTTGCAAGCAAAATAATGAGATGAGATTGAATCTTGAGTGTTTTAGATTTGTACAATAATATACATGTATCCAAGTTCATATAGGTGAGCTTCGGACACTTTTATTTTGTAATTTGTACTAGACCTTATGACCACGTATAAGTAGGTACGTCAGTGGTGACAGAAGAAGAAACTATCTATAAATTTCAATGAGACTTATACAACGAATAAGTGAAAAAACAGACAAAAAAGGCGTACAAAGCTAATGTGAAGAAGGAGCCGTCAAAGACCAAAGTACTCAATGATGGAAAGGTAAAGAGTACTCGGAATCGGTGGGCATGTATGACAGGATCGATGAATGTAGAAGAAGCAAAAGAGGTGTGCAAGTCAAGAGTGAAATGGCACTCTATACTCTCTGTCTACCCCGTGTGGGACTTGGCGTGATTATTATGTAGAAGCTTACCGTTTTGTTCAGCAATATAAGTCCTAGGATCCTGTAAGAAAGGCGGTTCGGTCATGTTAAGATTGTCCAAATCTTCCTTCTCTTTCTCATTCTTTGTGTACCTGATGACAAATAAATGTAAAACTATTTTTGTATACTTTTAACGTGACAAACAAGTATACGGCCCGCCTGATGGTAAGTTACCGTAGCCTATAGCCGCTTGCAACACCAGATATATCACTCGCGCATTGCCGACCCACTTTACGTGTACAACTTGTCATGGTAAGCGATCACCGTAGTTTAAAGATGCAGAAGGAATATTACAAGCGCGTTGCCATCCATATTATTGAGAGGACTCGTCCTAGCAGCATATAATGATCACCTTACCTCCGACACAGCGTATCCTCGTGATGTTCTGGTGTCCTTACTCACCGCAGAAACACAACACCACAACAGTCAAGTGTTATTTGACTGCGTTCTTCTGTAAGGTCACACAGTTGAGCTTTTTTCAAATTATGATGAATAGTTTGGAAGTCACGAGGGTACATATGAACATCAATAAATACCGGTCAAACTCATAACTCTCCATTTTGCTTCGCCGTAGTCGGATGAAAAGTATTCTTTAGGTGATGATTTTTTTGCAAATTCTAGATATTATGCATTCTAATGAGTTCTGTAGGCCCTAGCAAGAATAATTTGCAACTACGTATTCGTATCGGCTTCGACTAATATTAGGTCCTTACATATGAAATTGGCGTTTTGTATGGGAGGAACAAAAAGTCGAATATTTTTTAATATAATATATTTAATTAATCAAAGTATGAACCATTATTTTCTATGCACTTTTGCCATCTCATAGGTAGTTCATTGATCCCTTTACTAAAAAAACCAGTCGGACGGGAATCAATAAAATCTTTGAAGGCGATTTTGACTGCCCCATCGGAGTTGAATTTTTTCCCTTGCAAGAAGTTATCCAAATTTCGAAAAAAATGGTAATCTGTTGGAGCAAGGTCCGGGGAGTACGGAGGATGTCTTAGACTTTCCAATTGAAGCTCTTCTAATTTAGTAGCCGTCTGTAGCGCTGTGTGTGGTCTAGCGTTGTCGTGAAGCAGCAGTGGCGTGGAGCGATTGACCAGCCTAGGTTGTTTAGCCGCTAGCTTTTCCATCATGGTTTGCAATTCCTGACAATAGACATCAGCCGTAATAGTCTGGCCAGATTTGAAAAAACTGTAATGAACAATACCGGCACTAGTCCACCAAACGCTTACAAGTAACTTTTTTGGGGTTAATTTTCGCTTGGGGCAGGATTTGGCTGGCTGGCCAGGATCTAACCATTGCGCTGAGCGCTTCCGATTATCGTAAAGAACCCATTTTTCATCACAGGTAATGATTCGGTTTAAAATACCTTCATTATTGTGCCGGTTTAGTAATGTAACGCAGCAGTCGACGCGCGTTTGCCGGTTTGTTTCAGTCAATTCGTGAGGTACCCACCTTTCAAGCTTTTTAATCTTCCCAATTTGCTTCAAGTGAATTAAAACAGTTTTATCACTAACATTGCAGCCTGCAGCTAACTCGGACGTGGTTTGCGATGGATCCGCTTCCACAATAGCCTTCAACTCTTCATTATCAACTTGAGTCTCAGGCCGTCCACGGGGCTTGTTCTGCAGGTCGAAATTTCCAGAACGAAAACGTTGGAACCAAAAACGAACTGTGTTTTCTTTTGCAACACGACCGCCATACACATCATTCACCCTTCGAGTTGTTTCCGCAGCACTAGTGCCACGGCGGAACTCGTACTCGTAAATAATGCGATATTTAAGGTTTTCCATTTTGTAAAATGAGTGACGCAAACAGAAAAAAACAGAAGAAAAAAAACAAATGAATGACGATCATCGAAGCACAAATACATGAGTCTATAGCTGTACAAATTTGAATTTGGAATTCCTTACCAAAGAGGAGAAATTCGTGATTAAAGTGGCCAGTACGAAAAACGCCAATTTCATATGTAAGGACCTAATATTGTATGGGATATGAACAGCGCTGCGGCGGTGAAAAATTGAACTAAAAACAGTACGAAAATTTTGACATTTCGCGAGTTACGTTTTCGAATACTTACTTAGTCGCAAATCATTCTTGCTTGGGTTACAGAATGGATTCACAGACGCTTTCTACAGATAGTTCTGTATATAATATATCCTATTAATATTATAAATGCGAAAGTTTGTGAGAGGGATGGATGGATGTTTGTTACTCTTTCAAGCAAAAACTACTCAACGGATTTGGATGAAATTTGTAACACAGATAATTTATAGCCTAGATTAACACATACGATACTTTTTATCCCGGGAAAATGTTTATATCCCCGGATAAATTAGGTTCCTCTGAGATTCTAAGCTCAACGGGGACGTAGTCGTGGGCAAAAGCTAGTTATTAGATAATTTACTTACGGATTGGCTTTAAGAAAGTTCTCGAGCTCCCTGACTTTTTCTCGAATCTCCTTGAAAAACTTGTTCCTTATATCATCCTGTTCTTTCTTGACTCTGTATGTTTCCATGTGTTCTTTCACGTTGAACACAAACAGGTCTGGAACACAAACCAACACAAAATCACACAACGCAAGATTGTGTGTTAAAATACAACACTGGTTTTTATGCTAAACTAAAATAGTCTGGACTAAAATTATGCATGTATTTAAATTTAATGCAAAGAGGCCCGATGGTATGACGTTGGTGCCCTGGAGGCTGGGGCGGCCCTTGGTGTGGGACGCTACCTGCGTCGACACTCTGGCGCCGTCTCACCTCCCGGACACTTCAGTGGTGGCTGGTGCGGCAGCCGCTCGGCAGGAGTGCCTCAAGCGCCGTAAATATATATCCCTGAAGGACGGGTATATCTTTATGGCGTTTGGGGTTGAAACTCTTGGGCCGTGGGGGCCAGAGGCTCATACCCTTTTTAAGGAGACCTCAAACAAATTATACGAGGCCTCCCGTGACAAGAAGGCTGGCGAATATCTGGCCCAAAGGCTAAGCATTGCAATTCAGCGTGGCAGTGCCGCCAGCCTTCTTGGCACACTTCCTCGTGACAGTGGTTCGGGACATTTATTTTACGTGTAGGTAAGTTTGGTACTTCTTATTTTAGTTTATTTTAAGTTATTAATTACTTCTTCTATACAAATAAATTCAAAGACCAATCAAATCTAATGCCACATTAATTTGGAGTGGCCTCCGATTACATGCGAAATTGTATTTTAATGCCGTTTCAAACAGATAAGTGGACCTTCAAACTTTGAATGACATTTCAGTATCCGGCCGTGTCTATTATAATTTATTCTTGATAATGGAACAATTGGTTTGTATTATTATTTTCAACAATTGTAAGAACAATTCAATTGTATATTTTCTTCAAAAAACATTTATTTCTTTATTTAAAACTTTATGCACAATTTCATTACAATGGTGGAATTAATGCTAAAAAAATTCTACCGGTCGAACACAGTGCTGTTAGGTTAGCAGGAACATTTTTAGACTACGTAAACGAAAACGTAAATCGCGAAATGTCAAAATTGTCATACAAATTTTTAGTTCCACTTTTCACCGCCGCAGCGCTGTTCAATTTTCAATACAAAAATAGTCGAACGTTGTCGCAAATTATGCATGCTCGCGCTACTGGTGACAGTAGTAGATGCCTACATAATTGAACAGGGTGTGTAACTGAACAATGTACAGAACACAATATCTACCACCCCACTTCTCGCCATCGGCGGGGAATTCATCCTCACACATTGGAACCGAAATGGTTGCAAAGAAGTTTACTCCCGCGCACGATCAAATTGTGGAATGAACTCCCCGCCGAGGTAATCCCAAAGTAGTACAGCATGGGGTTCTTCAAGAAGGGTGTGAAGAGATTTTTGAAGGGTCGGCATCGCGCGAGTGATACCCGGGCACTTCGACTGCGGCCGGTGCCGCTGCTGTACAACAGGAGATCCTCAAACACCGCAAATATGTGTGCCTCGGAAGGGGCTACATATTTGCTGTTCTTGCGGTGGAGACCCTGGGGCCATGGGGTCCAGAGGCTCATCTGCTGTACAAGGAGGTCTCACGACGATTGATTGAGGCCTCTGGTGACAAGAAGCCTTCTTGGCACCCTCCCGCATGAAACAATTTGGGAAAAGTGTTTTTTTTTCTCCTTGTGCTTTTAAAAGTTAGCGTTCACATTTCTCTAAATTACTAAATTAAAGATTAGAAATGTCAAATCAAATTAAGTCCTGTAAACTAAGGTCGTACCTACAAATCTGTTGGGCATGTCAGCGGCGAGCGCGAAGCTCCTAGTGCTCTCGCTCAGCAAGTCGATCATGGAGCGGGCTGCGCGTACGCACACGCACGTGCCGTCTATGATCTTGGGCAGTTTCACACCGACGCGCATGGCCGGAAATGTTAGCTCCACGGGTTCTCTGAAGCAAGTATACAGGCAGATTTTTTTTTATTTCTGTTTCTAACAAATTGCATATTAAATTAAGCTAGGGGTCGCCTAGCGATTGAACTTCGTCATTTTATACCAAATAGGTAGCACACAATAGGTAGCCTATAGCCGCTAGTAATACCAGGGGTATCACTAAAGGGTTGCCAACCATGTTGTTGATGAGGACTCACTGAGCAGTATTTCAACTACCACAGCGTATCTTCTTGGAGCACTGGCAGCCTTACACACACGGACGTAGTCGGTGGCAGAGGCTAGTATTATATAAAATTATTTTCTTTCTGCAATCCTTCGCCACTCACTTTAATTGTGCTAAATATGAAAATTGGTCCTCCATCCGCACAATTGGTCCTCCATCCGCACAATTTTCGTAAAAAGGTGGTATAATCTGTTTATTTGATGATAACACTCACGGGTCGTGTTCTATAGGCTTAGCCTTCCGCGTTGGCATCCTGACAGCAACCCATATATCAAGCCGCAATCCCTTGAATTGGCGCTGGTAAGTGGCCAACTTTATGGAGTGGAACTTGAGATATTTCTCCAAGTTTCTCAGTAACGAATACGACGCCAGCTGAATGGCTATCGACAGTTGAGCTCGTAGAGCCAGACGGACCTGAAAGTAACGAGTAATCATTGACACATAGGACTCTTCTTTAACACCCATTTTTATACCACTAAGGTGGCACACAAGCACACGGCCCACCTGATGGTAAGCAGTCACCGTAGCTTATATATATTTATAAATAACACAATAATTTAAACTATAACAATACAACTTACGTTGTATTTGAAAAACAGATTTCACGTTTCGATATAAATAGATATTTTTTTACGGTCAAAATGCGTTTGTGCGCGGGGCCCCCAAATACGCAGGGCCAATGATATTATATGTAGGTATCCTGTAGCATTTGCTACTCAGTAGGTCTCATTTCAGTGATTACGAATATAATTCTAACTCAATTTCGTCAAAAATTACGATTGCTTTGTTTACGATAAACCCGGCAGATCTGCTGTCTTATTGTTTCTGTTTCTGTAGGCGGTACAGACCTCATTGTAGCTCTCCGCTTGCAGCTTTGTATATTGTCTAGAGTTGGCGACGAATTCTTCCAGCATTTCCAGCATCTGAATCAAAATATATCATTATAACAGTACTTCCGACAAACTGCGATAGATGGCGCTGTACCTATTGAAGGCCTTCCTAGATCGCGCGGTAGAGAGTCTCGGCCGATTAATGACCTTACCTGGTGTTGTATGTTATCTGTGTGTGGATATATTATGTAGGTAGATATGACATGCTTGTTAATCGCTTCCATTGTCGGGACGTTTTAGCGACTTGCCATACTCTTAAACTTAAATAAATCCATTTACAATTTTTTTCGTTTTCATTTATTTTTCATTTATTACCTCCACACGCTACCCGTCGTACTTCATAATTAGTTCTTCAAGCCAGTCGTACGGTACGCCTCGGTTGCTAGCAGAATGGAGGGTGACGTGACACGAGAAAATTAATAAAATACAATTACCGTCAACGAAAATAAGGTATCGGATTAAAACACAACAGAGAACTTGTTCAAGTTTATGGGCAAGTCCTCTACGAGGATACGCTGCGATAGTAGAAATGCTGCTGCTGAATCCTCATAAACAACATGGTTGGCAACGTGTTAGCGATACCCCTGGTATTGCTAGCGGCTATAGGCTACGGTGACTGCTTACCAGATGGGCCGTATTCTCGTGTGCCACCTTAGTGGTATAAAAAAAAACTAAGGAAATACGGAAGACTGTGTGAAAGATGATATGGCTAGAAAGGAAGTGCATACAGAGACGACATTAGCTTGCTCTCTTCTGTGCAGACGAATTTTGCCGATACCACTTATAAAACACACACACACACACACACACACTTATGATTAAATAATATACCGGATAATTAAAATAGCTTTGCATTAAGTTCTACTTATAGTATACTGTAAGTAAGATAAGGAAGAGCGGAGTACTCTGTCACATGTGTCTCATGATACTTAGAAGGGTGCTCCAACAACTTGTTTGTATCATAATATGTATGTTATACAATAAATATTTTTTAAAAGTGGTACATCTCTACCTACCGGCAGAGCTTCAATACATCTCTTGTCTAGTTCATCATCATCGCACGCCTTCTCCATTTGCCAGAGGTGAATGTAGGTGTTCATCTGGGTGACGACGCGTGGATCAGGCAGGCCGTCGCAGCGAAGATACTGGGCCCACTGTGAAGGACATTTTTGATGCGTAACATCTATTCTTGTCATGGTAGTAAAATTGAGTTTCATGCCACCGTAAACTACATGGTGGTCACTTATGCCGTCATGCCCGTTTGAAGCCATCGCTCTCAACTCACTTGTGTCTGTCTACGTGCTTCTTTTATATAATACACTAGCTGTTTCCCCGCGACTTCGCCCGAGTATCAATATAATATATAGCCTATGTTACTTAGTGATATGTAGCTTTCTAACGGTGAAATATTTTTTGAAATCGGTCAGTGGTTTCGGTGACTATTCAATACAAACATACACATTCACAAAAATACATATCTTTCCTGTTTATAATATTATTATCGTATAGATAACGCTTCTGTCGTGCATAAAAGGAATAAACGTCGTAGTGTTTGATCTTCTTTGGTATCGCAAAGCTGCTTTTTTTAAAGTGCATAAAAACACCCAGCCAAATTGTTCGAGCCGTTATCAAGTGCTGATCATTCATTGATGAACCAATCGATGTTTATTTATACAGAAGATTAAAGAAGAACATTTATTACCTCAGCAGCCATCTGTTTCTTATTTTCGAAGTCCATTTTCTGTCGATCGAATTCTGTCAACAAAATGTTTAGGACACTTTAATTAAACATTAAAGTCAAAATGACGTCAGAACGCTCGAAAAAAAACGTGCAACCGTCACACGGAATAAACAAACAATAGCCTAGCAACAACAATTTTCGACTAAGTATCCGTCT
This sequence comes from Falcaria lacertinaria, assembly GCA_951449985.1. Taxonomy (NCBI): domain Eukaryota; kingdom Metazoa; phylum Arthropoda; class Insecta; order Lepidoptera; family Drepanidae; genus Falcaria; species Falcaria lacertinaria. The sequence goes on along the minus strand of OX602137.1, from coordinate 2,788,453 downwards.
CGCTTTATAACATTTATGTATGGGTTTTTTTTTATGCAACTAAGGTGGCACACAAGCCTACGATCCACGTGATGGTAAGCAGTCACCGTAGCCTATAGCCGCTAGCAATACCGGAAAATCCCTATTCGCCCTACCTCTCTTTAAGCACTTTTTGTTTAACACCTTCGTAGTATCAAAAACAGGAACTGCATAGTGAGGATATAATTACTGTGGAACAGATTGACAGTCTTCTGCAGAATGTCTCTTCGTATTTCCTCCTCTGCGTTATCTTTGGCCAACAGTTCAGCTCTCTCGCGCGCCTGCTGGGCGCGCTTTTCCTTTGCTCCCGCCAGGATTGCTTGTCTGTTGGAATAAAGAGAAGTAGGACTCAATGGGATTTCCCATTACGTATATCGAACCACCCTATTGGGGAGTGTACCTCAATTTTGGACTGTACCGAAGCCGTTGTGGCCTTGTGTTTAAAGCAACTTACTACCAGATTTATGTCACAAAAATGTTTGCTTAGCGTCTGGGTGTTTGGTATGTATTATAAGTATGTATATAAAAAAATAAAGTATATAAGTATTATATCAGTTGCTGGTTCCCATAGTACAAGCTTTGCTTTGTTTGGGCCCAGGTGGCGCTATGTGATAATTTAAAAACATTTTGTTAAATAATGTAAAATCTATTAATTTGTCTTCTACATTATAGATAGAGTATTTCTAGTACATTTAAATGTGTAATTAGATGTAGCTTATAATACCGTAATTAATTATTAATGTATCTAATTGACCTTTATAGAGTCATTGTTTTCAGTATAAATGCAAATAGTTTGTTTGCCCTGACATATGCCGAATAAGCATTACAGCTCGTTTTCAGTACTACTTAGAATACCGAGCCCATTTAATTTATTTATTTTAATTAATTAGAACGGCTTCAAGCCAATTATACTAATTAACAATTAAACCACAGTCATACACTCAACTCGCAGTACTCCAAGCATGCCGACATTAACATCTGCCATCCATCTGCGAACACGTCACAGTCAATATTTGACTGAATGTCAGTCTAGGTCCACTGCTGGACTCAATTCCACAATGTGCTAAAAAATTATCAGCTTCTCCACTGCAGGATACACCTGTCCATCGACCATCGGTCCTTCCACAGACGTCACCAGCCCACTGGCACTTCAGCTTGCTGATCCTACACTACGTTACCCACTCCGCGGTCTGCACTCTAGGACACGTCTGCTCCATCGACCATCGGTCCTTCCACAGACGTCACCAGCCCATTGACACTTCAGCTTGCTGATCCTACACTACGTTAGCCACTCCGCGGTCTGCACTCTAGGACACGTCTGCTCCATCGACCATCGGTCCTTCCACAGACGTCACCAGCCCACGGCACTTCAGCTTGCTGATCCTACACTACGTTACCCACTCCGCGGTCTGCACTCTAGGACACGTCTGCTCCATCGACCATCGGTCCTTCCACAGACGTCACCAGCCCATTGACACTTCAGCTTGCTGATCCTACACTACGTTAGCCACTCCGCGGTCTACACTCTAGGACACGTGTGCTCCATCGACCATCGGTCCTTCCTCATATGTCACCAGCCCACTGACACTTCATCTTGCTGATCCTACACTACGTTAGCCACTCCGCGGTCTACACTCTAGGACACGTCTGCTCCATCGACCATCGGCCCTTCCACAGACGTCACCAGCCCACTGACACTTCAGCTTGCTGATCCTACACTACGTTAGCCACTCCGCGGTCTACACTCTAGGACACGTCTGATCCATCGACCATCGATCCTTCCTCATATGTCACCAGCCCACTGACACTTCATCTTGCTGATCCTACACTACGTTAGCCACTCTGCGGTCTACACTCTAGGACACGTCTGATCCATCGACCATCGATCCTTCCTCATATGTCACCAGCCCACTGACACTTCATCTTGCTGATCCTACACTACGTTAGCCACTCTGCGGTCTACACTCTAGGACACGTCTGCTCCATCGACCATCCGTCCTTCCACAGACGTCACCAGCCCACTGACACGACAGGTCGCTGATTCTTCAATAATGGCTTGGGATTTTGATCTCTTACTATGACATAAGCTACTTACTAAAGTAAGTAGGTACGCAAACTATTGAAAATGATAAAATAAGGCACTATCTCAGATGAAATAAAAAGGAAGATGGAAATTTGCGTGCAACGAAATGACGCAGGATGAAATTTCGCCTTGCAGTGTACATTTACACAATTACACGTACACACCTACAACGAATACAAAGAAACTACGCCTTGCCAACGCCCTGCATGTTTAAAAAACTGGCATCATTTCGTTCTACCTTTTTCATTTGATCCGAGCACAGTATAATGAACGATGAAGATTCTACCACTCACACCAAGATAATGATCATCGAGCTATCATATAACCAAACTACAATAATATTGATACATCAATGTTGAACTAACTTCTCTGCTTCTTTTTCCACTCTCCATTCTTCTATTCTTTGCACGAGCCACGCCTCTCTTTCTTTCTTGTTCATTTTTTTCCAGTTTTTTGGCTAACAAAACGTGCAGAGCAAAATTAGTGATCGAATAATAAAACTACTAACAGTATGTGTGTTAAAACAGCCTAGAATTATCATTGGCTTTTGAGTCAGGTTATCAAGTGCCATTTAAAATTGTGAAAAAAATCTTGAGATCAATAAAAGTATTTCGTTTCAAAACATTATTTAATATTAATTTTACAGTTTTGGAGCACAATATCTGTATCGCGATTAGTTTTTTGCGAATTCACATGGACTTGTTCGAAGATCAAGTGACTAATGGTGCCCTTAAAATAATCTTTAGAGGAAATATTTTAAGCCCGAGAAAACCCGAATATTTGCCATAGGTGCTGCTAATATATTGTTATTGATACCCACATAGTCGTTTTTGTTAATATTTTCTATATTCATTTCGAAAGCAATACAAATCAAAAACACTTCAACAAAATGTTCAAATAAATTCACTAAATTAAAACGCTAGTTGTGCAAAGAGCTTGATAGCAATTCTTGTAACAGACTGACTGTACGAGAGCCTAACTAGCGATGAACTAAATCATATATTGCCGGCAATTTGGTATTCTAAAAGGGTGCACATTGCATGCCGCGATACTATACAAAAACTGGCTATAAATCTCAACTCCAGACTAACTTTTACCCTTAGGGAATCGCGTGTTATCAAAACAAAAATGGCGATGCATTTTTATGATACCGAACGATATTTCTTTTTCATTTAAGAAATTGGGTCGATGTAAATCGGGAGTGATTCTCCTGTACCTTCCTGAAGTTGTTTACTATTGACAATCGTTAACGCTATAGAAAACGAAAGGAATGTATGGGAATGAAAAACTTAACCACGTGACAAAACGTAAAAGTTTTTAATTCCCATACATTTCCTTCGTTTTCTGTAGCGTTAACGGTTGTAGTAAACATGGCTTCAGAGATAATATACTATACTACGTACACATGGCTAATCCTGCTGGTGTGGAAGGTAAACGTTTTTTAATAACGTCAGGTGACAACGCGCTAGTGACACCACTATTGTTGCAACCGTTGCCTAAGCGGGCAACCTTCTAATATTATACAGACATAACGTTTGTGAGTTTGTTTGTAGGAGGTAATCTCGTGAACCACTAAATCTACATCTACACTTATCTACATCTACATCTACATCCACACTATCTACATCCACACTATCTACATCTACACTATCTACATCTACACTAATATTATAAAGAGGGAAGATTTGTATTTTTGTGGGTTTGTATTGAATAGGCTCCGAAAGTACTTCAAAAATTATTTCACCGTTAGAAAGCTAAATTATCACTGAGTGACATAGGCTATATATTACTTACTAGCTGCCCGCCCCGGCTTCGCACGTTCGCACAAATAAGTTTTATTCTATTGTTAGCTCGGTGAAGGTTGATGTAGGTTCGGATCTTAGAGCGTAAGCGTCGTAAGCCAAATGTTCTGTCATTCACTTAGTAAAATGTTATTTAAGCGAAATATCAACCTTTTCGAAATCCGGTATTTCTTCTTTTTCCTGTTTTTTGCCTTTCTTTCCTTTGGGCTTCTTTTTTACTACCACCTCTTCCTCTTCTACCTTCGCCTCCTCTGTTAAAAACAATTGATCACGTTATATAGGAAATTAAAAAAACACTTAAGAAAAAGGAAAAACACTTTAGAATAGATGGGCTGAAATGAATATGTTAATAAATATATAAAAAAAAACTATTGTTTATAACCAGCTATTGGTGGATTTCATATGTGTCCTGCTAAGCTTTGAGGAGTTACCTATTCAGGACCCAGCCATAAGAATAGATAATTATTTATTCTTATGACCCAGCCCTGAGTGTACCAACCATGTCATTGTCAAACGTAAGCGCGGCTATTATAAATAAAATGCGTTCTCAAAATTTCGTGTTGTGTTGTTGACCATTGAAGAGTTCCTTTATCTGGAACTCTTCCTGGATGTCGATTCAAGCTTACAATAAAAATGAATTCTCATTTCAACTGTACTGACATTTAAAAATGCAACTCTATACGATAAGTGGAAATGGTTCTAATTATATAAAGATACTAAAAATTTTGCTTACGGCGGCGTTCAATCAACTTGTTACTTATGAAAAATAACAAATCACTCTAGCCTTCTGACTATTGACGTATTTCATTAATTTATGTATGAACTAGCGGCCCGCCCCGGCTTTGCACGGGTAGACATTGATATCAAATATTTTGTCTACCCGTGCAAAGCCGGGGCGGGCAGCTAGCCTATGTTACTCAGTGATAGTGTAGCTTTCTAACGGTGAAAGATTTTTTGAAATCGGTTCAGTAGTTTCGGAGCCTATAGACATTTATCAAATATTTTGTCTACCCGAGCGAAGCCGGTGCGGGCAGCTAGGATAATATATAGCCTATGTTACTCAATGATGATGTAGCTTTCTAATGAAAAAAGAATTATTAAAATCGGTCCAGTACTTTTTGAGTTTATTCGTTACATACACAAATACAAATCTTTCCTCTTTATAATATTAGTGTAGAATAACGAATCATTGTTTTCTGAATTAATGGATGGATGGATTATGTCGTCACGTCTGCGGTCAAGGTCCCCAATGTGGTAGGCAGAGATGTGACGTCAGTTAACATGCACTACTCACTGAAGATATTGTAGGTGACGATGTGACAGGTGGTGCTACCAGTTTAGGCTATACAAAATAGATAAATAGTGATATAAATCATCGAATCGAACTCTCGCCTTAAGCTAAGCATCCAAAAGCTTCAGCCATGAAGAGATACATGATTAAATGAGTATTAAAAAGTAGGTTTTATCCGCGACTTCGCTCGAGTTAATATTTTTCTAAATGAAAGGAATCCCATGGCCTTGTTTTTACCACTGTCAACGTGTTTGCAAAATTTCAAGATGATCGGTCGAGATTCAAGGACGTATGTAGTGCCTAAGAGACGACCTCAAACTCACCATCTGTCACGTTGGCACAAATCTATCTACGGTGGTAAGTGGGTGTTGTAACACCTCTGCCTACCCCTTCGGGGACCCTAGTGGGAATGCATTTAGATATATTAATCTACGTCTACACTACACTAACAACTTATTATAAAGAGGAAATATTTGTATTTGTGTATGAAGCGAATGAACTTACAAACTACTGGGCCGATTTCTAAAATTCTTTTGCCGTTAGAAAGCTACATTATCACTTAGTATATTAGCTATATATTATTTTGATACACGGCCGAAGTCGCGGGAAAACAGCTAGTATTTTATAATTAAGTACTAGTTAGGATAATAACCAATTGGCAAGGACTCTTCCGACCATTGGAACATCTGACTGCTCGTCTTCTTAGACGCTTCTTCTTCTACGGCCTAAAATATATATTTTGTGATAGAATATATTTTCGGTAATACTCTCGAGCGATATAATAGTAGACACTTCTTAGAGGTCGTCGTAAAGAACTTAAAGTATATGTTTCTAGCCGGTGCGCACACAGTATACTATAGATCAGCGGTATTCAATCTTTTTAGGATTCCGTACTGCAATAGGAACCCTAATAGGATCACTTTGTTGTCCGTCTGTCTGTCAAGACCTTTTTTCTCGAGAACGCGTGGAGTTATCAAGATGAAATTAATATCAAATACCCGGGTCTATGGTCTGTGAAAATATCAAACCTGTAAATCCATATAAAGAAAATATATGACCGTTTATGTCGCATTTTTTCATAGGGGCCACAGATACGTATAAGTCAAAGTGTCGCGGGCACAAAAAAAAAGCATATTGTTTTCTTGGGATTTTGCGATTGTAACCAGTTGAATTAAACAACAGGGAACGGATTAATTGCGTATATTTTTGTAAATGATACCTATGGTGATGCAAGCGTCCATAGGCTACGGTAACCGCTTACCACCAGGCGGGCAGTTTTCCACCTTAGTGGTATGTAAAAATATCCACGGCAAATTACCGTATCAGTGATAGCACTGCACGGCGGCGCAGCAGGGATAATATATGTAGTATGATAGTAGTATAATGTAGATTCTATTTAGTCGGGGCGCTCTCAATTTTTCTTATATGTGCGTGAAATTCAAATGGTTTAAAAAAAGGTATATCAGAAGGGCCCAATCTCAAAAGCCCGACTGGCCGCAGGTTGAGTATAGCTGCTATGGACTCACCTCAGTTTTTTTCTTTCCTTTTTTCTTTTTCGGTTTTGTGTCTGTGAAAAAAAGAAAAGGATAATTCATAACTTCATCTAAATCTATGTATAAAAAGTTCTGAAATATTATCGTCATATTTTAAGTATCAATTTCTGGAGCCTCCGTTTTCCTTTGCATCCTACTAATTTTATTAATGCGAAAGTTTGTGAGTATGGATGGATGGATGGATGTTTGTTACTCTTTCACACAAAAACTACTCAACGGATTTGGATGAAATTTGGAACACAGATAATTTATAACATGGATTAACACATAGGATACTTTTTAACCCGGATTTTTTTGTCCCGGGAAAAATTCGGATGTAATTTGGAACACAGATAATTTATAACCTGGATTAACACATAGGATACTTTTTATCCCGGGAAAATGTTAGATTCCTCTGAGATTCTAAGCTCAACGCGGACGAAGTCGCGGGCAGAAGCTAGTTTAATAATTATTTTAATAACTTAGTAGTGTTGTATGGAATATAGCGTATTTGATATTAGTCAACATCTAGCACAAACGTAGGTAATTCATAACTAATATCTCCATCCTGCCCTGCTTCATCTTCTCTCTATCGCCCTTGTTTGGAATGTTACAACTACACTTTCTCCTTTGCATTTAATCAATATCCTATTTAAGTAGTCATTCACAAAAACATGCCTATCTTTCTCATATTTTTATTAGATACCTTACCTTTTTATTGACGACAGATAAGTATGAAAAACTCAATTTTATCGTTTCTTATCACACACGGTGTTCTGGTTTGGCGTTTCCCTGGCAACTGTTTGATCTATATCATTGTTCTTACAAGGGGACCAACGTTTTAGTGTATTTACAAGGCACGGAGGGGACCCTGGAAGGTCACCCGTCCAACTACTGGCCTTAAAAACTCTGAAACGAGCCTTTTCAAGCGACTTACGGTTCGTTAGCCATTTCTTTGACCTTGGTACGACATAACGTTAGCCTTCGTCTTTATCTGTTGCAGGTAACTTATCCTTGGCCTTCCTCTACCACGCTTTCCTTCGATCTTTCCCTCTATGATTACTGTACCTTCGACAATAATTGGAGGCAAGGATTCCAATGAAGCACTGGTGTAGGAGGTGTCAGTGTATTGAACCTCTTCCGGTTCCGGTTCCAAGTCCGTTGTGCCCATGAGGACTTCATCTTGAAGATCAGATTCTGAAAAAAAGTACATTAAAAAAGAGTAATTGCTGGTTTCTTACCGGATTCTTCTCAACAAATACTACCGGTGGCAGATTCTTACAATCTGAAAGTACTTATTTGTAAAGCCTAGTCAAATAAAGATGATTTTGAGCTTGGGTTTGTACACCGGAGTACAGTATTGCATACGATTTACTGCTTAGCGGCAGATTATCTGGCAATTACATTAGATCATATACATATACATATGTATATGTAGGTAGGCAGAGTTTGTTAAAACACCAATTTTCCACCAAAGATAATTTGGTGCCAACGTGACAGATGGTGAGTCCGTCGCCGTCTCTTAGGCACTACATACGTCCTTGAATTTCTTCTCAGACGTATGCAGGTTCCCTCACGATGTTCTCCTTCATTTAACATTTAATTGAGAATCAGGTGAAGTAATTAAAAGCGACGAAGCGATGCCTTTTAAATTTATAGAAATAAAGAGTATTTAAATACTGTTTTTAATGTGATGTACTTACCTGGCGGTTCTTCACCCTGAAAACAAAACAACATTAAAAATAGTGAATGCCAAAATATTTGACACTGCGGTGGTACCCACCTAGCCGGACTCTTGCAATAAGAGACCTACCACCTAGTACCTAGTCTCTTATGGCCAGTAATGTCACTAGCTACAGCGCCCTTTACACCGGAACACAGTGTAGTGTACGTACACTAGTGCTTGGCGGCAGAATATCTGACACTGCGGTGGTATCCACCTAGCCGGACTCTTGCAATAAGAGGCCTACCACCTAGTACCTAGTTTCTTATGGCCAGTAATGTCACTAGCTACAGTGCCCTTCACACCGGAACACAGTGTAGTGTACGTACACTAGTGCTTGGCGGCAGAATATCTGACACTGCGGTGGTACCCACCTAGCCGGACTCTTGCAATAAGAGGCCTACCACCTAGTACCTAGTCTCTCATGGCCAGTAATGTGACTACACTACTGCTACAGTCCCCTTTACACCGGAACACAGTGTAGTTTACGTACACTAGTGCTTGACGGCTGAATATCTGACACTACCACATTAACGCAGTGTATCCTCGTGGAGCTCTGGCAACATAACTAACCGCAGAAACACAACACTACATCAAAGTAGGGTTATTTGACAGTGGTCTTCTGTAAAGCACGCTACACACGTTCAGTTTTAACTGTACAGTCGAACTGTGCAGTTAAAACTGAAGGTGTGCAGGCAAAACTGACAACTGTGCAGTTCTAAACTGAACGTGTGTAGGAACTTGGGGCGTCAGTTTTAACTGCACAGTTCGACTGTACAGTTAAAACTGAACGTGTGTAGCCCGCTTAAGGTGGATGTAAGGTGGCCGGGCGGCTCCAATTTAAATGGGAAAACCTACGGTACATCTCATTTCTCCCTACCTCTCTTAGAAAACACGAATTTTGGAACTAAACTGCACCGCTTTCATATCAACATACCTAATGTCTTGATATTCCTATTTCTGTGTGTGTGACCGATTGTAACAACATACATTAAACTTACCTTTTTCTTTTTATCTTTCTTAGGCATTATTATATACTATGTACAGTGATTGATTCGGTAGAAAAATAAATGTAATTCTAAGAAATAATACCTAGTAAAATAAATAGTGATCAACAAATTTAACAAAAATATATACTTTGATTACCTAAATGAATGACGTAAATGTCACCCAAATGAATACAACCGCTACGCTAATGTCACATTGTATTATATGCTAATTAAATTATACCTTTTTACTGAAACAGATTTGACTTTACAGTTGTGGTTTTTTGTTCCACAACAGAAGCAAGCACAAGAGATGTGAATGCCATTACAGGAAAATAAAGTATACAGCCGATGGTAAGTTACACATTCCTCAATTGATCATGCGCGTGTAGACACTTTTTTTACCACTAAGGTGGCAAACAAGCATACGGCCCATCGGTAAGCGGTCACCGTAGCCTATGGATGGATGCTTGTAACACCAGGGGTATCAATCGCGCGTTGCCGACCCTTCAAAAATATCTTCACACCCTTCTTGAAGAACCCCATGCTGTACTCCTTTGGGAAAACCTCGGCGGGGAGTTCATTCCACAATTTGATCGTGCGCGGAAGAAACCTTTGGGACCGCGCAACAAATAAATAAACCCATGAAATTGTGAACAATAACCGAACGGCTGGACCGATTTAATCAGGACTTTCACTAGCACGTAGCTGATGCTATAAGGCGTAACTAAGGCTACATTTATTTCGGAAAAATATTTTGGGATCCACGCAACAAAGAAATAAACCCATGAAATTGTGAACAATAACCGAACAGCTGGACCGATTTAATCAGGACTTTCACTAGCACGTAGCTGATGCTATAAGGCGTAACTAAGGCTACAATTATTTCGGAAAAATATTTTGGGATCCACGCAACAAATAAATAAACCCAAGAAATTGTAAACAATAACCGAACAGCGGGACCGATTTGTTCACTAGCAAATAGCTAATGCTATAAAGCGGCAACTTAGGCTATATTTATTTTTGAAAAAATAATAGGGTGCCGCGCGACTAAAAAAAACACATGAAATTGTGAACAAAATCCAAAATTTTGGACCAATTTGGACAAAACATTCACTGGCATGTAGCTGAAAATGTAATTCGTAAATGAAGCTTAATTTATTTCGGAAAAATATTAAGTTCCGCGCAACATATAAAACCCATGAAATTGTGAACAAAATCTAAAATTTTGGACCAATTTGAACAGAACTTTCACTGACATGTAGCTGATACTGTAACTCGTAATTTAAGCTTAATTTATTTTGGAAACATATTAAGTTCCGCGCAACATATAAAACCCATGAAATTGTGAACAAAATCTGAATGGTTGTACTTTCACTGGTAGATAGCTGATGCTGAGAGGCGTAAAATAGGCTTTCATTCCACGCGTACGATGTCGCGGGCACAGGTAGTACATAATATATTACCTCCATATTATATTTTGCAAGTGGAACATGACCTGTGTTTTTAAATTATATATAATACTAGCTGCCCGCCCCGGCTTCGCTCGTGTGGACACTTTTTTGCATTTATGGGGATGCAAAATAGATGTTGGCCGATTCTCATAGATACCGGATAAGCACAAAAAATTTCATCAAAATCGGTCAAGCCGTTTCGGAGGAGTATGGCAACGAAAACTGTGACACGAGAATTTTATATATTAGACTAGCTGCCCGCCCCGGCTTCGCTCGTGTGGTAAATTTTTTTTGCATTTATGGGGATGATAAATAGATGTTAGCCGATTCTCATAGATACCGGATAAGCACAAAAAATTTCATCAAAATCGGTCAAGCCGTTTCGGAGGAGTATGGCAACGAAAACTGTGACACGAGAATTTTATATATTAGACTAGCTGCCCGCCCCGGCTTCGCTCGTGTGGTAAATTTTTTTTGCATTTATGGGGATGAAAAATAGATGTTGGCCGATTCTCATAGATACCGGATAAGCACAAAAAATTTCATCAAAATCGGTCAAGCCGTTTCGGAGGAGTATGGCAACGAAAACTGTGACACGAGAATTTTATATATTAGAAGAATTTTATATATTAGATGTAAACTTTATTCAAATAATTAATGTTAATTAATGTGTATACAAACAAAGTTAAAACGCAATTATATTCATTATATTGTCTTCATTTGCCGGCTTAACGGTTTAATTATTTTTTATTTAATTCTGAATTATTGTGCGAAGTATTTCTGAAACAATCACATCGATTGACGAAGGTTCAAAATGGGGTTCCTAGAAGAGCGTGACTTCTCTAAGCTGCCATCTATTCCAGAGTTCTATAAAGGGAAGACTATATTTATAACTGGAGGTTCTGGTATGTACTATTTTTTTTAAATATTAATCGCGGGTTCGATTCCCGCCAGGGAAAAAAAAATAGTTAAACATTTGTGTTGGCCTTGCGTCTGCGTGTTTGGTATGTATTATAAGTATGTATTTAAAAAAATAAGTAAATAAGTTTTGTATATGCCACAGGTTCATAGTACAAGCTTTAGTTAGTTTGGGGCTAGATGGCGCTGTGTGATAATGTCCAAGCATTATTATTATCTCATTTCGTTTATTACAGGGTTTATGGGAAAGGTGCTGATCGAGAAGCTGCTATACTCTTGTTCTGATCTGGACAGGATCTATCTCCTGATGAGAAACAAGAAGGGAGTGAAGCCTGAAGACAGGGTTGCTCAAATCTACTCCTCGGAGGCAAGTGCTAGATAAGTACATGAGAGTTAGGGCACGACGATATCTCCCACACAAAAATAAGCCACCTGATTGAGGACACTAGCTTCTTACAGAAGATCACAGCCATATACCCACCTTACTTTGGAGTGTTGTGTTCTTGCGCTGAGTAAGGACACCATAGCTTCTTGATGTTTCTCTGTGCTGGCGATAAGGAGTTGTGTTCCTCCCTTATGTTGAATTGTTGATAGCATAGCGCTTCCTTTCAATACAAGGGATGTAACGCGTTGATAATACCGCTGATATTACAAGCAGGAGAAACTTCTAAAAACATCATGTTTCAAAGATTTGATCCAAACCTGAAAGTGCTGGCCAACATATATTTTTTGTATATTCTGTTAAAGCTTGTCCTTTTGACATAACTGTTCCTCCACCTTACAGAAGATCGCAGTGTAATAACACTACTTTGATGTAGTGTTGTGTTTCTGCGGTCAGTAAGGTTGCCAGTGGTTCACGAGGATACGCTGCGCTAGTAGTAATGTTGCTAGCACAGTGAGTCCTCTTCAACAACAGGGTTGGCCACTTATTAGTGATATCCCTGGTATTGCTACAATAGGCTACGGTGACTGCTTACCATCAGGTGGGCATCAGTTGCTTGTGCCACCTTAGTCGTATAAAAAAACCTAAAGACGAGTTAGGATAGCGTAACCAGTTCAACCATTGATTGTTTCCTCAAGTAATGATTGGGTGAACTGAGAATACACTACAATTAAGCTTGTTTTATAATGACGACCTTATCATTATATAGGCGACAGCTTATTCTGCACCATACGTCTGATTCAGATTTCAGATTCGGATAATTATACCTTCCTACTTGATATCCCTGTATAAAATAAGTTACCTCGCTTACAGTGCTTCAGTCGGCTAAAAAAAGAAAAACCAACACTTTTTGAATCAAAGGTTTTTATTGTTAGCGGTGATGTCATGGAAGTTGGATTGGGTACGTAATTGATCCATTTTTTATAAAAAAAAATCCGACTAGAACAGTCGGAGCCTTGTTCCCCAGGCACAACACCCGCCTGGCTGGAAGATCTTTCCTTTGTGGCGGCTGATCATGATCACCTCGCTCGCCCCACAGTATCAAACATACAGTCTCCGACTAGAACAGTCTGCGCCTTGTTCCCCAGGCACAACACCCGCCTGGCTGGAAGATCTTCCCTTTGTGGCGGCTGAGCATGATCACCTCGCTCGCCCCACAGTATCATACATACAGTCTCCGACTAGACCAGTCTGCGCCTTGTTCCCCAGGCACAACACCCGCCTGGCTGAAAGATCTTCCCTTTGTGGCGGCTGAGCATGATCACCTCGCTCGCCCCACAGTATCAAACATACAGTCTCCGACTAGAACAGTCGGAGCCTTGTTCCCCAGGCACAACACCCGCCTGGCTGGAAGATCTTCCCTTTGTGGCGGCTGATCATGATCTCCCAGCTCCATATTGCCGGTGTTTTAAAGCGTTCTTTGTTGCAGGTCTATCAGTCGAAGACAGGGCTCTCTTGGTTAATCGTGTTGATATTGTGTTCCACGCTGCGGCAAGTGTCAGGTAATGAAGAACAAAGTCTAGTCTATCCTCTAGAGTGGTCACTTGTCACATCATTTTTTATTCGCCTACTAGCTTTCGACTATATACGAGAGATATGATATTCAGTGAAAATTTTTCATGTACGCTACTTTCAGATTTGATGACCCTTTAAAAATGGCTGTAAAACTGAATTTAAGGGGAACTGTGGAGCTGATGGAATTGGCTAAAGAAATGAAAAACCTTTGTGTAAGTCATACTCATCCTACTTATATTATAAATGCGAAAGTTTGTGAGTATGGATGGATGGATGGATGGATGTTTGTTACTCTTTCACGCAAAAACTGCTCAACGGATTTGGATGAAATTAGGAACACAGATAATTTATAACCTGGATTAACACATATGATACTTTTTATTCCGGGGAAATTGTAGGTTCCTCTGAGATTCTAAGCTCAACGTGGACGTAGTCTCGGCCAGAAGCTAGTAATGTTATAAATGTCACAGTTTGTATGTTTGTCATTATCACACCAAAATGGCTGAACAGATTCTACTAAAATGTTTGTTCGTAAATAGACGAGTGGACTGGAAGTCTATTTGTTATTGTCTGTTTTTTAAGGCACTGGTCCACGTCTCCACGTCATACAGTAACACGAATCGCGCTGTGATAGACGAGGTTTTATACCCACCTCTCGCTGATTGGAGGGACACTTTGCAAGTGTGTGACACGCTTGATGACCACACCATGAAGGTTCTTACATCCAAGTGAGTATAACATCGCTTACACCACGGGTTTCCAAGCAACTTTTTCTTGTAGTGCACTTTCCACTGAAATCTCGACGGGGTCTAATTTGTCATGGAACCCCACTTACAACTCAAGAGCCCCCTTTTTTATGTCACGCTGCCGTAGACCCCATGGAGATTCCTTTGGACCCCAGGGGCCATCTGAACTACTTTGGGAATAATTGGCTTACGCTTTAAGATGTACTGTACTTACGACTAGTATTCAAAAACGCAACTCTCAAAATGTCAAAATTTTCATAGGATTTTAATCCCATTTTTCGCCGCCGCCTGTCAGTCAGATATGTCAATATTGGCTGATAAATTAACTGACGAATAAATAAAATTCGTTAAACGTTAATTGATAAATAAAATATCGATGTTTTTAACTATATTAATATAATAATATTAATAATAATAATTAGTGATTAGATATTAATGAAATTGATGTATTTATTATTAGTTCTTCGTTTAATAGTAGTTTCTTCGTTGAAGTTGATATAAATATTGATATGACATTATTATTCGAAATCGTAATGTTATTTATTGAATATGTTAATTTATTTCAATTATTCTCTAGCCGTCTGTATATAAATCTAATGACGCGATTCTAGGAATTGTTTCAATAAAAATCAAATACTCTACCTCTGAGCAAGTGTAATACAACTACAGAAGGCCTAAGTACGTATACAACATTTTAAGATCTTAGTTCGAAATCTCAACTTCGAGGGTCGCCGGTCGGCAATGCGCGGTCGGCAACCCCTGGTGTTGCAAGCGTTCATAGGCTGTGGTAACTGCTTATCATCTGTTTGCTCACTAACCACCTAAGTGAATAAAATAAACCGTAAGTACATGTCATATAGACTGAATTAATTTTTAATTTGGACTCGCCTTAGTTCGACGACTCAACATTAGTTCCATGCGAGAAAGTGCGGGCAGAAAATCAGTACTTGTTATTATTTTGTATGTTTTTAGATACGTTGGTGAGATGCCCAACACGTACACTTTCACCAAACATTTGGCCGAACACGCGATCAATGAGTTTAGGGGACAAGTACCCGTCGTCATCGTAAGGCCATCTATTGGTAAGAAAACCTAGAACTTAAGGCATTTTTAAAGGGTCTTGATTTTATTTATTTTTTTAATGGCACGTGTATCTCATTAAAGTACAAAATATGCTTATATAAGACTGTACTTACAACTAAAATACAAACCCTGTAGGGCACAGCAATTGAGAGGGAGATTCTTAGAGTACTCACAATATTCGTAACTGGCGGCCCGCCCCGGCTTCGCACGGGTAGACATTAGTTTCGGA
Organism: Falcaria lacertinaria; assembly: GCA_951449985.1. Lineage (NCBI taxonomy): Eukaryota > Metazoa > Arthropoda > Insecta > Lepidoptera > Drepanidae > Falcaria > Falcaria lacertinaria. The sequence goes on along the minus strand of OX602137.1, from coordinate 2,772,631 downwards.
GCATAGACACTTATCAAATATTTTGTCCACCCGTGCGGAGCCGGGGTGGGCAGCTAGTATAATATATAGCCTATGTTACTCAGTGATAATGTAGCTTTCTAACGGTGAAAGAATTTTTGAAATCGGTCCAGTAGTTTCGGAGCCTATTCAATACAAACCCACAAAAATACAAATCTTTCCTGTTTATAATATTAGTGTAGATATAGATTTATAATATGGGTGTAGATGTAGCACTATAATATTTTACTTAACACTTATTTAAGTTTAATTACATGATAATGATGTACCTATTTTTGAATTATATAAACTATTACATCTATTTTATTTATTAATACAGTGGAACCTATTCTGTTATACAAAATTAATAAACCAATTTGACAATTTTAAAAATCTTGCTATATCTCTCATGTGCAGGGTTAAATAAGGATAGCAATACCTTTAGTACTGTAGCGTCCTCACCGCTACATAAACCAATGTGAGAAATCTACGTACTAACAGGACAACATTCAACGGATAACAAACTACATACGTCACAATCCTGCCACGCGCTAGCGAAGTTTTCTGCGCAATTCAACATATATACAAGTTTCCGACTAGAACAGTCGGAGCCGCGGTTCCCCACGCACAACACCCGCCTGGCTGGAAGATCTTACCTTTGCGGTGGTGAGCATGATCACCTCGCTCGCCCCACAGAACTATCAAATTAGTTTAGTTTAGTTTAGTGACTTCGTACAACAGAATTGGCACCATTATTAACGTATCTAGCCTGAGATATTTATAGGTATTATTTCTTCTATTAATTGATGATGATTAAATGATGATGAGGAAGCTTTCCTGTGGCCAGAAGTTCGACGGGTATGCACTGTCTGTCTCTAAATTAAAATAGAAAATAATTTATTCAGTTTATGCCCCAATAAGGCACATGTGACGGTCTAAATTACCACCGGTTGAGAAAAAAACCTCGGCCAGAAACTCAGTGCTCTGTCGTTGCTATTGGTTCAGAGTAGATACTATACTACTACCTATTGGTTTTATATAAATCCTTACACATTGAAAGACTCTGAGGGTATGGGTAAAGCCTAGTAGCGGTTGGAACACAAAACAAAACCATCCTAAAACTGTGATAATTTCAGTGATATCCGGCTTAGAAGAGCCATTACCAGGATGGCTGGACAATTTCAATGGACCTTGCGGGCTGATGGTGGCGATGGCAAAAGGTAGGATGTCACGGTGGAAAGGAAAAACAAATGAATCGCCTCTTTGGACGAAAATGAGTTTTATATGCAGTTCGATAGAGTATTGGATTCTCTATCGATATGACTAGGACTACTATATGACTAGAAGCCAATAAGAAGCTCACAAGTTACAAAAAAACTATTTATAAATAAAAAAAATGTCATAATTTTATGTAAATTTAAACTTTGAGCAGCTTTGCTGAACAATTGGCGAAATGGCGCTTCATTTGTTTATAATTTTCACCGTTGTATACTGATGTATTTATGTTTATCGCCATCAAGTCACACAAAAGATATGTTTACATATATAAAGTAACATTTAAACCAGGCTTAGTACATACTCAGTTACAAAGCATTAGCTACTATGAGCTATGGGCAAATTTCTTTTTTTTTATGCTAAGGCACACAAGCATACAGACCAACTGATGGTAACCAGTCACCGTAGCCTAAAGCCGCTAGCAACGGGGATATCACTAACGAGTTGCTATCCCTGTTGTTGATGAGAACTCACTGTGCTAGCAGCATTGCTAGCCCAGCGTATCCTCGTGGAGCACTGTCAACCATACTTACCGCAGAAACACAACACTACATCAAATTAGTGTTATTTCACTGTGGTCTTCTGTAAGGCGCAGGTACAGTCCCCAGCGGGCGGCTCCAATATTAATGAGAAAACTCACGTGATATCCCAATTCGCACTATTTAAGCTCATAGTGTTAGTAATCACTGTACCGAAAAACTCATTGGTACAGGCCGAGGTTTAGCAACTGTTTGCGCTACGGTGTGTTCCCCAAAGGCTGGAAACAGGCATTGTTGGTTCTCCTCCACAAGGAAGGCAGGCCCGCAAATTCCTCCTTCGCGTATCGCCCTCTCTGCTTACTGGATGAGGCGGGAAAGCTGCTCGAACGAGTGATAGCTGACCGTCTCAATGCGCACCTGACGAGCGTCGGGCCGGACCTATCGGAAGACCAATATGGCTTCCGATGCGCGCGGTCGACAGTAGACGCGATAATTCGTGTTCGAACACTGTCGACGCAGGCGGTTACTCGGGGTGGAGTGGCGTTGGCGATCAGTCTTGATATCGTCAACGCCTTCAATAGCCTGCCCTGGGTAGCGATCAGGGGATCAGTGGTGTACCATGATGTACCCGGTCTGTGCCTACTTGCGCGACAGGTGCGTGCAGTATGTAGGCGGAGATGGGAAGCTTCACCGGAGGTCTTAGGATAGCGCCTCAAAAGACTGAGGCGCTATGGTTCCATAAGATGCCAAGAGGAAGGGAACCACCCAGCTCGTCGGTTCGCGTGGGTGACGTGGACGTCCAGGTGGGACGGTACCTTAAGTATCTTGGTCTCACCTTGGACGGTCGCTGGGGCTTTGAGGAGCACTTTAGCCGCATGGTCCCCCGGATCAAGAGGGTAGCGGGTGCTTTGCATAGACTGCTGCCCAATCTCGGGGGGCCCGGGGAAGGAGTCCGCCGCCTCTATGCGGGGGTCGTGCGATCTATGGCTCTCTACGGAGCGCCCTTCTGGTCCAAAAGGCTAGCGGGTGTTAGGCGCTGCAGAACTATGTACCAATAGTCTGCAGCGTCCTATAGCCTATAGCCTATATGGGTCGCACGAGGATACCGTACGGTGTCCTTTGAGGCGGCTACTATCCTGGCGCGGTTTCCGCCCCTGGATATTCTGGCGGAGATGGATGCTCGAGTGTATGACCGTCTCCGCCGGACGGACGGAACCGCCCCCCTTAATGCGGCTGAAGTGAGAAGGCAGGAGCGCCGACTGGCGTTCGTGGCGTGGCGCAGGCGGCTCTCTGAGTTGCCAAGCGCCCGCCAGCGCATCGTTGGTGCAATTCTGCCCAGCCTCAAGCTCTGGCTAAGGAGGATGGGCCATGTCACCTTTCGGCTGACTCAGGTGCTCACCGGCCACGGGTGCTTCGGCGAGTACCTGAACCGGATCGGTCGCGAACCGACGGCGCAATGCCACCATTGCGGGAGTGACCGGGATTCCGCACAGCACACGCTCGGGGAGTGTCCGGCGTGGAGCTCGGAACGGCGGATCCTGGTCGCCAGGATCGGGCAGGACCTCTCCCTGCCACGCGTAGTAGCGGCTATGCTGGCAGAGGAGGAGGCATGGAAGGCCGTGGTCTCCTTCTGTGAGACTGTCATGTCCCAGAAGGAGGCCGCCGAGCGGGATCGGGAGAGAGCCGATCCCTCTCGGAGACGGCGACGGCGGGGCGGTGGCAACAGACGCCCCAGACCGTTGACCCAATAAGCCAGGGTCGCTAAGAATTGGGCTATGGTATCCCTGCCTGTCGTAAAAGGCGACTAAAAGGGGGCCGACGGGCCCGTGGACAGCCAGAGTGGGGGCTCTGACTGCCCCTTTAAACGGGCCAGGGGCTGGTGGCAGCACGACGTGGCAAGTGCTGTCAAGAGCACGCGAGGGTCCCAGGGGCGGCGACATGGCTGCCCCCGGGACGTGCTCAGGCAAAGTGCAGGAGGACACCGGTGCGTTCCACTGGAGATACCGGAGCCCTCCTATAGCACGGAGGATGGCCACCGGGGGGTTTTAGTGAGTCAAAATCTCACATTCCCCGTCGTCTGCTCCCCTTAAGCAGGCCAAAAAACCAAAAAAAAAGGCCGAGGTTTGTACCTGAGACCATTAGATGACAGGCCGATGCTTCAACCACAAGTCCACCACGGCTTTAAGCTATTTTAATAACTTGTCTTATTGTCGTATAATTGACATTATTTTTAGTGGGGCCAAGATATTAGCACAGACCTTGACCTTTTTTCATTCTAAATCTACGGATATTAGGTGATTTTTGACAGGCTTGTATGGAAACAGAACATAACTTTGCACAGTTTATCGAATCAGTTCATACATTGTTAATGGCATTATTTGCAGGTATCTTACGTTGTGTGTGCTCCAGTCCTGAACTGAAAATGGATTACATTCCCGTAGACGTCTCTATAAAGAGCCTCGTGACCGCCGCGTGGATTAGGGGCACCAAGAAGTAAAGGATATTTGTACTAGACTGCCCCGGAAGAGTGTTTTTTATACCGTTAAGGTGGCACACAAGCATACGGCCCACCTCATGGTAAACTGTCACCGTAGCCTATAGCCGCTAGAAATACCAGGGGTATCACTAACGATGTTGTTGATGAGGACTCACGGTACTAAAAGCATTACTACTAGTGCAGCGTATCCTCGTGGAGCACTGGCAACCTTACTTACCGCAGAAACACAACATTACATCAAGTAGTGTTATTTCACTGCGGTCCTCTGTAAGGCGGAGGTACAATCCCCAGTCGGGCGGCTCCAATTTAAATGGGAAAACCCAATGTAGTTGAACAACTATGATATGATACAATGAGAAACACTGGCTTAGAACTAAGCCAGTGTTTCTCAAACTTGAATATGTCATGACCCGGTCATTATAATGTTTCCCCATCGTGATCCATCACAAGTTTTTAGCACTCCTAGTGCATAGGGTACAGGGTTATAAAAACACATTTCAATGTCCACGAAAAACTTAAAATAAACTAAACTAAGAAGTACAAAACTTACCTACACGTAAAATAAATGTCCCGAGCCACTGTCACGGGGAAGTGTGCCAAGAAGGCTGGCGGCATTGCCATGCTGAGCCTTTGGGCCAAATATTCGCCAGCCTTCTTGTCACGGGAGGCCTCGCATGTCCACGAATATAATAATAAAGCTTGGATATTATCACACAGCGCCACCTGGCCCCAAACTAAGAAAAGCTTGTACTATGGGAACCAGCAGCTGATAGAATACTTATATACTTTTTTTGTTTGTAAATACATACTTAAAATACATACCAAACACCCAGACGCTAGGTAAACATATTTGTCACATAAATGTACGCCCCCGCGGGAATCGAACCCGCGACCTCTAGCGTAGCAGTCAGGTGTACTAACCACTAGACCAGCGGTCTCGTCAGTGTATTAAATAAAAACAAAACGTTATTTCTTTAGTGATATGTATGAACCTGTTTGTTTTAACTACTTATAAACTCTAATCATGAACGAATTATTGATTGTCAATAATGAGCCAATTCTGCGACCCGGTATTTTGATTTCGTGGCACGGTACCGGTTCGCGACCCACCATTTACACGCTGTTCTAAGCAATGCTTCTTTATATTTATTAGATTGGAGAACGGAGACGACGTACCGATCTATCACAGCTGCATGGATGCAGAGACGCGGTTCACCATGAAAAATATTATGATAATGGGCAGGAAGGTGGTTAAAAAGATACCAGTAGATAACGCTATATGGACACCTACAGGAAATATCATATCATCCTTTTGGGTATATTACATACATGTAAGAACACCAGCTATGTATTCTTCTGCTTCCTAACTATAGCAATCAATCCTCTTTTGGGACTATTTTTGCCAGGGTAGAGTCGAACGTTTTTGAAAGGGTAGGTAAAGTCAGGTGAGTCGAACTCGCGCGCCGAGGGCTCCGTACGCACTTGTAGGTAACATTAAAAGTAGACGAAATTCAAATGAGGTCATTATTCGTCGGTGACTCTCAACAGCGCGATTCAGTAATATTTTTTAGTAAATTCGCATTTAAAAAAAAACAAATTACATATTTATGGTTTTCAGATTTTATCCTTTACTTGGGCTGTAGGACACTACTTCCTGCCAAATTTCATGGTTCTAGGTTAACGGGAAGTAACTTGTAGGTTTTGATTACTCTGTGAAATCGCAAAATATGCGAAATTTTGCGACATAAATCTTTTCTTCATACTGACTTACAGGTTTGATTATTTTACAGCCGAAAGGGACTTCAATTTGATAGCTCCACGGGTTCTTGAAATAAAAATTCTTGACAAACAGACAGACAGACAGACGGACAACAAAGTGATCCTATAAGGGTTCCTTTTTTCCTTTTAAGGTACGGAACCCTAAAAACATTAGTTTCCATCGCTGTGGCAAATTTCATACTCATTCGGCTGCGCAAATTGTGTAACACAGCGACGTAATTTTTTCCACTATTATTATGATGATGTCTGTGTGTTTGACAGATTTTGCTGTTTCATTTCCTACCAGCAGTGTTCATTGACACACTACTAAGCCTGCTTGGGAAGAAACCATTGTAAGTGTTGTGTATAACGGTCAGTTACTGCATAAGTTTCAGAAAATCATTATGCTTTTAAGTTTTAAATTTACATTACCTTTCATCTGCGACTTCGCCTTTGTGGTTCTAGAGAGAAATACGTTATTACATTTTGGCATAAAAGTTTTGAAACTGTAGTAAATTTGGCTACTGGCAACCTTCACAAATGGGAATCTATGTTATGACGTTTACAGACTGTAAACCTAAAAGATTCCGCAGTAGCTTAGCGTAAGCGAGATCTTAGTCCTTAGTCTGAGCTGCAAGCAAACCAATTAGACGGTTGATGCTATTACGAGCTGGAACGGGCTGTCATACGAACACGTTAAACAATGATCGATAATGCACAAGTGATACCCCTGGTGTTGCATGCGTCCATAGGCTATGGTAATCGCTTACTATCAGCCACCTTTGTGGTATAAAAAGATACCGGGTTCTTACACTGCTTGTAATGTATTTTCCAATATCCGATATTTCGTGCTCTCAGAAGCGATACTAAAATTCTAAACATGGTAAGAGCCTTTTAAAATGTTTTGTACGAGTAATAATCTATATCTATACTAATATTATAAAGAGGAAAGATTTGTATTTTTGTATGTATTGAATAGGCTCCGAAACTACGGGACCGATTTCAAAAATTCTTTCACCGTTAGAAAGCGACATCATCACTGAGTAACATAGGCTAAATATTATACTAGCTTCTTGCCCCGGCTTCGCTCGGGTAGACAAAATATTTGATAAATGTCTATAGGCTCCGAAACTACTGGACCGATTTCAAAAATTCTTTCACCGTTAGAAAGCTACACTATCACTGATTAACATAGGCTAGCTGCCCGCCCCGGCTTTGCACGGGTAGACAAAATATTTGATATAAATGTTACCCGTGCGAAGCCGGGGCGGGCCGCTAGTAATTATATAAACTTTTTCTCTAAATAAATCTTAATTCCTTCCTTCTCGCTTCCTCCACACTCATCAATCTCTTCATACACGCTTGCATGTCGTGAGAACTAATTATTGCTTGTTTTCAGGCTAGTGAAGATTCAAAGGCGTATTTTCATCGCAACATTGGCCTTACGTTACTTCATGACTAAAGAATGGACTTTCATGAACAATAACCTGGTGAAGATGCGCTCTTGTATAAAACACGAAGATAAGGAACAATTCTACTTTCAGCTGAAGTTTACTAATAAGTTTGAGTTCCTGGAAAACAGCGCAAAGGCCGGGAGGTTATACTTGCTGAAAGAAAAAGAAGAGGATATCCCTAAAGCTTTGGCGCACAATAACAGGTCTATACTTTACACAATATAGGAAAGATATTAGAATTTAGCCGTGGTGGCCTTGTGGTTGAAGCAACGGCTTGTCATCTGATGGGCCCAGGTTCGAATCCCGGACTGTACCAATGAGTTTTTCTAAGCTTAAGTACAGTGAATAATCACCTACCATAAGCTTTTAAAAAGAGACGTAGGGCGATTTGGGATTTCCCGTGGGTTATCCCATTTAAATTGGAGCCGCCCGACTGGGGACTGTACCTCCACCTTACAGAAGACCGCAGTGAAATAACACTACTTGATGTAGTGTTGTGTTTCTGCGGTAAGTAAGGTTGCCAGTGCTTCACGAGGATACGTTGGGCTAGTAGTATGTGCTGCTAGCATAGTGAGTCCTCATCAACAACATGGTTGGCACCCCGTTAGTGATCCCTTGTATTGCTAGCGGCTATAGGCTACGGTGACTGCTTACCATCAGGTGGGCCGTATGTTTGTGTGCCACCTTAGTGGTATAAAAAAAGGCACCGAAACTACTGGACCTATTTCAAGAATTCTTTCCGTTTGTTCCTAGTAGTTCTACTGAACAGTTCCACTGTAGGACTTATTTCCGCTCTAGTTCTACTTTTGAATATACTATTAAATAGGTAGTGGAACTAGTGAGAACATTATTTCTCAATAGTTCTACTACTTCACCGTTAGAAAGCTACATTATCACTGAGTAGGCTATATATTATACTAGCTGCCCACCCCGGATTCCCCTGGTATTGCTAATAGTAATACCCCTGGTATTGCTAATGGTTATAGCCTACGATGACTGCTTACCATTAGGTGGGTATAAATCTTTTTTACTGAAGCAAAAGAGGTGTGCAAGTCAAGAGTGAAATGTGGCTCTATACTTTGCCTACGAGGTAGGCAGAGTATAGCACGCTTGAGGCGTGATGATGTATATATTTGTATTTTGTACATATCAGCTGTCTGGTATCCAAATTAAAAGCTGTGCTAAGTTTGGGACTAGATGGCAATGAGTGGTAATGTCCGATTTATTACTAAAATCACTGTTTTTTTTTCAGATTGTGGGTTGTGGATAAAGTGGTGAAGTTTGTGTTCTACGCATGTTTGTTTCGTTTTCTGTATTACAATATTATTGCTAATTGTTTGGGAAATATTAATGAACTTCTGTTCAATTAAAACGTTACAGTGAGTGAAAATGTTTTTAGAATTCCATAAAACCTTGCCTTATTTCACTGACCTAACAATACGAGGACGTGTCTATTGAAAGGAGAGACGGTTAGCACTCCCCTTGACAATGATGGATCACATTGTTAATATCTGCGGCATAGTTTTAAACTACTGCAGATATTATAGCAAGATTGGTTTTGTATAAATTTGATTTTTTGTTCCTGAATAAATAAATAAAAAATAAAGGACGTCGTAAAATTCACATTATGGTGTAAATTACTAAATAAATCACGTCAAATTTAATCTTCATAAGACCTTACCTATTTTTAACCGAGTTCAAACAAGCAGAATCTCTCATCTTCTATGTCCTTCTGAATATTTTTTTGTATGTAAATGAGAATCGTGTGATATTAATAAAGACGACGTAGTCAACTTTTTCGATTTACAGAAATAAAAAGTATCACGTTGAATATATAAGTAAATAGCTGTCTTAAGACTATCGTATTCTGTGAGTTTGTATATCGCCGTAAATTAAAGTGATTTGAAATTTTTATTTGAATATATTTTAAAATGTGATGTATTTATCTGGCGGTTCTTCATCCTAAAACAAAACACTTAAGATGGCACAAGTGACATTATAATTAATGATAGTTATGTCCTAGCAAATATAAACATCAATGAACGTCAGAGTGGAGTTTTTGGCGGGAATCAGGCGGAGCGGTTGAGATTTTTTCCAGTGTGTCGTAAATTGTGTTATAGTGATCTTTAATGTGTATTTTTGGTGTCGATATGTGCAGTAAAGTTTCATTTAGTGACTGATTTATAGGAGCATTGGAAATAATGCCATAATACGACTTTTGGGTTAAGTGATTTATCATTTTGGTCAATAGGTTACCTCTAATCTAAAGGCGTGTTACGATCTGCTACTGTCGTGGGTTGTCTCCAGAAACTCCATTGGGCGTTAGAATGCATGACACTAGGCATTTTAATGCGGCAAACACGAGTAATTTTGCAACATGAAAATTCTCTAACACTCGACACTGGCAAAAATAGTCCCTGAAGGGATTGATTGCCATACTTAGGAAGAAGAAGAAGAAGAAGAACGTCAGAGTAGATAATAGGTATACTATGTACAGTGAACTATGTCGACATACGACAGTTTTTTAGGTATTATTTTCTTATTGATTATTTTTAATGTTTACTTTTAACTCATCATATTTATAATAGGTATTAGATATTTCTGTCGACGTCAATGAGAAACATAAGTTAATAATTATATATTAATAAGAAAATATTAAGAACCGCTGTAAATAACAATATATCGTAAATTGTTTGTTTTTTTAATGCATAAAACTTATTTTTGTTCATGTTTTTCGAATTCCATCTACGCCATTTTATAGTGCATCAAAAAACATTGTTACTTACCACAAACCGTATTGCGCTAATCTAATTAGTTACTGAGTTATGACAAGACAAGTGATAAAAGGGGTCGTGACCCGTCCACCCAATGCCTCAAGGCTGGTTTTTTATTTTTTATACCACTAAGGTGTCAAACAAGCATACGGCCCACCTGATGGTAAGCAGTCACCGTAGCCTATAGCCGCTAGCGATACCAGGGGTATCACTACGGGGTGCCAACCATGTTGCTGAATTGATTTGCAATTTGAAAACTGCTGATATTTTTTTATCGATAAGTCGTTGAAATGAACCGTATTATAATGACAAAATGTTTCATAAAACTAACGTAATTAATCTTAAAATATAACCAACGCGTATCTCATTGGTTTGATAATATACCTATATAATCAAATGTTATTATTGGCATCGGTGCATTCATTATCCGACTATCTGTTAATAAGTGGGCAGATTATCTGACACTACTATACTAGACTACTAGCGAAGCGTATCCTCGTGGAGCACTGGCCACATTACTTACCGTATCAAATCAAATCAAATCAAAAATCATTTATTTAGTTTAGGCCCTAATAAGGCACTTACGAAGGTCTAAATCACCACCGGTTCGGAACAAAAAGCCACCTGAGAAGAACCGGCAAGAAAGTCAGTGCTCTGTCTTTTTTTTCATTTATCATGGTATGACAATTTGTAGCAAAAATATTCTAGACGTTGGTATGAAATTACAAATATCAAAATGAAAGCTACCAAGTTGGTTTTAGAAGCAGAACACTACATCAAAGTAATGTTATTTGACTGCGGTCTTCTGTAAGGTGGTACAGTCCCCAGTGGGCGGCTCCAATTTCAATGGGAAATCCCACGGGATTTTCTTTTTGCCCTACCTTTTTTTTATAACACTACGATGGCAAACCAACATACGGCCTGCTTGATGGTAAGCGGTTACCGTAGCCTATGGCCGCTTGCAACACCTCTCGTCTTAGAACACATGAATTTCGGAACTATACATATACTTTTGATTATTAATCAAAGACATAAACCAGTATAATAATATTTATATTTCTGAGTGTGTGACCGATCATCATCATCTATTTAAGAGCTAGGCTCTTGTCGGTGGAGCAATCGCCAAGCCGCTTTATCGTTGGCCATGTGTGAACGATGGTTAAGATAAATAAAACATACCTATTTCTATTTATCCTTCTAAGGCATTATTATAAACTATGTACAGTGATTTATTCGGTAGCAAAATAAATGTTATTAAAAAAAAAACTATATAAAATAAATAATGATTAACAATCATTACAAAAATCTTTAAATATATTCTTTGATAACCTAAACTAAATGAATGACGTAAAATGTCACGTTGTTTTTTTATGCAAATTCAATAATACCTTTTTACTGAAACAGAGTTGACTTTGTATTGATTTTTATACTACTAAAGAGGTTAACAAGGATACAACCTTCAAAGGATACAACCGTCCTGTTCAACATTCCATAATTTGATCATGCGCGCGCGTTGTACGTCACTATTTCGCTTCCAATGTGCCTGGCCGGAAGATCTTCTCTTTGTGGCGGCTGAGCATGATCACCTCGCTCGCCCCACAGTATCATACATACAGTCTCCGACTATAACAGTCGGAGCCTTGTTCCCCAGGCACAACAGCCGCCTGGCTGGAAGATCTTCCCTTTGTGGCGGCTGAGCATGATCACCTCCCTCGCCCCACAGTATCATACATACAGTCTCCAACTAGAACAGTCGGAGCCTTGTTCCCCAGGCACAACACCCTCCTGGCTGCCATGATCAATGGATGACCTCGCTCGCCTCATAAATAAAAATAAGTTTTTGTCTCATAAATACAAATAAAAAACGGTGATTTGAGTATTTTAAATAGTATACCTAACACCAACTAAGGCCAGGGCATACACGTGTGTCAATCCTATCACTGAAATTAACTGGAAAAAAAAAAGGCCAAGTGCGAGTTGGACTCGCGCACTGAGGGTTCCGTACACACTTGTAGGTAAGGTAGAAGAAGGCGAACTTCAAATGATGCCATTATTCGTCGGTGACTCTCAACAGCGCGATTCAGATTTTTTTTAATTCAGATAAATTCGCATTCGACAAATAATTTTCTTTATATTTTCTGGTGCCACATTTTTTACAACAAAGTGATCCTATAAGGGTTCCTTTTTTCCTTTTAAGGTACGGAACCCTCAAAAAGTTTCTAAATACCCATTGAGTTTTGTATTTTAAAAAAACCGCTTACACATATATAGTACTTATATCCATATTAATATAAAAAATGCGAAAGTAACTTTGTTTGTTACCTTTTCAGGACTAAGCGGCTGTACTGATCGTAATACAATTTGACAAGAAGATAGATAGATAGATAACTCTTTATTGTACACTAAAATCAATAACTGAAGAACATAAAATACATTATAAATCGGTACAATTGGCGGCATTATCACAAGATGTGATCTCTTCCAGAAGATAGATCATATCCTGGGGAAGGACATATGCTTTTGTCTTTAAACAAATGCAGACGAAGTCGCGGGTGATAGCTAGTATATAATTAATATATTACATATATATATTTTGCAAGTGGAACATGACCTGTGTTTTTTAATTATATATGTAAAACTTTATTCCCGTAATTAATGTTAATCAGCTTGAATACATAAAAAGTGTTATCACACAATGATAATCATTTTATTGTTGCAATTCGCCCGAGTAAAGGTTTTTTTTTAATTTTTTATTCTGAATTATTGTGCGAAGTATTTCTGAAACAATCACATCGATTGACGAAGGTTCAAAATGGGGTTCCTAGAAGAGCGTGACTTCTCTAAGCTGCCATCTATTCCAGATTTCTATAAAGGGAAGACTATATTTATAACTGGAGGTTCTGGTATGTGGAGTTTTTCTAAAGCTTAAGTACAGTGATTGACCACACCATGAGCTTTTAAAAATGGGTAGGGCGATTTGGGATTTCCCGTGGGTTTTCCCATTAAAATTGGAGCCGCCCGATTGGGCACTGTCCGCCACGTTACAGAAGACCGCAGTCAAATAGCACTACTTTCATGTAGTGCTGTGTTTCTGCGGTGAGTAAGGTTGCCAGTGCTCCACGAGGATACGCTGGGCCAGTAGTAATGCTGCTAGCACAGTGAGTCCTCATCAACAACAGTGTTGGCACCTCGTTAGTGATACCTCTGGTATTGTTAGCGGCTATAGGCTACGGTGACTGCTTACCATCAGGTGGGCGGTATGCTTGTGTTGTAAAAAAAAATGTGCCGAAAATGTTTACCTAGGGTCTGGGTAAAAAAAGTAAATAAATTTTCTATCAGGTGTTGGTCATCATAGTACAAGCTTTGCTTAGTTTGGGGCCAGATGGCGCTATGTAATGATGTCCAAGCATTATTATTATCTCATTTCGTTTATTACAGGGTTTATGGGAAAGGTTCTGATCGAGAAACTGCTATACTCTTGTTCTGATCTGGACAGGATCTATCTCCTGATGAGGAACAAGAAGGGAGTGAAGCCTGAAGACAGGGTTGCTCAAATCTACTCCTCTGAGGCAAGTACTGGATTGTTGTTGTTTTATTAAGTACTAGAGACCCGCCCCGGCTTCGCACGGTAAGATATTTCTATACTCATATTATAAAGAGGAAAGATTTGTATTTTTGTGTGTATGTATGTTTGTAATGAATAGGCTCCGAAACTACTGGACCGATTTCAAAAATTCTTCACACAGAAAGCTACATTATCACTGAGTAATATGTTACTCAGTGATAATGTAGCTTTCTGTGTAGCGGCTATCTATACTATACTATTATAAAGAGGAAAGATTTGTATTTTTTTATGTATTGAATAGGCTCCGAAACTACTGGACCTATTTCAAAAATTCTTTCACCGTTAGAAAGCTAAACTATCACTGATTAACATAGGCTAGCTGCCCGCCCCGGCTTTGCACGGGTAGACAAAATATTTGATCTAAATGTCTACCCGTGCGAAGCCGAGGCGGGCCGCTAGTATATTATATTGACAGGCGGGCCAAGTCGCAAGGAAACAGCTAGTATTAAATATTTAGTCTACCCGTGCGAAGCCGGGGTGGGCCGCTAGTATAATATATAGCCTATGTTACTCAGTGATAATGTAGCTTTCTAACGCTGAAAGAATTCTTGAAATCGGTCTAGTTGTTTCGAAGCCTATTCAGTACAAACATACACACAAAAATACAAATATTAAAATGGTAAGTGAAGATGTGGTCGAAGGTGGAGCTCGCTTGTCCGTTAGTAGCCTATTCACTCTAGTCCTAAAGAGTCCCAGGTTGTAGGACTAGATAAGTACATGAGAGTTAGGGCACGACATAATATCCCATACAAAATGAAGTTACCTGCCTAAGGTCACTACTTCCATATTTTTTATTAAGTTACTAGCTCCTGCTCGCGACAACATCCGCTTTTAATTCCTATTAACAACAAAAAAAATGAAATTTATGTTTTCGAACTCAAATAATATCGAGGACAAAGGTCCTACAGCTTTAGTACCATAGCAATAAATGTTCAGACGGACAAGCTATAACAGAATATACAAAAAAATGCGTTGGCCAGCCCTTTCAGATTTGGACAAAAATGGAAGATGTCCTTCGAATCAAAAATATCTTTACTGAGGTGCCATGTCAGTGACAAGCTGTCTCACACCGTCCTTGCTACTAGTTATCCCTGTATTAAATAAGCTACCTTGCTTACAGTGCTTCAGTCGACTAAAAAAAGAAAAACCAACCCTTTTTGAATCAAAAGTTTATATTGTTGGCGGTGACGTCATGGAAGTTGGATTGGGTACGTACTTGATATTTATTTTATAAATACTGTCTCCGACTAGGCTGGAAGATCTTCCCTTTGTGGCGGCTGAGCATGATCACCTCGCTCGCCCCACAGTGTCATACATACAGTCTCCGACTAGACCAGTCTGGGCCTTGTTCCCCAGGCACAACACCCGCCTGGCTGGAACATCTTCCCTTTGTGGCGGCTGAGCATGATCACCTCGCTCGCCCCACAGTGTCATACATACAGTCTCCGACTAGACCAGTCTGGGCCTTGTTCCCCAGGCACAACACCCGCCTGGCTGGAAGATCTTCCCTTTGTGGCGGCTGAGCATGATCACCTCGCTCGCCCCAGTGTCATACATACAGTCTCCGACTAGACCAGTCTGGGCCTTGTTCCCCAGGCACAACACCCACCTGGCTGGAAGATCTTCCCTTTGTGGCGGCTGAGCATGATCACCTCGCTCGCTCCACAGTATCATACATACAGTCTCCGACTAGACCAGTCTGCGCCTTGTTCCCCAGGCACAACACCCGCCTGGCCGGAAGATCTTCCTTTTGTGGCGGCTGAGCATGATCACCTCGCTCGCTCCACAGTATCATACATACAGTCTCCGACTAGACCAGTCTGCGCCTTGTTCCCCAGGCACAACACCCGCCTGGCTGGAAGATCTTCCCTTTGTGGCGGCTGAGCATGATCACCTCGCTCGCCCCACAGTATCATACATACAGTCTCCGACTAGACCAGTCTGCGCCTTGTTCCCCAGGCACAACACCCGCCTGGCTGAAAGATCTTCCCTTTGTGGCGGCTGAGCATGATCACCTCGCTCGCCCCACAGTATCAAACATACAGTCTCCGACTAGAACAGTCGGAGCCTTGTTCCCCAGGCACAACACCCGCCTGGCTGGAAGATCTTCCCTTTGTGGCGGCTGATCATGATCTCCCAGCTCCATATTGCCGGTGTTTTAAAGCGTTCTTTGTTGCAGGTCTATCAGTCGAAGACAGGGCTCTCTTGGTTAATCGTGTTGATATTGTGTTCCACGCTGCGGCAAGTGTAAGGTAATGAAGAACACAGTCTAATCTAGAATAGAGTCTGGTGAAATAGCGACTGAAATCCTTTAACTTTTTTAACGATATGGAATATTTATTGGATAGTCTACACTAATATTATAAAGAGGAAAGGTTTGTATTTTTGTATGTAACGAATAAACTCAAAAAGTACTGGACCGCTTTTAATAATTCTTTTTTCATTAGAAAGCTACATCATCACTGAGTAACATAGGCTATATATTATACTAGCTGCCCGCCCCGGCTTCGCTCGGGTAGACAAAATATTTGATAAATGTCTATAGGCTCCGAAAGTAGTGAACCGATTTTTAAAAATCTTTCACCGTTAGAAAGCTACACTATCACTGAGTAACATAGGCTAGCTGCCCGCCCCGGCTTTGCACGGGTAGACAAAATATTTGATATCAATGTCTACCCGTGCGAAGCCGGGGCGGGCCGCTAGTTAGATATAAATTTACAAGTTATGGATAGTGTTCTCTCTCGCTTACATAGTAGTTTTTTTATTAGCTTTTCCCTGCGACTTCGCCCGCGTTGCAATATAGTATACATACAGGTCGTCCCTCGGATATGCCACATGGAGGGAAAGTACCTTGAATATTGTAGATGGAACATTTTACTGAAAGAAGATATTTTTTTTGATCATACGTAGTTAGGCTTTATTTATTTAAGGGACAATACATTATAACATAAACTTAAAATAAACTAGATATTATTTGAATTTAAAAACCGATTTAAACTGTGTTTGCGCGTATATATCTTGTTATAGGGCTCATTACTTCATTATGAACTCCATAGGTTAAAACACATTGTTTATTACATGCGAAATATTAGGTCCTTACATATGAAATTGGCGTTTTGTATGGGAGGAACAAAAAGTCGAATATTTTTTAATATAATATATTTAATTAATCAAAGTATGAACCATTATTTTCTATGCACTTTTGCCATCTCATAGGTAGTTCATTGATCCCTTTACTAAAAAAACCAGTCGGACGGGAATCAATAAAATCTTTGAAGGCGATTTGGACTGCCCCATCGGAGTTGAATTTTTTCCCTTGCAAGAAGTTATCCAAATTTCGAAAAAAATGGTAATCTGTTGGAGCAAGGTCCGGGGAGTACGGAGGATGTCTTAGACTTTCCAATTGAAGCTCTTCTAATTTAGTAGCCGTCTGTAGCGCAGTGTGTGGTCTAGCGTTGTCGTGAAGCAGCAGTGGCGTGGAGCGATTGACCAGCCTAGGTTGTTTAGCCGCTAGCTTTTCCATCATGGTTTGCAATTCCTGACAATAGACATCAGCCGTAATAGTCTGGCCAGATTTGAAAAAACTGTAATGAACAATACCGGCACTAGTCCACCAAACGCTTACAAGTAACTTTTTTGGGGTTAATTTTCGCTTGGGGCAGGATTTGGCTGGCTGGCCAGGATCTAACCATTGCGCTGAGCGCTTCCGATTATCGTAAAGAACCCATTTTTCATCACAGGTAATGATTCGGTTTAAAATACCTTCATTATTGTGCCGGTTTAGTAATGTAACGCAGCAGTCGACGCGCGTTTGCCGGTTTGTTTCAGTCAATTCGTGAGGTACCCACCTTTCAAGCTTTTTAATCTTCCCAATTTGCTTCAAGTGAATTAAAACAGTTTTATCACTAACATTGCAGCCTGCAGCTAACTCGGACGTGGTTTGCGATGGATCCGCTTCCACAATAGCCTTCAACTCTTCATTATCAACTTGAGTCTCAGGCCGTCCACGGGGCTTGTTCTGCAGGTCGAAATTTCCAGAACGAAAACGTTGGAACCAAAAACGAACTGTGTTTTCTTTTGCAACACGACCGCCATACACATCATTCACCCTTCGAGTTGTTTCCGCAGCACTAGTGCCACGGCGGAACTCGTACTCGTAAATAATGCGATATTTAAGGTTTTCCATTTTGTAAAATGAGTGACGCAAACAGAAATAAACAGAAGAAAAAAAACAAATGAATGACGATCATCGAAGCACAAATACATGAGTCTATAGCTGTACAAATTTGAATTTGGAATTCCTTACCAAAGAGGAGAAATTCGTGATTAAAGTGGCCAGTACGAAAAACGCCAATTTCATATGTAAGGACCTAATATAAATTACAAAATTATAACATGCTTTTCGTGCGTTTTTCTTCGTCGATCGTCAATTGTTTTTTCTTCTATTTGAAAATATGTCATTTCGTAAAATCTTCTATTTAAAGTAAGCTGCCAGTCCTCAACATGCTCCCGGCCTTGGAAGCAGCAGGTTCCAACAGTGTCATGTTAATTATCTGAAGGAAGTGGGCAAATCTTCGAGAACGCCCTTCTGACAATGCCGTCTTTCTTGCGGATATCGTCAACGCGTGATATACCATCCTTGCCAGGGTACCTACGTTTTTATGATGCGCCCTAAACTCCACTTTAATGGCGGTAAATTATCTTCTTTGATGAGCACTAGCATATTCTCTTGGAGATCGCCATGGTGCTGTTGCCATTTAGTTCTGGTCTGCATCTCTGACACATATTCTTTCGCCCAGCGACTCCAAAAATGTTGACGTAATTGTTCCACCCTCTGATATCTGGTGAGGCTAGTGGCCGGCACGTCGTGGAGGTCCGCGGATAAAGGTGCAGTCAGCGGGCGGCCGACCAGGAAGTGAGCGGGAGTAAGAGGGAGAAAATCATGTGGATCTGTAGACATTGGACTTAGAGGTCGGGAGTTGAGTACAGCTTCGATCTGCGCCAACACTGTGCTCAACTCTTCAAATGTAAGGTGTGCATTGCCCACTACACGCCGCAGGTGATACTTACAACTTTTCACACCGGCCTCCCACAAGCCCCCAAAATGGCTAGCATAAGATGGGATCATTTTAAACTGAATATTTTGTGATATAGCGTATTCTTTAAGGTCACCCGAACAACCTTTCAAAAAATCTGCAAATTCATTCATAGCACCCACAAAATTACGCCCGTTATCGGAAAATATTTCTATCGGCTTACCACGTCTTGCAATAAACCGTTTAAGCGTTAATATGTAAGCATCTGATCGTGATCATATGATCGTTCACTGCCACTATCGAGCACCGCGCGCGCTTTGTGGTAAACACCCGAATTGCTACGTATATCTACAATAGCCGTGGACAGTAATACGGTTTGCGCTTGACGTATATCAATTAATATTAACGTGAAAAGACGTAGACTGTGTTTGGAAGGAATGACTGACCGTATTGTCATTACCAAGGTTCGTATCCAAGCAAGTAGGAACAGACTGCTGGCAAGATGCGACCGTAACTGTAGGCAAACTATTTTGTTTGTTATTCATCACATCGCAAATTAATGATTTATGCTTCTGATCACATTTTCTACACGGACCGAATACACATGTATCAACAGAGTGACCAGGACGCATACAATTAATGCATAGCTGTTTGTCCTTGACGAACTTAAACCTACTTTGAACACTGAGATCAAGAAATTGCTGACATGAATAAAGTGGATGCTGTGCGTTACACATCAAACAGGCTTTGTAAATACGCGTACTCTTTACCTGCGGCTTAATATTATTAAATTTATTACTGACTACGTTACAATGAATCTTAGATGTGGTGAACTTATACTGCTCCCATTCCCGTTCTGTGATCGAATCTAATTTTGTTACTATGATATAAATGATCAATGTATCCCAATACTCTGTGGGTTCCCCTAGAAGTTTTAATGAGCGAAGATTTTTTAATATGGTATCAATTAGTTTGCGTAACTGCGCTGGAGATTCTTTATTTAATGCTTGAATTGAAAATATAGACTTAATATGATTATGAACCAATAGTTTCGTATTATCAAATCTATTCAGGATAAGCTCCCATGCAACAGCATAATTATCGGCTGAGAACTCTATGGAGTCTATGACTGACTTGGCGTTACCCTTGATAGATGATTTCAAATAATGAAATTTTTGAATTTGTGAAATAGTTGTACAATTATGCACCATGGATAAATATGTATCGCGGAACTCCAACCAGTGCTCATATGACCCGTCATAGCTCGGAATGGATATTGTCGGTAATTTAATGGCATTAGAACTTGCGGCTACTGAGTCAGGCTTGCTACTCGACAGTTCATCAGATGCGGTAAGACATTCAGCAAGAGCTAAAACTATGTAATATTCACGCTTAAGCTCTTCGCGTAATTCCATCTGGTTCACAATATCAGACTCGGCGCTAATATCTTCTATTTGGCTTTGAACGTGATTAAAATCAGTTAATAAGCTTTTTGACCCGGTCATACGCAACCTCAACTCCGCTCGTTGTTGAACGGACAAATCTATACCCGTGAATGAATTAACATATTTTCCAAAATTAGTCAGGCGACACTTAATGAACCCGCGTTTTTTCCTAAGATCTATCAGCTTTATTGCTGATTCTTTATCGGATGTTGCCATTGTGGGAACAAATAGGTAATACTCACAGTTACTGCGCACTCAATAAAGTTAGCCGCTGCCTTGATGAGATAACGTGTCTGCACACCACTGCGACGTGCATGCAGGTAAGCACAAATACAACGCGCTGAAATATCGAAAAATCACAGGATCACACAGATGAAGGGGAAGGGGAAGGGAAATTCTGGCCGGCACGCCTTACCAAAAGCATTGTAGCATCCGTTGCGAATTGATGTGTCACAACCTTAGTTTCACTGCGCGTTGCTGAAGTAATGGCTCTCTGGTTCAACTTCGTTGTCGATCCGGCTCGCAAGGTCCAAATGATATATTTGCGCGTATATATCTTGTTATAGGGCTTATTACTTCATTATGAACTCCATAGGTTAAAACACATTGTTTATTACATGCGAAATATAAATTACAAAATTATAACATGCTTTTCGTGCGTTTTTCTTCGTCGATCGTCAATTGTTTTTTCTTCTATTTGAAAATATGTCATTTCGTAAAATCTTCTTTTTAAAGTAAGCTGCCAGTCCTCAACAAACTGCATTGATTAAAATTTCATAATTACATGGTTGAACCGGGAATCGAACCCGTTACACCAGAAAAAATATTATCCTGTAGCTTTATCATACCGATCAAAAGGCTTCATCATCAGGATTGTTTTTTGCTAAATAACATAGTGTTAGATATAAAAGGAAGACCAAGAATTTTAACATTTGATGTGAAATTTTGTTCAGAAAAATGAAAACCTGACATTTGTGTCGATTCTGTTGTTCAAAGTTACTAAACTTTACTAATTTGACAGGTCTAAAAGTATTGCTATCCCTTTCTCATGTGCGAGGTTAAATAAGGATAGCAATAATTTTAGACCTGTCAAATTAGTTAAGTTTAGTTATTTTGTACAACAGAATTGGCACCATTGTTGTAAGGACATAAAACTGGCAGTGGTGCCAATTCGGTTGTTAATTATTACTAAACGAATTTGACAGGTCTAAAAATATTGCCATTCTTATTTAACCCCGCACATAAGAAAGGGATAGCAACACTTTAAGACCTGTCAAATTAGTTAAGCTTAATATCTTTGAACAACAGAATCGACACCATCATCAGCAGAGCAGCAGGTGTTTTTAGAGAATAGCAAATCAGATTGCGTGGCCTGTTTATGGGCCAACTATTTTAGTTCCTTAACTTTACAGAAGCTTCACTTACGGACATCAAAGCTTTACGGAAATTAATTATATACGACATTTTCAGATTTGATGACCCTTTAAAATTGGCTGTTAAACTGAATTTAAAAGGAACTGTGGAGTTGATGGAATTGGCTAAAGAAATGAGAAACCTATGTGTAAGTCATACTAATCCTACTAATTTTATAAATGCGAAAGTTTGTGAGTATGGATGGATGGATGGATGTTTGTTACTCTTTCACGCAAAAACTACTCAACGGATTTGGATGAAATTTGGAACACAGATAATTTATAACCTGAATTAACACTTATGATACTCTTTATCCCGGGAAAATTGTAGGTTCCTCTGAGATTTTATGATCAACGCGGACGTTGTCGCGGGCAGAAGCTAGTAATGTTATAAATGTGACAAATTGTTTGTCACTATCACA
Organism: Falcaria lacertinaria; assembly: GCA_951449985.1. Classification (NCBI taxonomy): domain Eukaryota; kingdom Metazoa; phylum Arthropoda; class Insecta; order Lepidoptera; family Drepanidae; genus Falcaria; species Falcaria lacertinaria. The sequence continues at coordinate 2,750,457 of OX602137.1, read as the reverse complement.
CCACACTGGCTGGACGGATTCTACTAAAATTTTTGTTCGCAAATAGACGAGTGCACTGGAAGTCCATTGTTATTGTCTGTTTTTTTAAGGCACTGGTACACGTCTCCACGTCATACAGTAACACGAATCGCGCTGTGATAGACGAGGTCTTATACCCACCTCTCGCTGATTGGAGGGACACGTTGCAAGTGTGTGACGCGCTTGATGACCACACCATGAAGGTTCTTACATCCAAGTGAGTATAACATCGTTAGCACTATCAAAGATTTCTTACGTGTTTTTTTTATACCTCTAAGGAGGCACACTAGCATACTGCCCACCTTATGGTTAGTAGTCACCGTAGCCTATAGCCGCTAGCAATACCTGGGATATCACTAACGCGTTGCCAACCATGTTGTTGATGAATACTCACTGTGCTAGCAGCATTACTACTAGCGCAGCGTGTCCTCTTGCAGCACTGGCAACCTTACTTACCGCAGAAACACAGCACTAGGTATTAACGTGGTGTATTTTGACTGCGATCTTCTGTAGGATGCAGGTACAGTCCCCAGTCGGGCGGCTCCAAATTTTAAAGGGAAAACCCACGGGAGATTCCAATTCGCCGTACCTCTCAAATTTATGTGATAGATAGACATAGAGGTTGAGTCCTATATTTGTTTGTCACGACAATGTATTGAAATGTTTATAAATGTAGCTTTATATTATCAACGCATACCTGTCAATGTGTACAGTACGTAATTTAATTTGATGATATGCCAATTGAGGTAAAACATAGTGACATAAATGATTGTGTATTCTGCAACGCGCGAGTACTACCCCTGGCGTTGCAAGCGTCCATAGGCTACGGTGACATGACGATAAAATCAGTTGTAATATTTTTTTGTTTGTTCAGATACGTTGGTGAGCTGCCCAACACGTACACTTTCACCAAACATTTGGCCGAACACGCGGTAAATGAGTTTAGGGGACAAGTACCCGTGGTCATCGTAAGGCCATCTATTGGTAAGGAAACCTTGAACTTAAGTCAGGATATTTTTAAAGGGTCTTAACTAAGTGGTCATTGCGCATATCGATCTGCTAGCTTAGACACGCAGCTTCGCCCGTGTGGTTCTAGGTAAATATAGCCTATGTCTATGTCTAACCCAAGTTATAATCTATCGTATTGTCAAATTTCATTACGATCCGTTCAGCCGTTTAGTCGTGAAAAGCAAACAAACAGAGTTATTTTCGCATTTATAATATTAGTATGGATTTGCGATGTTTAGAAAGCTTTCCTGAGGCCAGAAGGTCGATGGTGTCCGTCTTAACTACCACCGGTTGGGAAAAAAACCTGTAAAGAACCGGCATGAAACTTAGTGCTCTGTCGTATTTTAGGGTTCCGCAGTTTAAAATGAAAAAAAGGAACCCTTTTAGGATCACTTTGTCTGTCCGTACATCTGTATGTCTGTATGTCTGTATGTCAAAACCTTTTTTCTCAAGAACGCGAGGAAATATAAAGTTGAAATTAATAACAAATACCCGGGATTATGGTCCCTTTCAGCTGTGAAAATATCAAACCTGTGAGTCAATATGAAGAAAAGATATGACCGTTTATGTCGCAAGTTTTCGCATATTTTGCGATTTCACAAGGGAATCGAAACCTATATACTTCGCGTTGACCTAGGATCGTGAAATTTGGCAAGAATCAGTGTATTATAGCACAAGTAAATGAAAAAATCTGAAATACGTAATTATGTAGTTTATTAAAAAAAACGGATTGGATTCGCGCTGTTGAGAGTCACCGACGGATAATTACCTCATTTGAACTTGAACGTCTACTTTTACCTTACCTACAAGTGTGTACGGAATACTACGGTGCACGAGTCCGACTCGCACTTGGCCGGTTATTTCACATAACAATCATGAAAGTTATCTTTATAAAAGGCAACCGTAATGTCTGATCTATCAACACTCAGCATTCTAAAACTGTGCTCAATTCCAGTGGTGTCGAGCTTAGAAGAGCCGGTGCCAGGATGGATAGACAATTTTAATGGACCTTGCGGGTTGGTAGTTGCCGTGGGCAAAGGTAGGTTGATATATTTATTAATTAAATTATATTAATTTTAAAAGAGAGGTAGGGCGAATAAGTTTCTCCCGTGGGATTTCCTATTAAAATTGGAGCCGCCCAACTGGGGACTGTTCTCCTCACCTACACCTTACAGAGGGCGCAGTCAAATAACACTACTATAGATATATATAGTGTTGTGATTCTGCGGTAATTAAGGTTGCCAGTGCTCCACGGAGACATACTGCGCTAGTAGTAATTCTGGTAGCCGTGAGTCTTCATCAACAACAGAGTGGGCAACTCGTTAGTGATATGGCTATTGATACGGTATTGCTGATACCTGGACCTGATGGTAAGCAGTCACCGTGGAGCACTGGCAACCTTACTTACCGCAAAAACAACACTACATCAAGTGTTGTTATTTCACTGCGGTCTTCTGTAAGGTGGAGGTACAGTCCCAAGTCGGGCGTCTCCAATTTGAAATGAGAAAACCCACGGGAAATCCCAAATCGCCCTACCTCAAGTCTTTTTGTTCCTTGCAGGTATTGTACGTGTCATGTGCTCCAGTAATGAACTGAAACTGGATTACGTTCCCGTAGACGTATCAATAAGGAGCATCGTGACCGCTGCTTGGATGAGGGGCACCAAGAAGTAAGGGACATTTATTTTATTTATTTATAAGAGCCGTGGTGGCCTTGTGGTATGAAGCGTTGTCTGCTATTCTAGCGACGCCAGTTCTAATCCCACGGGTCTGTACCAATAAGTTTTTCCAACTTAAGTGCAGTGATTAGTCACACCACAAGCTTTGCGGTGTGGGAAACATCGTAAGGAAACCTGCATACGTATGGGAAGAAATTCAAAGACGTATGTAGTACCTAAGAGACGGCGACGGACTCACCATCTGTCACGTTGGCACCAAATTATCTTCGGTGGAAAAAATCGATTCTTCAAAAAATCGCTCTCAGATCGCCATCCCTAAGATAACGCAGTTAGAAAAGTTTTATGTATGAATGTGGACGGGTACAGGGGTCGAGGTAGACCTAAGAAAAGATGGATGGACTGTGAGAAAGATGACATGGCCAGAGAGGAAGTGAATACAGAGATGACGGCTGATAGAGAAGGATGGAAGAGAAATACATATTGCGCCGACCCCAAATAATATGGAATAAGGGCGGGAGAATGATGATTTATTTATTTATTTTATTAACACATACAAGATATACACACATTCGTATTTCCAACAACACATGCAAGCTGTATCTGAATGAGTTCCACGTAACAACAAAAGAAACCCATGAAATTTTATTGTAAACGTAATCTGAACGGTTAGACCGATCTTTCACTGGTACATAGCTAATACTATAAGGCAACACTTAAGTTACTTTTAGTTTGGAAAAGTAATTAGGGGTCCGCGCAAAAATATTCATTCCACGCGTACCAAGTCGCGGGCACAGCTAGTCTTGATTATAGGTGTTACACCACAGCTTAAGTTTACATGACAATACAAAGTATTGATCAACATACAATAAAAAATTTGGTTTGGCACTCGGAGACTGCCGCGGTAAAGCTGTTGCATAGCATTTGTTATCAACTTATGCAATTATAATTATTTATTTATTTTATTAATGCAGTATTTTTTTATATACCTATATACTTTCTCACAAACAGCTGATTACGGTAGTTTTCCAATACAACCAATTCCACCTAAAGGCGGGTTGTTGAACTAAAGAGACAAGCGTGATATTTCAAAAAGTCATTAAAAGTTCTGGTATTTATCGATAGATGGAACTAAAAAGTATCACCGCTGTGCCGGTCGGAGTGGGGGGTGTTAGGTTTTTTCGTTACGGAATTTCTGGATTCGGTCCCCACGCTCAAGGCCCGCGATAAAAGCTATGCAATAGCTTAATAAAAAATAGAATATAGAATAAAGCACAGAATAGAGATGGTGGCTACATATGAAGTTAAAATGGAAGTTCTAATATTAATATATCCTTGAACTTAATGTAGTTATTCTAAGCAATTCCTATTATTATTTAGATTGGAGTACGGAGACGATATACCGATCTATCACAGCTGCATGGATGCAGAGACGCGGTTTACCATGGGAAACATGATGACAATGGGCAGGGAGCTGGTTAATAAGATACCAGTAGATAATGCTATATGGGCGCCTGCAGCAACTGTCACATCTTCCGATTTAGAATATTACATACAGGTAAGTACACCAGCTATTTTTTTATACCACTAAGGTGGCACACAAGCATGCGGCCCATCTGATGGTAAGCAGTCACCGTAGCCTATAGCCGCTAGCAATACCAGGGGCATCACTAACGGGTTGCCAACCATGTTATTAATGAACTCGCTGGGTCAGCTACATTACTACTAGCGCAGCGTATCCTCGTGGAGCACTGGCAATCTTACTCACCGCTGGAATACAACACTCCATCAAAGTAGTGCTATTTCACTGCGGTCTTCTGTAAGGTGTAGGTATAGTCCCCAGCCGGGCGTCTCCACACTAAATGGCAGCCTCAGAATAAGAAAGAATATACATTTATTCATAACAATACAACACAAAAACATATGAGAAAGGAAGACAAGACAATTCTACAATTTAATGTTCAACTACAATGCAACAAGAGTGTAGAAGCATATTATAGTGTAGTTATGAAACGGTCCCAACTCAGCATATGCTGGTTGTCTTGTGACGGACAACCAGCGCTGATCTATTATCTATTATTATTACGAATTTCTATTATGATGATGATAATTAGTCTGTGTGTTTGACAGATTTTGCTGTTTCATTTCCTACCAGCAGTGTTCATTGACACACTACTACGCCTGCTTGGGAAGAAACCATTGTAAGTGTTTACACGACTACGGCTCTGTTACAGCATTTATTAAGAAACTCAGTATGCTTTTAGGTTTTATATTTACATTCACTTTTCCAGCGATTACGCTCGCGTGTCTAGCGTAGCGGTTGTATTCTCTTGGCTCGCGTGTTTCTTATTATAGCTTGGCAAAAAAGTCTAGAAATTGAACAGAATTTTTGCCACTGGCAGCCTTCACAAAATGTAATCCATGTTATGGCGTTTACTGTAAACAAACCAATCAAGACGGTTGATGCTCTATACGACCATATAAAAAGCTTAACGGGTTCTCACACTGCTAAGAATGTATATCCGATATTTCGTGCTCTCGGTAGGGATACCAAAATTATAAACATGATAGGAACCTTCTTAAATGTTTTGTAATTTCTTCTCTGAAAGTTTTTTCCTTCCTACTCCGCGCTTCCTCCACACTCATCAATCTCTACATACATGTCCGTCGGTTAACAATGTACACTCCTTACTTATCCTCACGCCGTGTCCCTTTCGGGGTTACAGAGAGTATAGAGCGGCACTTCACTCTTGTCTCACACACCTTCGCTTCCTCCACTCTCATCAATCTCTACATACATGTCCGTCGGTTAACAATGTACACTCCTTACTTATCCTCACGCCGTGTCCCTTTCGGGGTTACAGAGAGTATAGAGCGGCACTTCACTCTTGTCTCACACACCTTCGCTTCCTCCACTCTCATCAATCTCTACATACATGTCCGTCGGTTAACAATGTACACTCCTTACTTATCCTCACGCCGTGTCCCTTTCGGGGTTACAGAGAGTATAGAGCGGCACTTCACTCTTGTCTCACACACCTTCGCTTCCTCCACTCTCATCAATCTCTACATACATGTCCGTCGGTTAACAATGTACACTCCTTACTTATCCTCACGCCGTGTCCCTTTCGGGGTTACAGAGAGTATAGAGCGGCACTTAATTCTTGTCTCACACACCTTCGCTTCCTCCACTCTCATCAATCTTTTCATACACGCCTGCATGTCGTGAGAACTAATTATTGCTGGTTTTCAGGCTAGTGAAGATCCAACGGCGTATTTTCATCGCAACTTTGGCCTTACGTTACTTCATGACTAAAGAATGGACTTTCATGAACAATAACCTGGTGAAGATGCGCTCTTGTATAAAACATGAAGATAAGGAACAATTCTACTTTCAGTTGAAGTTTACAAATAAGTTTGAGTTCATAGAAAATAGCTTGAAGGCCGGGAGGTTATACTTGATGAAAGAAAAAGAAGAAGACATCCCTAAAGCTTTGGCGCACAATAACAGGTCTATACTTTACACAATAATATACACATACTTACATATTTACAATCAAACATTTTACGAGAGGTAGTGTGAATTATCACCCGTGGTTTTTCCCATTAATGTTGGAGCCGCCCGACTGGGGACTGTACCTCCGTCCTCCACCTTACAGAAGACCGCAGTCAAATAACACTAGTTTGATGTAGTGTTGTGTTTACCGCAGAAACATGCGGTGAGTAAGGTTGCCAGTGCTCGACGAGGATACGCTGCGCTAGTAGTAGGTAATACTGCTAGCACAGTGAGTCACCATCAACAACGGGGTTGGCAACGCGTTAGTGATACCTCTGGTATTGCTAGTGGCTTTGGGCTACGGTGACAGCTTTACCATCAGGTAGGCAGTACACTTGTCTGCCACCTAAGAGGTATAAAAAAATTAACCAGAAGAGGTGTGCAAGAAAAGATTGAAATGTGGCTCAAGGACTTAGTGATATGATTTATATTAGGTCCTTACATATGAAATTGGCGTTTTGTATGGGAGGAACAAAAAGTCGAATATTTTTTAATATAATATATTTAATTAATCAAAGTATGAACCATTATTTTCTATGCACTTTTGCCATCTCATAGGTAGTTCATTGATCCCTTTACTAAAAAAACCAGTCGGACGGGAATCAATAAAATCTTTGAAGGCGATTTGGACTGCCCCATCGGAGTTGAATTTTTTCCCTTGCAAGAAGTTATCCAAATTTCGAAAAAAATGGTAATCTGTTGGAGCAAGGTCCGGGGAGTACGGAGGATGTCTTAGACTTTCCAATTGAAGCTCTTCTAATTTAGTAGCCGTCTGTAGCGCAGTGTGTGGTCTAGCGTTGTCGTGAAGCAGCAGTGGCGTGGAGCGATTGACCAGCCTAGGTTGTTTAGCCGCTAGCTTTTCCATCATGGTTTGCAATTCCTGACAATAGACATCAGCCGTAATAGTCTGGCCAGATTTGAAAAAACTGTAATGAACAATACCGGCACTAGTCCACCAAACGCTTACAAGTAACTTTTTTGGGGTTAATTTTCGCTTGGGGCAGGATTTGGCTGGCTGGCCAGGATCTAACCATTGCGCTGAGCGCTTCCGATTATCGTAAAGAACCCATTTTTCATCACAGGTAATGATTCGGTTTAAAATACCTTCATTATTGTGCCGGTTTAGTAATGTAACGCAGCAGTCGACGCGCGTTTGCCGGTTTGTTTCAGTCAATTCGTGAGGTACCCACCTTTCAAGCTTTTTAATCTTCCCAATTTGCTTCAAGTGAATTAAAACAGTTTTATCACTATCATTGCAGCCTGCAGCTAACTCGGACGTGGTTTGCGATGGATCCGCTTCCACAATAGCCTTCAACTCTTCATTATCAACTTGAGTCTCAGGCCGTCCACGGGGCTTGTTCTGCAGGTCGAAATTTCCAGAACGAAAACGTTGGAACCAAAAACGAACTGTGTTTTCTTTTGCAACACGACCGCCATACACATCATTCACCCTTCGAGTTGTTTCCGCAGCACTAGTGCCACGGCGGAACTCGTACTCGTAAATAATGCGATATTTAAGGTTTTTCATTTTGTAAAATGAGTGACGCAAACAGAAAAAAACAGAAGAAAAAAAACAAATGAATGACGATCATCGAAGCACAAATACATGAGTCTATAGCTGTACAAATTTGAATTTGGAATTCCTTACCAAAGAGGAGAAATTCGTGATTAAAGTGGCCAGTACGAAAAACGCCAATTTCATATGTAAGGACCTAATATAAATATTTGTATTTTGTACATATCAGTTGTCTGGTATCCGAATTAGAAGCTTGGCTAGTTTATTATAATTATCATGATTGTTACATAAAAAAAATAGACAGAGCACTGAGTTTCTTGCCGGTTTTTTTCAGGTGGCATTTTTTTCCGAACCGGTGGTAATTTAGACCTTCCTAAGTGCCTTATTAAGGTCTAAACTGAATAAATTATTTTTGATTTTGGTGTGGGACTAGATGGCAATGGGAATGAATGGAAGGAAGGAAGTTTTTTTTTACCACTAAGGTGACACACAAGCATATGGCCCACCTGATGGTAACCATAGCCTATAGCCGCTAGCAATACCAGGGGTATCACTAACAGATTGCCAACCATGTTAGATTTATTACTAAAATAACTTTTTTTTTTCAGATTGTGGGTTGTGGATAAAGTGGTGAAGTTTGTGTTCTACGCATATTTGTTCCGTTTTTTGTATTACAATATTATTGCTAATTGTTTGGGAAATATTAATGAACTTCTGTTCGACTAAGACGTTACAGTGAGTGAAAATGTTTTCGGGTAGGTATAGTACAAAATTAACGAAAATAATTTCCGAATCTGAATGTAAAATTATTGTATAAATGAAAGGACGTCAAATTAAATTGTATCTTGTTAGCGCACAGTTGAATTAAGCTTGCAACCACTTATCACATTGGCCGAATGGCGTGCGATTGTATCGTGTTCGCACTGTGTTTTAGCTCTGGACAGGTTTGAGCGCAGACCTGAAGTAAAATAAAAAAAAGTCCATGATTTATAATGGTTCTTTATGGATTCTATAAAAATCTTGTAAAAATAAGAAACTTCATACAATCTCCATGAGTCAACCAAAATAAATAATTTGTAGTAATTAACTTATTTTAATTTATCTAGTTTATTAACACAAAACAGATTAAACTATTTACAAATAAAACAAAAAAAAGCCGACGCCGCTGCTGTGCAGCAAGAGTGCCTCAAGCGCCGGAAATGTGCATGTCTTGGTCTAGAGCACATATTTTCTGCATTTGCGATTGAAACTGGGTCCCTGGGGCCCGGGTGCTCTTCAGCTTTTCAAGGAGGTCCCACGTCGGCTGGTAGAGGCCTCCCGTGACAGGCGTGCTGGAACATATCTCGCTCAGAGAATCAGCATTGCTATCCAGCGTGGCAATGCTGCCAGCATTCTTGGCACGCTCCCGCATGATTCCGGCTTGGGTCAGATCTTTTATCTATTAGTATATAGTAATAAAGATATAAAGTTCTGTTCTATGTTAATAAAGAAGTTATCCAAATTATTTTGTATTACTTTGGGCTAAGTTTGTATTATTATGAGGTATAATTTTTGTTTTTAATAACTATTAATATTAAAATTATATAAAGAAACAGTAAGGTTAATTTATTGCAATAATTACATAAGGGCAGCCCATGTATTCAAGGATGTATGTAGTGCCTAAGAGACGGCGACGGACTCAATTATATTCAGTAAAAAGAAGGTTGTAACAACTCTGTCTACCTCTTCGGGGACCTTTGTGGGAAGGCGTGAATGTATATTATTATGTCCGCGTTGAGCTTAGAATCTCAGAAGAACCTAAAATTTTCCCGAGATAAAAAGCTTCCTATGTGTTAATCCATGTTATAAATTATCTGTGTTCCAAATTTAATCCAAATCCGTTGAGTAGTTTTTGTGTGAAAGAGTAACAAACATCCATCCATCCATCCATACTCACAAACTTTCGCATTAGTAGGATAATGAATCTAATGATTATAATCTATTATAATCCAATAAAATAACAAAAAGTGTATCTATCAAGAAATTATTAAAATGTGCCTTAAATTACTAATACTGGTCTGGCGTTATCCTCTAAAAGACTATTGGGGTCGGCACAAGGTAGATCCAGTCCGATGCAGCTAGTAACCCGACAAATATATAAAGTGGCTGACTGCGGTCTGAATGTCACAGACCGAGGTCTAACTTTCTAGATCAAATAGCCAAAGTACACAACGGAAAAGCAACGAGAGTAACCGGGTTTGAGGATATTGATGAATGTAGAGGAAGCAAAAGAGGTGTGGTGCAAGTCAAGAGTTTATTGTTCTGTGATTTCGAAATGTCTTCAGAAGCCTGTAATATTCCCGTGTCTGTAGTTTTCTACAGTTTATGTATAACTAGCTGTTAGTTTAAAGACAAAAACCTATGTCCTTCCTTCCCTAGGATGCAATCTATCTCCTTGTAAATTTTTATTAAGTTCCGTTCAGCCGTTTAGTCCTGAAAAACTAGCAAACAAATAAACAGAGTAAAATTCGCATTTATGATTATATTATTATTAGTATGGATTATTAATGCCACAGTAGGCAGGCTCCGCGTACTCGCTAGTAGTGTGAGCATTCACGTATCGACCATCTTCGAACACATTGCCGTATTCCACGCTCGGCTGGACCACTTCACTGTACTGCGGCTCATCCTCACGTCTCGTCACAAGTCTGTCTGCGCTCGCGTCTTTGTCAAACTGTACTTGAGCGTAGTTTAATTTCTCATTGTTAACAATCACTTCGTTACCTCCACCTGCAACTTCTGCGTACTCTCCGTTGCTTGCGTTATTAATATGTTTAGGGCGATCTATTTTTGGTATAGGTCTGGTATAGAGGGCATCCAAGTTGTTTTGGTACTGGGCCCCACAGCCTGCCGATTGCGAGGTGGTATTAGCTTCGGCATAAATGGGCTCCTCCCATTGATTCGGCTGAGGCAGTGGGGAGTTGTTGGATAAATTCTCGTAGTTCCCTTCAGTGTGTCGTCTCTGAAATAAACCATTGAATCGCTAATGCTGTGTATAAGATTAATGGATGTATAGTTGATTGGATTGTACTGGCTCTCTTTTTATTGTATGAATTATGTTGATTTGGGTATTTAATCACTTTAGGTTTAGACTTACTGACTAAGGAAGGGTTTTTGGAAGTACCACCACTAAGCGATGAAAATTCTCTCTACTACGCTTGGGAAGCCGCGGGCAAATGCTAGTATCCAATATATAATAACTAACCTTTTTGTCCATAATCATTCTTGAGAGATGGGTGCATCAAGTAGCCAACTAATAAGATTACACACGTCGCTCCAAAGGCAACGGTTCCCATGATCCAGGGGCTGATTTCTAAAATGTTACTAGTGAAAGAATGGTTGAACATCTGTTTGTTATGGTCGGCATGGCGGGGATTATATTATACCCCAGTGCTGCAAGCGTCTATAAGCTACGGTAACCGCTTACCATCACGCGGGCGTATGCTACTTTGCCAGTGGTTCATAAGTCTCTTATATGAAGAGGTTAGGCACTACCACAACCGCGATAGTGTATTGTCACGTTGAAGAAAAATCGGCCAAATGCGAGTTGGACTCTCACAACGAGGATTCCTTGATAACACATACAAAATCATAGCTAAGAACACTTTCTTTAATTCACCTATGTAACAAAAGACACGACATCAAAATCGGTACCGCTTAGGAGCTACGGTGCCACAGACAGACACAGATACACACGTTAAACTTAAAACCTCTTTTTGCGTTGGTCTTAAAAATACCTTGAATTGTTATCCTTTCTGTTGTGGTCGTTGTGAAAGTGTTGGAGGCCGAAGTGACTTCATAACTTGGCCTTTGGGTTGGTTGGTTGTGGGAATAACCTGTCAAAAGATAGGTAGGGCGATTTGGGATTTCCCGTGGGTTTTCCCATTTAAATTGGAGCCGCCCGACTGGGGACTGTACTCTGTACCTCCACCTTACGGAAGACCGCAGTGAAATAGCACTACTTGATGTAGTGTTATGTTTCTGCGGTAAGTAAGGTTGCCAGTGCTCCACGAGGATACGCTGGGCTAGTAGTAATGCTGCTAGCACAGTGAGTCCCCATCAACAACATGGTTGAAAATCTGTTAGTGATACCCTGGTATTGTTAGCTATAGGCTACGGTGACTGCTTACCATCAGATGGGCCGTATTCTTGTACGACCTTAGTGGTATAAAAAAAAAGTTTTGGTGCTCATCATTGATATAGAATAGGTAAGTGGTGTTTTTTTTTTACTTTTGAATATTCTTTTCGTATGGCGCGCGCCCACCCAAATTTGGCGCATTCTTGCTCATTTGGATCATCGGCCCCCCCGAGCATAACGGTTAACTTACCAATGTTGGAAGATATCAGGTAGAGAGTAACCTTTGTTTTGTAGTTATTAGCGTCGCAAATAAAGCTGTAGCCATTATTATATGATTCCAACTGCTGTTTCATTTCCGCTGCCTCGCAAGATGTTTTCACTATTTTCGAATGTGAATCATCGTGTTTACCTGATAAAAAAAATGCTCAGAATATAGATTATCATCATCATATATCATCATATATGTAGTAATAAAAACGTCTTTATTTTCTTTCATTAAACTCTTTAATTTTCCTTATAACAATTATTTTCTTAATTCATAACGTCCTGTCCTGTATCTGTCGTCGTCGTCCTTTTTATCCCCTCTCTCTCACCCTTCCTTCCGTCCCTTTCACTCCCCTAACGTTTTGTTTTCGCTTTGTACTCCATACGTTCCGCAACCTAGCACGCATCTCACGTTTCGTTCGCTTTTAAACACAATCCCACATATAGATAGCAGAGCATATACGCCTATGTTTTTTTCTGTCGTAGTTTTTTTTATACCACTAAGACGGCAAACAAGTTGTTGAGCAATGCAGTACAGAGAGTCCTCACTCTCTGTACTGCATTACTCCTAGCGCAGCGTATCCTCGTGGAGCTCAGGCCACCTTACTTACCGCAGAAACACAACACTACATCAAAGTAGTGTTATGTGACTGTGGTCTTCTGTGAGTAGGAGGTACAATCCCCAGTCGGGCGGCTCCAATTTTCATGGGAAAACCCATGGCAGACCCCAATTCACCATACCTCTCTTTGAAAATATGCAAATACATCAAGTAGGATGAGCATTTGAATATAGCCCACATGACGTGTGTGTGTGTGTGTTTGTTGGTTGTGTGTGTGCGTAATGCCAAATAGCTGATTTCGAACAATGTTTTACTTTATTTTTGCTGGAGAAAGAGGTATGTTTGTAATGTTTTTTTTATACCACTAAGCTGGCAAACAAGCACACGGCCCACTTGATGGTAAGCGGTCACCTTAGCCTATGGACGCTTGCAACACCAGGGGTACCACTCGCGCGTTGCCAACCCTAATATGTTGTAACTGTTGACATTATTGTAAATTGATTGTATTACCTTCGTGATTAAGGTATTGTAAAATTGTATGGCAGTATGCATATTTATTTGGTGCTGAATCACTTTTACATTGGACATATACTGTTTCCCCGGCTTCATAATAGTACTCTCCCAGCGCGTCGTAATCTGATAAGAGATCGGTTTCTTTTGTTTTCACTGGATTGCTGTTCACTAATAGAAGTGCTGCATCTGGAGAACAATAAAGAAATATAATTATAATTCATGCTATTATAATAATCACATTTTTAAAATATACATTGCACAACATTCAGTCAAATGCGTAGCTATAAGAACAATGGACTTTCACCTTACGAATCACTACCTATACCTAATTTAGATATTGAAGAGATTCGTAAAACAACTGGAATGAGAGAAGTTTACGCCTATAAAAAAGCAAATGAGTGATGACAAACTGACTATTAAAATAATGATAAGAATATACATATTTTTGAGATTGATGAATGTTAAAGCAGCCAAAGAGATGTATGTATAAGTCAAGAGTGAAATTGCGGTCTATACTCTCTGCCTACCCCGTGAGGGGCTCAACATAAAGATCTGTATGTAGGAAAAATAACTTACTTCGGTTTCGGTAACGCACTTTGAATATGCACGTAGGATCATTGTCTTGAACTTGGAGCTTGCACGACCATTTCGTGCCCATTTCCGGGGACACATTTTTAACCTGTTATAAATACAAATCTCTAAACTATCTTATTTATAGGGTACCTCAAAAGGAACCCTTATAGGATAACTTTGTTGTCCGTCTGTCTGTCTGTGTGTCAAGATTTTTATCACAAGAACGCGTGGAGTTATCAATTTAAGATTAATACCCGTGATATGGTCTCTTTCGGTTGTAAAATAATCAAACCTGTAAGTCAATACTAAGAATACATATGACCGTTTAAGTCGCAAATTTTCGCATATTTTGCGATTTCACAAGGGAATCAAAACCTATAGGGTACTTCCCGTTGACCTAGATCATGAAATTCGGCAAAAAGCAGTGTCTTAGAGCACAAGTAAAGGAAAAGATCTGAAAACCGTAAATGTGCACTTATTTTTTTAAATGCGAATTTACTATAATATTCCTGAATCACGCTGTTGAGAGTCACCGACGAATAATGAACTCATTTGAATTTCACCTACTTTTCAATCAAGCAAGTTCATGCAAGTTCGACCCGCACTAGGCCGGTTTTTATTTGTTATCAGAACACTCAAGAAAATATTTCTCAATACGTTCTTTTCATATTAGGACCATTTGCTGCTAAGTCCAATGGAATTGCTAACAGAACCGCCTATGCAGTAAGAACCTTTTGATAGGTAAGAAGGTCATTTTGCATATCATCATCATCACCATCATCATCCTTTATTGTCCCGCTGCTGGGTATAGCCCTTTCGTTTGCAATGCCATTCACCTTGCTCACTAAACTGCCCTTACTTGCAGCGGCGTCCGAAAGACGGGTCCATGGACTTCCATAATGGTTGAGGAGGGCGATGGCTGCTTTCGCGTCATACTTGTGAACAGGTGCCGCTTGGGGAGGCTGGCCATCAAGCTTTTTTAAATAACTACTAGCTTACATCTTAATTTTAAGCGTTATATCCTTTATGTGTTAATAATTTTTTTTGTGTTATCAATTGTTTTTATATATTCTTTTGTGAAGTAGGTATTCATGTTAAGTTAGTATTTGAAATGTAAACTATATTTCTTTTGGTTTTTAAAAGAGTAATTGCTGAGTTTCTAGTCGGATTCTTCTCAGTAAAACCGACCTTCCGAATCCGGTGGTAGATTCTGACGATTTAAAAGTGCTTGCCTGTAAAGTCTAGTCAAATAAAGATCTTTTTGAGATATTTTTTGACCCCCGATTTTGAATGGTGCCTACTCATCTAGCAAGCATCTAACGCTTCAATGGGTTACAATTCCACATTGCTCTAGTGCTAGATATGAGGGCTTAGGTTTTTCGTAATTTGTCGATCCTTTACACACTCTCTTCAATCACTCCTTTCTCTAATATCATCTTTAACACAACCCATCCATCTCTTCTTGACCTTCTTCGTCCCGAATACTAATCTACCTTAATTTTCATCGGTCTTTTGTATTCTTCTATGCACCTCCACATTCCCTTTCTCCTCATATACTTCTCACAATACCATATCTTTTCGGAATTCGTCGCTATTTAACACCCACACTTATCACTCGCAATAACATTTGCATTTCAAACAATAAACATTATAATACCACATACCGTCAGCTTGACTCCTATGTTTTGCTTTTCAAATCCACTGGCAATCACTACTTTGCTGTTGTACTTATTAGAACAGCTGAAATAAAAGAATGGATAGAATATAATTATATTTTATAATGCACACAGCAAAGGACTCGAATTCTCTCCCTTCGTCAGTGTTCCTTGAATTCTAAAACCTTTAAGACTAGAGTTAATAGGCTACTAACGGATAAATGAGTTCCACCTTCCACCACATCTTCTTCTTCTACTTCCTAGCTATGACAATCAATCCTCTTCAAGGAAATTTTTTGCTAGTGTCAAGTGTTAGAGAATTTTTAAGTTTCTAATCTTTTTTGTGTTTATTTATTAAAATACCTAGTGTCATCCATTTTTATGTTTATGGGAGTTTCTGGAAACAATCCACGGCAGTAGCAAATCGCAACATGCCTTCAGATCTGAGGTAACCTATTGATCAAAATGATAGATCACTTCACACAAAGGCCATATCACAGCATTATTTCCAATGTTCCTTTTTAAATCAGACACTAAATGAAACTTTACTGCACTTTTTTTTTATACCACTACGGTGGCACACAAGCATACGGCCCACCTGATGGTAAGCAGTCACTGTAGCCTATAGCCGCTAGCAATACCAGGGGTATCACTAACGGGGTGCCAACCATGTTGTTGATGAGGACTTGCTGTGCTAGCAGCAATACTCCCATAGCCCAGCGTATCCTCGTGGAGCTCTGGCAACTTTACTTACCGCAGAAACACAACACTACATCTAGTAGTGTTATTTCACTGCGGTCTTCTGTAAGACGGAGGTACAGTCACCAGTCGGGCAGCTCCATTTTAATTGGGATTACCCACGGGAAATCCCAAATCGCCCTACCTCTCTTTTTGAATATAATTACATACTAAATAAAGATCATTCTAACAACACAATTTACGAGACACCGGAAAAAATCTCAGCCACTCAGTAACTTACTTGGCATTTTGTATTTTCATGCCCCTGGGAGATATAATATTCATTTCCATCGGCTGATCGGCTAATAGGACAATGTTTTCAGGCGAACATGTCATATCTCTATGTAATTTAACATCTATCGTTACGATGCCTGAAAAAATAACAAATATGATCAAAACTAGGTACTTGTTGGAGCGCCTGCAAGAAGAATGATGTCATAATCAAAAAAACAAAAATCATTTATTCAGTTTAGGCCTTAGGGCCTGGCTTTAGACCTTCATAAGTGCCTTATTAGTAAAGCTCTTATGAAGGTCTAAATTACAATTTATGCAACTCTGTTTAGAAAAGATAGATGGAGCTTTGTGAACGATGAAATGACGTAGTGTGTGGGCAAGTGATAGTAATATCCCTGGTATTGCTAACGACTATCGGCTGCGGTGACTGCTTACCATCAGGTGGGCCGCATGCTTGTGTGCCGCCTTATCTAGTAGTATGTAAAAAATAGTACAATATTTAAAAAGTATGAAGCTTACCTACACTATATATTCTATTTTTTTATTATTGAAGACAAAGGATTACAATAAATGTTATTTAATCATTGTCTTAAAACATATGCTAGGTTTAACTAGACAACTGGCTCTCGTCATACAAAGTTTCACATTATATTGTATGGTGTATAAATTTGAATTTAAATTTCCAATATTATGTTTAATGTATTTAAAAATCAATAAACGAGTTTATTATTATTCCCATTATTAATTCTTAGTCTAGGTGATTTTTTTTACAATATTTTAAAATAAAAATAAAAATATAGTATTATCATTATTTTATTAAAACTATTTTTATTGCTATTTTATTACCTTACTACTTAATTATATTGCAGTGATTTTAAAAAAAAAATCAGTATTTTGAAAGTTTCTTTAAAAACTTTATAAAGTTTTAAAATCTGTAACCGCTTACGGAAAATAATATTTAAAACCCGCGCTAAACAGTGATATTTGATAAAATCCGGAATTACAAGGTAAATTTGACTCCTCCTATTATTGTAGTCGGCTATTATTGTAGTATTATTATTCATAAAAATCTGATATATAGTTTAGGCGCTACGGTGGAAAATACGTACAATCAAACATACACTGCTTAAATAATAACCATTCATTTTGGCTTCGCCGTAGTCGGGTCATAAGAAGTGGAGGAATCTGACACACCATAGGCTTATAATAGATACATATATACATCACACACACGCACATACATACATATAATCACGTCAAGTCCCTCACGGGGCAGGCAGAGTTTTTTTTTATACCACTTAGTTTGCACACACGCATACGGCCCACCTGATGGTAAGCAATCACCGTAGCCTATAGCCGCTAGAAATACCAGGGGTATCACTAACGGGGTGCCAACCATGTTCTTGATGAGGACTCACTGTGCTAGCAGCACTACTACCAGCCCAGCGTATACTCGTGGAGCACTGGCAACCTTACTTACCACAGAAACACAACACTAAATCAAGTAGTGTTATTTCAGTCCCCAGTCGGGCGGCTGCAATTTAAATGGCGTAATCCACGGGAAATCCCAAATCGCCCTACCTCTCTTTTTAAATTAAAGTATAGTCAGTCTCGACTTACACTACGCCACTTCATTGCAGTAAAATTATGTTAGTACAGACATCATTATACACAAAAATAACTATACAGGTAAAAATAACTTTACACACAGCAAGGTAGTAGTTATGGGCTACATTGTGCTTCATTTTATTATAGTACTAGTAGTAATGATTGAGTAAATACCTGTATCGGCCAGATTATTACCGACAAATAATATTAAAATTAAAAATATCATTGTACTGTACATCACTTGTAATGTTCCATAGTCTTTTGTGCTACTGAATATAGCACGCTGACGGAGCTGCTTGATAACACCACGCTGTCCATGATTTAATATTATTCATGGATTTGTCCGTCTCTTACGCACTACATACGTCCTTGAATTTCTTCTCGGACGTATGCAGGTTTCCCACGATGTTTTCCTTCACCGTAAAGCTCGTGGTGTGACTAATCACTGCACTTAACATTTAAAAAAAAGTGATGGTACCATTTAGTACAGACCGGTGGAATTCGAACTTGCGTCGTTGGAATAGCAGACAACGCCTCATACCACCACAACGGCTGTTACATTATCAAGTACTAGCTGTTACCCGTGGCTTCGACCTAGTGGTTTTAGAGAAAAACCTTAATTATGTAGGGAGCCGCACGTTCACTGACGATATACAAACTTTCAAACCCTGTTTCACCCCTTTCAGGATTATTTATTATTAAAGTATAGCCTTCCCGAGGAAATCTATCTCATTGTCAAATTTCATTACCAACAGTTCAGATTTATTCGAGTTGTATTTTAGCCCGTGCCTCACTACATAGTTCTCACATATATTCAAAAATCTTGCAAGGCCACCAACGGTCGGGCTCAGCAGCGCCATGTCATCGGCATAGCTAATGTTGTTGACGCTCACATCTATACTAATATTATAAAGCTGAAGAGTTTGTTTGTTTGAACGCGCTAATCTCAGGAACCACTGGTTCGAATTGAAAAACATATTTTTGTGTTGGATAGCCTCTTTATCGAGGAAGGCTTTAAGGTATACTAGTTGCCTGCCACGGCTTCGCTCGGGTAGAGAAAATAATTGATAAATGTCTACCCGTGCGAAGCAGGGGCGAGCCGCTAGTCATCTATAAAACGGCCCGTATGGGTGCTGCTGAGCGCGATCAGCTGATTTATATACAGGTTAAACAGTCTTGGAGCTTAGCTGCCACACTCCATACTTTTGTGTGTCATCATTTGAGTATGTATTGGCCCACTTTACAAGTTCTCCCGCCTTCCCAAGCTTTTCCCATAACATGTCATACACAACTAGATCAAATGCCTTAGAAAGATCTAAAAAGTAGGCATATAATACGATCCATGCAGCGCTTTAGTCTTGAAAAGGTAACAAACAAACAGAGTTTAGTTTCGCATTTATTATATTAGTATGTATTTATGTATTTTGTTTTAGTTTTGTCCCTGTAAATTAACATTCATGGCCACCACACGTATTCCTTTGCTGCCATATAAGCACAAGCATTAAATTTTTCCTCATTTCAACTAAATTACTGAAATTGGTATGTGTTCAAAATACACATTGTTAAGGACAAACAAAATGACAGAGACTAATTTCGTTAAATATGCATATCTGAGTACATATAATGAGTAATTTCATTTATTCAGATGTGTAATTCAAGCCGAGGTGGCCTTGTGGTTGAAGCAACGGCCTGTCATCTGATGTCAGAATGTACCAATGAGTTTTTCTAAGCTTAAGTACAATACGGCCGACGTAACTTGGCGAGTCTGAACATAGGCTTTGCGAACTTTAGCGCATGTACACTCGTGTAGAAAACTGTTGATGCCAATTTCTTTTTTATAAACCAACTAGCATAAGCCAAAATCTCAAAACTCGAAAATCGCTCAGCGGTTTTCGAGTTTATCGCGAACAGACGCGGCAGAAAAATAACTCACTGTAAAAATTTAATTTCGATACCTCACCTTTCGATAGTGGCAGATTTTTACCATAAAACACAATATTGTTTGCACGTAATTCTTTTACTTATTATTAACACTTAATATATTTACACTTTTATTATTTAATCACTGTCACTAAGGGGGGAAATGCCTAACATAAAGTCGTCGGCTCCTTGCGTACCATGTGAGGTACTTGGCATAGTTTCATCATCGTAACCGTCGCTCTCACTTTCAGTCTCACTTTCCGAATCTGAAGCTGTATTAATGATGAATTGTTCCGTCATTTCGTCAATTATATGGTCGCTCTTTCTATATTCATCTTCGACCTCTTGCACTTTTCTGCATAAAGCACTCCATTCTTCCTGTTCCATTAAATTAACTTTTTCCTTTATGAGTTCCATTGTCCGGGTAACGTTCCAGTCGACGTTTTTAGCGGCTACGTGCCCTTTTATGGCAGCCCACGCCATCTCGATGGGGTTTAAATCGGGATGGTATGGGGGTAAACGAAGGACTTCGTGGTTGTTTTTTTTAAACAATTCGTCTATGACGTATCTTTTATGTACGTCTTTGTTTTTTTTTATAAGGTCATAAAGTTGCGGTTTACGCATGTCCTTTTCATAGGGTATACCCTTTTCTACTAACCACGATTCCATTTTTGCCTTCTTGTCATTAGATGTAGGCGCCGGATTCATAAGTTTGTTGTGGTACGGAGCATTATCGATGACCACCACCGCGTTAGGGCTCAAATTTGGGATCAGTTGAGTCCGTAACCATTTCTCATAATTTGTGAAATTCATATCATCGTGATAGTCTCCCGTTTTATTTCCAGATTTGAACATAAGAAGGGCGTTCGGAACAAATCCTGCTTCTGACCCAGCGTGTACCATGACTATCCGCTGACCTTTTGATATCGGGCGTTTTAGTCCTTGAGCGGAACCATCTGACCACGCCTTACCTTTTGTATGTGATGAGTGGGCATACGACTCGTCAGTGAATACAATTGGTCGCCCTTCATCTCTGTATTTTTTTATTGCCTTCAAGTATACAATCCTTTTCAGGCGAATGTCGGTCTTCTCTATTAGAACCATTCTATTAGTTTCGGTCTTTCGCCACTTGAAACCCAAGTTTTTGACTATTGTCTTTAAGCTCGTTTTAGCACCTTGAAAATTTACATCCCGTTTGAGTTTTACTAGTAATTTGTTTATTGTCGGCATTTCTTTTTCGGTTTTGTGGAAGTTGTGAATGCATCTTTTAATTACACCCTGGTCAAAATTATCAATATTAGTAATAGGTTTCGATCTAGATCTTTTTTTACCAGGCGTGCGGAATACCGAAAGTAAACCCGAAATATTGCCTTCAGTTGCAATCCGCTGTATTGTGCGTTGCGACACACCAGTTGCGTTAGCAACTCTTAAATAAACGTTGTCTACATCTTTTACGCCTTCTTCTTTTTCTTTTTTCATATATTGTGTTAAATCATAAATTATTTTTCTCGCCTGGCGATTTAAGACGCTATTATGCTTTGGTGGCATATTTAGCGAATAATATATGTGGCAACACACACTTGCAAATAACACAAATAAAACAAACTTAATAATCTACAATTATCACTAAACAATAACAACGAAAACTTTTGTCACCGACTTTACTCAAGACAGAGACAGCGACGCGAACACGACACCAATGCTGACGTGTGACTGAGACGTATTAGTGTATCGAGCATTGCCGAATAAGCACGAAGTGTTACGAAGTTACCAAAAAGGGATGTCAAATACGCGTGCCTAAGGGTGTTGTTTAATCGATTTTTATTGGAATCGATTAAAATTAAGTCATAAAAATATATTTTATTGTTATTTTATAACGAAGTTTTAAATTTTCGCAAACAGTCGTTACTCAAGTAGTCGTTAATAGATAACTGATATTTAAGTAGATCATGTCTTTCAATCGAGAAAATTGCATATTAAATTAGATTTTTTTTAATTTACTTTGAAATCTCGTTTATTAACAACAAATTTCACTGTATTTGTAAATCTATTACGTTAAATATCTTATATACAGAAACATCAATAAATTCCAAATAAAACTAATCGATTGCGATAATTGATTGAAAAAAGGGTCGATTGTGTTTACGTAACATCACATCTCTAGCTTAGACAACCGCCCCCCGCACGTCGCCTCATACCACCATTTGGTTCCTAAAAAGAGCTATTGCGCAGCCTTCTGCACGAACTTATGACTCGCCAAGATACGCCGGCCGTATTGTACAGTAATTAGTCACACCATGAGCTTAAAAAGAGAGGCAGGGCGAAATTAGGATTTCCCGTTGGTTTTCAATCAATGGTTTTTGCATTAAAATTGGAGCCGTCCGACTGGGGAGTGTACCTCCACCTTACGGAAGACCGCAGTCAAAAAACACTACTTTGATGTAGTGTTGTGTTTCTGTGGTAAGGTTTTCAGTGCTCCACGAGGATACGCAGCGCTAGTAGTAATACTGCTAGCACAGTGAGTCCTCATCAACAACATGGTTGGCAACTCGTTAGTGATACCCCTGGTATTGCTAGCGGCTATAGGCTGCAGTAACTGCTTACCATCAGGTGGGCCGTATGCTTGTGTGCAACCTTAGTGGTATATTAAATACATACAAAAGATTCCGCAATAAAAGACTCCGAAACATTCATCAGGAAAAACATAGGTTTAATTGTTATTGTATCCTTATTGCGCATGTGCAAGTTGCACTGTCGCCATTGGATTCTATTTTAATGTACTGTCTTTCAATTTATTTCTTATAATAATAATAATAATGACAATCTAAAAAAATAAGAAAATATTTTTAAAATTATTTCATTCTGAGGCATGAGAAGTATCAGTACCATAAATGGCCATTTTCCGTCTGTTGTAATTATAACTTAATATTATAAACATTTATTGACACAAAACAGATTAAACTATTTACAAAAACATATATTATATACCGACATATTACCTACCTGATATGTTTTTGTAAATAGATTAATCTGTTTTGTGTCAATAAATAATCCATACAAATAAATACCTACCTATACCTACCTACTTATAGATTAAAGATCTGACCCAAACCAGAATCATGCGGTAGCGTGCCAAGAATGCTGGCAGCATTGCCACGCTGGATAGCAATGCTGATTCTCTGAGTGAGATATGTTCCAGCACGCCTGTCACGGGAGGCCTCAACCAGCCGACGTGAGACCTCCTTGAAAAGCTGAAGAGCATCCGGGCCCCAGGGACCCAGAGTTTCAACCGCAAATGCAGAAAATATGTGCCCTGGACCATGACACGCATATTGCCGGCGCTTGAGGCACTCCTGCTGAACAGCAGCGGCGCCGCCACCGAGGTGCCAGGAAGGGGTATCGACACATATTGTATCCCACACCATGGGCCGACCCAATAAGCATTTTATATATTGAATGATTTTGGATTTGCCGTGGGATTTCCTATTTAAATTCGAGCCGCCAAACTGGGGACTGTACCTCCACCTTACAGAAGACCGCAGTGAAATACCACTACTTGATGTAGTGTTGTGTTTCTGCGGTAAGTAGGGTTGCCAGTGCTATACGAGGATACGCTGGGCTAGTAATGTTGCTAGCACAGTGAGTCCTCATCAACAACATGGTTGGCAACCCGTTAGTGATACCCCTGGTATTGGTAGCGGCTATAGGCTACGGTGACTGCTTACCATCAGATGGGCCGTATGCTTGTGAACCACCTTAGTGGTATAAAAAAAAAACAGTACACACTCGCTTTTTTCCAGAGTGGACAAATTCTCAAATAATATGAAATCATGGACAGTGTCGTGTCGAGTTACCGTCACCGTGCCTATATTCAGTAGGTAGTACACAAGACTGTTGAACATTACAAGTGATGTACAGGACAATGCTATTATTAATATTGTTCTTCGGTAATAATCTGGCCGATACAGGTATTTATTTTATTATTCTTATTTATTATATATAAGCTTAAAGTGTCTCACTTCTAAATTATTTATTAGTTAAGCAATTTAACCAACGCCTTCAAAAAACAGAAAAGTTGGTAGATATTTTTTTTCATACGACTAAGGTGGCACACAAGCGTACGGCCCACCTGATGGTAAGCAGTCACCGTAGCCTATAGCCGCTAGGAATACCAGGTATATCACTAACGCGTTGCCACGTTTCTCTTTTTAAGCTCATGGTGTGATTAATCACTGTACTCAAGCTTAGAAAAACTCATTGGTTCAGGCCGGAGTTTGAACCTGGGTCTTTAGATGGCTAATGATGAATGTGATCATAATTGTACTTTATTATCTTATTTACTTTATTACAGTATTAAATATATAATTATTACATAACTTTATAATTAAACTACAACATTATTGTACTTTATTGTTTTCTAGGTGAAGCACTTCTTTTAGTGAACGGCAATCCAATGACGATCAGACAAACTAATCACTCATCGTATCATCACGTGGAGTGCCATTTTAAAGCTGGTAAAAAAACTTGTACAGATATAAGCAACAACACTGCACTGCACCGAACAATTGTAATATCTTCCCAAGGTAATGCAAATAATAAAATATATACTAGCTTTTTGCCGCAGCTTCGCACGCGTGATAAATTGAATAAGTCATCATGTATCTATTTATGAATTACAGCTTTTGTCCGCGGCTTATAATATAAGTACCTAATTTCATGCGATTAAGTTTTTTTTTTATACCACTAAGGTGGCACACATACATACGGTCCACCTGATGGTAAGCAGTCACCATACCCTATAGCCGCCTGCAATACCAGGCATATCACTAACGAGTTGCCAGCCATGTTCTTGGTGAGGACTCACTGTGCTAGCAGCATTACTACTAGCCCAGCGTATCCTCGAGGAGCACTAGCAATCTTACTTACCGCAGAAACACAACACTACATCAAGTAGTGTTATTTCACTGCGGTCTTCTGTAAGGTCGGAGGTACAATCCCCAGTCGAGCGGCTCCAATTTAAATGGGAAAGCCCACGGGATATCCCAAATCGTCCTACCTAAGTAATGCTGCTAGCACAGTGAGTCCTCATCAACAACATGGTTGGCAACCCGTTTGTGATACCCCTGGTATTGCTAGCGGCTATAGGCTACGTTGACTGCTTACCACCAGGTGGGCCGTATGCTTGTGTGCCACCTTAGTGGTATAAAAAAAAGCTTCGGAAAAAAACAAATCCGGACTACTATACAACTTTTCATTTGATTTTTTTTCGCGTTTTACTTTCACCTACAGTACTTTACTTAAATTGTCAATTTTATTTGGAAAATAATTCGGGGCCAGTGAGCCTCCACTTCTTTGTTGCCCCGAGGCCTCCAGACCTCCAAATCCGGCATTGAGCGCCTCTATTTTTAGTCGTATTTAGAATATTAACACTAAAAATAAAAATAAAACATCGTTTTCTAGATGAAGCAATTCTGCTAGTGAACGACAATCCAGTGCTGACTAAGGAAGGCATCTCATCAGAATACAACGCGGTAGGAGACTACTATTTTGATGCCGGAGAAACAGTGCATGTTGCGTGCAATAGTCGAGCGCAATATAAATATTGGATAGACAACAATATTGATCGGGTGTGTGATATACGGATTCGATACTTCAATTCCAAAGGTAGTGCATCAAAACTCTCTCTTCGTCTTGTATCCCATTCCGGACCAATGCGGACAATTTTTTTCAAACAAAGAAAATTGTCAAGATTGTTAAATCTTGAAATAAACTGAAACAAAAATTTAATTTTATTGTTTTTTATAGTTATTGAAAAAAAACATTATTATATTCCATGATAGTTGCTTACGTTGTATATTATATGTATACATTTCACCAATTTAGTTCGTCATTCAAGATATACAGACGTTGATTAAGTATTGCATATATTAAAAAATCTATATAAATAACTAGCGGCCAGCCCCGGCTTCGCACGGGTAGACATTTATTTTGTCTACCCGTGCGAATTTTTCCTGAATTTTCTTTGCTATAAACCTCACGGAGCCTGAGACCTTTCCAACGAATGCAAAACCGTGGAAATCGGTTCGTGCGTTCTGGAGTTGTAGCGTCAGGAAGGAAAACCCGACCTATTTTTATATAGTAGATAAATGACCTTATTCAAATATGAGAATTGACATACAACTATAATTACAGATACCACAACCATCTTTACTTTATGTTAATTTTAAATGTAGGCTTTTTATAGCTTTACGTTAAAGATTATTGTGGCCAATATTCGGATTATAAGTTTTCATAGTTCTTGCAATAAATCAATTTTAGAAAAGTTAGAAGTGCACAGAAAACGTGCAGTGCGCTCTATCTCGCACATTTGGAAACTTCATTCTAATCTTTATGTTGCCTTAAAATACCTTATAAGTGGTCGTCTTCTTATTATATTTTAATATTGTAGGAAAGCTTACAGCTAATCTACATCTACACTTCTACACTATCTACACTAATATTATAAAGAGGAAAGATTTGTATTTTTGTGGGCTTGTATTGAATGGGCTCCGAAACTACTGGACCGATTAAAAGAAATCCTTCACCGTTAGAAAGCTAAATTATCACTGAGTAACATAGGCTGTATATTATACTAGCTGCCCGCCCCGGCTTCGCACGGGGTGGACAAAATACTTGATAAATGTCTATGCTCCGAAACTAATATCTACCCGTGCGAAGCCAGGGCGGGCCGCTAGTATTATCATATAAGGGTTACACAATAAAATAAGAAGGCAATTTAAAAAGTTTCCACGTATAGCTAAGGTAGCTTATACCGATGATACTGATACTGAGATGATAATAACAGTTATTCACTTTGTGTCGTTATGTTTTCAGGTGATAACGTTCAATCAGATGGTCCTAAGTCTAAAGAATGTGAGCCAGCAACACTTGAATTGAAACTGGACACACATTCGGATAATAGTTACGTTATATGTGAGGCTTATGAATACAAGACCAAGATTACTCTCCATCTCTCTCCGCTCCTTATGCGTATGCATGGTAAGTATGTATACACGCACACATATATCCTTATTGGCAGTTACGAGGCCCAAATAAACGTCATATAGAACATTCATTCAAGCCGTGGTGGCCTTGTGGTTGAAGCAACGGCCTGTCATCTGATGGGCCCAGGTTCAAACCCCGGTCTGTGTTGTAATATAGATGCAAAACAATCATTTTATGTACTTGAGTTTTATTGAGAAAAACCCTGAGTGACACAACATTTCAAACTTGACATTGTAATTAAATTATAAGTAATAACTAGCAGTACGTTCTAGGAGGTTATACTACATTACCCCCTCCCTCGGGGATTAAGGAACAAAACGTGCTGGTGGCACATGGCGCCGCTGGGACCGCCGCGGTAGCTGCGTGTCATAAGCCGCGTCTTGTGCAGACTGCTCGTCATGCGCTGTCGGCAGTGATCCACCTGACTCCCCATCGGGGCCTGGGTCTTGGGCCGCTGTAGAAGGGCCAGGCTGCTCCAAATCCCTTTTGTAATAGCACGATCTATTTGTGATCCCGTTATTTTGTGTTATATCACGCCGAAGTCTCAACTGGTCGGTATGATGACGTTTAATGATACCGTCTCTTTCCATCCGTATTTTATAAGAATATAAACCCGTACGCTCCACCACCTGTCCCGGATCTGAGCCTTTTTCTGTGGGCTTGTTGACCCAAACTCTATCCCCTACCGCGTACTCCGCTGGTACTGTCTGTTTGGCAGAAGGACGTAACTCCTGCTCAAGTCGTGCTTTTTCACAAGATTCAGCTATATTCGGTTTCAGCAAATCAAATGTGGTGCGCATACATCTGCCAAATAGCACCTCATATGGTGATCGTCCTGTTGCGTGCCGTGGCGTGTGCCGGTTAGAATAGAGAAAACTGTAAAGGCGTTCAAAAATATCCACTCTCCGATCACTGGCAAGCATATGCTCCTTGAATGTTCGTACAGCGCGTTCTGCCAAGCCATTAGTGCGGGGATGATAAGGTGTCGTTTTGATGTGAGTTATTCCGACTCTCTTACAATACTGCTTAAACTCATCAGAAATAAACTGAGGTCCGTTATCGGTAACTATATATCTAGGGAGGCCAAATGTTGCGAAAACTCCTTTAAGTTTTAATATTGTGTTCTTGGCTGTTGTTGTTTTCATAGGAATGACTTCCAACCATTTAGAGTAGGCGTCGACAATTATGAGCCATGTATATCCCATAAAAGGCCCAGCGAAATCGATATGCAGTCTGTACCAAGGTTCCGGGGGTGTTCCCCACGAGTACACGGGTGGTGTAGCTGTGTTCTTTTTGGATTGTTGACAGAGCGTGCAACCTTTTGTGAACTCCATTATGTCTTTGTCAATGTTGGGCCAGTACACATGAAGGCGAGCCATTGATTGCATCGCGTTGATTCCACTGTGTCCGTCATGTAACATCTCTAGTATCGATCGACGCAGAGTGTTTGGTATGCAAAGCCTGCCATTCCACAACAGAATGCCATCTTCATACGACATTTCGTTTCGTTTCTCGAAAAATGTTTGTAAGTCATCATTAACATTCTTTTTTGCAGGCCAATGTGTCGTGACGTATCCTTTTACTTTATTCAATATCTCGTCTTTTAATGTCTCATGTTTGAGCACAAGCTTGGTGACTGGTATGCTACTCAGTCGAAGGTGTAATAAATGTGCAAACTTTGGCAACCCTGACCGTTCTTCTAAAGTGGTATCCGTACTTGGAAGCGGAAGACGAGATAGTGCATCTGCTGGGGAGTTGTCTTTAGCAGACTGATAGTAAATGGTGTATTCGTAGCTGTTTAAAATCATAGCCCATCGAAGTAAACGGTTGCTCGCTACTTTGGGAGTTTCTCTCTCTTGACTAAAAATTCTTTCCAGTGGTTTATGATCCGTTAATAATGTAAACTGGCGTCCATATAGGTATTGATGGAATTTTGTTACAGCGTATACAATGCCTAGGGCTTCTTTGTCTATAGTTGAGTATCGGCGTTCGGCATCACTCAGCGTCCTTGATGCGTAAGCTATAGGCCTCATAGAATCTTGAATCTTATGAAATAAAACAGCCCCGAGACCTTTGTCTGATGCGTCGCTACTCAGGTATAAGGGAAGTCTTTCATCGTAGTGAATTAATGTCTGGTTTGATGTTAGTGCGTTCTTTATATCGTTAATTGTGTTTGTATCATCAGACGTCCAGCACCATCTTTGATGTTTCTTTAGAAGTCTATATAATGGCGTGCAGTGAGCGTGTAGCGATGGAATAAAACGTCCATAGTACGAGATTGACCCGAGCAATGAACGTAACTCCGATACGTTATGAGGCATGGGCATATTGTTGATGGCCTCCACTCTCTGCTCTGTTGGATGTAAGCCATATTTATCAATCTTATGACCTAAGAAGGTTACGCTGTCCTGCAACCACAAACATTTAGTAATCTGACTCTTCACACCGGCTTCTTCAAGTCTGTGTAAAACTGTACGTACACGTTTCAAATGTTCTGTTGGGCTATTGGCCGTTACAAGGATATCGTCGAGATAACAGACAACTCCTTCGAGATCATGTAGTATTTGATGCATGGTTCTTTGGAAAAGTGCCGGGGCAAAAGATATTCCGAAAGGTAAACGTTTATAGCGAAAGTATCCCTTGTGAGTAGCAATAGTTAAATATTTTCTGGAGTCACTGTGAACTTTAAGTTGTAAATATGCGTCTTTTAAGTCTATTTTTGTGAATTGTTGTCCTCCTGCTAACTTTGACGTTATCTCTTCAAAGCGAGGTAGTGGGTAGTCATCGATTTGGACGTAGCGATTTATAGTTACCTTAAAATCGGCACAGATACGAATATTGCCATTAGCTTTAATTGCAATCACTATGGGTGAAGCCCATTCGATTGGTGTTTCCATTGTGTCCACTGGTTCAATTACGCCTTCTCGAGTTAGACGCTGCAGCTCTTGATTCACTTGCTCCCGAAGTGCTAGTGGAACGGGCCGAGGTCGAAAGGCTCTAGGTATAACATTTGATGGAATATGTATTTTGGCTTCGTATCCCTTTATTGTTCCTAATCTTCCATCAAACAGCATTTTGTAGTCATCTAAAATGCGTTTCACTTCTGCCTTGGAAGTATTGGTCGTGTTGTTGCTGTATTTCGGAAGTTTTATGTTGCGCAATTTGGCTCCTTCAGGCATCGGTAAGTTAAATTCGAAACACCAATCCAAACCAAATAATGGTATGTCGTTACGTTCTGTTACAAAAGCTTCGAGTGTATTTGTGGTATTAAAGGCATGTACTGATAGGTGACATATTCCAAGAGTCTTGATTTTCACTTCGGTGTAAGCAACAAGTTGTTCGCACACTCGTAGTTTTGGTCTTCCACAGAGAATCCAAAGATTTTTACCAATCACCGAGCGCGCCGCGCCTGGATCATAAAGCATGTCTACCTCTATGTTGTTAAGTTTCGCTGGTATCATGACCTTAGTTGTTGTTTGAAGTCGATTGATTGGAACAGTATCAGTATCAGTACTGCTGTTATCTGGTGACACAGCCCTTTGACTGTCATTCTGTGTTACAAATCTTGTTTTGAATTGTTTTATTGTGGCATTTTTACTAGTTATGCAAACATTAGCAAAATGGTTCTCTTTACCACAGGCTCGACATCTTTGGCCTTTCGCTGGACACTCATTTCTGTTAGAATGATAATCATTACCACAAAAGATACACTTATTTCTGTTTGCTTGTTTCAGCTTACGTTCGTTTTGTTTCGAAATAATTTTGTTAACTGAAGGTTCCCAATTGTGTTCAGAGTTGCTCTGACATAACCGCTTACTTTGTATCACGGCCTGTTCAAGTTTATTCGCAGTACTAATAACATCTGCGAGTGTAGCATTGTTATTGGGATGTTCCTTAATCAACTCTTGCTGCCAGTTACTGTTGTTTATTCCAATGACGAGCTGGTCACGCAATCGTTCGTTTAGGCTGTTCCCAAACTCGCAGAAACCAGCTATAGCTCGCAGTTGCAATATAAACTGAGATACCGTTTCACCCTCTTGTCTAAACCTGGTACCAAATGCTACTCTTTCTGAGAGCACGTATGTTTTCCGTCCAAAATGTTCATTCAGGACGACTAAGAGTTCGTCGAATGTTTTTGTTGTAACGTCCGCAGGACGGAAATAGTCAACCAGTACCTTAAAGCCTGCAGGTCCGACGCGAGAAAGAAGAATTGTTTTACGTTTATGTTTGTTTGTTTCGTCTCCTCCGTCGAGGCCGTGCAGTTGCAGTTCGATCTGGAACCGTTGTATATAATATTCCCATTCTTCTGTAGATGGGTTGAATCGGTCGAAACTAAATTTTTCGTACGACATTTTTACTCCTCGTCGCCAGCAAAATGTTGTAATATAGATGCAAAACAATCATTTTATGTACTTGAGTTTTATTGAGAAAAACCCTGAGTGACACAACATTTCAAACTTGACATTGTAATTAAATTATAAGTAATAACTAGCAGTACGTTCTAGGAGGTTATACTACAGTCTGTACCAATGAATTGTTGTAAGCTTAAGTACAGTGATTAATCACACCATGAGCTTTCGAAAAGAGAGGTAGGGCGATTTGGGATTTTCTGTGGGATTTCCCATTTAAATTGGAGCCGCCCGACTGGGGACTCTACCTCCACCTTACATAAGACCGCGGTGAAATAACACTACTTGATGTAGTGTTTTGTTTCTGCAGTAAGTAAGGATTCCAGTGCTCCACGAGGATACACTGGGCTTGTAGTAATGCTGCTAGCACACTGAGTCCTCATCAACATAGTGGTTGGCAACTCGTTTGTAACCTATGGTCGCTAGCAATACCCCTAGTATTGCTAGCGACCATAGGTTACGGTGACTGCTTACCATTAGGTGGGCCGTATGCTTCTGTGCCGCCATAGTGGTATAAAAAAAAAAACACATAATTTATGAACATTGTTCAGATTAGTCTATTTACAAAAAACAGAAGATAAATGATTCGACCCAAACCAGAACCACGCGAAGGCGTGCCAAGAATGCTGGCTGCATTGCCAAGCTGCATAACAATGCTGATTCTCTGAGCGAGATATGTTCCAGCACGCCTGTCCCGTTCTGGAACTTATCTGAATTATGTTCATAAATTATGTGAAATTCCCCAAAAAGCTGATCAGCATCCGGGTCCCAAAGACCCACAGTTTCAACCTTTGATGTTTGGATTGATTTAGCCGAAAATAAAACGTTACAACTCCCATTTTCCACCGAAGATAATTTGGTGGCAACGTGACAGATGGTGAGTCCGTCGCCGTCTCTTAGGCACTACATACGTCCTTGAATTTATTCTTAGACGTATGCAGGTTTCCTCACGATGTTTTCCGTATCCTTAAAGCTCGTGAAGAGTAACATTTTTAGAAGATCTTATTTCTACATACCGGTGGGATTTGAACTTGCGTCGTTAGAATAGCAGGCGACGGTCATACCTCACGGCTACCATTTGCTGGAACAAATGAAATATCTGCTGGAACATATCTCGCTCAGAGAATCAGAATTGCTATCCAGCGTGGCAATACTGCCAGCATTCTTGGCACGCTCCCGCACGATTCTCGTTTGGATCAGATCTTTTATTAGGGTTCCGCCGCTAGCAATACCAGGGATATCACTAACGAGTTGTCAGCCATGTTGTTGATGGGGACTCACTGTGCTGGCAGTATTACTACTAGCCCAGCGTATCCTCGAGGAGCACTAGCAATCTTACTTACCGCAGAAATACAACACTACATCAAGAAGTGTTATTTCACTGCGGTCTTCTGTAAGGTCGGAGGTAAAGTCCCCAGTCACGCGGCTCCAATTTAAAATGGGAAACCCACCGGTAATCCCAAATCGCCCTACCTCTCTTTTTGAAAGCTCATGGTGTGATTAATCACTGTACTTAAGCTTAGAAAAACTCATTGGTATTGAAAAGTCTGTATAACTGCGAGCGTGGTAATCTACTCGGAGCAGAAATATTGACTTTCAGTGCCGGTAGCATGACAACGATTTCGTATCGCCTTCGACTATTTTTGTATTGAAAAATGAACAGTGCTGCGGCGGTGAATAGTGGAACTAAAAATTAGTATGACAATTTTGACATTTCGCGGGTTACGTTTTGGAATACTACTAGTCCAGCGTATCCTCGTGGAGCACTGGCAGCCTTACTCAACGCAGAAACGCAACACTACATCAAGTAGTGTTATTTCACTGCGGTCTTCTGTAAGGTGGAGGTACAGTCCCCAGGTACTCTGCGATTTCACAAGGGAATCAAAACCTACAGGGTATTTATTTCCCGTTGACCTAGAATCATGAAATTTGGCAGGAACCAGTCTTAAGGCACAAGTAAAGGAAAAACATTGAAAACCGTAAATATGTAGTTGTTTCTTTTTAAATGCGAATTTACTAAAAAAACCTGTTTTGCGCTGTTGAAAGTCACCGACGAATAATGACCTCATTTGAAGTTCGCCTACTTTTAACTTTATCTACAGGTGTGTACCCTCAAGCGGGAACCCTCGGTGCGCGAGTCCGACTCGCACTTGGCCGGTTTTCTATAAGTAGGTAGGCAAAGTTCTGTTTTTGTAAATATTTAGTTCTAGCATTAACATTTCTTTGGACATCCAGAAACAGTGCATAAAGTTAATATCAGCTGGAGCTTGGTAGTAGCTGCATTTTTCGGAGCGCTAGGCTCCCTTCTGCTTATCGGCTTTTGTATCTATCGCTACCGGCAACGAGCTACGATGGACAATAAGGTATATATAATATAAATATATAAAATTCTCGTGTCACAGTTTTCGTTGCCATACTCCTCCGAAACGGCTTGACCGATTTTGATGTTTTTTTTTGTGCTTATCCGGTATCTATGAGAATCGGCCAACATCTATTTTTCATCCCCCTAAATGTTGGGGGTAGTCCACCCCTAAATTTTTATTTTTATTTTTTAGACCGATTTCAAAAATTCTTTCACCGTTAGAAAGCTACATCAGCACTGAGTAACATAGGCTATATATTATACTAGCTTCCCGCCCCGGCTTTGCACGGGTAGACAAAATATTTGATATAAAAGTCTACCCGTGCGAAGCCGGGGCGGGCCGCTAGTATATATATTTTATACCTCTAAGGTGGCACACAAGCTTACGGCCCACCTGATGGTAAGGAGTCACCGTAGCCTATAGCCGCTAGGCGCTAGCAATACCAGGGGTATCACTAACGGGTTGCCAACCATGTTTTTTGATGAGATCTCACTGTGCTAGCAGCATTACTTAGTAGTAACTGGTCTAGTGCCCAGCGTATCCTCGTGGAGCACTGGCAACCTTACTTACAGCAGAAACACAACACTACATCAAGTAGTGTTATTCCACTGCGATCTTCTGTAAGGTGGAGGTACTCCAATTTTGAATGGGAAAACCCACGGGAAATCCCAAATCGCCCTACCTCTCTTTTTACAAGATTTTTATCTCCTAGCAATGTTTGTTTGCTTAGGTCAAAACTTACAAGCCGAATTAGAACCACTTCCTATTACGGAGTTGAATTTTGATGACAATGCATTGTAATGGTAAACATGACCTGCGCGAGCAAGAATAATTAGCGACAACGATTTCGTATCGCCTTCGGCTACTTTTGTATTGAAAAATGAACAGCGCTGATGCGGTGAAAAGTGGAACTAAAAATTAGTATGACAATTTTGACATTTCGCGTGTTACGTTTTCGAATACGTTGTCGACAATGTTCCTGCTACCGGCACTGTAGTGCGAGCAAGAATAATTAGCGACAACGTTTTCGTATCGCCTTCGACTACTTTTGTATTGAAAAATGAACAGCGCTGGGGCGGTGAAAAGTGGAACTAAAAATTAGTATGACAATTCAGACATTTCGCGAGTTACGTTTCGAATACGTCGTCGAAAATAGTCGAAGGCGATACGAAAACGCTGTCGGTGTCACGTTGACACCAAATTTTCATCGATGGGAAGTGGGTGTTGTAACACCTCGCCTACCTCTACGGGTACCCTTGTGGGAAGGCGTGAAGATATTTTTATTATTCTATTATCATATTATCTGCTGTACAAGGAGGTCTCGCGACGATTGATTGAGGCCTCCGGTGCCAAGAAGGCTGGATATGTAGCGCTAAGGATCAGCATTGCCATACAGCGGGGCAATGCTGCCAGCCTTCTTGGCACCCTCCCGCGTGACAACGATTTGGGACAAGTGTTTTATTTATTATAATTTTTATATTAGATTAGTTTTTTATTATTATTATTTTACATTTCTAGAAACAAGTTGCTGAAGGGAACGAGAATCGCCCTATCAGTTGCAACTCCCGTCCGCAGTCTGGCCCGAACGAAGAAGAGCGCATCTATTGTGAGCCCACTTACATCAAATCGGGATCGCACGTCGCACCCAGTGCCCAGGACATCACAACCAACCAGTTACCTGTGGGTAGTGGCTATGTTGATATGAGCAGCAACCAATATACTATTCCTAAGGCTAATTTTTCCGGAAATCAACCTCCACCTTCCGAATTGATTTATAATGAGGCTTACGACCACGTACAGTATAGGCACTAATCTTAGTGGAATCTTAGTGGGCAATCTATTGAGTCGGAAGAGCCAAAAAATTCAAGTCACATAAAATATTGGTACTTGCATAAATAAAGATTATTGAAAAAACAAAGAAACTTATCTATTTATTCATAATAAAAATATCTATACAAATATATATGTCGTATTTTTTCACAACGATCACTTTTTTGTTATATAAAATAAATAATACCTATTTGCGAATAGAACTAAAGAGCCGCAGCTTCAAATCCTAAGAGCTAAAGGTTCTTATAATAAGGAAAAAAAAAAGAAACTTTTTTATTTCGGGATAAACTAAGATCCTTTTTGCTATGGTGTACGAGTATTTGCCATATGAATTCATAGCTAAGACAGGACAACGTCTGTCGGGACTTTTATTAACCAATAAAATAAGATGGATCTTTACGAACGACGAAGTTACGACGCCAAGTTAAACTAGGTGGAGATCCCGGAGCCCTCCTATAGCACGGAGGATGGCCATCGGGGTGGTTTTAGTGAGTCAAAATCTCACATTCCCCGTCTGCTCCCCTTAAACAGGCCGGTACCTTTTGAAGGTTTCCCCCTCGTCAAAAAAAAAAAAAAAAAAAAAAAGTTAAGCCCACGCACTACATGTCTACAAAACCGGCGTCATTTCATTGTTCGCAGATTCTATCTACATTTTTCATTAGCAGACTACGGCTAAGCCGTACCTATATGTATTAAGTAATGTAATGCCTCGATGTGATACTGAGTTAGTGATAGAATTCGCTGTTTAACGTTAGAACTCTACAGTCGATTGGATAAGTAAGTATGACAATAATTAGGCACAATATTAAATCGTTCCAATCGAACAGGAAAAATACATGATTCAGGACAATCGGTCCCATATTGCCTATTCTCTTGCGATATCACGCTCACCATACGTTTGTAAATAACATGGACTGTTCTACTTTCTTATATTATAATAAAGTACAACAACAAGTTTTAAAAAGAGAGCTAGTGCGAATTATTATATCCCGTGGGTCTTCCCAATAAAATTTAAGCCACCCGGCTGGGTACTGTACCTCCACTTTACAGAAGACTGCAGTCAAATAACACTACTTTGATGTAGTGTTGTGTTTCTGTGGTAAGTAAGGTTGCCAGTGCTCCACGAGGATACGCTGCGTTAGTAGTAATGCTAGCACAGAGTCCTCATCAACAACAGGATATGCACACTTTAGTGATAACCCTGGTATTGCTAGGGGCTATAGGCTACGGTGACTGCTTACCATCAGATGGGCCGTATGCTTGTGTGCCACCTTAGTTTAGTTTTGTTAAACATTGTTATACCATGACTGTTACATGAAAAAACACAGAGCACTGAGATTCTTGCCGGATTCTTCTCAGGTGGCTTTTTTCTAAACCGGTGGTAATTTAGACCTCCATAAGGGCCTAGTCTCAATAAATGAATTTTGATTTTGATTTAGTTGTATAAAAAAATAATTAAGAATCATTGTCACTCTTGCCAGCTTTGTTGAGTTGCGATATATTTCGTGATTCATAGCGTCCTATGGCGTCCGAATACCAGTGTTTGTGTGTGATATAAATATGATTTTATTAATATCATTATGTGTAATTTCAAGCAAAATTGTTGTAGCGAGCACAGAGGGTAAGTACATTAAGAAAATCATAAATAATGATATAAAATAGATTTGATGGTACCAGGATTAATTTTCATCACGCTGGA
Source organism: Falcaria lacertinaria (assembly GCA_951449985.1). NCBI lineage: Eukaryota > Metazoa > Arthropoda > Insecta > Lepidoptera > Drepanidae > Falcaria > Falcaria lacertinaria. Next base: position 2,713,157 of record OX602137.1, on the reverse strand, counting down.
TGTAACCGAAACAATTTGGTCAGCACTAGATGTAACCCGATGTGGCTGGTAACTTGATTGTTTCACAGAGCGACAGCCATCTGTTACATATTTTACAGGGAGAATGGGTTACCTGGATTAAACACAATCAGAATTTGCCTTGTTCTGTCCTCACTGTCACTGACTGCCAACGAGGCTAGGAGCTACTTAGGTAGTAGTGAATTAATATCTTCATAAAGGGTGTCTACATTATAATTTCAAGCCAAGTCTATCATATCATCTAAGTCTATTATATTATATCAGTCTATAGATCATATTTTTTATGATAGACTGACAACAAAGATATACAATGCAAATTTAAGTGGAAGAACAGGTGAATTGGAATTTCCCGTGGGCTTTACCATTGAATTTGGAGCCGCCCGACTGGGACATTACACGAGACTGCAGTCAAATAACACTATTTTGATGCAGTGTTGTTTCTGTGGTAAGTAAGGTTGCCAGTGCTCCACGAGGATACGCTGCGCTAGTAGTATTGTTGCTAGCACTGTGAGTTCTCGTCAACTACAACACGTTAGTGGTATCCCTGGTATTGCTAGCAGCTATAGGCTACGGTCACTGCTTACCATCAGGTGGGCCGTATACTTGTGAGCCACCTTATTGGTATGAAAAGGTGGGTCGGAGTTCAATCAATTTAGGGAGCCACTGGACTGGGCTCTCCATAATATGGAGTTATCAAGTCCCCTGTTATAAGTAATATACTTCGGTATTCGTTACTATAAGTCATTTACTTTATCAGCCCCAGTTGCTAATTAAACGAAAAACTGTGGCAATCGTTGAAATGCTGTCAGAAGCAGAAAGTCTGACGAATTGGCTTAACCCATGTAGTATTTTCCCTGTAAAATATATTACAAATGTCAGGTGGTATTCGCTATAATATGTTAATTGACATAATATCTATAATAATAAATAGATAGAACTCCAAAAAGCTGTAATTCTTAATACGTGCCGAATTAATACCGCAAATTTCTATCGCTTTAATTTTATTTTCTTACTTTCTTTACTTCCCTTCACCATTGCCAAAAGCCTGCGGAAAATAAAATTCTACCAAGTACCTCGCGAGGGTGTAAAACACAAAAAATAATCATTCATTTCAGACAATGAGGTCCATTTTAACATTGATACATATAAATACGTGAAGCAAAAATGTTGTCCCGGTAAAGCAATTTTTTTTACCACATAAGTGGCACACAAGCATACGACCCACCTGATGGTAAGCAGTCACCGAAGCCTATAGCCGCTTAAATACCAGGGATGTCATTAACGACTAGCCCAGCGTATCCTCGTGGAGCACCGGCAATCTTACTTAACTCGGAAACAACACTAACTATATCATAGTAGTGTTATTTCACTGCGTCTTCTGTATTGGGAGGTACAGCACTAAAAGCAGTCCTAAAATTGTGGTATGAACTCCCCGCCGAGGTTTTCCCAAAGGAGTACAGCATGGGATTCTTCAAGAAGGGTCTGAAGAGATTGCTGGTGGGTCGGCATCGTGAGCGATAGTGCTCTATAGGCTACGGTAACCGCTAATCAGGGCCTTACCATGCTATCCGCATTCTTAAATATTAACGCCATCATACAAGGGACCCCAAAATAGTAGGCAACGGTGTATAACAACCCCTTCCCCCGAAGATGATTTGGTGCCAACGTGACAGATGGTGAGTCCGTCGCCGTCTCTTAGGCGCTACATACGTCCTTGAATTTCTTCTCAGATGTATGCAGGTTTCCTCACGATGTTTTCCTTCACCGTAAAGCTCGTGGTGAGGCTAATCACTGCACGTGTTTTACAAAAGTCATTGGTCACTCGGATAGCAGGCTACGCTCAATAGCACACGGCCACCACGGTACTATTTTCTTAGTAAAATATTACTTTTGTATGTTTTAGGAACTGCTGTAAAAATCCAAATGACCGTTGCTGCGAATCAATTTGGTGCTAGCGAATGTAGAGGCCATGCTCATGAATATAGCTTCATGGAAGGGACTTCGCTTGAGTTTGTAATTAATAGTGACACTAAAATGAAAGCTGTCCAGTAAGTATTTCTTATATAGAAATAGAAATTTTTGAGAGGCGAAATGTGGGTTTTCGCATTTAAATTGGAGCCGCCCGACTCGGGACTGTACCTCCACCTTACAGAAGACCGCAGTCAAATAACACTATTGATGTAGTGTTGTGTTTCTGCGGTGAGGTTGCCAGTGCTCGACGAGGATACGCTGCGCTAGTAGCTGCAAGCACAGAAAGTCCTCATCAACAACAACAGGGTTGGCTATAAGCTACGCTGACTGCTTAGCATGAGGTGGGCCGTACGCTTGTGTGCCACATTAGTGAAATACAGGGCGTTTTTTAGGCACTGTGAAACGTACAATACTTCTTTGTTCATCATCATCTTCACCAATAGGCACATCTTGATTGTGGCAGCGTTTGCGTGTAGTGTGGTGGAAGTATTATATGTATTTATCTTGAGATAGTACAACTAATTTTCAAGGAGGTCTCACGTCGGCTGGTTGAGGCCTCCCGTGACAGGCGTGCTGGAACCTATCTCGCTCAGAGAATCAGCATTGCTATCCAGCGTGGCAATGCCAGCATTCTTGGCACGCTCCCGCATGATTCCGGTTTGGGTCAGATCTTTTATCTATAAGTAGGTAGTTTAAGATATGTTTTTGTAAATAGTTTAATCTGTTTAGTGTAAATAAATGATAATTAAAAAAAGAAAAAAACTTATTTTGTGAGTTAGGTACCTACGAGCTAAATAGCAGCCCGAATTATTTTGCCACATCTGTACCAATTGAAATTCTATTTATTCAGTCAAACTACTTTTGTATGACTGAATAAAAAATACACTTAAAAAAAATTAAAAACACGTTAAAAATTTATTCAAGTTTATGGTTCTGAAATTATGTTGGTGGTAATTTAGATCTTCAAAAGTGCCTTATTAGGGCCTAAGCTGAATAAATTATTTTATTTTATTTTTCATACTCAATTGGTTTTTACTTATACTTTTTACTTTTCGCGGTTTCTCCCACCACGTATACTGTATACATTTTCAACTCACGTTGTGTTTACCTTTAACTGGTTTGTACATTCACCAATTTTATGTTTTTTTTATTGTTATTATAATACGATAACTATTGTAGCTACCGTTGGTGAACCTTACATTTTTTTTTTTTTGCTTTATTACTTATTAATTATTTCAGGGGGTTGTTCAGTGATTCCTTCAACCGTACCCGCTATATAGAGTATAAAAGAGGGGAGAAATATTTCAAGAAAGATATAAATGTTTTCTCACTTCCGGTAAGCCTCTTTCGTTAAAATTAAAACCACTTACCTTATAAATATGATCATTGCGACTTGTACAAAATTAGCTATCAACAACCTGGTTGGCAACCCGTTAGTGATACCTCTGGTATTGCTAGTGGCGATAGGCTACGGAGATTGCTTACCATCAGGTGGGCCGTATGCCTGTGTGCCACCTTATGATTTTTGTATTTTTTTTTTATATTCGTCCAGAGTAGAATAATCTAGGTATATGAATACTTAATATCATAAAGATGAAAGATTTTGTATTTTTGTGTGTATGTTTACATTGAATAGGCTCCGAAAGTAGACCGATTTAAAAAATCTTTCACCGTTTGAAAGCTACATTATCACTGAGTAACATAAGCTATATATTATACTAGCTGCCTGCCCTGGCTTCGCACGGGTAGACAAAATATTTGATAATTGTCGCCCTGTGCGAAGCCGGGGCGGGCCGCTAGGAGACTATAAAAGCGCCTCTTTACTCGTGGCTTGCTCTCTTTTGCTTCTTTTACATTCAAATCATTCAATCTCTTCATGCATGCCCGCCGGTTCCGAGTACTCTATACCTCCCCATCATTGAGTACTTTAGCGGCTAGATCTAGAAAATTAGGACCTTGGTCTTCCGCTGCTTCTTCTTCCACGACTGACTACCATTGTCATCATTCTCCTGCCCTTATCCCATATTATATGGGGTCGGTGCAATATGTATTTATTTCTCTTCCATCCTTCTCTTTCAGCCGTCATCTCTGTATTCACTTTCTTTCTGGCCATGTCATCTTTCACACAGTCTATCCATCTCTTCTTAGGTCTACCTCGACGCCTGTACATCCACATTCATACATAAAACCTTTCTTACCACGCTATCTTCATTCCTATATATATAGAATAACATCCCATACCATGACAAACGCATGCTCCTCAACTTTTCTGTCACTGTACTTTCAAACTTCTTGATTTCAAACTGACTACCATTGTACTATATCTAATACATTTTTAATAACAATCTTTTTTCAGGCTTTATCTCTTAACGAGACACATAGTGGTCTTTGGGAGTTCAGGATTTTTAATCATATCGACCAGCCAATCCCCGTGATTGAACACACTAAGTATGGTAACTTAACGGTTACAACATGTACTTTTAAAATTGTTGTTTTAAGTAAGTCCTATGCTTAACCTACCAATATCTGTTACATCATACTATTTTCTTGTACTTAGAATCTACAAACCATAATTAAATTCTATATAATCAAATATTCGCCAGGCCTCTTGTCACGGGAGGCCTCACATAGCAATTTTGAGGTCACCAAAAAAATATACCACTTAGGTGGCAAACAAGCATACGGCCCACCTGATGGTAAGCGGTCACCGTAGCCTTATTATGAGCCTCTGGCCCGCATGGCCCAAGAGTTTCACGCACTTCCTTTCTTTTTAATGAAATCACTCCCATGAATTATATGAGAGAGATTCCAGATCATAATTTTACACCGAAATTATAACACTAGTGCCAATTCTGTTATGCTAAACTAATTTGATAGGACTAAAAAGTCTTGCCATCCCTTTCTCATGTGCGGGGTCAAATAAGGACGGCAACAATTTTAGTCCTGTCAAATTAGTTTAGTTTAGTGATTCGATGATGAGTAGATAATATACTACGTACAAATCGACACAACTATTTGGTTTAATATATTTATTAACCTAAAATATCTTTTCAGAATCGCCGTCTTTCCATAATTATCTATACATTGGTGGTGGCGTGTTCATCACGGTGGTTCTGTTACAAACAGGAATCATTATGTATTACAAATCGAAAGGTGAGTGCCTTGTATTAAGAACCAGCTGCCCGCCCCGGCTTCGCACGGGTAGACATTTATCAAATATTTTGTCTACCCATGCAAAGCCGGGGCGGGCAGCTAGTATAATAAATAGTCTATGTTACTCAGTGATTATGTAGCTTTCTAACGGTGAAAGAATTTTTGAAATCGGTCCAGTAGTTTGGAGCCTATTCAATACAAACCCACAAAAATACAAATCTTCCCTATTTATAATATAAGTGTAGAAGTGAAGAAGTATAGATGTAGATATAGATGTAGAAGACGTGAATCAAAAAGTTTGTACCCCTTAAATTGGCACAGTTGAAGCTTATTTGAGAAGGAGGTCGTTGTACTGATATTTTCAAAGGACTTATAAATAGATCTCAATTCGACTGTTTGTTCTTTTGTAACCTGATTACTCCACCATTTCGATTGGTAGGTCCTACTTCAGCGAGGTCTTTAGTACAGTGATTTATCACATCATGAGCTTGTAGTATATTTACGAGGGTAGTCGGTCTACCCTCACCGTATGGATATTAATAAATGGCAGTGTTCAACCAACTTGCGTGTGTTTCACTACATGGTGACAGCAGTGGGATTTGTTTTTACAACAAAAAGTAATCGAACAATACAATACAATACAATACAAATACACTTTATTGCACACCACAAAGTAAAATAACAAGTTTAACAGAAATAAGCAGATACAGAGTAGTGAGGACAACAGGCGGTCTTATCGCTGGAGCGATCTCTTCCAGACAACCTTAGGGTACAGAAAAAGGTGAAAGGGAGACGAAAGATAGGCAGGTGTGACACTAAATATAAATATACTATGATATAAATAGTACTATAATATAATATACAATAATGAGATAGATAATAATAATAATAATATAAGAAGATATATAATTATATAAATATGTATATACATATATAATGAACAAGTTATAAAGATAGATAATAGTCAGACAGCAGTGTTTTAAAGGAATACAGTGTTTGAGCTTGTCTAATGGTTTGAGGCAGGGAGTTCCATAGATGAACAGCCATCACAGTGAAGGATTTGGAATAGGAGGAGGTTGAGAATAATTGAATTTTTAGGCGGAGCTCTCTGGATTTACGGATCGGGTGCAGGTGAGAAGTAAGGAATTCAAAGCGCTCCTGAAGATACAAGGGTGTTCTGGGGTCAAATAAAAGTTTGTAGAGAAGTAAGAGGATGTGAGTATTCCGGCGAAGTCGGATTGGAAGCCACTTGAGCTTACGACGAAATTCTGAAACATGGTCATATTTGCGTAAGCCAAATATGAACCGTATGCAAAGATTTTGAAGGCGCTCAAGTTTATTAAGTTGCTCCTCTGTGAGGTCAGGATAGCTGACGTCAGCATAGTCAATGATAGGGAGGAGTAGGGACTGGGTCAACGCAATTTTAGTATCCATAGGCAGGAAATTACGCAGTCGTCTGAGAGACCCAGCAGCAGCGAACAGCTTCCGGCTGATCTCAGCTATTTGTGGAGCCCAAGATAGTGTTCGGTCGATAGTAATGCCGAGGTCCTTGACAGAGTCACTAAAAGGTATTTTAATGCCTTCAAATAATACGGGTGGCAGGTGTTCCCAGTTTACCCGTGATAAGAGCCTACCACTACCAATAACGATGGATTGAGTTTTGGCAGGATTCACCTGAAGTCCGTGTCTCCTGCTCCAGCCTGAGATTAAGTCGAGGTCGTTATTGGTAGCAGTGATAGCACAGGGAAGAGAAGATATAGATGCTTGTGTATAGATTTGGAGATCATCTGCATATAGGTGGTAGGAAGAAGAGATGTGTTGGGTAATTGATTGAATAAAAATCGAAAAAAGTAATGGAGATAAGACGCCTCCTTGAGGGACGCCCGCAGATGTATTGCACCACGATGATATTCTATCATCAAGGCGTATACGCTGCCGACGTCCGAACAAGTAACTACGAAACCAGTCAACTACCGTTGGAGATACATTAAGAGAGCTCAATATGGCAAGCAGTATGTCGAAATCGACGGTATTAAAAGCATTGCTAAAGTCTAACAGCGTGAGAATGGTAAGCTGTGATTTCTCCATGCCAGCGCGGATATCGTCTGTGACTGAGACTAAAGCCGTAGCCGTACTATGACCAGGACGGAAACCAGATTGGTAAGGATTCAACAGGTTATGTTTGACCAGGTGCATACTCAACTGGTTATGCACCAGTCTTTCCAGGACCTTGGAAAGGAAGGGTAGGATGGAAATAGGACGATACTCAGAGAATAGGGTAGGGTTGCTCTTCTTAGGTAGAGGAATTATTTGCGCTTCCTTCCATAGAGATGGAAAACAGCTAGAGGAGATAGAGGAATTAAAGATGTAGGTAATGATAGGAGTGAGGAAATCTAACAGAGGGAGGATCATCTTACGGCTTATGTCGTCACAGCCGATAGCATTGGAAGTGATGGAGCAAATGGCCCTCTTAACGTCACAATCAGCAAATTGACTAAATGAAAATACCGGACAGTCTGGAGCTATAGTGGTTGAAAGTTGATGTAAAGAGTTAGTTTTAGTAGCAGAATCAAATTGTACAGCTGAAGAGAAATGACAGTTTAATGCGTCTAAGTCCAGATTACTGGTGAACGAAGAGTTTTTCTGTTTACCTACTCCCAGAGACTTTAAAAATTTCCAGACTTTACTTGGAGTACTGTCCTCTATGGATTTGTGAATGTGGCGTCTTTGAGCATCCCTACACGTCCTATTGCAGTGATTCCGAATCCGCTTATATTTTTCGCCGTATTTATCTGGATTCACCTTGTATTTGGCTTTAATTGTGTTTTTCTTGGCCTGTAAGGACCTTATATCGTCAGTGAGCCAGGGAGCTGGGAGATGTTTTACCCTAACAGGCCGTACAGGTGCATGTACATCCAAGAGTTGGGTCAACAATGTATTGAAGATTTCAACCTTTTCATTAATTGACCCTGCATCTCTAATGACCGCCCAGTTTAGCTGCTCTGCGTCTTGCAGAAGACGGTCCCCGTCTATGGCACCAAAATTGCGTTGAAGGAGTGTTCTAGGCTTACACTTTGGAGGACGGATCTTGTATGAGAGGTAAATGAGGTCATGAAAAGAGAAAGCATCAGCTGTGCATTGACCATGAGTAGCAACATGATCAAGCGAAGAGACGTGAATTAGGTCGAGAAGAGAAGGGTCACAGTGAGGAAAGAAATGAGTAGCTGAGGAAGGTAGAGTGTGGAGGTTAGTGGAATTGATTATAGATTTCAATTGGTTTGCTCTATGGTCTCCTTTGAGTAGGCAGGTATTGAAATCGCCCATTATAATTGTGTGGTCATATGAAGGGACAAGATTTTCAAGCAGGATTTCGAAGGCGGGAAAATAATTTATGTGAAGAGAAGGACTATAGAAAACACCAAGGAGGGTTTTTTGGTTTGATATCAGAACTTCAATGAATATATATTCTGATCCATCGGAGGAAAGGGACTGAGAGGATGCACCGACTATGTTGAATGGGATGTGAGCTCGAAGGTAAATGGCTACTCCGCCTCCTCCCCTTCCTGTACGATCATTTCGTATTAAGTGAAAGCCGGGTAAGGAGTAGGAAGAAGTAGGCAAGCATGGTTTCAGCCATGACTCCGAGACAAGCATCGCATGTATATTTTTGTTGTTAAATGACGTCAGCATATCAGGAAAATGTGCCGGTATACTCTGCGCGTTGATGTGAACTACATTAAAATTTTTTGGGGTGTCTTTGAAATGGGAGTCTAGTAATTCACATAAAGTGGGAGAGGAGATACTGCAAAAGCTGTCATCGCTGCTATTTAAACTGTCAGACACTGAAAAATAAGCATGATTACTAATGTCAGAGTCTGACATAATACGATAAAAAATAAATATAATAAAATATATATTTATAAACCGAAAACGATAACTAATTTAGAATAAAAATAAAATACATATAGGGTACCCGCCAGCTGTTTTGGATCTTAAAAACAGGAAAATAGAAAGAAAGGTAAAATAGAAGAAACCAGAATACGATTCAAAATAAAATTTTACAGTATTGTTAAATTGAATACGTATTTAAAAATCGGATCGGTCAAACTACTTTAAACGGAACGCAATAATTATATACGGCAGGCAACATTACAAGTAAGTTGTCACCAACCGCTGTCAGAGGTGACAACAGAATGACAGAGCTCTCAAAGTTCAGTCAAAATAAGTACAGAAGAAGCCATGTCAATAGAAAAAGGTTGAAGTTGAAGTTGAAATAAAATTGAAGGTCAAGTTTTAGTAAAAAGAAAAGTTAACAGGTGCAAAGTTAAAGAGACCAACAAAATACAAGTGATTGGATTGTAACTGAGTTCAGAAAATATAGGGTATAATGATAAAGTACTATATCGGCTACCCACTTTTAGCCGATATTCGAATTATTAGATATTCTATGTAATATACTACGTACAAGTACTACGAAGAAGATAGAAGTTATTTCCTGGCTGTTCTCTTGGGTCGAGCTGATACTGCCTTTGAAGAGATACCTACGGAGACAGCTGGAGTATTACTTCGTTCCTCCGGCTTCTGCAGTTTGTCGAGTTCGTTTAAAGACGTCACTCGGTGCCGGGTGCCATCCGAGCCCAACACGATGATCCAGCCATCTCTTGTCCAACACTTGCTGACACCAAAACGTTCTCGAGCCTTCATGAATAAGCCATGGCGCGCTTTGGTCAAGAATTCAGATAGTGTAACGCCTGTTCCCTTTAGTGTTACCTTAGAGTACCAGATCTTGTCCCGCATTAGTGGATCCTTCAACTTGACCACGATGGGTCTCGGCTTGGTGCTTGATGCCTGCCCCATGCGATGACTGCGGCTGATATCTGTACTGCTGAAGGGTATCTTTATGTGGTGTGATACCACATTCACCACCGTGGCAGTAACATCCTCATCCTTGTGCTCGGTCACTCCATGGAAGAGGAGGATTTTCCTGCGGCTCCACATCTCCAGACGGTCCTGTTCTCTGGCCAAAAGTTCAACTTGCTGTTGTAGAGTAGCCAAAGCCTTCATGACGAAGCTTTTAAACGAGTTGAAATCTAGAGCAAGTGATTCCGCTGGCGCGGTTGTTGGTGAGGTAGCCTGCAGGCTGCGCTGGAAGTCCTCCATTTGACTGCGAAACATATTAGTCATCTCCTCCATGGTGGCTTTAAGTGTGTGAATTTTGTCTGCCATTATTGCGTTTTAGGACAATCTCAAGGAAATAAGAGAGGATAACACTTGCTGGCGGCTACTGTTACTAGTACAACATGTATGTACAAAATTTGTTATTAAATATAAACTATTACTATTGTTAAATTAAAATTAAAATTGTTTGAAGTAAAATGTGTGTTCACTGTTCAACTACCCGCAAGCGATGTCGAACCTTAAAGATACTGTAAAAATCAGTGTGATAATTTTGCGGGTGTCGTATACATCCATAAATTATGGAACACGCGCGTCCTCCAGCGGAGTTATCACTCGAGGGCAGTCCGGCCGTGCGCTCTGAGTCGTGGCGCAAATGGCGGAAGCTTTTCGAGGTGTTTCTCAAGGCGTCTGGAGTGAGCAAAGAGCCTAAAGAGGTACAGGCTAGTCTGTTGGTGAACCTCATCGGATCGGCAGGGTACGAAGTTTTTACAACCTTTACGTTTGACGCGGGGGAAAGTGAAGATGACGTTAACTGTGTTCTGAAGAAATTTGACTCGTATTTCGGGGCGAAACCGAATATCACAGTGCGGCGTTATAAGTTCTTCACACGCAGCCAAGAGGAAGGAGAGAACATCGACCAGTATGTGACAGCGTTGCGAGTGCTTAGTCAACAGTGTGAATTCGGTGAATTGACCGAGAGCTTACTGCGAGATAAGATCGTATGTGGCATCAATAACAACATCGTAAGAGACCGATTACTTCGTACGGATGATTTAACGTTGTCAAAAGCGATACAGATTTGCCAGGCGGCAGAAATGTCTAGGGAAGAGAGTCAGTGTTTTAGTGCTGGTACGTCGGAGGACATTCAGGTGAACGCGATGCACAGTGGAGGCGGCGGCGTGAGAGGTGCGCGCCGAGCAGCTGGGCGACGACGCGGCGGCGGTAGCGGAGCACCGCGTGGCGCGGGCCGGGCGGCGGATGGCACCGGCCTGGCGCGCGGGCCCTGCCGTACGTGTGGCAGCAGCCGGTGCGCCGGCGGCGACCGATGTCCGGCGCGAAACGCGATGTGTTTTGTGTGTGATCGTAAAGGCCATTTCTCGCGAGTGTGTGAGCGTAAGAAAACACTTAATAAAGTTTTAAATTTGAGCGTAGATTATGCGGCTAGTGAAGGCGAAGAAGACACCGAGGAAATGTTTTACGTAGACGTTATCAGTGAGGACAAATTTCCCCGTAAATTATGTAAGGAATGGACTGAAATAATTTCATGTAACGGTAAGAATATAGTGTTAAAAGTTGATACTGGATCAATGTTGAACGTTATGTCTAAGAATGAATATTTACGCTTGGGCTTGTCTATTAATAACCTTAAACCGTTTACAAAACGAGTACTTTCTTTTACTGGGAACCGGTTGCCCATAATAGGCACTGATAACGTTGCATTCATATTCAATAACAAACAATACGTGCTACCGTTTGTGGTCGCCGATCTAAACTGCCAGAACGTACTTGGTTTGGAAAGCAGTATTTCATTAGGATTAATTAATTGTATTGATGCAATAAACATTAGCCAGTACGATGATTTGTTTAGTGGGCTAGGAAAATTACCAGGGGAGTATTCAATTTCTGTAGATAGTAAAATACAGCCGGTCGTGTGTCCTACTAGAAAAATATCTTTTGGTCTTAAAGATAAACTGTTAAAGGAGTTACGTAGGATGGAAACATTAGGTGTGGTGAGGAAGGTCACGCACCCGACTGACTGGGTGAATGCAATCGTGTTAGTAGCGAAGAAAGATGGCAGCATTCGTGTTTGTTTAGACCCTCGACCTTTGAACCGTGCGGTGCGGCGCGCGCAGTACTCGCTGCCGACCGTGCCGGAGCTAGCGGTGCGTCTGCGTGGCGCCACGCTGTTCAGTGTACTGGATGCCCGCTGTGGCTTCTGGATGATTCAACTGGATGAGCAGTCCGCCGATCTATGTACTTTTAGCACACCGTTTGGGCGATACCAGTTTTTGCGTTTACCTTATGGAATAAATTGTGCGCCAGAAGTTTTTCATGCGAGGCTGAGGCAACACCTCGAGGATTTGGAAGGCGTGGAATCTTTTATTGATGATGTCATCGTATGGGGACGCAATAAGGAAGAACACGATAGGAGGCTAGGTACATTACTCAAGCGCGCGCGGGAAATAGGTTTAAAATTTAATCGCGAAAAATGTAGGTTTGGATTGCCAGAAATTACTTACCTGGGCCACAAGTTTGATGCGACTGGAATGCGAGCGGATGACTCGAAGGTTAAGGCCATTATAGACATGCCATATCCAAGTGATCGGAAATCACTTGAGAGGTTTTTAGGCATGGTAAATTACCTATCAAAATTCATTCCGAATTATTCGGAGTGTGTAAACGTTTTGCGGTCGCTGCTAAAGAAGGAGTCCGAGTGGATGTGGGAGCAGCACCACTCATCGGCAGTGGATGAGCTGAAACGCAAGCTGTCGAGGGCGCCGGTGCTAGCGCTGTATTGCGAGCGCACGCCAGTCGTGGTGACCGTGGATGCGTCGAGCGTGGCGCTGGGAGCTGCGCTGCTACAGGGGGGTCGCCCGGTGGAATTCGCCTCACTCACGCTGAGCGACACGCAAACCAGATACGCCCAGATCGAGAAAGAGATGCTGGCTATTGTATTCGCGGTCGAGCGGTTCAGGCAGTATATTTACGGCAGGTCTGACGTCACCGTGCAGACAGACCACAAGCCGCTGGAAGCGTTGTTCAATAAATCGTTGGTTTCTGTGCCGGCACGACTGCAGAGGATGATGATGCGGGTGCAAGGATTCGACTTTACGGTAGTGTATACACCGGGCAAGTATATGTATATCGCCGATACGTTATCGCGGGCACCATTGAAGGAATTAATGCATGACCGTGTTACAGAAGAGGTAGATGGGCAAACATGTTTTGTCTTGAAACACGTGCCGTTTAGCGACCATAAAATGGAGGCAATCAGGATGGAAACTGAGACCGACCGTGACTGTAGGCTATTAATTAAATATATAACGGAGGGATGGCCTAAGAATCGCCGCGATGTAAATAGGGAAGTCACTGTATTTTGGGCTTATCGCGAGCAGTTGCATTACATGGATGGGATAATTTTTAAAGGTGACTGTGTTTTTATCCCACGCTCATTACGTGTTAATATGGTATCACGGGTCCATGAGGGACATCTGGGAATAGAGAGGTGCAAGCGACGCGCGCGTGATGTAATGTTTTGGCCGGGGCTGAGCGGGGACGTGGAGCGCGCCGTGCGGGGCTGCGAGGCGTGCGCGCTGCACGCGCCCCGAGCGCGCCGCCAACCGCTGCTGCAGCATCACGTGCCCGCGCTGCCGTGGCACAAACTCGCTTCGGATATATTCGAGTACAGAAAGAAAAACTACATCATATTGGTAGATTACTTTTCTAATTACGTGGAGGTTGGAAATCTGTCTAGTATGACGGCAAAGCAAGTTATCAACTTCATGCGAGAACAGTTTGCTCGTCATGGAATACCGTCCGAGCTCGTAACTGATAACGGACCTGCGTATAATTCGCATGAATTCAAAACGTTTCTGCGTGAATGGGAAGTACGTCACGTGAAATCATCTCCACATTATCCACAATCAAATGGAAAGAGCGAGAGGACTGTACAGACAGTTAAAAATCTATTGAAAAAGTGTGTAGATTCGGGACAAGATTTTTCATTGGGATTGTTGAATTATAGGGCAACACCACGGAACGGGCTAGATTCACCAGCTCAAATTTTAATGGGCAGACGTTTAAACACAAAATTGCCAGTTAATGCAAAATTGCTAAATGAAAGAGTGGATAATGAGCGCAATTATCAATCATTGATGGAAAAAAGGGATAACATTAAACATCATTACAACAGGTCAGCAACATCGCTCGAGTGCTTGTCTCCAGGAGATAAGGCAACTCTAATATGCAATGGCTCCAGAAAACCGGTTTCCGTAGTCGCTCGAGCGCCGGAACCGCGCTCGTATGTGGTGGAAGACGAGAACGGCAGTCGGTACAGACGCAGTCGATGCCATTTAGTGTCGCGAGCGGAGCTGACAGGTTCTGCAGGCAAAGTTCTAAAACGCGCTTCTACAACCGAGGTATCAGGCGACAAGCAAAATTCAATTTGGGTGCCGAGGGCACGTAGGCGCAAACAAAAAATCGGTGCTGCAGATCAACAGATGACTATAGCACAGTCACAGACAGTAGTTACTCCTGAGAGCGCGAAGTCATCCCTGCCCGCACTGCCCGCAGTATCACACGCGGAGAGACAGCCAGAGGCCACAGAGAGCGATGACGACGAATACCTATTTGAAGCTGTTTCGGATGAGTCTACCTCAGCGTCACCAGCTGTTCCGATCACGAGGTCGAGGGAACGAACTGCTCGAATGTTGACAAATTTAGTTTTTGGTTCCGGTAAAAAATATTAGTCTTTAATATGTACCTATGTTATGTTTACTCACTCAAAGATAAATACATAATTGGTCAAATCCATAGTCAAATACGAAAATACCTAAGCTTATTAATAATATTGTTAAAATTAATTATACCTACATATTATACTAAGTAACTTAGGAGAGTAAATAGGTTAGATGGTTATTTATTTACTTAAAACTTACAATAAAAGTTGTTTCATATACGATGAGAGTGAGAAATACATATATAAGATAATGGTAGGTACTACAATGTCATCGAAAAAACGATCTACCTTAAATGGCTATATTTACGTACACAGATACAGGTGTATAAATATCATAATAATAAGTTTTATTTGTTTTGATTTCTATAAAAAAAAAAAAAAAAAAAAAAGGAAAACATGTAGTATATTTACGAGGGTAGTCGGTCTACCCTCACCGTATGGATATTAATAAATGGCAGTGTTCAACCAACTTGCGTGTGTTTCACTACAGAGCTAAAAAAGAAAAGTAAGGAGAATTGAGTTTTTCCATTGATATTGGAGCCGCCCGACTGGGGACTGTACCTCCTCCTTACAGTAGACAGAAGAAGAAGACTGCAGCACCACTTTGATGTAGTGTTGTGTTTCTGCGGTAAGTATGGTTTCCAGTGCTCCATGGGATACGCTACGAACATGGTTGGCAACTCGTTAGTGATACCCCTGGTATTGCTAGCGGCTATAGGCTACGGTGACTGCTTACCATCAGGTGGGCCGTATTATTGTGTAACACCGTAGTGGTTATAACAAGAAATATCGAACGTCAATAGCCGATACACTACCGGTCCTATCGATATTTATACAATTGAACCGCATCACAACCTGGGCCTCGAGTCCGCTATTTAAATTAACACAATCTCGTGCCATTGGTGTCGATTCTGTTGTTCAAAATTACTAAACTTAACTAATTTGATAGGTCTGAAAGTCTTGCTATCCCTTTCTCATGTAGGGGTTAAATAAGGATGACAATATTTTTTGATCTTTTGAAGTTTGTAATTTTAACAACAGAATTGGCACCATTATGACGCTATTATTTCGGCAATTGCCATACTTACTTTACAACTTACCTAGCTTTACTTACAAATGCCGCAATAATAGCGTCAAATGGCGCGACATTGTGATAAATTTAATAGCGGAATCAAGGCCCTGCTTCAATTATTGTCTTCATCATCATCAACCTATCGCAGTCCTCTGCTGGACGTAGGTCTCTCCCATGACGCGCCTAACTATTGTCTTATTTTTAGCGAAAGCTGCTAGAACGCACCCAAATTGGTCAGTTAGCTACAAAACGAACGATGAAGGTAATTATTATAGTTTTTCTTCATTCGTACTTGTATCTTTTTTACCACTAAGGTGGCACACAAGCGTACGGCTCTGATGGGAGCAGTCACCGTAGCCTATGGCTGCTAGCAATGCCTGGGGTATCACTAACGCATTGCTAACCCTGTTGTTGATGAGCACTCACTTTGCTAGCAGCATTACTACAAGCGCAGCGTATCCTCGTCGAGCACTGTCAACCTTACTTACCGCAGAAACACAACACTTCATCAAATTAGTGTTATTTTACTGCGGTCTTCTGTAAAGTGGAGGTACAGTCCACAGTCGGGCGGCTCCAAATTTAATGGGAAAACCCACGGGAGATCCCATTGGCCCTCGAACATCATTTGAGAACGGCCCGACAAATACGGCGGTTTCTTTTCTTCCTGTTCGTAATATATAAAATCAAATAAATTACAAGTTTCTTTTCGGCCCTCTAAGTCTGTCCCATTCCCACAATTTTTTGTCAATTTATTTAAAGATGAAATATATTTTTGATACAGCTCGCTATCAGGATGTTGACCCGCGGAAATCTACAAATAGGGACAGCGGCCTTTACGAAACTCTCGAGGAAATGAGCCTACAGCGTAAGACAAAAATGCCATATCACAACTCCGATAAGAACGCACTAATATAATATAATATAATATAATATAATACAATATAATATAATATACTAAGGGTGGCGGCGTCCCCCTCCTGCACCCGATGTAAAGAGACAACACCAGGGGTATCACTCGCGCGTTGCCGACTCTGCAGCACCCTTCTATGGCCTTATTAAGAATCTACATTAAGAGTCTACATCAGCTTAAAATCAATGTTCCAGGAATCGTGCCACCGCTACCGCCTGGCCTTGACACGTTACCGAAAAATGCAGGTAAATAATACATCCTTATCATCACGTCAAATCTTTCGAGGTAAGAGTATCTCCTGCGCACGATCAAATTGTGCAATGAACTCCCCGCAGAGGTTTCCCAAAGGATATATGGGGTTCTTCTAGAAGGGTTCCTGTAAAGAGATTAATGCAGGGGTGATGTCCCTCATGCAAGCTTGCACGCGTCTACAGGCTACGGTATGTAAGGTATGCTTGTTTGCCACCTTAGTGGTATAAACAAAATCTATAGAATACCATCTGGCGTTTAACTTGCACACCTTATCTAATGGTATTAGGCTGCAGGAATAATCTGAATGGACATTTTGAGGAAAAACAAAGGAAATAAGGAAAAAATATATAATAAAATCAGTATTTATAGTACATACAATTTACTAATTTGTTTACAGACAGAGCAGTTCAGTCTGCCCAGTCCACGTTAGATAGGCATGGTATGCTCTCTACAGCACATTCGTCTAGTTCTACACAATTAATTCCAGGTAACTAGAAACCTATTGGTGTTGATATTAATATTGTACAAAATCACTCTCCCACCTTACAGAAGACCGCAGTCAAATAACACTACTTGATGTTTTTACGGTGAGTAAGGTTGCCAGTGCTCCACGAGGATTCGCTGCGCCAGTAGTAATGTTGCTAGCACAGTGAATCCTCATCAACAACAGGGTTGGCAACTCGTTAGTGATACCCCTGGTAGTGCTAGCGGCTTTAGGCTACGGTGACTGCTTACCATATGCTTGGACCTTACTGGTATATAAAAAAAATAAACTAAACTAATTTCACAGGACTAAAAATCTTGCTATTCCTTTCTCTAAAAAGAAAAACTTGCGTACTGTTATACCCAAGATCTGTAAGGGTTAATGCTGAGTATACACCCCTCTAAACGTTACTGTCAGCAATATGATTCGATGTCCCTTTGCTCTAGCCATCATCAGTTAGTCTGATTCCATCCTCCAAACAGAGCGGTTGCCTAAAGATATTTATCCACGTCCAAATCCAAGTGTGTTTAATAAACTTTTCTTTTTTAAAAAGCCTGTTTAATTCCACGGGCTAACAGTACGTAACTCAAAAACGATAACATTTCGTTGGTTTTGGTTGTATTTAAATTCCTATTTTCAACAAGAAAATATGAAAATTTATATTTTTGCGGTAGTACAAGGGTAGTACCTAATAAAGATTCAGAGGGGTAAGCTCAAAGAGAATTTAGTGGAATATATATACAAAAAAATTGTGTAGACTGGGACTTTCCGATTTGGACCAAAATTGGTGTCCTTTAATAACTTTATTTTTTTCAGAGGCAGGACATAAAGACACGATATCACGTATTAAAAATCGCCCACCCATCCCTTTACCCGTTGAATACGAAGGTAAGCAAATGTCCTGCTATAGATTTTGACAATCGAACGATGCCTCAACGCGTAGTAGTTTTGAACGGTGGTGGTGTCGCTTCTGTTGTACAGTCACATTAATTTGACAGGACTACAAGTATTGCTATCCCTTTCTCATGTGCGGGGTAAATTAGGATGGAAATACCTCAGAGTAGATAATATACTACGTACAAGCAATATTTTAGTCAAATTGGTGACTTGAATGCCATCTATTGAAGTACATTCATATTTCATTAAGTCTACCTCGCATCCATCAACATCAATACATATAATAAAATGTAACTGATCGCTGTACAGACAGCAATGTGTACAAATATGGAAGATATTTGAGGAAATATATAACTGGGACCCATTATCAACGCAATTAAATAGAACCCAAAGAAGGATTGCTACAGTTTTACTCTGTTTATTTGTTCGTTTGTGCGCTAATCTCAGAAACGGCTTAACCGATTTGGATGCGGTTTTCAATGTTTTATTGTAAGCTTCACTTTATAAATCAACAATAAATTCAACGCATACGAAGTCGCGGGCACAGCTAGTTTGTACATAAAACTTTTCTTACCTAGTTATCTAGTGTAAGGGAATAATTAGTATTATTTATATATTTGATCGCTCGTCTAGTGGTTAGTACACCAGTGCCGGTAGCTGGAACATTGTCGACAACGTTTTCGTATCGCCTTCGACTATTTTTGTATTGAAAAATGAACAGCGCTGTGGCGGTGAAAAGTGGAACTAAAAATTAGTATGACAATTTTTTTCGAGTACGTTGTCGACAATGTTCCTGCTACGGGCACTGACTGCTGCGATTCCCGCCGGGGCAAACATTTCTGTGACAAATATGTTTGCCTTACGTCTGGGTGTTTGGTATGTATTATAAGTACGTATTTACAAAAAAAAGTATATAAGTATTATATCAGCTGCTGGTTCCCATAGTTCAAGCTTTGCTTAGTTTGGGGCCAGGTGGCGTTGTGTGATAATGTCCAAGCATTATATTATTATTATATTAATGGTGTTATTAATATTATTCCAGAATTCGATCAAGAGGAAACTTACGAGCCACCGCCAGATCTACAAATAGGTAGGGTAACGAAACGCCAACCAAATTTGATGACATACATTTCATAAGCCGTGGTTGGCAACGGCCTGTCATCTGATGGGCCCAGGTTCAAACCCCGGCCTGTACCAATGACTTTTTTTTAAGCTTAAGTACAGTGTCTGTTCACACCATAAGCTTAAAAAGAAAGGTAGGGCGAAATGGGATCTCCCGTGTGTTTTCCCATTAATATGGGAGACTGGGGACTGTACCTCCACTTTACAGAGGACCGCAGTTAAATAACATTACTCTGATGTAATGTTGTCTTACTGCGTAAAGTAAGGTTGCTAAAGTGCTCCACGATGATACGCTGGGCTTCTTTAAAAAATACACTCAAACTAAGACCCACGTCATGCAAGATGGCAAGTCAACGAGCACTGCACTGCCCTTCTACTAGGTACATAATATAATATACAAAATAAACATATCCACAATCTATTACCGAATTGAATTACGATAAGTTTAAGACTCATGTCAAAAGAGTTTTGATAAATAAAGCCTATTATAAAATTAATGATTATGTAAATGATAAAAATGCTTGGAATATATAGACTCACTCTGCACAAGTGGCTCCCCGCTCCTGGTAATTGTAATAGTTGGAATATGTATTTCATGAAAGCAGTGACAAAACCAACTTGGTAGCTTTCATTTTGATATTTGTAATTTCATACCAATGTCTAGAAGAATTTTGTTACAAATTGTTATATAATGATTGTTAAATGCAAAAAAAGACAGAGCACTGAGTTTCTTGCCGGTTCTTCTCAGGTGGCTTTTTTTCCGAACCGGTGGTAATTTAGACCTTCATAAGAGCCTTATTAGGGCCTAAACTGAATAAATGATTTTTGATTTTGATTTGATTTGATATCGACGCCGAGATGGTGGAAAGGAAAAACAAATGAACCGCCAATTGGCCATTTGTCAGCAGAGCTGCTTGGAGTTTAAAATTTGAATATAATTATATTACTTTCATTTATTAACAATTTTTATCTTTATTTTGTGGACTTCCGATTTGCTTCTGACCTAGAAGGATCGATAGAGAATCTAAACTCTATCGAGCTGCATATAAAACCCATTTTAACCAAAGTGGCTTTTCTTTTGTTATTCCTTTCCACCATCGATATATTAGGTCCTTACATATGAAATTGGCGTTTTTCGTACTGGCCACTTTAATCACGAATTTCTCCTCTTTGGTAAGGAATTCCAAATTCAAATTTGTACAGCTATAGACTCATGTATTTGTGCTTCGATGATCGTCATTCATTTGTTTTTTTTCTTCTGTTTTTTTCTGTTTGCGTCACTCATTTTACAAAATGGAAAACCTTAAATATCGCATTATTTACGAGTACGAGTTCCGCCGTGGCACTAGTGCTGCGGAAACAACTCGAAGGGTGAATGATGTGTATGGCGGTCGTGTTGCAAAAGAAAACACAGTTCGTTTTTGGTTCCAACGTTTTCGTTCTGGAAATTTCGACCTGCAGAACAAGCCCCGTGGACGGCCTGAGACTCAAGTTGATAATGAAGAGTTGAAGGCTATTGTGGAAGCGGATCCATCGCAAACCACGTCCGAGTTAGCTGCAGGCTGCAATGTTAGTGATAAAACTGTTTTAATTCACTTGAAGCAAATTGGGAAGATTAAAAAGCTTGAAAGGTGGGTACCTCACGAATTGACTGAAACAAACCGGCAAACGCGCGTCGACTGCTGCGTTACATTACTAAACCGGCACAATAATGAAGGTATTTTAAACCGAATCATTACCTGTGATGAAAAATGGGTTCTTTACGATAATCGGAAGCGCTCAGCGCAATGGTTAGATCCTGGCCAGCCAGCCAAATCCTGCCCCAAGCGAAAATTAACCCCAAAAAAGTTACTTGTAAGCGTTTGGTGGACTAGTGCCGGTATTGTTCATTACAGTTTTTTCAAATCTGGCCAGACTATTACGGCTGATGTCTATTGTCAGGAATTGCAAACCATGATGGAAAAGCTAGCGGCTAAACAACCTAGGCTGGTCAATCGCTCCACGCCACTGCTGCTTCACGACAACGCTAGACCACACACTGCGCTACAGACGGCTACTAAATTAGAAGAGCTTCAATTGGAAAGTCTAAGACATCCTCCGTACTCCCCGGACCTTGCTCCAACAGATTACCATTTTCTTCGAAATTTGGATAACTTCTTGCAAGGGAAAAAATTCAACTCCGATGGGGCAGTCCAAATCGCCTTCAAAGATTTTATTGATTCCCGTCCGACTGGTTTTTTTAGTAAAGGGATCAATGAACTACCTATGAGATGGCAAAAGTGCATAGAAAATAATGGTTCATACTTTGATTAATTAAATATATTATATTAAAAAATATTCGACTTTTTGTTCCTCCCATACAAAACGCCAATTTCATATGTAAGGACCTAATATTTGTTCAATTTATTTACAGAAGAGGAAAATACATATGAAGATCCGCCGGAAGTCCGTATAAATAAAGGTTAGTAAATAATCGAATTTAATCACATACATATATAATACAAGTTCCTCACGGGGTAGACATAGAGTGTAGAGCGCCATTTCACTAGAGACTTGCACACCTCTTTTGCTTCTTCCACATTAATCAATCTCTCCACTTTTTATACGTCAAGGTGCACCAGCATACGGCCCTACTGATAAGCAGTCACTATAGACTATAGCCGCTAGCAATACCAGGGATAGTGATATCCCTGGTATTGCTAGCGGCTATAGTCTATAGTGACTGCTTATCAGTGACTGCTTATCACTAACGAGTTGCCAACCCTGATGAGGACTCACTGTGCTAAAAGCGTTAATTCAAGCACAGCATATTCTGGAGCGCTGGCAACCTTACTTGCGGAAACACAATACTACATCAAAGTAGTGTTATTTCACTGCGGTCTTCTGTAAGGTGGAGGTACAGTCCCCAGTCAGGCGGCTCCAATATTAATGAGAATCTCTTCATACATGCCCGCCGGTTTATTCATATGTTCTTTTCATCAGGTAGTGGAAATCCTGCAGCACCTAAGAAGCCTGATAAGATTGGGTGCCGCACAAAAGGCCTGAACTCAGGCAAACCTCCAGTTATGGTCCCCAGCAATGAAAAGAAAAATACTGTCATCAAACCCCCGCCGAAAAAAAGTTTACCGAAGCCTGCTGCCAAAAAAATTGGTAAGTACTCATGTTTATCAAATCAAAAACACATTTATTCAGTTTAGGCCCTAATAAGTCACGAAGGTCTACATTACCACCGAATAAAAAGTCACCATCAACCCGTAAGAAAATCTCTCATCAGATTTGACTAGCGGTTCAGTGTTCGGTCATTAATCTCGTAAATAGATACTGAATATATCCATGTTTCACAGAGATTTGATCCAAATCTGAAAGTGCCGGCCAACGCATTTTGTTGTATATTCTGTTACAGCTTGCCCGCCTGAGCATTTATTACTATGGCACCAAAGTTGGACATTACAGGACATTTAATTTGTTTTGGTTATTTTGATTTGGTGTTGCTTGTTTGAAATCTCAATGCGTAAAATAAATTTACAGAAACAAATGCAGTGGCTGCCGAGCTGCTTAATGTATTACAACGAAGAAACGGTAAGAAATAAACAAGTTATTGAAATAATAAACCATTTTATAAACATATCTGTAACACTCCCACAACTAGGACGTAAACTCCATAAAGCTTTTCTTTATGACAAAGTAGGTATATAATCAAAGTTCTTTATATACCACTAAGGTGTCACACAAGCATACGGCCCACCTGATGGTAAGCAGTCACCGTAGCCTATAGCCGCGATACCAGGGGTATCACTAACGGGGTGCCAACCATGTTGT
Organism: Falcaria lacertinaria; assembly: GCA_951449985.1. Taxonomy (NCBI): domain Eukaryota; kingdom Metazoa; phylum Arthropoda; class Insecta; order Lepidoptera; family Drepanidae; genus Falcaria; species Falcaria lacertinaria. Next base: position 2,689,822 of record OX602137.1, on the reverse strand, counting down.
TGATGACGACTCACTGTGCTAGGCTGCTAGGAGCATTACTACTAGCTAGCGCGGCGTATGCTCGTGGAGCACTGGCAACCTTACCGCAGAAACACAACACCACATCAAAAGCAGTGTTATTTAACTGCGGTCGTCTGTTACGTGGAGGTACAGTCCCCAGTCGGGCGGCTCCAATTTTAATGGGAAAACCCACGGGAGATCCTTTTTCTCTTTGCGTTATTCTCCATTGCGCCTTGAGTCGTCTTATGTATATTTTACAGTTAGTTTTCTATTTGCAGCTGCACAATCAATTTTAAATCACCATGAGACTTTAAGTCGGACACCGGAAATAGTAAACAACGGGCCCCCAACAAAAGCATCAAAATCTCGTGCGAAATCTCCCTCTATCGAGACAGAACATAAAGATAAGAAATCGTTGTTTAAGAAACCAATGCGTAAGTGTTACTTAATGAACAATATGTGTAGAGAATTTTGCTAATAACTCCCTAGACCGATGGTAAGCGGTTACCGTAGTCTATGGACTGGTAACCACCAGGAGTATCACTCGCGCCTAGGGTGGATTCAGGGGGTCATGATCCCCATGAGCCCCCCGCAGGGCTTGGTCTCCCCTTCAAGTGGAGGAAGTCTCAATTGTCAGATTGTTCGCTTTATATGTGCTGCAAGACACTGCGTCTTGCCAAATTTCATGATTCTAGGTCAACGGGAAGTACCTTATAGGTATTGTATTGATTCCCTTGTGAAATTGTCAAACATGCGAAAATTTGCAACATTAACCGTCATATAATTTCTTCATATTGACCTACAAGTTTTATATTTTCACAGCTGGTAACTGTAAAGGGCGACAGAAATTTCTCAGCCATACTTGGGATATTTCTAAATTCGCTAATTGTAACTTCAGGTAACTTACTTCGAGGGAAGATACCAACTGAGATATATTTTTATTGCAGTACCACCTGTTGCATCGAGACCTAAACCAACTGCTTCTGAAGTGCAAGGTAATCCAATCCGTGACGAATTTTTAACAAGACGTGAATGACCACTTCCTAAAAAGAAAGATTTTTTTTACTCCACTATGGAGGCACGCAAGCTTACGGTACACCTGATGGTAAGCAGTCACCATAGCATATATACGCCAGCAGTACCAGGGATGCCCACCCTTTTGTTGTTGAGGAGTCATCCATCAAATTACAGGTAGTTACTGCAACTTCAGCTTTTAGTTTCAATAAATTTATCTTCTTTCAGGTTTACCTGTGCCTAGACTAATTCCACCACCAACAAGCAAAAAAGGTACCTACTTATCGCAACATCTTAATATTGTAAATAACATTTTGATAATATTATAAGCGCCATGCTTGACGTTTCTCTGGTAGACCGTGTACCAAATGCAGAATTCCTACGCACGAAGTTGGATCTCTCAGGACTCAACAATGGGTGACTGTGGGCTAAATGATGATGAAGAACTGGATACGAGTTTGTTTGTTACCTATTCACGCCTTCACTACTTAACCCATTATCATGAAATTTTGCAAACACGTACTCAGTGGTACAGAGAAGGACCTTGCATGCAGAAAAACTCATTAACGCGAGTGAACCCGCGGCAAAATGTAGTAAATTTATAACAATTATTGTTAAAGATAATTATACTGAGGGTAGTTTTTGATAAATTAATCTTCATAAATTTTATTTCATATGCCGTGGATTACACATTTGTTTTTAATACTAAACAAGTGAACCACCCTGGCTTCGCCCAGTTATTTATGCGTCTACTTTTTTTACTGAGCTTTATCTGCACGCCATTACTATTTCCGATATCTTCAACAATCATCGTCATATTTCAGCCAATTTACACAAAACCCCAATTAAAGTTACATTTAAACCTTCCTTATAAAACACTCTGTATGTCCATTAGTGATGTATGTAAATTCGTTCAGCAGTTCTTGACCTTATCTAGATCAAACAGACAGGCGGTTTTTTTTATTAATGAACTTATTAAATTTTTTCCAGCACTACGACCAGTACATCCAATTCAAGGTAAAAACATATTTTAACTCTAAAAAGGTAACAAACCAGTGTACTGCTCACCCGTCGGTAAGCGGTCACCGTAGCCTATAGAACCCTGTAATGCCAGGGTTTCATTAAATCACTAGCGCGTTACCAAGCTAACATTATGAGTCTTTGTGGTATACTGCGAGCATTTTTGAAACGAACACCTCCTTACTGACAGCACCATGTCCTAGTGGAACTATAGTGCCGTTACTCACCGCAGAAACACAACACTACATCAGAGTAGTTTTATTTGGCCGAGATCTTCTGTAAGGTGGGAGGTACTGTCCCAAGTCGGGCGGTTTCTTTTAAATGGGTATACCGTAATGCCCTACCTCTTTCTTAAACACCTTTCTTTTCTTATTTTTTATACCACTAAGGTGGCACACAAGCATACGGCCCACCTCATGGTAAGCAGTCACCGTAGCCTATAGCCGCTAGAAATACCAGGGGTATCACCAACAATTTTTGTTGATGAGGACGCACTCTGCTTGCAGCATTACTACTAGCCCAGCGTGTCCTCGTGGAGCACTGGCAACCTTACTCACCGCAGAAACACAACACTACATCAAATGGTGTTATTTCACTGCTTCTGTAAGGTGGAGGTACAGTCCCCAGTCGGGCGGCTCCAATTTAAATGGGAAAACCTACGGGAAATCCCAAATCGCCCTACCTCTCGATCTTCAGAGTAACCAGTATGATTTTACACAATTTATATACAATCATACATATCATCACGCCGAGTCTCTTCGTGGTAGGCAGAGGTATAGAGAGAGGCGCCATTTCACTAATGACTCGCACATCTTTTGTTTCTTCTCCATTCATCAAACTCTTCATAAATGCCCGCTGGTTCTGAGCTCAGAACAATTTAGCGAGCTTTAGTTATTGTTCTGAGGTTCCGAGTACTGTATACCTTTCCATGGTTATAATATGTTTGATGGCAACACTACCTTTTACTTTTCAGAAGCAACTTACAACGACATAGCAAATTCATCGGATGAAGATTGGACCTACGAAGAATTGCCTGAAATTAAATTGAGCAATCGAGCTCCGAGGCAAAATGGTACACAAGGTAATAATAACTAGCTTTCCCGCGCTACTTCGCCTGCGCGGCAATTTATATCTGTAAAAAAAAATATAACTACAAGACCAATTTAAAAAAAACTTTCAACAATAGATTGCTATATTATGTAGGTACTAGCTTTTACATTTGGCGTCGCCTGCATGGTTCTACTATCCCTCGGAAACCAAATATTTTTCCGGGATAAAAAGTATCCTATATGTAATTTTTTTTATATACCACTGAGGTGGCACACAACCATACGGCCCACCTGATGGTAAGCAGTCGCCGTAGCCTATAGCCGCTAGCAATATATATCACTAACTAGTTGCCAACCCTGTTGTTGATGAGGACTCACTGTGCTAGCAGCATTACTACTAGTCTAGCGTAACGTTGTGGAGCACTGGCAACCTTATTTACCTCAGAAACACAACACTGCATCAAAGTTGTGTTAGTTGAGTACGGTTGAGGTACAGTCCCCAGTCGGGCGGCTCCAATTTTAATGTGACAACCCAAGGGAGATCCCATCTCGCCCTACCTCTCAAAGAAACTTGGTCAAGAGCACGAAATCCTGACTTGAGGTTTTGTTTTTCAGTTTTACCAGCACGAATACCCCAGAGTATTCCACCTGCATATCCAATCGAAGGTAAATCATTTTGTGACTTAAAAGAAGTGCGTAAGGTTCGATATTGCAAAACATCTAGATGCCAGAACACCGTTGGCCTAGTGGTTAGAAATAGAAATATATAATTATTATACTAGCTTCTGACTACGTCCGCGTTGAGCTAAGAATCACAGAGGAACCTAAAATGTACCCGGGATAAAATCATTTTCCCGGTATAAAAAGTATCCTATGTGTTAATGCAGGTTATAAATTATGTGAGTTCCAAATTTCACCCAAATCCGTTGAGTAGTTTTTGCGTGAAAGAGTAACAAACATCCATCCATACTCACAAACTTTCGCATTTCTAATATTAGTAGGATCTGGCATAATATTTGAATCATAAGTGTGACACACATTGTGTGTTAAACGATCGATGTTCAATCTATGTGCTTCTAAAACAAGGAAAAATGCCATCGTGCCTTTACACTTTGATTATATACCGACTTGTATATAATCAAAGCCATTACAGTATTACGTTATCCAAGGTGTGCGTGAGAGTGCCACTTGTGAACGATGAGTACAGCTCAGCTAATCTACGCCGTTTTACACATAGAATGGTGCAAATTATATTGCACAAAATCTAAAGCGGGCTACACACGTTCAGTTTTAACTGTACAGTCGAACTGTGCAGTTAAAATTGACGCCCCTAGTGTCTACACATGTTCAGCTTAGAACTGCACAGTTGTCAGTTTTGCCTACACACCTTCAGTTTTAACTGCACAGTTCGACTGTACAGTTAAAACTGTGCAGTTAAAACTGAACGCGTGTAGCACGGTTAAGCTTAACTAATTTGACAGTTCTTAAAGTCTTGCTATCCCTTTCTCATGTGCGGGGTTAAATAAGGATAGCAATACCTTTAGAACGGTCAAATTTAGTAATTTTGTCCAACAGAATTGGCACCAATATCGTTGATTTGTACATAGATTATGTAATTCCATTATAGAATCGACTTACAATGATGTACATACGTCAGATGAGGAATGGACCTACGAAGAATTACCTGAAATCAAGTTGAACAAACCGGTGCCTAGGCGGAAATAATAAAAAAGGTAGATATTATTTTCACTGGGAAATTGAGAGTCGTGGTGGCCGTGTGGTATTGACCGTTGCCTGCTGTTCCAGCGGCGCAAGTTCAAATCCCACCAGTCTGTATCATTGAAATTTTTAACTAAAGTGCACTGGTAGTCACACCGCGAGTTTTATGGTGAAGAAAAACATCGTGAGAAAACCATAAGAAATTCAAGGACGTATGTTGTGCTTAAAAGACAGCGACGAAGTGACCATTCGTCACGTTGGCACCAAATTGTCGTCGTCGTTCTGTCTTCAACAGAGAGCAAAGAGCTGATGATCTAAAAACAGCCGGCTCGATTTTCTACACTTCAAGTGAAGACATTATTCGTCGGTGACTCAACAGCGCGATTCATTCAATATTTTTGCAACAAAGTGATCCTATAAGGATTCCTTTTTTCCTTTTAAGGTACGGAACCCTAAAAATCAGAATCGGTTCAGTCGTTTCGGAGCTACGATGCCACAGACAGACACACAGATACACACGTGAAACTTATACCACCTCTCTTTTGCGTTTAAGGTTAAAATTAAGCTAAAATTATTATTACATACCAACATACTCATTATTACGTATGTAATCATTATAGTTATTATTATTATTTATAAGTTATATTGTTTTTGATAGATTTCTGATTATTACTTAATAAATGCGTGTGGGGCGAGCGAGGTGATCATGCTCAGCCACCGCAAAGGGAAGATTTTCCAGCCAAGCGGGTGTTGTGCCTGGGGAACAAGGCGCAGACTGGTCTAGTCGGAGACTGTATGTATGATACTGTGGGGCGAGCGAGGTGATCATGCTCAGCCGCCACAAAGGGAAGATTTTCCAGCCAGGCGGGTGTTGTGCCTGGGGAACCGCGGCTCCGACTGTTCTAGTCGGAAACGTGTATATATGTTGAATTGCGTAGAAAACTTCGCTAGCGCGTGGCAGGATTGTGACGTATGTAGTTGTCATTCGTTGAATGTTGTCCTGTTAGTTAGTAGATATCTAACGTTGGTTTATGTAGCCGCGAGGTCGCTACATGTATTATTATATGTTTAATGGATGTAAATGTAAATTTAATAGCATATTATAAAATCCGACTTAGAAATATAATTGTTTTATTTTGATTTGATAACCATTTTGCATTAAAAAATGTTTCGCTAACTTACATCCGCTAGAAATATAACAATTATCTATGCCATTATAAATAGCATTTGATATGATTTGAGTCATAAATAAATAAAAATGATTTATTATGTAGTATTCCAATCTTTACTAATATTTTTTCTAGAACCACGCAGGGAAGCCGCGGATAATACATTTTAGGATATAGAGAGCATTATAAAAAAACACAGACGAACATAGAACCGCTTTCTTTATTGAAGACGGTTAAAAACGAGCTTTACTTCTAAATTTAAATTAAACTCCGTTGAACAAATGGCTCGAGTGATCACAAATTCAAAATGGCAGCCCAACGTTCTTCTCTCTCTCAAAAATCCAATATGGCGGCGTATCCTTTACGATCATTTCTTGTCTTCCTCGGTAAGATGTATAGTTTTGGTATCTTTTATTATTTCGTCTATCCTGTGTAAGTCTTTGAGCGACATCTCCCCACTCCCTCTTTCCACTGGCCTGGGTTGAGACGGGTCTGGCTTCCAACCCAGGAAGTTTATTATCTCGAATGTGGCTGGAACACCCCGGGAATCGTGCTCTGGAAATTCCTGGAATAAAAAAAAACCATAGTAAAAGAGGCAAAAGGGGTGTGCAAGTCAAGAGTGGAATGGCGATCTAAACTCTGCCTACCACTTGAGATTTGGCGTGATGAAAACTGGCATGATGCTATGTTTAAGAGACTTTGTTTTAAATCAGACGACATAATCTCTCAGGTGGTATAATGAGCTCCCCGCCGTGTTGTTCCCAAAGGAGTACGGCATGGGGTTCTTCAAAGAGGGTGGGAAGAGATTTTATGCAGGGTTGGCAACGTGAGTTAGAGAACGCCAGGGGTGCGTTGCAGGCGTCAATAGGCTACGGAAGACTGGTTGCAATAAAAACTTTTTTTTTCATAATTCAATAAACTTCATTATTCTCTTTACTATACTAATATAATGTTATGAAGGGAAAATCTTTCAACAGTAGAATGCTCAACAAGATTTTAGACCTATTGGGCGAAGTGGCGGGGAAAAGCTAGTCAACTTAAGACAACGCTTAAAGTAACCTTTTTTTATTTTTAAAGTTATCTTTGTGTCGTAAGTAAACTAGAGCACATTTGTTTTCTTTTTACTTTCCCGTTCTAATTTTTTTTTATAAATATATAAAAACAAAGCAACTTTGGTTTAATTTATTAATTTAACCTTGCCATACGTATAAATTGGTCTCACCTTGCCATGCATCTCGTCATAAATAGCAGCTGCGGCGAATTGGACGTCCCTCGATAATGTTAGAGGGCGCGTGTGAGCCGCGTTCCCTTCTCCCAGAGCACGCACGTCATGCATCACGTGCCACGCACTCGGGTACCACACTGTCACGCTGTCAACGTCAACAGTCTGAAGTGTGAACCCGCTCCTGTAGCCATTGACAATATATTTGAGTTGCACGCACTCTGGTACCACACTGTCACGCTGTCAACGTCAACTTTCTGAAGTGTGAACCCGCTCCTGCGAGTTTGCGACATTGACAAAAGATGTGAGTTGCACGCGCTCGGGTGCACACCTATCTCTAGCCGCCTAAAATTAGGTTTGCACACAAGCATACCTACGGCCCACCTGATGGTAAGCAGTCACCGTAGCCTATAGCGGCTGGCAATACCAGGGGTATCACTAACCCGTTGCCAACCCTGTTGTTGACGTGGACTCACTCTCGCATTCCTACTAGCGCAGCCTATCCTTCATAGCGCCGACTAACGATCATGTGTTCTTAAATTGCGTAACGGGCAGAGTCGCGCGCGTGGGGTGCACAAACTCCTAGTTTTGGAACCCTATTAAATAGGCACCTATTGTATGTATGTATTTTAAATATCATCATCTTCCTGGCCCCTGTCCCAATTATTTGGGCTCTAAATTTCTTTTGATGCCATATCAAAATGTTCAGGCTTCACTTTGCTGGCACTAGATGTCACTGTTTGCATTCTACAACTCACATGACAGGTGGTGATCACTTTTAATATAGCCTAACGAGAATATGCCATCTTTTCCTACCATTTGCAATCCGCTATCTCTGTACATAGTTTGTATATAGTTATTATAGCAGTGATTCGTTCATCAGTCGTGGTCGTTTTAATTGATAACCTCAAGAACACCTCGACTTCATGGTCCTTCGAGCCGGATTCGGACTCGGTTGACAGTCCCACACTGGTCACTCTTTTGCACCCACGGGCAGCAGATTGCTGTCAAGGGCGAAGCGATAAAAGCGCGGGGTGTCAAGAAACCTCGCTAGGCAGCGGTGATATCGTATATGCCATCTCGGCTGCCATAACACATACTTACGCGGTGAGCAGCCCGCCGATATCTCGCACTCTCGTAAAAGGCGATATGTGTGGGGACATACCGCCCGAGCGCTCCGTCTCCGCCAGCTGTAGCGCCTGACGCAACTCCATCAGAGTGTCGCCACCAAACACACACGCCATGAATACCTACAGTTCACATCACTACGGTTTATATATTTTTGAACTCAGTAGTAATAACAAAAAATGGTTCTCCTAGAAGGGTGTGAAAAGATTTTTGGATGGTCGGCAACGCGCGAGTGATACTCCCGGTATTGCATGCGTCCATAGGCTATAATAACAGCTTACCATCAGGTGAGTCGTATGCTGCGTTGCCAACGTGTGGTATAAAAAAAAAACTTACTAATATTTTAAATGCGAAATTTTGTGTTTGTGTGTGTGTGTTTGTACTCTATTCACGCCTTAACGGTTGAATGGATTTGCATGAAATTTGCAATGAAGGTAGCTTATAAGCTCGATTAACATATGAGTATTCAGTTACTTTTATTTTGGAGAAATTCAAAGAAATTGGAGTGAACATTAATTCAACTACGAGCTCACGGTTACAGCTAGTAGATTGTATATCAATAAAAGTACCTCACCCCATCTGGCTGTAAGCACTTCATGATCCTGTCGAAGCAGCCAGGGAGGTCATTGACCCAGTGCAAAGATAGAGATGACACTAGCAAATCTATACTGTTGTCTGGCAACTGAAATAGAAAATGTCAATCTGTGGTATGTAAGAAAAAAGATGACAATGTGGTGTTGTAGCCTTAGCAGGAAGACTATTGAATTACTATCGACTGCATATTGGTATCACTTTCGACTATTTTTGTATGGGAAGTGGAACTAAAAAATTTTTATGAAAATTTTGAGTTACGTTACAAACATAGTTGACCATATAACCTTAACTGGTAGCATTAACAAATTAAAGGATATCATCCATGTTTCATAGAGATTTGGTCCAAATCTGACAGTGGCAGCTGGCCAACATATTTTTTTTGTATATTCTGTTAGAGCTTGCCCATCTGAGCATCTGAGCAAAAAAACAGTGTTGGCCGCCACTTTCAGATTTGGACCAAAAGGATGATGTCGTTTGAATTTAAGGACACTATTTCTGCATATACACAAGTGTACTTCAATTGACCACTTATGGGTACAAAAAATTTGTTCTTAGGGATTTATTAAATACATTTCTACCAATGGGGTATAAGGTACTCACATTAATATTCTCCTCATCCATAATCATCCTTACCACCTCTACTCCGTCTCCGACAATAGCCTTATCTAAATGTGTTTGTGATGTATCACACAGTGTCACTTTTTCTACACTGTCCGGCATGAAGTGTCTGGAAACGTAGCCACGGCTAGCTCCTGGCAAAATATTTAATATAAAACGGTGTTAATGAACTTGATATGACAGTAATAAAATGACCTCATTTTAATGGCATTGAGAAAAGGTAGAAATGTTTTTTTTTAAAGTTATCTTTCATTAGGGTTTCCCCATTAAAATTGAAGCTGCCCGGCCGGAGACTGTACCTCCACCTTACAGAGGACTGCAGTTAAATAACACTACTTTGATATAGTGTTGTGGTCCTGTAGCAGTTAAGGTTGCCAGTGTTTCACAAGGGTGCTGCGGTAGTAGTAATGCTGCTGGCACAGTGATTCCTCATCAACAACAGGGTTGGCAATGTGTTAGTGATACCCTTGGTATTGCTCATGGCTATAGGCTATGGTGACTGCTTATCAGGTTGGCAATTAGCTTGTGAGCCACCTTAGCTTAGTGACATAAAAAATCTTGTCTATTACTATACATCAGTAGCTCGCAACCAGAGGATCCAGGGACCACAAGTTGTCCCTGGAACCACCCAGAGTGGTTTATGTAGCAATCCAAAACATATTAAAATAAGTGAAAAGGATTCAGAAGTTGGTAATAGAACTATGGTCCCTTATAACTAAAAGGTTGGGATCCACTGCTGTATAAGCACTTACCAAGCTCTACTGCATTTTTAAATGTCCTCTTTATGTCAAAAATCCTATCTGCAGTTCTCCATCCAACCTCCTCTTTGATATACTCAGATAGATGGTAATCATCTCTTAAAGCAGACCGTTCTCGTTGCAATAACTTCGCTTTTCTATCAAATATATTCATAGCACGGTACACAGAACTAGCAGTCTTCTGTTTTGCTACATTTGAACTGTTATTTCTGGTGAAAGCTTGGCTATTATGTAAATATTTAACATCGCTTATAAGCTTTTTTATAAGGCATACACTAGATGGGTAGAAGATTTTAATTTGGGACATTTTGTCAATTAATTAAATTCGTCTTTATGAAATTTCGCATTGATAAATGTACCTATGTTGCTATTTTGTTTAATTTATTAAAATTATGAGTGAGGTTTCAGGTTATGTTTATCGAATTTGACCGACATTGACATAATAACAGATTTCGTTTAGAAATCTATTAAGAAAAAATAAAAAACTATAAGCTGATGTTTGTAGAACCACTAAATACTGTGAGTGAGGGTTGTTACAGATGAAAATAATTATATGTTCTAGACGTTAAAAACGTAAAAATTCTAGTCTTTATTTCATCTATATTTAATATAGCTTTGGATGACCGTACGTGGTCCCAGGCTTCCCTCCCTATCCGGTTTGGAGGGTTGGGAATACGCAAAATTTCAGACGTGGCCCTACCGGCATTTCTGGCTTCAGTTCATAGTGTGCGAGATCTCATAGGTAATATTCTGTGCGGTTTTGTTCCTGACTGAGGACAGAGAAGCTTGGGCATTGGCCTGTCCAAGCTCAGACTTTTCGCTGAGACGACAATTGCAGAAGCAGTGGGACGAGCCCGTCAGCAGGGTGACTTATAATTCTCTTCTCGAGAGTTCCTCCAATTCTGCTGACCGTGCACGTCTCCTGGCAGTTGCTAAGTGGGAGTCCGGGCTCTGGCTTCATGCGCTGCCTTCTTTTAATATTGGTACCTTGTTGGTTGGTGCAACTTTCAGGCTGTGTGCTTGCTTGCGCTTAGGTGTAAAGTGTATTGTCTCACATCGGTGTAATTGCGGGGATAATGTTGACGTGTTTGGGCACCATTGCCTATCATGTGTCGGTAGCGCCGGTCGTCTCTCACGTCATTCGACCTTAAATGAACTGCTACGCCGGGCTCTGGTCACCGCCGGAGAACCTGCTGTACTGGAACCAGTCGGCTTGGTGGCGATGGCCGGAGGCCGGATAGCATGTCGTTGGTGCCATAGAGATTGGCTCGGCCCCTGGTGTGGGATGCAACTTGTGTCGATACCCTGGCTCCGTCTCATCTCCCTGGCACCTTGGTGGCGGCCGGCGCCGCTGCTGCTCAGCAAGAGTGTCTCAAGCGCCGGAAATATGCATGTCTTGGTCCAGGGCACATTTATTTTCTGCATTTGCGGTTGAAACTCTGGGTCCCTGGGGCCCGGATGCTCTTCAGCTTTTCAAGGAGGTCTCATGTCGGCAGGTTGAGGCTTCCCGTGACAGGCGTGCTGGAACATAATTATCTCGCTCAGAGAATCAGCATTGCTATCCAGCGTGGCAATGCTGCCAGCATTCTTGGCACGCTACCCCATGATTCCGGTTTGGGTCAGATCTTTTATCTATAAGTAGGTAGGTTAAGATATGTTTTTGTAAATAGTTTATTCTGTTTTGTGTCAATAAAGTTACAGAGAACTTTTAATTTACATTGATTGGAAATTTGGAACGAAAGATGTTCTCGGTTAAAAAAAAAATCACTGTCAAATTGTGAAATTGTTAGGGATGGGCAAGTGAAAAAAAATATATCGATATTTTTAAACAGTATCAATAACTATCGAGTGAAAAATATTGATGTATCGACAGTTTTCGCATGATTATTCAAACTTTGTAAAAAAGTATTAAATCCTATAAAAGCTGAAAGCCTAGCTGCAGATGCCAAAAGTTGTATTCATAGTTTTTTAATTTTCTATATGTTCATATTTTTTTTTATTTTTTATAATTGATTTGTTGAAAAAAATATCGAAATTGGTACAAATTCGATTCTCTAAAATAAATATCGATATATGGTGATTAAAAATATCGACAATTATTTGAAAAAATATCGATATTTTTTGCCCATGCCTAGAAAGTGTCAAACTCAGCTGTAATCTGCATTCTGCTAGTCAGCTGTTTGTGATCAAATGTGAATTCAAGTCGAATTACTCGGACTCTCGTTTATATAGAAACGAATATAAAGTTATTTTCTTTGTGAACAACTGAGGTGAATAAAATAAAGTAAGTTTACAGTATAGTATAAATATAACCATTACAATTTAAAATATAACCTAACTTATAAACTGGGTCGTAAGACCGGCTAAAGGTAAGTTGGTAAGTTGTGTTGCTAAGTTGTTTCAAATAAAAATGACCAGAGTTGCTACTTAAAATATTGGGTATCTAATTGCTGTTTGTTTTAATTGAAAATAGCACTCAATTCAAACAATAAAACAAATACTACCATTTCAGTATAGTCATTTACCCATTTATTTATTTATTTATTTATTAGTACAACCACATCATACATATTCACACATTCGTGACAAAATTACATAAATTGTTTAATATCTGATATGTATGACACATAAGGTGTACATATCATTCTCAGTACGTATTTATATAAAAAAAAAGGTTAATAGGACAAATACTTAACTTAATTTAAGTTTATATAGTTTCAGTTTGAAACTGATGAGCTTATCGTTGAAGATGTCAATGTCTGGTTCGCGTTCAGCCTACTAATAAGATAAGATAAGATCTGCACAAAAGATCCCAAGGGTCGAAGTGCTTCTGGGGCAACCTGGACCCGTTCAGCCTACTACCATCTCAGTAACTACACTGTCATACAGCGTAGCCGTTGTATTCTCTTGGATACAATCGAGGTCTAATTTTCGAATACAATAAACTTTGATTATATACTAGAATATAAAGCGAATTACAAAGATTTTTATTTTATTTATACTGACATTTAAAAAAATATCAAATATACATTTTCTAGTTTTACAAATAATAATAATAATAAGTAAGTGAGTGAACCTATGTGTAGCAAATAAAGTTATTTAAAATTTCCATTTTCAGATGTGGCCTATCCTAATGCAGGTCCTCCGCAGCAATGCGGCCTATCTGACTCTCCCAGTGGCGGCTGTTGTCGGTGTAATAGGCTATAATCTGGAGAGCCTCTTATCAGACCGATATACACCTTATAATGGTGAGTATAAGACTCAATATGCAATATCATCAGTAATGATATGAAGAGATATTTTTTTTTGTGAATAGTGCTAATTTTAGGGTTCCATACTCGAAGGGTAACCAACGGAACCCTATTACTAAGACTGCTGTCTGTCCATCCATTCCTCTGTCCGTCTGTCTGTCAGTTGGCCATATCTCATGATCCGTAATAGGTAGACAGTTTAAATTTTCACAGAATGTGTGGAGTTCCGAAGAACTTATTTCATCCCTACGGTTAAATTTTAGTACCACTGGGATAGAGTAACAATGATTAATTAAAATTCATACGATCTTTCATACATATCATCACATCAAACAGGGTTGGCAGAGAGTATAGAGTGCCATTTCACTCATGACTTTTACCTTTAACCTATTATTATTATTAAATTAGAATTTTGTAATTCTTACTTCCAGACGCAGTCCAGGATCAAAGATTTGAGCGGCTAGCGCAAGAAGATGCACTTAAGGACCCGACGAACGTGAAGAAATTAAAATATCACGAGAATGTATTTGGGAAGAATGTTTCGCCATCACTAAAAGAATAATCAGGCATTACTTTTACAGAAATTCATACTTAAATATGACAAAATATATTGGCAAAAGCTGAGATACTTTATTAGACACAAAACTGTAGGCAAAATAAAGCAAATTAAATAATGGCATGTAAGTAGTTAGTAGATAGATTTTATTTGATTGTAGTGTTATCTTTATATTTGAAGACTTTTTTTAATTGTGCCAATATTTGGGGTCTTAAAATACTAGCCAAATATGGCCGAAAGTATCATTTTAAAGGTGTATCAGAAATATATAAGGCCAAGTACTTTCACATATGTTTTTATGTATTGAATGTATACAGAATGTATGTAGCATGTATTTGATGGGAGGTCCTTATTTATTGGTCGAATTAAGTGAATTAATGAATTCGAATATTTCTGTTATATTTTAGGAGGACACTTGAAATCCTATTAGGATCATGTAATAATTGTAAAAACAGATATAAGAAAATCGATACTTCTCTTAACACCATAAAATTTGCCATAGTGATATTGCATTTGTATGGAAAATTAGATATAAAATAGATTTTTTATTGTTACGGTGATTGTGAACACCATTTTAAATATTGTATAGAATCACCGTATTAGCTTTTATATCGTGTAGTTCAGTCTAGTATGACTACCTAGGAGGTCTTAAGATACTACTGGCCATAAGGTACTAGGTACATGTGGTAGGCCGTTCAAGTATTACGTAACGAATTTGGGGGGGGGGATCACGTAATGCTTGAACGCTCCTTAACTGCAAGGGTCCGGTTAGGTGGGTGCCACCGCAGTGTCAGACAGATAATACAGTGACATAGGACAATGTCAGATATGACATTACTAATGTCCCGAGGTGAAATTGAGTGCAATGCAACAAGACAGGGTGGCAAACTACCTACATGTGTGGGCAGGTGACGCATGCCATCAGGTTGTAACCTTTGTTTTTATGTATAAAAAGTTTGCTAGTCACAAACTGTATTTTCTTTCCTTTCTTGGGTTTTAAGATTTACGAATTAAAAAAAAAAACTTATTGAACGAGACATTCAACTCATTTCCTTTGATTAAATAAAAAAGGTATATGTAACTTTGTGAACAATGTAGTGACGCCAGTTTTTTAAACATGTAGTGCGTGGGCAACGCGTAGTGTCGTTGTATTATTCTTCTTCTTCTTCCTAAGTATGGCAATCAATCCCTTCAGGGACTATTTTTGCCAGTGTCGAGTGCTAGAGAATTTTCATGTTGCAAAATTTCTCGTGTTTGCCGCATTAAAATGCCTAGTGTCATGCATTCTAACGCCCAATGGAGTTTCTGGAGACAACCCACGGCAGTAGCAGATCGTAACACGCCTTTAGATTAGAGGTAACCTATTGACCAAAATGATAAATCACTTAACCCAAAAGTCGTATTATGGCATTATTTCCAATGCTCCTATAAATCAGTCACTAAATGAAACTTTACTGCACATATCGACACCAAAAATACACATTAAAGATCACTATAACACAATTTACGACACACTGGAAAAAATCTCAACCGCTCCGCCTGATTCCCGCCAAAAACTCGTTGTATTATTTGTAGTTGTGTGCATATAATTGTGTATATGAGGTATATGCACACTGCAGGGCGTAGTTGTTCTATTTCTATCTACCTTTCTTGATCTGAGGTCATGTCATCTATAAGAAAAGACAAGAGTATATGAATTCTGATTGTTCGTGGAAGGAAGAGAAATAAAATGGGAATGAAAACCTATATTTAATTTAACTTTCTGAAATTTTACGTGTCGCAATGCGTTTTTGCTCAAACTTTTTGGTCGATTGACAGCAGGTCTTCTTCTTCCTAACTATGGCAATCAATCCTCTTCAGGGACTATTTTTGCTAGGGTCGAGTATGAGAGAATTATTAAGTTCCTAATTGTTTTGTATTTATTGCATTAAAATGCCTAATTTCATGCATTCTAGTGCTTAATGGAGTTTCTGTAGAATCCATGGTAGCAGAAGCCTTTGGATCAGAGGTAACCCTTTTACCAAAATGATGGATCACTTGATACAAAAGAAATATTCAATGAAACATTATACAAATAATGATATCGATATTATATTATACAAATAATAATGATGATGAATGATGATATCGAAAAACATATTAAAGAGCACTACAACACAATTTACGAGACTGGAAAAATCTCAACCACACCGCCTGATTCCCGCCAAAAACTCTGACAGCAAGCAGGTCAGGTTGACATGACAGGTAGTATATCTACCATAGATAATTAAATGACTAACTTTCGGCGTATGGCAATACGTACCTGTAATAAATCGTTCTAAAATAAGATATACCTAATGCTCAACAATGAAAACCTTTAAGTCAAAATGTGTAGACAGGTAACAGGCGCGTAGTTAGTAATAATCACTTAACTTTCGTAAGTATTACTTTTTAGCGTACAGCCCGTCTGATAATAAGCGGTTACCGTGGCTAATGGATGCTTGCAACACCAGTGGTATCACTCGCGCGTTGCGTTTATCCAATGATATTATAAATTAATAATATGTAAAATAAATGTAATGTCTTTGCGTAGGTCCCACCCAAGAGAATATAAACGCTACGCTGGTCTAAGAGGACGATCTACTATCGTATAAGTATATAATCAAACTAGCGGCCCGCCCCGGCTTCGCACGGGTAGACATTGATATCAAATATTTTGTCTACCCGTGCAAAGCCGGGGCGGGCAGCTAGCCTATGTTACTCAGTGATAGTGTAGCTTTCTAACGGTGAAAGATTTTTGAAATCGGTTCAGTAGTTTCGGAGCCTATAGACATTTATCAAATATTTTGTCTACCCGAGCGAAGCCGGGGCGGGCAGCTAGTATAATATATAGCCTATGTTACTCAGTGATGATGTAGCTTTCTAATGAAAAAAGAGTTATTAAAATCAGTCCAGTACTTTTTGAGTTTATTCGTCACATACAAAAATACAAATCTTTCCTCTTTATAATATTAGTGTAGATTAACGTTTAAGCGTCAAAATCAACTAGGATGCTGCTGAAATATTTTATTACATAAGTACTACTCAACATGAAGAATCACTCACCGTATGCTTTAACTGTGCTCAGTGATTTAAATTCAATGAAAATTTAGTACTAAAAAGTAATAACACTGCAATGAGGTATCTAAGCTAACTGGCCATGGCAGACTCTAAAAATGAATCTAAAATAGTCCTTGAATAGCGGAAAAAAAGAAGTAGAAAATGAATCTGTTTATAAAAAAAAATATGTGGGTACTTTCTCGCGATACGATGTTGCGAAGCTCGTTGTGAAGAATTAGATTACTGTTAAAGTTGGTTGTGTTGAGAAATATTAATTATCATCTGTCATTGCTAGAAAGGAGAACACAGAAACGACGGCTGATAGAGTTAAAAAGAAGATAACATATTGCGGTGACTACAAATGACATGGGATAATAGGATGATGGATTGTTTGCAAGATGCAGATCAAAGGCAAGATGACATGGATAGAAAGAGAAGTTGTTTTACAGAGACAACTTGATAAAGAGGGATGGAAGACTAGAGGAAATAACATGCGTTAAGGACAGGAGGTAAGTTGCATATTTTGTTATAATATTCTACGATGCGTTACGATAGGTGCGTCTAATGGTAAGCGATCACCGTAGCCTATAGCCTGCAATACCAGGGGTATCATCACTAACGCTTTGCCAACTTTTCCGCTTTTTATTGTTGAGAAGACTCGCTAAGCGCAGCGTAACCTCGAGGAACTCTGATGTTTTCTCACAGCAGAAACAGCACTACATCAGTAGCGCGAACAAGAATATCTTGCGGCTACGTATTCGTATCGTCTTCGGCTATTTTTGTATGGGAAAACGAACAGCGCTGCGGCGGTGAAATGTGGAACTAATAATTCATATGAACATTTTGACATTTCGAGAGTAAAGTTTTCGAATACGTAGTCGACAATATGTTCTTGCTACCGGCACAGAGAAGTGTTCCTTGGCTCGGGAGCATATATTAAGATATACCGCCCTGGGACTATAAGATTTACCTCCCAATAAAAGGCATAATTATGACTAGCGAGCCGATGTGCTCCACCCTTTAATCGGAAACATTTTCATAGTAGCATTTTTCCAGTTAAATCGACTCGGGCGCCCCTCGCAGACTACCGCCCCGGGCTATAGCCTCCGTAGCCTACGGGTAAATACACTTCTGACAGTTCTGACTTGACGGTCTTCTGTACGGTAGGCTATTCGAGTCGGACAGCTCCATTTTTTTTTGAGCAAACTTTATAAGCCCTGCCCAGTGACCCACTATTTTTGAACACATCACTGTCACTTATGGTTTATATCTACATGCCTTTAAATTGGTACCTAGGCTACGTAAGTTCTCGTAGAGAGGAATTCAATTCATGTTTATTTCACGAATAGTGTCTTGTACTGAATGATGGAAATGTAAAGAGTATATAGAAGGAATTTATGAAGAGATTGATGAATGTTGGAGCTAAAGAGGTGTGCAAGTAGAATGACGGCGCTCTATATTCTCTGCCTACCCCGTGAGGGTCTTGGCGTGATATATATGTATGTAGGTGCGTCTATTACACTGCTAAGCTAGACGTTTGGGCGGCACTCCCCGCGCATGCGCGGTCCAGTGGCCAGCTCTCCCAGCCAGACGCAAAATGGCTACTCACTGACGCGGCTACGAATTGATTTTTTTCCATACACTCGTTCTAATAATCCGTTAGCAATAAATAGCCGGGCCCAACTGTGTTAACTAAAATAAAACTTATCTATCAGTATACCGCGCCGGGGTAAAAATACATCCGATCATAACCATTGCTCTTGACGTCAATGTGCCGCTCTTCTTAACAAATCATCGGTTTTCCTATTTAATTCATGTTCCTAGTCACAAAACGCTGAGTTGACAAATGATTTACGGACTTATGTGGTTTTCGTTTGCGTTAAAGTGTGATATAATCGAGGGGAGAACCGTCAGTGGCAGTAAGTATTACGATACGCCTATTCCATGTCTAATTTAACAGGCCAGTTTAACGCGGTTTGTGTGACCTAAAAATCTAGGTCTTAATGCAGTTAGTGATAGTCAAGTGTCCGTTGTAAGTATGCACACCTTTTTCCGTCTAGCCTCATTTGAGCATTACTTTGAACATGAAAAGAAAAAAAATGCAGGTAACTAAAGAAGTAATAACTATTTATTATTTTCATTTTAGATCGTTTTAAAAATGGAATGTGGATATGACATAACGTTGGTAGTAGATTACGTTCGGTGATTGGTGAGAAGTGGGTTTCCCAGAATTTAAGGAATCCTGTTTCCTGCTCGCTCGCACTCGTGTAATTTGTCTCTGTCTACCGTTGTTCCTGAATGGGTGTTATGCATGCGCTCTGTGCTTCCGAGTAGAGAATCCGACAATTGATAATACATTTTCACCATGGTTTTTTACATTGTTCTCGTAACCTAGTTAGGCAAAAAATTAATAGTTTTACTTTTGTTGAGCTTAGAAGAAGGTATCTAACATTTCCCGGGATAAAAAAAGTATCCTATGTGTTAACACAGGCTATAAACTACACGTGTGCTAAATTTCATACAAACCGTTTTTACGTGATTGACCAACAAACATACATTCATACATTCATCTTACAATATTTCACATTTATGGGATAGAGCAACCTGTATTTTGCAACACGAGGGTATACTTCCTAGTTACACAAAAAAATCAAAATTAATTTAATTTATACTAGTCATACATATTTAATGGTTCGTAATATCTCAAGGAATTAAAAACTTCAAATAAACTAAACTAAGAAGTACAAAACTTATCTACACGTAAAATAAATGTCCCGAAGTAATTTATACTAGTAAGTTGACACACAAGCATACGGCCCACCTGATGGTAAGCAGTCACCGTAGCCTATAGCTGCTAGCGATACCAGGGGTATCACTAACGTGTTGCCAACCCTGTTGTTGATGAGGACTTGGTGTGCTTGCACCGTTACTACTAGCGCAGCGTATCCTCGTGGAGCACTGGCAACCTTACTTACCGCAGAAACACAACACTACATCAAGTTGTGTTTTTGACTCCGGTCTTCTGTAAGGTGGAGGTACAGTCCCCAGTCGGGCGGCTCCAATTTTAATGGGAAAACCCACGGGAAATCCCAATCACTAAAGCCTTGCCAAAATTGTTGAGAGCACTATCTATAGGTACCAGCAACATAATATCGTCTACTCAATGCCGGATTTAGAGATCTGGAGGCCTCGGGGCAACAAAGGAGTGAAGGCCAAATAATTTTCCATATAAAATGGTAATTTTTTCAGTCGAATTTTCAAATAAAGAATTTGATTTTGTATCGGAGTCTATTGTAGGGACCCCTGTTCTCTGGCCCTGGGGCTGTAGCCCCGGTTGCCCTCCCCTAAATCCGGTCCTGCTTCTACTGCTAGCACAACGAGCCATCGAGGAGCTACGGAAACATCACCGCAGAAAGATTTTTTTCTAGGACAATGAAATTATTCTCACTACATTATACCACTGACTATTACGGACGGCTCCAATTTTAATGTAAGAACCCACGGGAGATCCCAGCTCGCCCTACCTCTCATTCTAGATCTAGAGAGTAATTGTTGTACCGCAATATTGTTGGTGCGCGTTATTAAATCCAATAGAAACAAGTATATAATATTATCTACAACATATTATATATGTGTTTCATTATACGCTATTATAATATCAGTTTGTTAAAGACTTTATTTTTAATTGCAGAAGAATTACCACCTGTTATACGATTCTCTAAAAACCGCCTGATTCTGCCAATCTGCTTTTTACTGAAAATAACAATTTGAAATGCATATTTCGAGCATTTTGCCTACTGTCAAAGACAAAATGCTCACTGTAAGCGCAAAATTATGCTTTTGTAAGCGATTCTTACAACTATTTGGTACGTTTCCCAACTTTTATCTCTTCTCTTTAGATTATTAGTAAATATAGATTACGATATTAAACCGATTTTTTCTTTCGATGTTAGAGCGAGTTAGAGAGAGAGTCAAGGGGTACCGTGAGTATGGTCGAACAATACGGGAATTTCATGATTTTTTCGGGACCGAGAATTCCCGGGAGCAATACATGTTTGCCCAGCGGTAATCGTCGTCATACGCCAACCAGCACATGCTGAGTTGGGACCGTTTCATAACGACACTATGTTCTTCTACAAATGTCTTCCCTTTCTATATGTTTATGTTGTTATGAATACATTTTTTGTCTTTCTTTCTTTTTTTCTTTCTAATCGAACCCGCGCCACCATGGAGCAGTCAAGTTTCCTAACCACGACCAACGGCGTAACTGAACGAATGATAATGCATGGTGACACCTAATTTGGTAGGTTTATTGTGACCTTATTAACCACGCTAGGTACCTTAAATTGAGGATATCCTATCCATTAACAGGGCAACTAACTGTGAACTCTCTGCTGTTGCTTTAAAGTTGTAAGTTCAACAACCAGATATAGTTATAGCACAATGCATGTAATTTTATTTTTTATTGGACTTGAGACATCGTTTTTTGAACGGTATAATTTAACCTATAAGGTTCGGTAATGACTTCACTCTTACCATCAGATTGTTTATATTACGAAGGTTGCCAGAAGGTACAAGTAGATACAATGTGCTAGTAGTAAGGATATGCTGCTGGCACAGTGAGTCTTCAACAACAATAAGGTCGGCAATGTGATGATATCTCAGTATTGCAAGCGTTTATAAGGTACGGTGACCACTTACCATCAGACCGTGCTTGCTACCTCCGCACGTAGCATTCAGAAAGATGTAGAGCAGTCTGCTTACTCGCTTGGTTATTCTTCAAGTATGCGGAATTAATCTTTTGTGAATGAAAATTGGCGTCCGGGTTAATTTAACAGCGGTGAGCGTTTCTTAATCACTACATATAAACAAAGTCGCTTTCCGCTGTCTGTCCCTATGTATACTTACTGCTTAGATCTTTAAAACTACACAACGGATTTTGATGCGTTTTTAATAGACAGTGATTCAAGAGGAATGTTATGTGTAATTCATTGTATTTTGCAGGTACGAGTATTTAACTTATAGGCTAGCGCTGGCCGTGCGGAGCCGGGGCGTATCGTTAGTTTTAAGAAGTATATTTGATGAGCTTTTTGTTTCGTCTCTACCGAGTTCTCAACTTATCAATAATATTTACTTGTGTCACTTGCAGTCAGGGACCATGGTGAATTGAAAAAAAAAAAATTGTAGCCAAGAAAACGGAGGAATAAATGTATGACGGCCATTGCCGCGTAGGAAACGTGTGAGGGAGAAACATTAGTCTACTTCTAATCTAAGAATTCTATCACATCCCTATTAATAATTTTATAATATCACTAGCTGCCCGCCCCGGCTTCGCACGGGTGGAGAAAATATTTGATAAATGTCTATATGCTCCGAAACTACTGGACCGCTTTCAAAAATTCTCTTTTTTTATTTTGGGAGGAGAAAAATAGATTTTGTCCGATTCTCAGATCTACCCAATATGCACACAAAATTTCATGAGAATCAGTCAAGCCGTTTCGGAGGAGTTTAACTACAAACACCGCGACACGATAATTTTATATATAAGATCCTCTAGCGACCTGCCCCGGCTTTGCACGAGGGCTACTCGGGTCGGATTTACTCTACTATAATACGCATATGTTCTATATGAAACCTAAATGAATTGTTACATAAAAATCAGGAATCACTCTATTAGAGAAAACAGCATTAAAATCTGTTGCGTAGTTTCAAACATCTAAGAGTACAGACGGCGTGAAGTGACTTTGCCTTACACTATTAGAAGTTACTGATTCGCATATGCTCGAAGTGGTCAAGAGAGTTTCAATTCTATATTGTAATAATTAAGACCAATAATGGGTTCGCAAATAATAATAATAATTTATCTATTTGACATAATACATGTGACAAAATATTGTGGTTGAATCCATAGACTCCCGAACTAGTATTCTGTATTTCAGGAGTCGTTGGCTTCTCCAAACTGATTGAGAAATACAATTTCATTATGTCTTAGATGACTAAAGTTTTTTTTTTTTTTTTTTGTGCAAATATATGTCATATCGTATTAACCTTCGAACGCTGCTAATAAGTTTGCCCTGCATTGTACCAGCCGCGGAACTCGCCAATGCTAGTTCTATAAAAATTTAACCTTTATTAAATTTTCTCTAAATTTTCCAAACTAGTGCGAAAATAGATTTAACGACCGTCTTAAGCAAGCTTTTTGGTTTTAATACTAGGGCCTTAACTGAGTAAATAATTTTTAGTTTTAGTATCAGACATAAATGAAGAAAATCGCTAGCGCTTATCACTCACAACTTGTCCTACTTTCAACTACAAAACTCTCATTCTTATTTACCGACCGTCAGTTACCGTCCACGCCGCATTGACGACGGTGCTCTATCGATAAAATACGGATGTCGATAAGAATTATCGAGATATCAGTTTTTGATAGGAACTGTGTTTTTAGTGAAGTGTGTGACATAAGCGGAGGATTTCAATTTGGTATGAATTTACATTGAATTTTAAAATTAAATTTAATTAATACACACAGACAGATTCCACATAAATAAATTTAACTATAATTACTAATAATAGTTATACTACATAGTACATATAATTTTTGAATTTTGAATATGCCTTTTGAAAAAATATCTTCATTTTCTTACAGTAGTTCCCTGTTGGCTTGGTAGTTAAACGAAGATTTTCGATTCGATTCCCGGTTAAGTCCATTCCCCTTCTTAGATACTATAGCAAAAATCAATCCAGCAGATATAGAGCTTATTAATTAAAAACAAGAAAACAAATACGTCTTCTTCTTTATTACCCGATTACGGCGTGTCAAAAAGGAGGATTATGATTTTGACCGGTATATTAATCTGTTCCCTCATAACTTTTAAACTTTTTATCTTCTTATATGATAAAGACGAAACTTCGAGTGTGTGTGTTTGTACCCTCCTGAATAGTTTTGCATGAAATTTGCAATGGAGGAAGACTATTAGCTAGATAGAAATACGAGATTTTATTTTGGAAAAAATATTGAAAGGAAATTTGAAACAAAACTTATTCTACGCGTACGAACTCGCGGGTTAGCATTCAATAATTTGTACATGGCAATTTTAGATGAGAATATTTTCCTGTTTCATACTTTTTAGAGCGTAATCTTTCAGTAGCCGGGTTTTTGTTTTTGGAATTACTTTTAAGTATCAACATAATTTTTTTTTATACCACCAAGGTGGCACACAAGCAAACGGCCCACCTGATGGTGAGCAGTCACCGCAGCCTATAGCCGCTAGCAATACCAGGGGTATCACTAACGGAGTGCCAACCATGTTGTTGATGAGGACTCATTGTGCTAGCAGCGATACTACTAGCCCAGCGTATCCTCGTGGAGCACTGGCAACCTTACTCACCGCAGAAACGCAACACTACATCATGTAGTGTTATTTCACTACGGTCTTCTGTAAGGTGGAGGTACAGTCCCAAGTCGGGCGGCTCCAATTTAAATGGGATAACCCACGGGATATACCAAATCGCCCTACCTCTCTTTTTAAAACCAGAAGCAATAATTTTGTACGCAGTATGAAACTTGACATGAAATGTAGGTAACCGCTGGTTAAGATAAAAACGAAAGTTTTGATGCTTACGCGTAATCGGCGTAATACACACGGCATTCGAATAAAAACAAAACCTTACATATCTCCAGAAACTACATATTTTTTCATATTGCACACAAATATATATACGAGTATGAGACAATAATAATACAATCTAAAACTAAAGGAAAAAGTAACCTAATATAAAAAATAAAATAATAAAACACTTGTCCCAAATTGATGTCACGTGAGAGGGTGCCAAGAAGGCTGGCAGCATTGCCCCGCTGTATGGCAATGCTGTTCCTTTGAACAAAAAATGTGGAAACCTCAATCAATCGTCGTGAGACCTCCTTGTACAGCAGATGAGCCTCTGGACCCCATGGCCCCAGGGTCTCCACCGCAAACACAGCAAATATGTAGCCCCTTCCGAGGCACACATACTTGCGGCGTTTGAGGCTCTCCTGTTGTCCAGCAGCGGCACCGGCCGCAGTTTAAGTGCCCGGGAGATGGGACGGCGCCAGTGTATCAACGCAAGTAGCGTCTTCAGAAACATATTCTGCACATATTTCTGATTAATTAAGGCTACGGGCGGACATGTATGAAGAGATTGATGAACGTAGAAGACGCAAAAGAGGTGTTTTAGTCAAGGATGAAATGGCGCTCTATGCTTTTTGCATATCCCATGCACTTGGCGTGACGATATGTGCTCCTCTCTTTATTCAGTGAAAGAGGTTTTATAGTGTAACAAAGAGAAACAAGTAAAAATGTTCTTCTAAATATAACTTTTTCTTATACGCCGTACTGGGGGGCTAGCATCTAGCAGGTGGCGAGTCACCGTCTGCCAAATTTTATCCAATATTGAGACATATTGCATGGCAGACTTCCGTTGTTTCACCCCAGCCTAGATATCACAATTCATTAACAGTTCATCACAATAGCCCAAGTTTAGTTTACTATCCCATTAGAATAGTGTCTGCACTCGGCGAGGATCATCCCCGGGTGCATCACTATGCATTCCGGGGATGATATTCGCCACGTGTATCCCTTACCAAATATTAAAATTATCGAACGGACCTCTACGTGTTGGATATATATCCCCACGTAAGCCTAGATAAAGGACCGGACCTTATGAGTACTGCTTAAGGCTCCATTAATTTCAGAGATACATAATAATAATAATGCTTGGACATTATCACACAGCGCGATATGGTCCCAAACTAAGCAAACCTTGTACTATGGGAACCAGCAGCTGATACGACACTTTTTTTGTTAATACATACCAAAACCAGACGCAAGGCAAACACAAATATTTATCACATAAATGTTCGCCCCAGGGGAATCGAACCCGCGACCTCTAGCGTAGTAGTCAAACACCAGACCAGCGGTCTCGTCTGACAAACAAATGTTCAGAGAAACAAGCTCTAACAGAATATATAAAAATGAGTTGACGGGCACTTTCAGATTTGGACCAAAGCTCTATGAAACATGGATAATGTCGTTTTCAAAATAATCAGACTCAAGACCGATCGGAAATCAGACTCAAGACGTCTGATCAAAAAGTCGGTTAAAATAATTATTTTTTATATACCACTAAGGTGGCAAAGAAGTATAAGGCCCGCCTGATGGTAAGCAGTCACCGTAGCCTATGGACGTTTGCAACACCAGAGGTATCACTCGCGCGATGCCGACCCTTCAGAAATCTCTTCACGCCCTTCTTGAAGAACCCCATGCTGTACTCTTTTGGGAAAACCTTTGGATATACTCACGTTGAGTCTGGTTTAAGGCTTTAAATTATTTAATAGTCTATCATCGCAATATTCACAATTAAATGATTAATTTTCTGCCCACACACATGTTATACCGTAGGCCTACGTAATACGTCAACTAATTGTAACAAAGATGTGCAATAAATAAATACATTTTGTAACCGGTCTGGCGAATGGCGCAATGGCGAACTAACTAACAATAACAGTTTTATGATCCTACTTAACCTGGAGCACGGTAATATTATCATACAGTAGTTTGACTTCATACAAACGGACGAAGCGCGAGCTATGCCTACGCGCCTCGATTAAGGGATGCGCCTGGTATGCGGACAGTCGCGACTGTGCCGCAGTGACGAACGGACGGTGTGTTGTTTTTTAACAATAACCGCGCAGTCTTTACACTAAAAATAAGTTAAGTACATATTTAATATGACGAGTAGTACATAGTAGTAGGAGTAGTACAAATGTAATAAAAAAACTGGAGGCCGGCAGCCCTATTGCATGCTTACGTACCGCGCGGCTGTAGGCATTTATTTCAAGGACACGGCCGAGTCACACTACTGTAGATATTTATACTGTGCCTGGAGCCCTACCACCTTAAAGCAATATTATTTTTATCATACTCTACCTTTTGTATCAGCGTTCTTAAAAGGAGCTCATTTTAAGCTTGTAACTCTTTTTGTTTTGTATAATATGGTTTTGAAGATGTCACACTGCGATCGTTAATTAAATTATTTCCTTATTAACATGCTTTTTTTTTGCGCTGTCAGTTTTGGCTATCATAAAAAAGTTGCACAGACGCGACTATTAAATCTATTTTCATCTCATTTAAAGCAAGTTTTCAATACAATAGTATTAATGCTAGGAGAATGATGATGAACTATCATTCTAGGAGAATGATGATGAACCATAATTCTAGGAGAATGATGATGAACCATCATTCTCCTGCCCTTATCCCATATTATATGGGGTCGGCGCAATATGTATTTCTCTTCCATCCTTCTCTATCAGCCGTCATCTCTGTATTCACTTCCTTTCTGGCCATGTCACCTTTCACACAGTCCATCCATCTTTTCTTAGGTCTACCTCGAACCCTGTATCCGTCCACATTCATACATAAAACCTTTCTTACCACGTTATCTTCATTCCTCGGCATAACATGCCCATACCATGACAAACGCTTGCTCCTTAACTAATATGTCACTGGAGCTACTTTCAAACTTCCTCTAATAAACTTATTTCTTACCTTGTCCATTCTCGTTACGCCACACATCCACCACACAATAGTATTCATGCGTTATGGGGTTAAATAATATGAACATGAATTATGGTATTTTACGACGAGACCGCTAGTCTTGTGGTTAGTATACCTGACTGCTACGGTAGAGGTCGCGGGTTCGATTCGCGCCAGGGCCAACATTTATGTGACAAATATGTTTTCCTTGCGTTTGGGTGTTGGGATGTATTATAAGTATGTATTTACAAAAAAAAAAGTATGTAAGTATTGTATCAGCTTCTGGTTCCCATAGTACAACCTTTGCTTAGTTTGGGGCCAGATGGCGCTGTGTGATAATGTCCAAGCATTATTATTTATATGTTTGTGTTTTAATCTCTCGCGAGGTGCGAGGTAGAATTTCATTTTCCGCGGGCTTTTGGCCAAACGAAAAATGATGAAGGAAAGATAGAGTAAGAGAAGTAAAGGTAAAAGAGAGTACGAGATGATATTATTGATATTTCTTTAGTCTCGACTCGGGGTCGGCTTATACCAAGTGAACTGGTTCATTTGTGTCAGAGTGATGAGAGTTAGGAATTAACTGGGTGGCGTGTGTCTGTCTGTGTGTTAAGGGATGTCCGAGGTGTGTTATTATTATTTAGTGCTTTTAGTTCGTGGGTATTTTCTTTTTGTTCAAACGACATGATGTTTGTGGAAACATGGATGAAGTCCTTTCATATATTACTTATAATTATCAGTTTTACATGTAATTACTACTTTTAATAACAAAATAATCATCTAGCTTAAGATTGTGCATGCTGTGATCCCTATAACGGATAGAGCAGCGATATCTGGTCTTATAATGGAAAATCTTGTGCATTTGTGTTGAGTCTCCTTTATTGGGGTTCCATTTAATAAATAAATAGCATATTCCTATGCGGGTGAAGCTGAGGGGAAAAGGCTAGTTATGTATACAATTTGTACCGCTCTCTCAGTACTTTCCTGACCGCAAAAGGGACAAGGCCTAAGATAAGTATGCGGTTCCATAAGTAGGGTGTGGAGAGGACGTTGCAGGGCCGAAAACAAGTGAAACCCCGGTGTTGCAAGGCAACCGCTTACCATTAAGTGAGTCGTTTTGTTTCGCTCACTTGCCACCTTATTTATAAAAAACTAGCGGCCCGCCCCGGCTTCGCACGGGTAGACATTAGTTTCGGGCATAGACATTTATCAAATATTTTGTCGACCCGTGCGAAGCCGGGGCGGGCAGCTCGTATAATATATAGCCTTTGTTACTCAGTGATCATTTAGCTTTCTAACGGTGAAATAATTTTTGAAATCGGTCCTGTTGTTTCGGAGCCTATAGAGATTTATCAAAAAAATTGTCTACCCGTACGAAGCCGGGGCGGGCAGCTAGTATAATATATAGCCTATGTTACTCAGTGATAATTAAGCTTTATAACGGTGAAAGAATTTTTGAAATCAGTCTAGTAGTGTCGGAGCCTATTCAATACAAACCCACAAAAATACAAATTTTTCCTCTTTATAATATTAGTGTAGATGTAGATAGTGTAGACATAATAAGTTACCATATACTCCTAATAAGGCATGCCCCTCTGCCTACCCTACATTCATTTGTTTATTTTATTAATTTATTTAGAATACACTGAATATGTGTATGATGAATACACTACACAACATAATCATATTAATAATGAGAAGGCGTTCACCTAATTACAGGTAACCGCAGCTACAGTATTAGCTACATAAACATTAAATATAAGTACAATCTTAAAATTACAATATAAAAAAATATGAAAGGAGCTAAAAAACAAAACAAACACAAATGATAAAGAAATATATGAAGCGAAGGTATTTAGCTACATGAGAACAACAAGGCGTAATCAAAATATACATAACTCTAAGGCGACTGACTGACTGACTGACATAGTCATCTATCAACGCACAGCCCAAACCACTGGACGGATTGGGCTGAAATTTGGCATGCAGGTAGATGTTATGACGTAGGTATCCGCTAAGAAAGGATTTTGATTAATTCTACCCCCAAGGGGGTAAAATAGGTGATGAA
Organism: Falcaria lacertinaria; assembly: GCA_951449985.1. NCBI lineage: Eukaryota > Metazoa > Arthropoda > Insecta > Lepidoptera > Drepanidae > Falcaria > Falcaria lacertinaria. The sequence goes on along the minus strand of OX602137.1, from coordinate 2,660,010 downwards.
ATTTTGTATGAAAATCTGTATTTTTTTAAGTAAAATCCATTGAAATAGATAGCAGTGGGCAAAAGAAAAAGAAAAATAGAATTTTATAAATAGATGTTGATTTATTCACTTTAAGCCGCGAGCAAAAGCTAGTATCAAATATGCCCCTTTGTTGGTTATTTTACCCAACCACGCTTCCAGGGCCAATGAAATATAAAAAAGAACTGTTTAAAAATAAAAATACATGCCTATTTCATCATTCTCCTGCCCTTATCCCATATTATTTGGGGTCGGCGCAATATGTATTTCTCTTCCATACTTACCATAATATATTAGCCGTCATCTGTGTATTCACTTCCTTTGTGGCCATGTCATCTTTCACACAGTCCATCCACCTTTCCTATTAATCTTTTTTTTATAACAATAATAACGATTCGTTGTATTCAAGAACAGTGCTATTTTCTCCATAACTGTTGTTTGCAAAAGCATACCCTGTTTGATATGGCCGAAGGCAACTTTGGTAGAAACTCAATGAAAAGAAAGTGGGTGCCGGATTGCCCACCTTATCTCTTTAGGAAAGGTAGGATCATCACTACATCTACATCTACACTATCTATCTACACTTCTACACTTCTACATCTACATCTACACTATCTACACTAATATTATAAAGAGGAAAGATTTGTATTTTTGTTGGTTTGTATTGAATAGGCTCCGAAACTGCTGGACCGATTTCAAAAATTCCTTCAGCGTTACAAAGCTAAATTATCACTGAGTAACATAGGCTATTTATTATACTAGCTACCCGCCCCGGCTTCGCTCGGGTAAACAAAATATTTGATAAATGTCTACCCGTGCGAAGCCGGGGCGGGCCGCTAGTTTTATAATATATATCAGATGCGATGTCTCAAGTTAGCAAATTCGATATATATGCTACTGCCATTGAGATGTGCACAGATTCAATATATATTTTGTTTACCTATGCATAAGGTGTTAATAATAATAATAATAATAATGTATGGATATTATCACACAACGCCATCTAGCTCCAAACTAAGCAAAGCTTGTACTATGGGAACCAGCAGCTGATATAATACTTATATACTTTTTGTTTGTAAATACATACTTATAATACATACCAAACAACCAGACGCAAGGCAAACATATTTGTCACATAAATGTTTGCCCTGGCGGGAATCGAACCCGCGACCTCTAGCGCAGCAGTCAGGTATACTAACCACTAGACCAGCGGTCTCGTCGTTAATGTTTATAAAAGCAGTATCCGAAAATATTTAAACAATTAGAATAAACTGCCAACATTCTTGGCACGCTCCCGCCTGATTCTGGTTTGGGTCTGATCTTTTATCCATAAGTTATGGTTTTTGTAAATATTTTAATCTGTTTTGTTAATAAAGTTGAGTGAAAAATTATTTCAATCTACTAGCGACTCGGCGCGGCTTCGCCCGGGATTAAAAAAACTGAAATAAATTATTTATCAGTATATTACTAGACTTCTGGTCTAGTGGTTAGCTGCTAAGCTAGAGGTCGCGGTTTCGAATCCTGCCGGGGCAAACATTTATGTGATAAATATGTTTTCCTTGCGTCTGGTTGTTTGGTATGTATTATAAGTATGTATTTACAAACAAAAAGTATATAAGTATTATATCAGCTGCTGGTTCCCATAGTACAAGCTTTGCTTAGTTTGGAGCTAGATGGCGTTGTGTGATAATATTCATAATCATCAAATCATCAAGGACTACACGCGGTAGGCACTAGGCAGAGAGTATAGAGCGCCATTTCACTCTCGATTTGCACACCTCTTTAGCTTCAACATTCATCAAACTCTTCATACAAGCCCGCCCGAGTATTCTTTAAGTATTTTTTTGTATACCACTAAGGTGGCACACAAGCATACGGTCCACCTGATGGTAAGCAGTCACCGTAGCCTATAGCCGCTAGCAATACCAGGGGTATCACTAACAGGGGGCCAACCATGTCGTTGATGAGGACTCACTGTGCTAGCAGCATTACTACTAACCCAGCGTATCCTCGTGGAGCACTATATACATAAATCAGTTACATTGCGTGTAATTTAACGCTTGTTACGTGCGAGCAAGAGCACAAACCAAAAATTGTGAATGATCTATGCAATATATTAGTCTCGCTCGCAAGCCGAGTGCCGCAATTTTTAACGCTGTGCTGTTTTCCAGCATAACACTGTAGTCCACATCATAAATATATCGACATCTTCCAAATTCTTAAACTTCGGATGATTCTGAACGAATACACTACAAGGAAAATAACTGTGCACACACAAATTACGTGTCGAAACCCATATTGCATCACAGTAAACAAATATTAACAGTACTGCACCTACTTGGCAAACTCCATTCGACACATACATACGCCATACTCGAGGGCCCGCTCAATGAGGACATCGAACAGAACATTTCTGAGAAGATTTTTCCCTAATATCTTTTTTAGGATAAACATTTTATCATGTCTCTTGCTGGCAATTAGAGTACTGGTTATATTGTTATGTACTGTGTCCATTTGGCGTTCGTAGCGTGACTCATTACTTTCTCTCTGGTCCCACCTTATGCATATCGATTTCATAGTTGGACACTGTGGTATACGTGTTATTGATATTATAAAGAGGTTGGGCGAATTGGGATCTCCCGTGGGTTTTCCCATTAAAATTAGAGCCCGACTGGAGACCGTACCTCCACCTTACAGAAGACCGCAGACAAATAACACTACTTTGATGTAGTGTTGTGTTTTTGCGGTGAGTAAGGTTACCAGTGCTCAACGAGGATACGCTGGGCTAGTAGTAATGCTGCTAGCACAGTGAGTACTCACCAACAACAGGGTTGGCAACGCGTTAATGCTAACACAAATATGGAAAAAATACAGTGAATCAGGTGTATAGTTTTGGAGATCTCGGGACGAGTCAGTCAGTGAGAAAATGTATAACATAAATTGTTATTTATTGGCAACGCTCCAACATTACATAACGACGCTTATTATCGTGGTTTTCTTCGCCTTAAGCGAAAGTGTTGTAATATGCAGTTAAATAATTTCCCACACGTTTAATTTAACTATGAACGTTAGACGGAAAGGTTAAAACGCTTACGAGTCACTAACTTTTACCCGAGACATCGTTCGCATCTTCTATATCTATACTAATATTATAAAGAGGAAAGATTTGTATTTTTGCGTGTATGTTTGTATTGAATAGGCTCCGAAACTACTGGACCTATGTCAAAAATTCTTTCACCGTTTGAAAGCTACATTATCACTGAGTAGCATAGGCTAAATATTATACTAGCTGCCCGCCCTGGCTTCGCAGGGATAGACGAAATATTTGATAAATGTGCCAAGCCGAGGCGGGCCGTACTACTAGTAAATAATTACGCACTACGTACTAGTAAATAATTAAAACCAAGTTTCAAATACTATATGCCCGTTTTCTTTCGGGTTAAAATCATACATTTCACTTATGCCATTCATTATGTTTTAATTTAATCTGTTGAGCTATTTAGCGTGATTGATCAAGGAAATTCTAGGGTCGGCAACGCGCGAGTTATACCCCTGGTGTTGCAAGCGTTCATAGGCTACGGTGACCGCTTACCATCGGGTGGGCCGTATGCTTGTTTTCCACTTTAGTGGTATAAAAAAAGGAACAATCATCCATCTTTTGTATTTATTTATTAACTAGCTACCTGACCCGGCTTCGCATGTGTGAAATTTAATCGAAATTTGCTGTGTATTTCACAAAAATCTGATTAAAAATGTTGTCTTGCCAATAATGAAAACATCGAAATTTTTTAAATTATACAATTTGGTTTCAAAGCTTGTTCAATACAATGACGGGCATACTCACAGGGCGCAGCTATTATATTACCTGTAATTATAATTACAGTGATAGTAGGTCCATTCTCGTATAATTATTGTTTTGATTAGAATTTTTGGAATTATATAATCCCTTATAATATATATTTGGTATGATGACTGAAGTACTCAATGATGGCAAGATAAAGAGCACTATAACTCGGAACCGGCGGGCATGTACGAAGAGATTGAAGAATGAAGAAGCAAAAGAGGTGTGAAAGTCAAGAATAAATGGCACCTTATACTCTCTGCCTATCCTAAAGGGATTCGGCGTGACGATATGTGTGTATGTAAAAATATATTATATAAAATCTGTGTTAGACACTTGTGCCACGAACTGTACATCACGACTACTTTCACCGCAAGGTCATTGACAAACATTTTACTTGCGTTCTTACTCATTGTAGCCAGAGCTACTTTACAATCGACTTTATTACGTTGCAATAAAGTTCAAAATTACCTAACAGTCAGTGTCAGTGGCACAATCCCCGGAAATATAGATGTAGGTCAATTTTTTTTACGCTTCTTCATTCCATTAATGAAGATACTGATTATTTATAGATAACGCGTTCCCACAAGGGTCCCCGATGGGGTAGGCAGAGGTGTTACAACACCCACTTTCCACCGAAATGATTTGGTGCCAACGTGACAGATGGTGAGTCCGTCGCCGTGTCTTAGGCACTACATACGTCTTTGAATTTCTTCTCAGACGTATGCAAGTTTCCTCACGATTTTTTACTTCATCGTAAAGCTCGTGGTGTGACTGATATAATAGACTTCATTTCACCAATCACCAGAAAAAAATCTTCATTTTGATAATTCACAATATTATTTGATTTACTTTTGTTGAACACGTCGTGGAATATTTATCACATTACACGTTGCCTATATAATGTAACGTTATTTATTTATTTAATGGCAACACAAAAAAGTACATTTCGTATTTTGCCAATGACATGTAGATAATAGAGAGGATCCTCTTGGCAACGTCGTACGGTGGGATAACCACCAAGAAGGTTGGCAACGTCCTTCCTGACAGTCTATGGACATCATTTCTACAATCACCAGAAAAAAATCTTCATTTTGTTAATTCGCAATATTATTTGATTTACTTTTGTTGAACACGTCGTGGAATATTTATCACATTATACGTTGCCTATATAATAAAATAAACACCACTGTATCTCACATAATAAATTAAACAATATCAAGACAAGATCAAGACAAAAATTTCCTTTGATTGTCAAAATTGAAGTCCCTATATAATGTATCTCACAACAATATCAAGACAAGATCAAGACAACATTTTCCTTTGATTGTCAAAATTGAAGTTGTCTCTATGAATATTCTTCTTCTTCTTCTTCCTAAGTATGGCAATCAATCCCTTCAGGGACTATTTTTGCCAGTGTCGAGTGTTAGAGAATTTTCATGTTGCAAAATTTCTCGTGTTTGCCGCATTAAAATGCCTTTTGTCATGCATTCTAACGCCCAATGGAGTTTCTGGAGACAACCCACGGCAGTAGCAGATCGTAACACGCCTTTAGATTAGAGGTAACCTATTGACCAAAATGATAAATCACTTAACCCAAAAGTCGTATTATGGCATTATTTCCAATGCTCCTATAAATCAGTCACTAAATGAAACTTTACTGCACATATCGACACCAAAAATACACATTAAAGATCACTATAACACAATTTACGACACACTGGAAAAAATCCCAACCGCTCCGCCTGATTCCCGCCAAAAACTCCCTATGAATATTCAATTCGCTACATGTCATATCACGGAAAGAGGATCTTTAGAAAAGTTATTATTTTCTGAAATTAAAAACTCAGTATTCTTCTATAAGAACCTTCTGGCAATAATAAACACGTTCCTGGAGTTTTTGGCGGGAATCAGGCGGAGCGGTTGAGATTTTTTCCAGTGTGTCGTAAATTGTGTTATAGTGATCTTTAATGTGTATTTTTGGTGTCGATATGTGCAGTAAAGTTTCATTTAGTGACTGATTTATAGGAGCATTGGAAATAATGCCATAATACGACTTTTGGGTTAAGTGATTTATCATTTTGGTCAATAGGTTACCTATAATCTAAAGGCGTGTTACGATCTGCTACTGCCGTGGGTTGTCTCCAGAAACTCCATTGGGCGTTAGAATGCATGACACTAGGCATTTTAATGCGGCAAACACGAGAAATTTTGCAACATGAAAATTCTCTAACACTCGACACTGGCAAAAATAGTCCCTGAAGGGATTTATTGCCATACTTAGGAAGAAGAAGAAGAAGAAGAATGAGCGAAATCGTTCAAGCCGCTTGCTTGTGATGCCGCGGACCAAGGGAAATATTAATTAATGTATACTAATCTATACTAATATCTCAGAGTAGATAATATATTTTTGTGTGTATGTTTGTGTGTATGTTTGTAGAACAAATATTTGATAAATGTCTACCCGTGCGAAGCCGTGGCGGGCCGCTAGTTTACTAGGTCCCCTTCCAAATAAACTTTAACAGTGCCAAATTTCACACTATACATCCGCGCCATTTTCGTTAAAAGGGATACAAAGTGTTTGCTTAAAATAAAACGTATTGATATTAAAATTTCACTGTAACACAATTTACGAGACTGGAAAAATTACAAGTACTCCGCCTAATTCCTGCCAAAAAAAAACTCCTACGACGACTTCTAAAGGTATATTAAGCGCAGATTTCATATATTTATAGGACTGCTACAGAAAAGTTTCACCTCTTGCAAACAGTTTGCTTGCAAATTTACCATGCTTTTGGTGCAAACTTTCTAAGTAAACAGACCCTACTTTCACATTAGTAAATCGGCTAAATACTTGGTAGGTAGAACAGACCCATCATCAATTTCTAAATCCATTCACTTATATTTAATCTTTAAATTCCTTTAAACCTTTAAATAAAATCCCTTTAAGGGTATAAAGAGAGAGCAGCATTTCATTCTAGACTTGCACACGTCTTTTGCCTCTATTATATTTATCAATCCTTGCTTACATAGTATGAAACAAAGTCGGTTCCCGCTGTCTTGTCTGTCCCTATGTACCTATGCTTAGATCTTGAAAACCACGCAACGGATTTTGATGCAGTTTTTTTAATAGATCAAGGAAGTTTGCTATATATAATTCATTGTGTTTTGTAAGTTTTTAACTTCTATGGCTAACGCTGGCCGTGCAAAGCCGGGGCGGGTCGCTAGTAATATTATAAATGCGAAAGCTAGTGCGTATGGATGTGTGGATGGATGTTTGTAACTCTTACACGCAAAAACTACTGAACGGGTTTGGATGAAATTTGGAACACAGATTGTATATAACCTGGATAAACACGGGATACTTTTTATCTTGGTTAAAATTAAAATGTTGGGTTTCTCTGGGATTCTAAGGTCAACTCGGACGAAGTCGCGAGCAGGAGGTAGTCTCTTCATAAATGCCCGCCGGTTCCGAGTACTCTTTACCTTTCCGTGAAAACATCAATCAAAAATCGTTTATTCAGCTTAGGTCCTATTAAGGCACTTAAAAAGACTTCTTTACCATCAACATCATTGAGTACTATGTCAATTTTGATCCAGGAAGAAGATCTAAGCCCTCCGCGGTTTTTTCACTCACGTTCACATTATTTTATCGTTTCTAGGGCTCCGTACCATAAAAGGAATAAAGGAACCTTTATAAGATCACTTTGTTGTCGTAAGTGGACGTGACGAAAAGATGTGACCGTTTATGTCGCAAATTTCGCATATTTTGCGATTTCACAAGGGAATCAAAACCTATAGGGTACTTCCCGATGACCTAGTACCATGAAATTTGACAGGAAGCAGTGTCTTACAGCGCAAGTAAAGGGAAAAAATATGTAGTTATGAAACAAAAAAAATGCGAATTTTCTATAGCAATCTTATAAAAATAGATGGCGATGCTTTTGTTTACATTATTCCTGAATCGCGCTGTTGAGAGTTACTGACGAATAATTACCTCATTTGAAGTTCGCCTACTTTTACTACCTACACGTTTGTACGGAACCCTCGGTGCGCGAACCCGACTCGCACTTGGCCGGTTTTATTTTTAATGTTCCTTTTATAATAGCACTAGCGGCCCACCCCGGCTTCGCACGGGTAGACATTTATCAAATCAATCACCCGTGCGAAGCCGGGGAGGGCAGCCAGTATAATATATAGCCTATGTTACTCAGTGATAATTTAGCTTTTTAACGGTGAAAGAAATTTTGAAATCGGTCCATTAGTTTCGGAGCCTATAGACATTTATCAAATATTTTGTCTGCCTGTGCGAAACCGGGGCGGCAGCTAGTATAATATATAGCCTACGTTACTCAGTGATGATATAGCTTTCTAACGGTGAAAGAATTCTTGAAATCGGTCCAGTAGTTTCGGAGCCTATACACACAAATATACAAAAATACAAATCTTTCCTCTTTATAATATTAGTATACAAAGAATATTCCACTCTGAGCATTAAATAATCTTTGATACTTTCACCAACATAGTTCAATACCGTAAAACTACTCACCTCACGCCACGAGTCACGACAAGTAATTCATACTGATTACACGGTCACTTAGCACGTGCAAAGTTTAGTATGGACTCAGAGGAGAGAGAGAGAATATACTACGTACAACTATGGACAACGGAACAGTAACCTAATTTAGGTGGTTTCCTAAGAGAGTACAGCATGGGAATCTTCAAGATAGATGTGAATGGATGTTTTGTTTGCAGGATCCGCAACCTGCGACTGTTGACAGAAAAAACTCTTATAGGATCACTTTGTTGTCCGTCTGTCTGTCTGTCAAGGATTTTTATCTCAAGAACGCGTGGAGTTATCAAATTTAAATTAATTTGAAATACCCGGGTCTATGGTCTCTTTCAGCTGTAAAATAATCAAACCTGTAAGTCAATATGAAGTAAAGATATGATGATCGTTTCAGTCGCAAATTATCGCATATTTTACGATTTCACAAGGGAATCAAAACCTATAGATAATTCCCGTTGACCTATAATCATGAAATTTGGCAAGAAGCAGTGTCTTACAGCACAAGTAAAGGAAAAAGACTAAAAACCGTGAATATGAAGTTAATTAAATTCGATTTTTTTTTAATATTCCTGAATCGCGCTGTTGGAGTCACCGGACGAATAATGACCTCATTTGAAGTTTGCCCACTTTTAACCATACCTAAAAGTGTGTACGGAACTCTCGGTGCGTGAGTCCAACTCGCACTTGCCCGCTTTTAATACAACCTTTTATGTTCGTTGATCAAGCCTTTTCATTTGACACTCATATTATCACAGGGGTTAATTGGATTAAAGATCGCGGCATTAAGGTAATTTAGACCTTCATAAGTGCCTTATTAGGGTCTAAACTGAATAAATGATTCTTGAATCGAACCATATGTGTATGCCAAATTACAGCACAATCGGACACACAAGCAAACAGGCGACAGGTGGAATTAAATAAAATCTTAAATGATTCCGGTTTGGGTCAGATCTTTTATCTATAAGTAGGTAGGTTAAGATATGTTTTTGTAAATAGTTTAATCTGTGTTGTGTCAATAAAGAACTTAATAAAAAAAAAATCTTGTGAAAAAAAACGACACTTATGCACACTAATTCGCAAGCAGAATGTTTGCTAACCCAGCTCAGCATAAACAATAAAACACCAAACTGAACTTGGATTTCTACTGTAATCCACAAGCCGCTAAAACGAAAGTGCCTGAGCAATAATAGAATTAAATCTAAATCTGAAAAATAATACAGTTACCTAAATTAAATTTAGATACTGAATAGTCTATGAGCAATGACTTACATTCATCGCGTGAAGGAAGTTTTCACCAATCAATATGGAGGCGAAGGTCGTTCGTTGACCTCTACCGGGCTAGTATGACCCTTGAAGGTAGGGCCCGGTTTAAGGGCTGAACAAACATTGACCTCTCGAAAATGGTGTTTCATGAACATTTATTGAGAGTCAACATTACTCAATGGTGGTAAGAGAAAGATTATGCACAACCAGCTGGCACGGATTCGAACCTGCGTCGCTAGAATAGCAGGCCACGTTTCATACCACTAGGCCACCACGCGCTGAAAACCTTTCTTTTATTCATTGTTTTCTGTCCAGTTAAATCAAAATTTACGGTACCTTTTAAAACCCATGAATATGACCGTCTAATTAACATTATCTTACTACAAAGTGAATAGACATCTCGTTAGATTTTGACTGATTATTGTGAACACAGTGACACAATTTTAACTGCAAAGTATTTATGTAACCGAAATTATATGTTATCGATTTACACAAATATTTGCTCGTCACGCCAAGATAAGATATACTACAGTATTCGTCTTTAGATTATCTATATCTATAACTAGCGGCCCGCCCCGGCTTCGCACGGGTAGACATTTATATCAAATATTTTGTCTACCCGTGCAAAGCCGGGGCGGGCAGCTAGCCTATGTTAATCAGTCATAGTGTAGCTTTCTAACGGTGAAAGAATTTTTGAAATCGGTCCTGTAGTTTCGGAGCCTATAGACATTTATCAAATATTTTGTCTACCCGAGCGAAGCCGGGGCGGGAAGCTAGTATAATATATAGCCTATGTTACTCAGTGATGATGTAGCTTTCTAACGGTGAAAGAATTTTTGAAATCGGTCCAGTAGTTTCGGAGCCTATTCAATACATACAAAAATACAAATCTTTCCTCTTTATAATATTAGTATAGATAATACTGCCTGTTATAATGCTTGGACACTACAGCACACAGCGTCATCTAGCCCCACACTAAGCAAACCTTGTCCTACGGGAACCAGTAGCTGATGTAATACTTTTATTTTTGTAAATACGTACTTCTAATACATACCAAACACCCAGACGCAAGGCAAACATGTGTCACATTAATGTTTCCCGCGACTCCTAGCGTAGCAGTCAGGTGTACTAACCACTAGACCGGTGGTCTCGTCAAATTGTTATGAATTTAAATGCTTATGAGAAATTAGGCGGGCTCCGGGTTGTCACAATATGGTCTCTTATTGTATTATGCCGGCTAGGTGCATGCAATGCCAAATTCTGCCTTCAAGCACTAATGTTTTTTGTTTTAAACTACTAAAGTGGCACACAAGAATACGGCCAACCTGATGGTAAGCAGTCACCGCAGCCTTTAGCCGCTAGCAATACCAGTGGTATCATGAACGCACCAACATATTGTCATAACAGTGAAACATTACACTGTAGAACTCATTGAAAGAGAAACTCATTTCGTAACTGTCATTTCGTTTCTTGGCTGTTTGTTTAAAAACTAAAATAAATGGCAGGCAGATTATTTGATCGACATGGTCATGATGTCAACGTATAATCTATGCCTATCATAGCGTTTATCAGTGATATAAAAGTGTTCGTTTACCAAACTTTAATATCCAAATAACTCTGGAGATTGTGCTAACGATTTTAAACTTTCAAAATGTATTTGCGATCAAAGTATAAGCTATTTGGACGTGCGATATGATCGATCTTTGACCGGTCGTTTTGATGTGGATTTGTGACTTTTTTCTACTTGTATTCTGTGGTAAGCGGGGTAAAATATTTTCTTCTTTACTATCATTATCATCGTACTCTTGCCATTACCCCATGTGCATTTGCAGTTGGCGCAAAAAAATCTCTATCAGCCCTCAGACTTCGTTAGTAGCTTTGCCTTTAACTCAATATTCTTAAAACTCAAGCAATTAGTATCGCATCCAAAATTTACTCTATGATAATTGTTGCTTCAATTTCATGGCACGTTTTGAAGGCTACTTCTCTTGTATGTAATGTAATTGTTATATTTGATGCCTTAGGTTCCTCGATCAGCTGATTTTGATGTTCAAAAGGATGATATACCGTTTTCCTTTCATTGTTATGTTTTCTTACTTGCTTAGTGCCATGGATCAGCGTCCCAAAATGACTCTAGTGGGTCTTGATTTACTTAAAAGAAAACTTAAAAAGGATTTACTTATTAGTTCCTAAATATAAAAAAGTCTTACAACAGCAGAAGGAAATTAATTTGTAGATTCTTCAAACCTTCGTACAAGTTTAAGTATTAAACTAAAAAATATGCAAAAAGGATTTGCTTATGGACAAGCTACATATCTTGGGTAATGGCTATAATTACTATCTCAGAATTCAGAAGGTACTTTTTCATAGGTATAGTAAATAGACGATAGATGCCCTTGCAAGACTAAAATACTGCAAGTCTTACACTCTTGACTAGCACTCTTTTGTATTCATCAAGCTCTTCATACATACCCTCTGGTCCCGAACACTTTTTACCCTTTCCATCATTGAGTAATATGGTAATTTGATCTAGAAGGTTATACCTTGGTTTTCCACAGCAAATCAAATCAAATCAAAAATTATTTATTCAATTCAGGCCCTAATAAGGCACTTATGAAGGTCTAAATTACCACCGGTTCGAAAAAAAAAGCCACCATAGATGAACCGGCAAGAAACCCAGTGCTCTCGGCCTCTTCTTTCACCCACATCGAAACTGGAACATGCTTGTAAATGTTATAAGGTCCTTTGTATTGTTTCAGGTGTAACCAAACAGCCATGTTAAGGAAAAATCCACAGGACTGGTGAAAATAACATCATCAAAGAGTCAGCAAGCACCAGAACTGGGCACATGAGTGGATCGAGTAACAACAAATTTACATGATAACAGACTACGTTCAAATTTGTTATATATTATCGAGATAGAGACATTTAATGATGGCTTGTTTGAGAAGTGGCCATTTTGCGGTGGTGAGTCAGGAGTATCTTCCAGTTGCAGAGTTCTATGCCGACAAAACCATATTTGTCACCGGTGGTACTGGATTTATGGGAAAGGTTAGTGAATCTAACTATCAATACATGTTATTGAAAAAATCTTCCGGACGCGTCTGTCTGTCTGAACGCAATGAACTCAAAAATTACCAAACTGATTTTCGTACGGTTTTCAGCAATGTTTGAATGATTCATGGGATAGGTTTAAGTGTATAAATCAATAGGGTTTTATGTTAATTGACAGAATTGACAGAAATATGGTGATGATTGTTGAGGTTGTCAGATAAAAGATAGAATTCGGTAAAACTATTTATTATGCTCTGATACTCGTGCATACCCGGGACGAGTGATTAGTATATAATAAAGAAGAAGAAGAAAAAGAGATGTGCAAGTCAAGAGAGAAATGGCGCCCTATACTCTCTGCCTACCTCGTGAGGGACTTGGAGTAATAGTATGAATGTAGGTTCTTAAAATCATAGACGCAAAGCAAATACAATCTCATCCACAAAATGTATATGATATGTATGAAATCTGTAAGTAATTTTATGATGATGATTTTGTTTCAGGTCCTCGTAGAAAAGCTGTTGAGGAGTTGTCCAAAAATTAAGAAGATTTATCTCCTGATGCGACCGAAGCGCGGTCAAGATGTCGCATCCAGACTTACCGAGCTCACACAGTCGCCGGTACATATCTAATAATATATCTATATATCTATATAATATAGTATACTAAATAATAACTGCGTAAAAGTAAAAACATATTATACCGACCCCAAATCAAATGGGATAAGGGGATGAGTGTGACGTGATGATGAATCACTATACCAAAGTTTACCACGAGATTTACGGTGAAGGAAAACATCGTGAGGAAACCTGCATACGTGTGAGAAGAAATTCAAGAATGTATGTAGTGCCTAAGAGACGGCGACGGACTCACCATCCGTCACGTTTGCACCAAATTATCATCGGTGGAAAGTGGGTGTTGTAACACCTCCTTGTGAGAGAAGACGTGAAGATATATTATTATTAGAAGACAAACACGTGGTTAGTTTTTAAAATAAAATATTCAGACTTATCTTTTTGTTATCTCCAGTTGTTTGAGACACTGCGGAAAGACAGGCCACAGGAGTTGAGCAAGATAGTACCAATAGTGGGAGACATCACCGAACCAGAGCTAGGCATCAGCTCATCCGATCAAGCCATGCTGTGTGAAACGGTACGTACTGAAATATATACCTCTAAGGTGGCAGACAGCCATACGGCACACAGCCATACGGCCCACCTGATAGTATTCAGTCACCACATATATCACTAACGCGTTGCCAACCCTGTTGTTGATGAGGACTCTCTGTGCTAGAATTACTACTAGCGCAGCGTATCCTCGTGGAGCCATGGCAGCCTTACTTGCCGCAAAACAGAACCGGCACGAAACTCAGTGCTCTGTCTTTTTTTTATGTAACAATCATGATATAACAATTTGTAATAATTAGTTCAAAAATATAAGACGCAATTATTTTCCAGGTGTCAGTGGTGTTCCACTCGGCAGCAACGGTGAAATTCGACGAGAAGTTGAAGCTTTCTGTCACCATCAACATGCTGGGCACGCAACAACTGGTGCAGCTTTGCCATCGTATGCAAGGATTGGAGGTAAGCCATATTTATGTCTCACTAGATGTTACCCGCGACATCGTCTGCATTTGTTTAAAGACAAAAGTAGCCTATGTTCCCCAGCATATAATTTATCTCCTTGACAAATTTTATTACGATCCGTTCAGCCCTTTAGTCCTGAAAGGGGAGCAAGCAAAGCAATAAAAAAAACTGATTTAATTTCGCATTTATAATATTAATATAGATAAAAACATATCAAACGAAGTCCCTCACCGGCAGAAGGTATCAATCATTGATTCCCAAAGTAGTCCAGGTGGACCCCCAGGGATCCACTGGAGACTAGATGGGGGTCCACGAACATGTACCTGATTTCGATGTTAAAGAACAAAAATTTTAGTTACAACGTTAGATCTAATTTTCACATTTACCTAGAGCACTTGGAACCTAACTTACCGCAGAAACACAACACTACATCAAAATAGGGTTATTTGACTGCGGTCTTCTGTAAGGTAAGGGTGCAGTCCCCAGTGCCCGACTGAGCTCCAATTTTATTGGGAAAACCCACGAGAGATCCTAATTTGCCCTTCTCTCTTTTTAGTTTCTCCTACTAACTCCTAAAAGCTAGTGGTGACTTTTGTTCTTCGCAGGCGCTGGTGCATGTTTCGACGGCGTATTGCAACTGCGAGCGGGAACGTGTGGAGGAGACGGTGTACGCGCCGCCTGCGCACCCGGAGCACGTCGTCACACTCGTGCAGACTCTGCCGGACGACCTAGTGGACCGGATCACGCCGGATCTAGTCGGTAAGGACTTACCACATATATGAAGGAATACTGAAACGACATGCAAAGCTTCAAGGCCTACGTAACTCAAACATTTGTTTTATACCACTAAGGTGGCACGCAAGCGTACGGCACACCTGATGGTAAGCAGTCACTGTAGTCATAGCCACTAGCAATTCCAGAGGTATCACTAACGGGTTGCCAACCATGTTGTTGATGAGGACTCACTGTGCTAGCAGCATTACTACTAGCCAAGCGTATCCTCGTGAAGCACCGGAAACCTTACTTACCGCAGAAACACAACATTTCATCAAGTAGTGTTATTACACTGCGGTCTTCTGTAAGGCGGAGGTAAAGTCCCCAGTCGGGCGGCTCCAATTTAAAATGGGATAACCCACGGGAAATCCCAAATCGCCCTACCTCTCTTTTTAAAAGCTCACGGTGTGATTAATCACTGTACTTAAGCTTAGAAAAACTCATTGGTACAAGCCGGGATTCAAACGTGGGCCCATCAGATGACAGGCAGTTGCTTCAACCACAAGGCCACCACGGCTTCTAAAATCACAATCATCTCTATTTAACTTGTCTATACAAATGAGAACTTTCAAATCGTCAGGATCTACCACCGCGTGGGGAAGGTCGTTTTTCGCTGACATCAATTCAGCAATAAACTCATCAATTACTATTGTACTTGAATGATCAAGTATCACTCCTTCAAGCTTACTTTTAATATTGTAGTGACTTCAGTGACCGAAGACGATGAATTATTGCGACTGAAACGTGTGAAAATGTTCGAAAATTGTATAACTTTGTTCATCCATTTGAATATTGCAATAATCCTGACGTCAGTTTGACATAACAGCAACTT
The DNA here is from genome assembly GCA_951449985.1 of Falcaria lacertinaria. Classification (NCBI taxonomy): domain Eukaryota; kingdom Metazoa; phylum Arthropoda; class Insecta; order Lepidoptera; family Drepanidae; genus Falcaria; species Falcaria lacertinaria. The sequence continues at coordinate 2,644,075 of OX602137.1, read as the reverse complement.
AATGATGCCTTATTGTCTGTGGTTCCAGGTGACAGACCCAACACATACACATTCACAAAGGCTTTGGCAGAAGACATGCTTATAAAGGAATGCGGCAATCTACCCGTTGCAATTGTGAGACCATCCATCGGTGAGTTATAGATCACAAGAAAAACTAGACAACACTATAGTGCAAGCTGCTGTTCCAAAATGTTACTAAATTTAATATAAAAAGGCCAAGATCAGACTTTCTGGATCAAATTAACAAACTACTCAGCATGAGATTTCTGAAGGGTCGGCAACGCGCGAGTGATACCCCTGGTGTTGCAAGCGTCCATAGGCTGCGGTAACCGCTTACCATCAGTCGGGCCGTATGCTTGTTTGCCAGCTTAGTGGTCTAAAAAAAAACAATGCAAGAGGTACTGGAAAGTGACTGGCACCTGAAAATATTGATTAATGTAGAAGAAGCAAAAGAGTTGTACGATTCAAAAGTGAAGTGGCGTTTTACCTACCCCGAAAAGGACACGGCAACGGCGTGTTGATATGTTGTGTGTATGGATATAAAAAGAACTGGCTGTGAGAATGCGCAAACGCCGGTTTAAGTATACAAACCTTACGATACGAAATTTTTAAAGACATTTCTTGAGATGAAACCTTTACAGCTGTTGCTATATAGGATAGGAAATATTTAGACATAATATTAGGTCCTTACATATGAAATTGGCGTTTTGTATGGGAGGAACAAATAGTCGAATATTTTTTAATATAATATATTTAATTAATCAAAGTATGAACCATTATTTTCTATGCACTTTTGCACTCATAGGTAGTTCATTGATCCCTTTACTAAAAAAACCAGTCGGACGGGAATCAATAAAATCTTTGAAGGCGATTTGGACTGCCCCATCGGAGTTGAATTTTTTCCCTTGCAAGAAGTTATCCAAATTTCGAAAAAAATGGTAATCTGTTGGAGCAAGGTCCGGGGAGTACGGAGGATGTCTTAGACTTTCCAATTGAAGCTCTTCTAATTTAGTAGCCGTCTGTAGCGCAGTGTGTGGTCTAGCGTTGTCGTGAAGCAGCAGTGGCGTGGAGCGATTGACCAGCCTAGGTTGTTTAGCCGCTAGCTTTTCCATCATGGTTTGCAATTCCTGACAATAGACATCAGCCGTAATAGTCTGGCCAGATTTGAAAAAACTGTAATGAACAATACCGGCACTAGTCCACCAAACGCTTACAAGTAACTTTTTTGGGGTTAATTTTCGCTTGGGGCAGGATTTGGCTGGCTGGCCAGGATCTAACCATTGCGCTGAGCGCTTCCGATTATCGTAAAGAACCCATTTTTCATCACAGGTAATGATTCGGTTTAAAATACCTTCATTATTGTGCCGGTTTAGTAATGTAACGCAGCAGTCGACGCGCGTTTGCCGGTTTGTTTCAGTCAATTCGTGAGGTACCCACCTTTCAAGCTTTTTAATCTTCCCAATTTGCTTCAAGTGAATTAAAACAGTTTTATCACTAACATTGCAGCCTGCAGCTAACTCGGACGTGGTTTGCGATGGATCCGCTTCCACAATAGCCTTCAACTCTTCATTATCAACTTGAGTCTCAGGCCGTCCACGGGGCTTGTTCTGCAGGTCGAAATTTCCAGAACGAAAACGTTGGAACCAAAAACGAACTGTGTTTTCTTTTGCAACACGACCGCCATACACATCATTCACCCTTCGAGTTGTTTCCGCAGCACTAGTGCCACGGCGGAACTCGTACTCGTAAATAATGCGATCTTTAAGGTTTTCCATTTTGTAAAATGAGTGACGCAAACAGAAAAAAACAGAAGAAAAAAAACAAATGAATGACGATCATCGAAGCACAAATACATGAGTCTATAGCTGTACAAATTTGAATTTGGAATTCCTTACCAAAGAGGAGAAATTCGTGATTAAAGTGGCCAGTACGAAAAACGCCAATTTCATATGTAAGGACCTAATATATACTTTAAAACATAAAGAAATTCCTCTATACGCCAGTCGTGTTTTTGATGCAAACTGGATAAATATAAATTATAGCTGTTTTCCCCGCGACTTCGCCCGCGTATCAATATAATATATAGCCTATGTTATTCAATGATAATGTAGTTGTCTAACGGCAAAAGAATTTTTGAAATCGGTCCAGTACTTTCGGAGCCTATTCAATACAAACATACAATCAAATCTCTCCGCTTTAAAATATTAGAGTAGATTTGTTGTCAAAATTTACGCTTTATCGCAAATATATCTACGTTATTTTAACACTGAGTGAGTGAGAATTATAATAATGAGTCATGTGTCGTGATGTTTCTTTAATCGTAAGACCAAATAGCTATTGTAAGTTGCTTGCGATAAAATCTTATTTATGATCTATTAGTCATTTTAATGAAAGAAGACTGCATGCAACTGAGATGCGAATGTTGAGATGGATGTGTGGCTTAACGAGAATGGACAAGATAAGAAATGAGTACATTAGAGGAAGTTTGAAAGTAGCTCCAATGATAGATAAGTTGAGGAGCAAGCGTTTGTCATGGTATGGGCATGTAATGCGGAGGAATGAAGATAACGTGGTAAGAATGGTTTTATGTATGAATGTGGATGGGTACAGGGGTCGAGGTAGACCTAAGATAAGATGGATAGACTGTGTGAAAGATGACATGGCCAGAAAGGAAGTGAATACGGAGATGACGGCTGATAGAGAAGGATGGAAGAGAAATACATATTGCGCCAACCGCAAATAATATGGGATAAGGGCAGGAGAATGATGAATGATAGTCATTTTAAATTTAATTCTATTCAATAAAGGCGAGTATGATTCAATTATATCTATATCAAACAATCTATGAAAGTGCTTATCTGTGATTCAATAAAATAACTAGAAATGATACGGTATGATACAGTCAACGATATTGTACGTCATGTTAAAGATATAACAATTTTACGAATTGATTGCATGCTTACATTAGCCGTTGATTTTTTTTAAAGCATCTCTATCAGATACTAGTGGCCCGCCCCGGCTTCGCACGGGTAGATAAAATATTTTATAAATGTCTACCCGTGCGAAGCCGGGGCGGGCAGCTAGTATAATATAGCCTATGTAACTCAGTGATAATGTAGCTCTCTAACGGTGAAAGAATTTTTGAAATCGGTCCAGTAGTTTCGGAGCCTATTCAATACAAACCCACAAAAATACAAATCTTTCCTTTTTCTAATATAAGTATAGATATAGATAGATCTGAGCTATAAATTAATTAAACATATAGACCTGACCTCTTAATAATATCTTGCAATTGTCACTATAAGGCCCATTTCTGACATATTTGTAAATTATCCGTGTCTGTTTATTCGATCCTTCATATGGATGTAGATAAGAAGTGGTAGGTAATTATGAGGTGTCAATTTAATATGAAACTTGAGCAACTTGGTCGCTTGTGCCTCAATCACCCACACGGGTTATCTATGCTTGTTTGCCGCATTTGGTATGAGAGAAACAACTATGAACCAATAATGCAGCCTTGTGGAACTCCCAATGCGATCAACCTCCATAGATTTTACGCTTTGAACGCTGACTTTTCTATTAGCGAATGGATGTGTACGATGTAAGTTCAAGGAACACAATATGTATTGTGTATATACATATCCAAATTAGGTAATAGTGATGGGTTTAGATAACGGTATATACTAACTCACCCGTCAGATAAGGAACATGCCTACTCACCTACTTATGATACTTATGGTGATAATATAATATGTCTAAAAATGTAACATATTATCTTATCGGGTTATGTATATCTCCAGTATAAGTATAAGTATTTTAACAAAGTAAATTTTGGTAAATAGGTTGAAGGCTTCGACCTATGAATATGTAGGTTAGGTAGCTATACTTACAGTGAAAGAGCTTCAACATTTTTGGTAACCTACTTATTCATAGATTGAAGCTCTTTCACTGTAAATATAGCTACATTATTATCATTTATAAACACACAAAATAAGTCATCATTTTTAAATGTCTAATCAACAATAATGGGTGAGTCAAAAGTTGTCGAGACCAGAGACCATATATGAAAAGATTAATGAATGTAGAAGAAGCAAATGAGGTGTGCAAGTCGAGAGTGAAATAGCGCGATACTCTACCTACGCCAAAACGGTCTTTTATAGGAGATAGCTATGATGATAATTATGTAGGGGTAGCTACCCGCATATCGTTTAAAAACATACCAATTGCAATGCAACCGAAATTCTAAGTCCACTCACAACTGGCTGGTCCGATAATTCCCGCAAGTCGATACTCGAATGAAAAACTTCACAAATTCCGATCTAAGTATTTCGTACGCTGCTAAGTGTAAAGCTTCAACAGTCATAAATCATTAATTCAGTTTAGTTTTGGCACTCATTATGAAGGTCTAATCTACCACTAGTTCGGAAAAGAGCTACCTGAGAACAACCGGCGAAAAACTGCTCGTAACTGTACATATCAACTTGCCCAGAACTCCTCCTCTCTTCGGAGCCATCTGCTAGCAAAGCCAGTGTGTAAGAATACATGTTGATTGAAGTATTTGTTCCCAGTGCTCTCATCGCTTCGAGAGCCGGTTAAAGGATGGGTGGACAACTGGAACGGACCGAATGGGATCATCGCGGCCGTCGGCAAGGGCATCTTCCGCACCATGTTGGGGAATGGGACTCGGGTCGCTGACCTCGTGCCAGTCGACACAGTTATCAACCTTATGATCGTATGCGCGTGGCGGACGCATCTCAGACGGTAAATCATTCCTTTTTTTAACTTCACCAGTATTTATCAATGTAACAACATATTTCTTTTAGTTTTTAATACTACTAGCTGTGCCTGAGCGTGCGTTGCAATGGCTTTCTCATCTTTCGACCACTGTTTGTTTGAATCCTTTCGGACACTGTCCAACTTACAAACCAAAGTATGATTGGTATAACACCGCATTGAAGAGAAGACGAACAAAGAAACAATCTTTTTTTTATACCACTAAGAAGGCACACCAGCATACGGCCCACCTGATGGTAAGCAGTCACCGTAGCCTACAGCCGCTAGCAATACCAGGGGTATCACTAACGGGTTGCCAACCATGTTGTTGATGAGGACTCACTGTGCTAGCAGCATTACAACTAGCACAGCGTATCCTCGTGGAGCACTGGCACCTTACTTTCCGCAGAAACACAACACTACATCAAGTAGTGTTATTTCACTGCGGTCTTCTGTAAGGCGGAGGTACAGTCCCCAGTTGGGCGGCTCCAATTTAAATGGGAAAACCCACGGGAAATCCCAAATAGCCCTACCTCTCTTAAAATCTTTTTTATTCTAGACAAAAGCAAAGAACAAATGCACGGCCTATCCAATAATTAGGGACCACCATAGCCTAAAGACTATTAATACTATCACTATCTAGCACACTTTTAAGCCTATGTTGAGATGAGTTAGAGAGGGACAGGTTGCCGTACTGCTGGATGCCAGCTAAGCGCTTCCTAGGGAAACTAGAAACAAGTCAACAGGAGTCAAGATCACAACACTACAAAAGAGTAGGTAGTTCACTTAGCTGCCACCTTCTGTAAGGTGAATGAGTTCAATGGATGGGTTTTTATTCCGAACAAGAGATACCGTTCTGGGTGATCTCTCTTCGCAATTATGCACTCACTTGCATTCTATTGACTAAATTAATTATAAGCAATGCGAAATTTTGTTGTATCTTATTCAATTACATCTAAAATTTCGGGCAGTAGGTCTAACAATCCGATGTGGCTTATTACCAGATTTTTGTCTAACCAACTGCATGAACTGCGTGACATATTTTTATAGGAACAGTCTTATAAAATTGTTGGCGGTGCTAATAGCCTCTTTTTAATTTGGTTCCAGAGGCGAAGGCGTTGTGGTCTACAACTGTTGCACCGGCCAACAAAATCCTATTACGTGGCAGCGATTTGTCAAGACCAGCTTTAAATATATGCGGAAACATCCGTTTAGTGAGTAAACCTATGTTGTGCTTATGGTGTTCTCTAATCGAACTTCTGACCAAAGCTTAGGTTTCATCTTAGATTATATCGATATGCGAACTGACCAGTGTGTGACGAACAAAGTATTAATTTCTTCAACGATATGCCTAGACCAGGTTGAATCAGCTTGTCTAGTGTTTAGTATACCTGACTGCTTCCCTAGTGGTTGCGGGTTCGATTCCCGCCGTAGCTAACATTTATATAACAAACATATTTGCGTAAAGTCTGGGTAATTGAGATGTTTTTACAAAAGAATAGGTACCTTTATAATTCTTTATATCAGCAACTGGTTCCCACAGTACAAGCTGTGCTTAGTTTGTACCTTTATAATTCTTTATATCAGCAACTGGTTCCCACAGTACAAGCTTAGTTTGGGGCCAGATGGCGCTGTGTGATAATGTTCAAGCATTATTATTATCTTGTTTCGTACAGGCGAAGTGGTCTGGTACCCTGGTGGTGACATCACCAGCAACCGTTTGAAACACAATACCCTCTCGTTGCTCCAACACCGTGCGCCTGCTACCCTCATGGATTTTATAGCCAGCGCTTCTGGAAAAAAGCCCATGTGAGTTATTGGTTTTTACAGTATTTCCAAGAGATTACAGGTCTACCACTTTTATAAGAAGTATCGACAAAATTTGTCTGCATAGAAGAAAGCAAGGTAATGCCGATTGAATACGAGTACTAACACTGTTGAAATATAGACTTTATTGCGTGACGTTACGCCATCTTGACACATTACGACTCTCAACTGTCAAGACGCGCCGATGCAGCGGGTACCGACCATTGCGCAAACGCATCAACTAATAGCAAACACGTTTTTGCAAGTCGCAGTGCTTAAGACTGAAACTAAATGTATGCCCTATTTAATTTCAAGGATGACGAGAGTCCAGAACAAACTTGAGCAGGCCGCCGCCTGCTTGGAATACTTCACAACACGCCAATGGGCGTTCGCAGACGATAACGTGCAAGCTCTATGCACCCAACTGTCTTTAGAAGACCGCAACACATTCGATTTTGACGTGAAGAACATCAATTGGGACGCGTACATAGAGTCGTACGTCCTGGGTATCAGGAGGTTCCTTTTCAAGGAGAGTCCTGATTCACTGCCCAAATCCAGGGCTGTATTGCGGAGGTGAGTCTTTTATTATTAATAATTATAATGTATTTATTTCAGATAAGATCCATATTTTTTGTTAGTAGATAACTTACGAACCATGTTAGTAAGATACCCGGCGGTTAATGGTCTTTTGTTTTTCTTTCTACTTGTGACCGTGACCACACCTATCCAATTATTAATAGAAGATAAAAAGAAAACCGTATATATTTAGAGCCCACTTTTAATTGTGATGGTGTATCACCAATTTTAAAACGTAGGTGGTTAAAAACCTTCGGTAGACCTTCGGTCCCTTTCTGCGTTTATGCTTTCAACATGAAAGCGTGTTTTTAGTCCATATTTTTATTTCAGATTACACATAGTGCACATTCTAACTCAAGTGGCAGCGGTGTTCTTCCTATGGAGATTTCTATTCTCGCGTTCCAACGCACTTCGCAACATGTGGCGGCATATTTTAGACTTCTTAACGCGGGCCGCCCGCCTCCTAGCCATCGCCTGATGTCGTGCACTCCACGCCGCTACATTATCGTCAACAACGCCCCTTTTAAACAGTTTAGGTACGCTTTCATCGCTACAATAAGAACCTCTTGTTTCAACACAAAAAAGTGCTGCTGGATTCTCCTGCGCTAACGGCTGTTACAAAATGACAGCTAATTGACACCAATAATATAAGTACACAAAGGAAAATAAAGCTTTGACTTTTTCAACTCAATTCAAGCTTCTAAGGGGCTAGGTACTGCTTCCTAAATGATAACGTGCGATATAAAAGGTGCTTCGGTGTTTTTATATCGTGTGACGTCATTTTGTTTTCACTTTCCAGCGCTAGGTGTTTCTGTTATTGATACAGTAAGTGATTTCAAATAATTTTGTACCTATATTATTAACAGCTCAATGGTATTGAAAAAAAAGTAAAACGTTCAAAACTGTTATTAAAGTACCGTATGTAATAAATTAAATTGTTATAGGTTAGCTGACACGGTAAACCACCTAAATGATAAATATTATTGAGATACAATTATCAAATACATAATAATACAGTGTAATTTGTTCAAAAATGCAGTTTAGCCAGTTTTAAATGTACTCAGATATTGCTAGACTATGTAGCTAAATAATAATGTTAATTTATAATCAAATTACGGTTAATTTCGTCCATTTTTTCACACATTTTTCAAAGCTCAATGTTAAAATGTTAATGGTTAAACAATTGCGAAACTAGTCAAAGAACATTTATTAAATTACATCCTATTAAAACACAATGAATAAAAATCCTAATTGTTAAGCGGTTATTAGTAAAGAAAATGTTTAAAATACTGTTGCGTCATTTTCTGATAGGAAACACAAATTTTATATGATATAATCAATTGGCACTCATTAAAGAGATGACGTGACAGTTGATAAAGTATGATTATAATTAAATTGTAAAAAGAGTGCGCAATCGGTTAGTGGCTAGAGATTTAGGTATCGATATATTTGCTGGCAATTTAAAAAAGAGTAGGCGCACTTACAACGTACTTTGATATTGTATGCCTCCATTTTATAAATTATTTTGTGGATATTGATGTCACATCATTTGCCTTTAAAATCAATAGTTGACATGCTCTCCGAAAACTGTAGGCCCATGACAGTTTTCCCCCAACTTACAATATAATGCCAGTTATTACTTAAGACTTCCTAAGCTCAACTAAAATCTTCCTTTATTATATTGGATAGCTTTATAGAATATTTGTGAAATTCCTTAAAGTTATTACCTCTTATTACTTTAGGCTTCCATTTCCCGTTTTGCTTAGAGTTACTTTAGATCCAAAGGCACACTTCCATCAAATAACTATGTTACGATGTATTAGAGAATTTAAGTTCGTTTACACTATGTTTTCTAATGTTTATGGCAAATATTTAAAGTGACCATTGTAATGAGTAATTTAAACGTAAAATATCATGTCGATTTACTGTTATCAAATAAAAATTACTTATGTGTTTATCTGGATGATATACTACTATTATTCCCTAAACTTTAAATATTGCAAATATCTCAAATATAAATCATGGGATAATTTATAGTATACATCGTTATATATTATATTATGTTAAATTCAATTAAGACTTATTCCAGCCTATCACCCGTGGTATCACTTAATTAAAATCCTAAACGCCTAAATGTTTACGGGCTTTTGGATTAGTATAACGTGCCGAAATTTTGATACCCTTTGCTAGAAAATTTGTCAAGTCTTAGATTGTTAGTCATCCATTTCAGGCTTTGTATGATGATTATACAGCTGAACTCGAATGAAATCGACAACTTTATGGTTTCATAGGAAATCAACACACAAAGTTGAATTTGGAAGGCATTAGAAGATAATTAAATGTATTAAACAAACATGGTAGTTATAAAATGAAGGATGATGCAATGGACGACAAAAATTTTGTTGTGCCGTCATAAGCAATCTAAAATCTTTGCCTTGGTGCAATATCGAAAGACATGACCAATACATTTCAATTGACCAATGTGGTTTTAAATAAATGAAACGACGGCGGCGCATGAGTCCTTCGCTTTATTATTAGGAAATATTCAATACAGAACAATGTTACTATGAAAATTTTTCGTTCTAAACATCATGACGCTTCCCTAGTAATAATAATAATAATAATGTAGTCATTTATTTTTTCCTTTCGTCTATGCTAGATACCTATTATTAGAATGTAAAGGCCTCAATGTTTGAGTCTGCCACCACATCTTCATCCACAATGTAAGTTACATATTTAGTGAATGCCTAAGTTTATACGAACTGTTAAATAAGCTGTAAAGTGTTAGCAATTTTTTTCTTATTATTTAAGCCTAACGCAAACGCTTTCGCTCTCACTACTTTTTTTTTTTTATATATCACAGTAATGTACGTAGTACCCATTACATGGAATGGGCCTTCATAAGTTGGCTTTACATTATTGTTACGACAATATTTTAGTAGGTACATAATTATTTTCCCCGTTTGTTCGTCTTATGTCCCACAAAATTATTTGCACTTGCATTTTGACTACTTAATATCCAGCTTTAAGAGTCCATTCTAATTATCTTCCAGTGTTATAACTAATTGTTTAAGTTATTTTTGTATAAATTTGAGAAAATTGACGATTCAGCGCGTGAGAGTGGGTTTCTATCGATTTTTACGAATTTAAGCTATTCTATCACTAATTATACTCGACTAATTCGTGATTTCGTTAGAAATCTAAATTTTCCAGAAATAATGTTTGTTTTGCTTGTAAGTATATTATATGTACATTTTGAACAATAAACCTCGGTGAAATAAAATGTTATTATGTTTGCTGGCTTGTAAAGATTTTTGCGTTCTGTGAGTGCTGTTCTTGTATTTAATGGTATTTAAGGTATTATTTGGATTAAAAGCGGGAAAAATGTTTGTGCGTAACATTTAAATATTTATTATTGTGTATATAGAATTTAGTTACCCAAAGTTAAATCCAAATACATTAATGCGAAAGTAAAATATTTTGATTTTTTCGCAGTATGTAATAAGTAGACACGTTATTGGTGTGGTGATGTATTTGCGGTTTCCGAACGCACTATCTATCTTCACAGGAATATATATAAACACTAACTGATTGACTGAATCATTACAATATTTCCAAAACTATACGCCTAATTTACTTGAAGTTTTTCACAGTTGCTCCCTTCGCGATGTAAACGCTCTCTTTGAACTTTTGACCTACCTATTTTAAATCCTATTGCAACGTGGGCGAAGTCGCGGGGGAAAAGTTTGTAGTACCTATATTATGTAGATTTGGTATTAGGTACAGCTGAGCGATACCTAGTACTATATGTATTGTTATTCAAATTAATATACCTAGTAATCAAATTGAATGTACGTACAACAATATAATTAGGTTCAGTTTCATAAATGCTTCGATCAATTCGCTACAGTCTAATTATTTATTAAAAAATGGGGTTACGTTTGGCAAAGATATAAGAGAAATAAGAGATACAAGGGCCTTTCTTGAGTAAAAATGTGCTATCTAAATCATAACATAGTTAAAAATAAATTTGATTGAGTATTGATGTTACCCATGTTGACCTACCCATGATGCCCATGATGTATCCCCCATATTTGACAGTTAATATAAAATGGCCACTTAGGTAGTGCGTTCGAAAACTGAAAATAAAGTATGCTTTAAATTAAATTTGGTTTGCTTAGAGGCCAATGGTGAACGAGTGGTGATACACAAGGAACCATGTAAAACCATTTAAGCGAATGTTATGGTTGATAAAGCTCAATGGTTTGTCTTCGTATCGGCTTAGCCAAAGCGTAGTTAATCAGTCTAGCGTTGTCAGGTCCCAGACTTGCAATATGCACGTGCGAACTTATTATCGACTCGAAGAATACTTATTATAGTGTAAACATAAAATTTCTTATTTATTTATGTAAGGAATGGGTTTCAATGTTATCTTCCTTTCAAATAATATGTGCAAGTTTATGTAAATTGAGAATGTTGAAATTGCTTAAATGACTATTAATATTTAATTCACGATGACATGCTCACACTCTCTAATCGCTTATATTTCAAGTACATAGTTTACACACTAATCGTTGACGTGTGTAAAGATTGTTCTAACATAGTTCTAGCACTAGTTCCCATAATACCCCTTGCAAGAAAGAGTGGAGCTAGCCATCGTGAAATGAATGATCTATAAAAATACATTAAACAAGCTATGTATATACATCCGTTTAATTTATATAGATACTCAAACAATTAAATAAATGTTCAGAAACCCAAAATTGAAATAGCGTTCCTAACGCCATCTATCGAATATCAACCGTCAACTCTTGTTACAAAACTATGCACCTTGGTTGGAACGATACGGAGGTATACCGCAAGGAGTCATCGTGTTTTGGTGATAGGTCGGTATATACACGGGGGTTTATTTATTATTCCATATATTAAAATAAAAAAGGTGTAAAGTTTTCGCTGTTTCATTTAGGTACTTGCCGAGCCGAATTCCTTTATCCATCGGTGGATCGTACCGATCGATGTCCCCATTCCCCATTTAGTTTAGAAGATTAATTCCCAAAAATAATAAATATACTCTAAGCGTTACCTTACCTTTTCCCCGTGACAGACAGTTTCCATTTGATTGTGAACAAATATAAAAGACATAGTGCTCATAGCTTCCCGTCTATTTTGGGACTTCCCGCCATCGATGTGAAGCTCGTGACCACAAATTGGAATCAAAACAGTCTGGTACGTCCACTAGCAGACACTTCCTACCGCAAACTTTCTAGTTTGTATGAATGAATGAGAATGGGGCAATGCGTGGGTGATACCTGATACACCCTGGTGTTTTAAGCATCTATGTTTAGAGTAGCCGCTTGCCATCAGGCGAACCGTATGCTCGTTCTTAGTGGTTTAAAAGAAATGCCCCTAGTTTGTTATAAGTCAGATAAATATTTAGATCATTTTGTGGTAATAAAAACGGAGAAGTTGAGATTGACTAAATAATTGTTTTTCTTAAATCTTATCATATATTATTGTAAATATTCATAGGCTGTATAGGTTCATAGGTCCACTCTTCGTCTGATGTGTTTCCATCTCCGCATGATGGCGCTGAAAAAATATAAACGTCAGATAAACTCAGAGCTAAAGATAGCTGTCCTATCTAAGAAATCACAACTTCAATACTCATAATCATATGGCGTATAAAGCCTATACCCGTGACAGATTATCTACTCTGAGGCCGCCCGAAGCCCTTAATTTTATCTCTATCCTCATAAATCTATGGAAAGCATGTTTTGTGTTGATGTAATGCTGTGGATTTAATATCAAATTTTAATGCAACGATTGATATTTCTTATCTTCATCATCTTCATTCTTCTACCATTAGTCCTTAGCATTTGTAGTCTGCCAATAATAAGCTCTTGCATCCTCTATCAGTCATCATCTATTTGTTCACTTTCTTTCTAGCCATTTCATCTTGCATGCAGTTAATCTTGCCTTATCCTATATCATTTGTGATCACCGCAATCCTCTACTTATAAATTCCTTTCTTTCAGTCGTCACCTCTGTATTCACTTCCTTTCAGTAATCATATCTTACACACAATACAAAAAGTTAGAAGTGAAATAGTACCTTCTGTGTCGTTGTGTCTAGGCGGAGGTTTATTTAACTTAATTTCCTTCAGTGGTTCGTAGGTCCACTCTTCATCTGATGAATTTGGTTCATCGTTGTATGTTGATACTGGAAGGAAACATAGCTATGCTTTAATCTACGACAATAGATTAAGGTCTTTAAATTAAGGGCTCGTATTTATCTGTCTAATTATCGAGGTCAGGTCAGAAAACAGTGAATAGTTAGATAGATAACTCTTTATTGTACACCTTAAAACTATAATACAGAAACAGAATTTATTATACATATCGGTACAAATGGCGGCCTTATCACGAGATGTGATCTCTTCCAGACAATATATATGACAAATAAAACTATAAATTGGTTCAGTTAAATCTGATAACAATAACCGACTTTATTTGCGGTCCAATAATACGCCACCCATAGCCCAAGCAGGGTGGCAGCAAAACTGGCTTGGTAATCCGAAGCTGTTGCTCCCACGCCACACCAAAATGTTGGTATGATCCACCATTAACTTTTTAATCACTATTAAATTCAACTGGAGTTGTATTTTGCGTAAGGCTTTTAGAGTTCCTCGACGATACGCGATAGGTACTGCTCAGTAAAGACACCATACATTGCTGGCATAGTATGCCATCTCAATAAAGGTAACGCGCTTTTGATATCCCTGTGGTTTTAAATGTCTTCAATAGGCTACAATGCTAACCACATCGCGGGCCGTACGATGGCTTAGCACCTTCGTAGCGTAAAAAGAAAATTTAACAAAGTAATTAGTTCAATCATATCCATACTTAATTGTATACATTAGTAATCTGTTTTTTTGTGTGCTGCCTCTTCACAAAACATCTGAACAGATTGTAATGAAATCTTCTGTCTCAGAGAATAATCTGGCAGCGGGTGGAAAATCTGCTGACATACGTTCCTTTTTTCTAGGACTATGTGGGTGAAGCCGTGGGTATAACTAGTACAAATACGATATGGATAGTCACCTTGTATTGGATGTGCAGGCGGATTAAATTGTGGTATCGGAGCGGGGGGTAAGGCTGGAAATAAAATATATAAGTATTTAACTAATCTAATTTAAAAGACTGATAATAAGGAATTCACGTTCCGGGTATTAGAAGCTGAGCCATGCCTCTTTGCTTTTAATTATATTAAATATTTTACAATACTACATTACAATATTACATTTTAAAACAACTGTAATGTGTACTGTATTTTGTTAAAATCAATAAACGTGTTTTTTTATCTTAAATCAGCAACAATTTCCATCGAACCCGCACTGAAGACATTGAATGAGGGTGTGATCATTGTGATAGTCGGAAAAAACTTTTAAAAATAAATCAACCGCCTTCAATAAACAAAGATGGTAAGCAAAAATAACCAAAACTAATTCAATATTATATTATTTTCAATCGTGACCGTAACAACACTGAAGGCACAGGAAAGCAAAATAATAAATTTCGCTTACTTGGATGACATATTTATTCCTTCCGGTTATTTTTATGATCCCAACAAAATTTATATGGCACATAATAAGATTGATGAAGTAGAAGAAGCAAAAGAGTGTGCACATCAAATTTAAAATGGTGCTTTTTATAATATTACTCTTGGACTTCCTGAAAGGCATGTTTAAGTATGATTATTGAATTAATATTAAAATATGGTACCTTTTTTATTGGTTGGTGGTGGTATTAATCTGGGCGTAGCTGGTAAAGCTGAAAGAAAAGTAAATATTTTAGACACAGTAATAATATTTTGTCAGGTCTGAGGAAAACTTAAGATTAATTTGAAATTCAACGGATAATTGTTTCTTTCGGATTAAACATTATCTTATAGTTGTGGTGGCCTTGTGGTTGAGTAACGGCCTGTCATTTGATGGGCCCAGGTTCAAACCCTAAGCTTAAGTACAGTGATTAATTACACCATGAGCTTAAAAAAGAGAGGTGAGCAAATGGGATCTCCCTTGGGTTTTCCCATTAAATTGGAGTCGCCCGGCTGTACCTCCACCTTACAGAAGACCGCAGTAAAATAATACTACTGTATGTTGTGTTGTGTTTCTGCAGTAAGCAAGGTTACCAGTGCTCCACGAGGATACGCTGCGCTAGTAGTAGTGCTGTAAGCACAGTGAGTACTCATCAACAAGATGGTTGGCAACGCGTTTGTGATACCAGTAGTATTGCTAGGGGCCTTAGGTTACGGTGACTGCTTACCATCAGGTGAGCCGTATGCTTTTGTGCCACCTTAGTAGTATAAAGAAAATTACCATGTCATCAAAATAACAATAATCAGAATTACCGTACCTTTGTTCTGGCATGCTTTAGCAGACACGGGCGCGGGCGGCGGTGCTGTAAAACAAGAAAGCAAAAATTATAAATTCTACTATCCTTTTGTAACTCCCTTATATCCAAACAAAGCAAAATAACCTATCACGGCCAAGAGAGGTCACCATTAAGCAATCCTTATTTTGGCTGCTTCAATTTGAACATTTCCTAAATGTCTATGGCGTCGCGGGAGATTCAGACATCATAGAGTTGAAGTGTCACTGCCCTTATGAAGTCTGGTCGAAGGGCCGATGGTCGATGGAGCAGACATGTCCGAATGTCAGTCGTATTTTAAAAACAAAAAAATTGCTTGAGTACGTAACGTAGTGTATTGTCAGCTAGAAAAAGCTTTTGGACATCTCTTGATGTAGAAAATATGTGCATACTTACGTAACTGTTTCTTCTTGAATAATGAATTGGTAGAAGCATCACTGCTGGTTTTAGAAACGGGTAATGTGGCTTTTGGCTTTTTAGGTAAAGAACTGTTGGATGTAGAGCTTGCACTGCTACTGAGAGCCTTAATGGGATTTAAAGTTGAAAGCCCAGCTGAAAAAGTAATAAATTGATTAGTTAATTTAATGAGGTTACTGGCTGTTAATGTAATTTCTCGAGAGCTCGTGAATAACATTCTAGCAGTCTCCTTGCTACTAACATAACAGTGAGCTCAGGAAACGTCAGCGATAGGAGTTGCTTTACTTAAGCTGTACCTTTAGCCATGTTTACTATCTAAAACAACCGTTAACGAAATAACGAATAAATTATACAATGTAAAATATTTTTTTTTACTTTATGACACGTGGTCAAATTTTTTATTCTCATACATTTCTTTCGTTTTTTATATCGTTAACAGTTATAGATAGTAAAATGGCTAAGCCTACTGTTGGTACAGAGGAGGAGGACTTTACGGCAGACTTAGTCTAGGCTTTGCCTAGCTAAGATGATACTTTGTCGACTTTAGTAAAGACGGGCTTAAGTATCTGATAGATGTAAGTAGTTCACCTATTTATTCAATACGATGTAACAGAAGTAATATAAAAAAAACTTACTATTTCTTCGATTCAGTACATTGCTCAGCTCGGCAGCCATTGGATTAATTCCTGTAAATAAATGTTTGATAATATATCTTCACGCCTTCCCAGAAGGGTCCCAAAAGAGGTAGGCAGAGGTGTTACAACGCCCACTTTCCACCTAAGATTATTTGGTGTCAACGTGACAGATGGTGAGTCCGTCTCCGTCTCTTAGGCACTACATACGTCCTTGAATTTCTTCTCAGACGTATGCAGGTTTCCTCACGATGCTTTCCTTCATCGTAAAGCTCGTGGTGTGACTAATCACTGCACTTAGAAAAGCTCATTGGTACAGACCAGTGGGATTTGAACTTGCCTCGTTAGTATAGAAGGCAATGCTTCATACCGCAAGGCCGGCCTTCATACCACGGCTTCTATATTTGTCAGGTTTGGAAAACCAATTGTAAAAAATTTGTTAATCGTATTACCAGTGGTTATACTGCTCTTATTTGTGGATGTGTCAGTCATGGCAGTCTACTTAAGTCAGTTTTGAGGAACCGCTTATCACAGTGCCCATTCCGTCTTCTATCATCTCATTTCTTGTCGACGACGGTACTTTTTGTTGTTTTTTGTCTTACAGCAGTGCTAAGTACTTATGGGCGAATATTGAAACGCCAGTCAAGTCTGATATTAATTTTGAGTGGTCTCCGGTTTTACATGCGAAAATGTATTATGACGAAAGTTTAAACAGTTACGTGTCCCTTCAAATTTTGAATGCCGATTCAGAATCGTTACCTGGTTTAGGCTTTGGAACTGACTTCGGGATTGTATTTTCAGGTTTATGTGAAGGCTTGCTCGTATTTTGCTGCAGGTTACGTTGGTTAACTGGCAGAGGCATTGGCTTCTTTGTTCCAAACTTTCCCCTGGCTAATAAAAAAAAAAAGACAGTAGTACTGGACAGGCAGAAGTGGAGAGAAATACATAGGCTGCACCTACAAGAGTAAAACTCTTAAATAGAAGAAGAAGATCAATAAGGAAATACGTAAAACACTTTTGCTTATACAACTTAGATGGCAAACACGCCTGCCTGATGGTAAGCGGTAGCCTATGGACGCTTGCAACACAGGGGTACCACTCGCGTTGCCGACCCTTCAAAAATCTCTTCACACCCTTCTTGAAGAACCCCATGCTGAACCAGAGTTAACACGCATAAGCGCTTATCGGTACACTTAATAACTTCACTACCATAAGGGCTGAGCAGACTTTGTGCATGGAACATCTGTACCTATTCTCATAGTGGGTTTTCAAAACACAAGTGATGCTCCTGATGACGTAACGGTTTATAATGAGGCATGCCATTTACTTTACTTGTTATTAGGAATACAAACCTTTAGGTACAATTTACTAACCTTTTCTGGCTTCAAATTCAGGAGGTGGTTCATATGTATTTTCTTCTTCTGTAAATTAAACGAAGACATTTAACAATAAGACAAAAGAAAGAAAGAAAGACAGGTACAGTAGGTAAAAAATAAGCTCTTACTGGCCGATAAAAAAAAGCGGTCCAAGTGAATAGGTGTAGGTCGTGGACAGTAATTGACAGAGTATTGTGTTTCGTTGTGTCTGTGTACGTTTAGTTATTAATTGTGGTAATTAATGATCTCAATGTTGTATTTAGTTAATATACTTTTAAAACGAAAGGTAGGGCGAAATTGATCTCCCGTGGGTTTTCCCATTAAAATTGGAGCCGCCCAACTGGGGACTGTACTTCCGCTTAACAGAAGACCGCAGTCAAATAACACTACTATGATGTAGTGTTGTTTTTCTTCGGGGAGTAAGGTTGCCAGTGCTCCACAGGGATACGCTGCGCTAATAGTAATGCTGCTAGCACAGTGAGTCTTCATCAACATGGATGGAATCGCGTTAGTGATACCCCTAGTATTGTTAGCGGCTATAGGCTACGGTGTCCGCTTACCATCAGATGGGCCGTATGCTTGTATGCCACCAAAAAATATAGAATAAACACTGGGTTTTTGGCATGACTGAAATAATCTATCCCGAACTCCAGCTCGTAACGATACAATATTTATTTACCTGGTTTTGGAAATTCTGGTGGAGGTTGATAGTCGGCTTCACGGCCGATTTCTGGAAACACGTTAAAAATATAGGTACCTAATATCTCAGAGTAGATAATATACTACGTAGGTACCTAATATAATATTATAGTTCTTAGTAAGTAAGGCATTTATACTATGGTACGGGCGATTGAAAAGATTCTTGTATTTTTCTAAGATGTAATTTGAGAAAAATACAAGCGAAAAATTGTGACCAAAAGTCACAATTTCTCATTTCACTGCTACGTCAAAATGACGTCAGAATGATTGCACAGTAGCCCGAGCAAGAATAACTAGCGACTACGTATTCGTATCGCCTTTGACTATTTTTGTATGGGATAATGAACAGCGCTGCGGCGGTGAATACTGATATATAACTAAGCGCTACTAAATAAGCGCTTTGCGTCATCTTTCATAATGCGTACAGCAAAGGACTGGAATTCTCTCCCCTCGTCAGTGTTCCCTGAATCCTACAACCTGGGACTCTTTAAGACTAGAGTGAATAGGCTACTAACGGAGGAGGAGGTGCGCTGTAAGGGTTAAACATAGTATAGCTGTGTCCCTACCTTGTACTTTACAGTACCATACGGCTTCAAGCCAATTATACTAATTAACATTGCAACCACAGCCATACAGTTATCACGCAATACTCCAAGCAGACATTATCATCTGCCATCCATCCGCGAACACGTCACAATCAGGGTTGGACTCCAAGAGGACGCTGAGCGCAGAGTGCGAGGGTCAGGAGAGTGAGCGCGCGATACTGTGCGACTTATGTACGTACTATATAGGCTTTTCTTTGTGTGAGAGGAGAGCAGATGTTATTGCATCTTTTAGCTACTACGGACTAACAGGATATCATACCTTCATATTCTTCCATTGGCAATGGAAGTTGAGGTCTCTCTTTTAAACGCAGAGTCTCGTCAGAAAACCCAGCTTCTATAAAATTCACATGTATAAGACTAGGTTTTTCCCTGCAACTTACTCCGCGTAGCAATATAATATATAGACTATGTTACTTAGTGATAATATAGCATTCTGATGATGGAAAAAAATTTTAATCAGTCTATTCGTTTTCGAGTTTATTCAGTATAAAACAAATATACAAATCTTTTCTCTCTTCATAATATTAGTATTGAACATATGTATGGGCTGTTCGCTTGCACGCCACAATCTATAAAACATTTCCAAGCACATCATCAGCCTATAGACGTCCACTGCTGAACAAAAGACCTCCCCCATAGATTTCCACAATGACCGATTCAATGCGGCCCGCATCCAACGCTTGCCAGCGACCTTAATCAGGTCATCGGTCCGCTTACCATCAGGCGGGCCGTATGCTTGTTTGCCACCTAAGTGGTATAAAAAAGAAAAAAAATACCTGGATTCTTCGGTAACGTTTCAATGGCAGGAGGTTCAGGTGCCTCCGTACCTGAGGTATTACAAAACATAGAATTAAAAAATGGTTAAATAAGTAAGCACAATAGGCGTTTCGTAAAATACCTTTCTTTCAACTTAGCCGCTTACCGCTAGTCGGCTACTTGCTTATAACGTAGATAATCGTTTCGCGCATAGGTACGCTAGGTGAAAGATGGTATGAATTTATGAATTAAGGCCGTGTTGGCCTTGTGGTTGAAGCAACGGCCTGTCATCTGATGGGCCGAGGTTCAAACCTCAGCCTGTACCAATGAGTTTTTCTAAGTAGTCTACAGTGATTAATCACACAATGAGCTATTAAAAACACAGGTAGGGCGATTTGGGATTTCCCGTGGGTTTTCCCATTTAAATTGGAGCCGCGCGACTGGGGCCTGTACTTCCACCTTACAGAAGACTGCAGTCAAATGTCACTACTTTGATGTAGTGTTGTGTTTCTGCGGTGAGTAAGGTTGCCAGTGCTCCACGAGGATACGCTGCGCTAGTACATGCAGCTAACACAGTGAGTCCACATCAACATCAGGGTTGGCAACGCGTTAGTGATAACCCTGGTATTGCTAGCGGCTATAGGCTACGTCGACTGCGTACCATCATTTGGGCCGTATGCTTTTAAATGAAAAATAAAAATAAATGCTTGTGTGCCACCTTAGTGGTATGAAACAAGAGGTGTGTCGGGATCGTAAGATGTGGTGAACATTTGTCTGTGCCTACCCCCCTGGGATATGCTGGTTCTCTTTCAGTACTTACGTTGCAGATTCACTTCCTCTAAAGTTTCATAGAGAATGCTATCCCGACTCTGAGCTTTCCGCGGGTTACCCACGCTGTACCTTACTGGAACAAAAATGTTTACATCATCATTCTCCTGCCCTTATCCCATATTATTTGGCCGTCTATCAGCCGACATCTCTGTATTCGCTTCCTTTCGGGCTATGATAAATTGTATAGTAAACAAATTTACCACTAAAGTGGCACATAAGCATACCGTCCACCTGATGGCAAGCAGTCACCGTAGACTATAGCCGATATCAATACCAGGGATATCACTAACCGGAGGCCAACCATGTTGTTGATGAGGAGTAACTGTGCTAGCAGCATTACTACTAGCGCAGTGTATCCTCGTGGAACATGGGCAACCTTACTCACAGCATAAACACAACACTACATCAAGTAGTGTTATTTCACTGCGGTCTGCTGTAAGGTGGAGGTACAGTCCCCAGCCGGGCGGCTCCAATTTTAATGGAAAATCCCACGGGAGTTCTAAATTCGCCCTACTTGTCTTTTAAATTAAAATCAGCTTTAGCCTGCGGCTTTGCCCGAGTGGTTCTAGATAATCATAATAATAATGCTTGGACATTATCACACAGCGCCATCTGGCCCCAAACTAAGCAATGCTTGTATTATGGGAACCAGTGGCTGATTAATTCCTCTACATCAGAGACATTATGTGATGGGCTATGAACCAGTCAGTGACAGAATTCACTTATATACTTTTTTTTGTAAATACTTACCAAACACCCAGACGCAAGGCAAACATAGTTGTCACATAAATGTTTGCCTCGGCGGGAATCGAACCCGCGACCTCTAGCGTAGCAGTCAGGTGTACTAACCGCTAGACCAGCAGTTTCGTCATTATAAATTATAAAAAAACTTGTAAAACGAAAAACAAATCGCCATTTCACAAGGAAAAGTCATTTATCATTACTTTACCTATATCATTACTCTTTCGCCTCTTCGATAAATTCTGGTGTACTTTAGCAGCTTTGGCTTAAACAAGCAAATAAACACAATTATTAGTTACAACCCTTTTGCTTATGCAACAAAGCAAGAGATCTAATAAAGCCAATAATAATATACACTTCATACACCAATCATACATCTACCTGGGAGCACTGATCTCAAACAATGGAGGATCGATTGATGAAATAAAACGACGAATGACTATTTCGAGATCAGCTATGGACAAACTTCAAAAAATATGGCGAAACCGGAATATCACCAAGGCCACGAAAGTCCGACTTGTAAGGGCACTCATCTTTCCCATGTTTCTTTACGCCGCTGAAACGTGGACCCTAAGAGAAAGTGAGAAAAAGAGGATAGATGCTCTTGAAATGTGGTGCTGGAGAAGAATGCTGAAGATATCATGGACTGAACACAGAACGAACCAGTCAATTCTACAAGAACTCGGCATCAAGCAGCGCCTATCCTCTATTGTCCAAGCTCGCATTCTCACTTTCTTTGGGCATGTGTCGCGACGCGATGGCGCCTCTATGGAACGCCTTGTGGTGCAGGGTAAGATTGAGGGGACGAGACCGCGCGGCAGATCACCGCTGCGCTGGACCGACCAAATAAAGGCGGCATTAAATCTTTCCGTGAACGAATGCACGAGACAGGCGTCAATACGTGAGGAATGGCGACGGCTTGTGAAGCGAACCACCACCCACACTGATGACCACGACCGCTCTGCCAAGAGTGCAAACGACTGAGAAGAAGAATATACACTTGGAAGCAATGGATACGGGTCACGTGAAAAATCTTCTTCTTCTTCTTCCTAACTATGGCAATCAATAATCTTCAAGGACTATTTTTGCCAGTGTCGAGTGTTACAGAAGTATTATGTAGCTATTTTTTGTGGTTGTTGCGTTAAAATGCCTAATGTCACGATTCACATTTCAGGGAGTTTGTTGAGATAACCCAGGGCTGTAGCAGTTCGTAACATGCCTTTAGGTCAGAGCTAACCTATTGACCAAAACGATAGCTCAGTCACACAAAGGCCATATTATAGCATTATTTCAAATCTATAATATTAAAATGAATCGCTGGATGTGTTACTAAGCGCAAATCTCGAAAGCGGCTGAACCAATTTCGCTAATTATTTTCTTAGAATATTCCTTGAAGTACGAGGATGGTTCTAACAGAGAGAAAAAAAACGCCTTATTAAATCTAAAAACGGGTATACAACATATTTGATAAATGTCTTCCCGTGCGTAGCCAGGGCTGGCCGCTGGTGTTTATATAAATTTGTCACTAAATGAAACTTAACTGCACAAAATGACACCGAAATTACACACTAAAGATCAAAATTTACGAGACCCTGGAAAAAGCTCTGACAGATTCCATCCTTCATAGAATGTTACAGTAGAGTTGATGTCCCAATGCCTAATTAGAGATAATTTTAGTGTCATAATTTCAGATGGTAAAATTTTGGATACAGTAACTGCAGAATCTCTTTACCTATTAGGACCCTGTACCTGCCCGAAGGGTTACCAATGGACTTTAAGATACTAGAATTAGATACTAAGTCTTCGCTGTCCGTCCGTCTGTCTGTCAGCGGGCTGTATCTCATGAAACTTAATAGGTAGACAGTTGATTTTCATTATCTTTTTCATTATCACAAAATGTGTATATCTGTGAAAATTAAAAAGACTATAAGAGGGCTACTACTACAAAACTTTTTTTGTTTTTTTTTTAAATCTTAATAATTGTAACAAGTTAACGTTGAAATGCTCGTAGAGCGTATAGCTTTATATTCTAAAAAAACGAGCGAATTTACTATAACAAACATATGATTTGGAGTTGGTGCAATAGCCGTGTCTAAAGATCAAACCGCAAAGATAAGTTTGTCATTTATTCTGTTTTTTTTTTTTTTTTTTTTTTTTTTTTATATAATACGTACCTTTCGACCTGTAATACACTATGATGCATGTTTGAACTAAAACCATAAATATTATCAAAAATGCAAGGCCGCCGCCGAAGAGTAAATATTTCTGAGTGTCAGACATGTTTTCTGGAAAAAGAGAATTGGTAGACTTAACGAATGTGTGTATGAATGCATGTTTGGTTTTTGATTGTTAATATTAAAATAATGTTCACTCACTCCATGACACGCCGGAGAATGCTGAAACAATAAATTTACAATATAAAATTAAAGTTAAAAAGAGAGGTAGGGCGTGGACTGTGCCTCTACCATACAGAAGACTACAGACTAGTCAAATATCACTACTTTGACGAGTGTTGTGGTTCTGCGGTAAGTAAGGTTGCCAGTGCTCCACGAGGACACGCTGGACTAGTAGTAATGCTGCTAGCGCAGTGAGTCCTCATCAACAACATGGTTGGCAACAGTTAGTGATGCCCCTGGTTTTGCTGGCGGCTATAGGCTACGGTAACTGCTTACCATCTGGTGGGCCGTATGCTTGTGTGCCACCTTAGTGGTATAAAAAAAAGTTATCTTCATGAAGAAGAAGTTGCGGAATACAAAGGTCCAACTTTCTACATCAAAGTGACAAATGACTCAATGATGGAAAGGTAAAGAGTACTCGGAACCGGCGGGTATGTATTGTAGTTTAAGGGTCGGCAACGCGCGAGTGTTGCCCCTTGTGTTGCAAGCGTCCATAGGCTACGGTGACCGCTTACCATCAGGTGGGCCGTATGCTTGTTTGCCACATTAGTGGTATAAAAACAAGTCTAGTGAAATGTCGCTCTATACTCTCTGTCAACTCTTGGTCTTGGCGTAAAGTTATGTAGGTATGTATGTAGGATTTAAAAATAAATATAAGTGTTTTGAATGAAGAACAATGAGAGAGACAAAGATATAGATAGAGCGAGAGGTGTCAGTTCAGTTGAGTTGAGTTCTGTTCATTAAGATAGTGGTGAAAGGATTTTAATTATAAAGAGATTATTGTTTTTAAAAAGATTTTACAAAGATGTTCATGATAAGGCTTGCTGTCATGTATGGATCAGAGTGTTGGGTCACTAAGGCGACGGATGAAAGAAGACTACATGCAACTGAGATGCGAATGTTGAGATGGATGTGTGGCGTAACGAGAATGGACAAGATAAGAAATGAGTACATTAGAGGAAGTTTGAAAGTAGCTCCAGTGATAGATAAGTTGAGGAGCAAGCGTTTGTCATGGTATGGGCATGTAATGCGGAGGAATGAAGATAACGTGGTAAGAAAGGTTTTATGTATGAATGTGGATGGGTACAGGGGTCGAGGTAGACCTAAGATGATAAGATGGATGGACTGTGTGAAAGATGACATGGCCAGAAAGGAAGTGAATACAGAGATGACGGCTGATAGAGAAGTATGGAAGAGAAATACATATTGCGCCGACCCAAATAATATGGGATAAGGGCAGGAGAATGATGATGATGATGATGATGTTCATAATATGCACAAAGCTGTTGTTAACTAAAAAAGAACCTGCTTTATTGATTTTCAACTCTACATGTATGTATGTATTTATAACACACACTGCGTTACACAACCGGAATGACCAATGTAGCTTTGTAGCCTTAGCAAGAACAAATTCAGACTACGTATTCATGTCGCTTTCGACTATTTTTGAATGGCAACACCAACAATTCAGCACTGCGAAAAGTGGACTAAACATCGTATGCCAATTTTGACAATTTGAGAGTTACGTTTTCGGATATTATGAAGTAGAAAGATATTGTTTTCAACAGTACTGAAGACCGTAAAATTGAAGTGGGACTGGGCTGGTCAGGTGTGTTGTATGCCTGAAGATCTGTGGGCACAAACACCACACAGTGTAGCCCTGACACAGCAAAACGGCGCCGCGGTAGACCACGAAGGAGATGGTGAGACGGATTGGACAACAGCGATGGACAGACACACTTGGAAGTCATGAAGGGAGGCTTTTGTCCAGCAGTGGGATGTACCAGGCTGACCGTAACCGTTAGAGTAAGTTGATATTTTTTTATACCAATATACAAAGCCCACCTGATGGTAAGCAGTCACCGTAGACTATAGCCGCTAGCAATATAAGGGGTATCAATAACGCGTTGCCAACCTTGCTGTTGATGAGGACTCACTGTGCTAGCAGCATTACTACTAGCGCAACGTATCCTCGTGAAGCACTGGCAAGTCTGGCAACCTTACTCACCGCAGAAACACAACACTACATCAAAGTAGTGCTATTTGACTGCGGTCTTCTAAATGGAGGTACTATCCCCAGTCGGGCGGCTCCAATTTTAATGGGAAAACCCGCGGTAGATCCCAATTCGTCCTACCTCTGTAAGTAACTAAGTGTACAGCAACTTACCTGTAACTGAAATGTCGATTATGCAATAGGTAGCGGTGTAGTTGTTATCAGCATATGTTTCAATAGTTTGGATCTCAGAGTTTTTGTGGCTGTATATCTTAAACCTCCATAATCCATCGTAATACGGTGTTATTTGGAATTCCTGGAAACAAAGTCAGCTATTACACATATGAACACAGATGGAAAGATGCTTATGAAATACTAGCTTCTGCCCGCGACTATGTCCGCGTTGAGCCTAGAATCTCAGGGGAACCTAAAATTTTCCCGGGATTAAATAATTTTAAAACCAATTTTCCTAGGTTAATGTGTGTGTGTAATATCCTATGTGTTAATCCAGGTTATAAATTATCTGTGTTGCAAATTTCATCCAAATCCGTTGAGTAGTTTTTGCGTGAAAGAGTAACAAACATCCATCCATCCATACTCACAAACTTTCGCATTTATAATATTAGTAGGATTTATGTAACTAATTTATTACATTTTATTTGATACGCGCGAGTGATACCCCTGGTTTTGCAAGCGGTCATAGGCTACGGTAACCGTTTACCATCAAGCGGGCTGTATGTTAATTTTGGCTACTATTTTCTTGTCCCTTGATTTTGTAATTTGTAACTAATACATTTAATTAAGTGAAGATCACTAAAGCAAACAAATCAGTGATGATGATGATGATGTTAAGCGATTACCGTAGTCTATGGACGCTTGCAACACCAGTGATATCATTCACGTTACCAAACCTGTAGAAATTTCTTCGCTTTTCTTAAAGAACCGCATTCTGTACTCCTTTGGACAACCAATTTACAAGCCTATAACTTAATTATCAAATAAAAAAGTAGGAATTTTATTCTCACCTCCACTGTCACACTCTTCATTACCCCATCAGTAGTAATTTTTATGTCAGAACGCAGAGAACTGTTGTGGCGATTTTCAAAACTTCTCCTGCAATTTTTTTAAATAATATTATATCACCAAGCCATACCGTTGCACAACACTACACTTGCCATACAAATTGATAGTTGATCTTGATAATCAGATAACGATAATATAATTATCTCCACACCTTCCCACAAGGGTCCCCGAAGAGATAGATAGAGGTGTAAGCCTTACACAGGTGTTCTTACACTGTGAGGACACCCATTTTCCACCGAAGATAATATAATGCCAACGTGATAGCGTGCATCCCTCGCCGTCTCTTAGGCACTACATACGTCCTTGAATTTCATCTTCTTTAGAACCTTCTAAAGAAGATGAAATTCAAGGAGGTATGTAGAGGAATTGAGCAATTGAGGAGAGCAATTGAGGAAACCTTTCCTCACGATGTTTTTATCGTAAAGCTTGTGGTGAGACTAATCACAGTACCTTAACATTTTTTAGAAATACTCACTGTCACAGACCGTAAGTGGTATTAAAACTTGCGTCGCTAGAATAACAGGCAACGCTTCATACCACAAGGTCACCACGGCTTAAAATCAGTTAGGATATCAATAGCGTAAAATGTGGCTATAGTTTCCATAGTATAGATTCTACTGATACTGTCGATAATATCGATAGCAGATATTCATACAATAACATACTATTGTAGAAAATTAATATTATTTAATAGATATATACCTACTTACCAAGCATGGTTGATATAATCGTTAGTGTTTATTATGAATTGAACCAAAATGCCTTCTTTTAAGACATACTTTTCCTGAACTTCGCATACGCTCCTGTTCTCATCATTCACTGAAATGTTCATGTAGATCTTTACAGAATCCGCTGAAAAATAAACACATAACATTGGACCGAAGTTCCTTAACGCGGTAGCACTTGACTATTTTTTTTTAATACTACTAAGGTGACACACAAGCATATGGCCCACCTGATGGTAAGCAGTCACCATAGCCTATAGCCGCTAGCAATAACAGGGGTATCACTAACAGGTTGCCAACCATATTGTTGATGAGGACTCTCTGTGCTAGCAGCAATACTACTAGCCCAGCGTATCCTTGTTGAGCACTGGCAACCGTAATAACCGCAGAAACACAACACTACATCAAGTAGTGTTATTTCATTGCGGTCTTCCGTAAGGTGGAGGTACAGTCCCCAGTCGGGTAGCTCCAATTTAAATGGGAAAACCCACGGGAAATCCCAAATCGCCCTACCTCTCTTTTTGACTAGTAGAACTCTTCACGTAACGAAAAAAAAGCCGGTTAACGTGTGGAAAAGTAATATTTGTAAAGAAAGGACGTCATCTATTTTGTTCTGAAACTGCCGGCCAATGCATTTTCTTTTGTTTATTCTGTTAGATTTTGGTCGTCTGAATATTTTTTACTATGAAAGAAAGGGGGTCCCCCGATCGCACAGGTTTTCTCTGTGCTTCATTTAAATAGGATTACATACAACATCACTCGGGACTACAGACGGACGCGTCATGCTGCATGCCTAAAGTTAAAACAGAATTTATTGGGTCATAAGGCATTTATAGAAGCAATTATTCATTTATTAATTCAATCATTCCTATTATTAATTATATTTTGCAGCCGCCCGACTGGGGACTGTACCTTACAGAAGACGGCAGTGGAATAACACTACTTGATATAGTGTTGTGTTTCTGCGGTAAGTAAGGTTGTCAGTGCTCCACGCGGATACGCTGGGCTAGTACTAATGCTGCTAGCACAGCGAGTCCTCATCAACAACATGGTTGGCAACCAGTTAGTGATACCCCTAGTATTGCTAGCGGCTATAGGCGGTGAGTGCTTACCATCAGGTGGGCCGTATGCTTGTGTGCCATCTGAGTGGTATAAAAAAGCAATTGGGTCAAATTAGGCATTTATAGAAACATCCTTATATTTTATATCTATTTCAGTACCAACAAACTATTTAGTTTTAAGCAGGATCATTATTCTAGCCGTATAACAACTGTTGGGGCCAGCACTAGATGTAAATGTAGATGTAGAATATTTGTTCCATACAATCATATCTATGCGGCAGGAGGCACAAATTATTAGCAGAGCCCATAAGTCGCACAGTATCGCGCGCTCATTCTCCTGTCCCTCGCACTCTCTGCGCTCATCGCCCTCTTGGAGTCCAACCCTGATTGTGACGTGTTCGCGGATGGATGGCAGATGATAATGTCTGCTTGGAGTATTGCGTGAGAGGAGTATGACTGTGGTTTGATTGTTAATTTGTATAATTGTCTTGAAGCCGTTCTGATTAACTTAAATAAATAAAAGTAACCCGATGTGGCTAGTCACCTAGTTGTTACACAAAAAAACTGACATCTGACCATCGCAACATTACGTGACAACGAACATGGGACTAAGACTAATTGCTAGTTAGATCTTGAAAACCTTTAGAATAAAGATGCAAAATCAAAAAAAAAATCAAAAATAATTTATTCAGTATAGGCCCTAATAAGGCCACAAAAAAGCCACATGAGAAGAACCGGCAAGAAACTCAGTGCTCTGTCTTTTTTCATGTCTTCTTGATACAACTCAATACTATAGATAATATCGTAATAATTTACTGATGTGGTAATGATTTATGACTTGCAATTCTATCGATAGTATCGAACCTCAAGCCGATATCGTCAACGTTATCGATACTATAGACAGTCCTACTGTTGCTGGACTGTCGATAGTAGAATATCGAGTGACAACACTATTTAGCGGACGTTGTAAATTAAACTAAACATGCGTCGAATATCTGAAGTTACCAATCCGCTTACGTCAGATTCAACTACAAATGTATTTAATGCACCAATTACTATATACCATACATACCAATACTGGGATAACTGGGTAAACCAGTACCTACTATCGTTCAAAACAAATATGTACCCTTCATTGCAAGTACACATATACTTTATAACCGTGACTTCGCCCGCATCTATATCTATACTAATATTTTATAGATGGAGGAAAGATTTGTATTTTTGTGTTGAATAGGCTCCGAAACTACTGGACCGATTTCAATAATTATTTTGCCGTTAGAAAGCTACATCATCACTGAGTAACATAGGCTATATATTATACTAGCTTCCCGCCCCGGCTTCGCTCGGGTAGACAAAATATTTGATAAATGTCTATAGGCTCCGAAACTACTGAACCGATTTTAAAAATTCTTTCACCGTTAGAAAGCTACACTATCACTGATTAACATAGGTAGACAAAATATTTGATATAAATGTCTACCCGTGCGAAGCCGGGGCGGGCCGCTAGTTGTTAAATAAGCCACGGCGAAGCCAGACCTGATTTACCTATCATATAAAATTCTCGTGTCACAGTTTTCGTTGCCATAATCCTCCGAAACGGCTTGACCGATTTTAATGAAATTTTTTGTGCTTATCCGGTATCTATGAGAATCGGCCAACATGTATTTTTCATCCCCATAAATGCAAAAAAAAATTGTCCACACGAGCGAAGCCGGGGCGGGCAGCTAGTACGAGTATATATTTTAAAGTTATATAAAAGTAGGTACCTACATATCGATACCATAAATACTGTTCGGTCCACCACATACTAACCAAGTATTATAGTATTATGGAATGGAAAGAAAGGGAACCGGCGGGCATGTATGAAGAGATTGATGAATGTAGAAGAAGCAAATAGTGTGCAAGTCTCTAGTGAAATGTCGCTCTATACTCTCAGCCTACCCTGTGAGGGACTTGGCATGATGATATTAAATATCCTACTAATATAATAAATGCGAAAGTTTGTGAGTATGGATGGATGAATGGATGGATGGATGTTTGTTACTCTTTCACGCAAAAACTACTCAACGGATTTGGATGAAATTTGGAATACAGATAGTTTATAGCCTGGATTAATACATAGGATACTTTTAAACCGGGAACATTTTTGGTTCCTCTGAGATTCTAAGCTCAACGCGGACGTGGTCGCGGGCAGAAGCTAGTACTTAATTTATCAAACTTTAATACATGTCTTGTAGTGAAAATACAATAAACATATTTACTTACACTGCGATCTCACAAGAAATATCTGGCTTGTAAACACACATAATGAAATAATTAAAAACATTATTTTATTTCGCACACAAAATACTGGAGGTCCGACGCCATTGGCGTCATTAAATCAAGGAATATACACTGCTATATTACCAAGGGTGACAATAATTCACTGCAGATATAAATACACACATTATATTTTTAAGGTTTTTAGTTTTAGGTTTAGATATGGATTAAATATTATAAATAATGCATAATACATACATACATTATATTAGGTCCTTACATATGAAATTGGCGTTTTTCGTACTGGCCACTTTAATCACGAATTTCTCCTCTTTGGTAAGGAATTCCAAATTCAAATTTGTACAGCTATAGACTCATGTATTTGTGCTTCGATGATCGTCATTCATTTGTTTTTTTTCTTCTGTTTTTTTCTGTTTGCGTCACTCATTTTACAAAATGGAAAACCTTAAATATCGCATTATTTACGAGTACGAGTTCCGCCGTGGCACTAGTGCTGCGGAAACAACTCGAAGGGTGAATGATGTGTATGGCGGTCGTGTTGCAAAAGAAAACACAGTTCGTTTTTGGTTCCAACGTTTTCGTTCTGGAAATTTCGACCTGCAGAACAAGCCCCGTGGACGGCCTGAGACTCAAGTTGATAATGAAGAGTTGAAGGCTATTGTGGAAGCGGATCCATCGCAAACCACGTCCGAGTAAGCTGCAGGCTGCAATGTTAGTGATAAAACTGTTTTAATTCACTTGAAGCAAATTGGGAAGATTAAAAAGCTTGAAAGGTGGGTACCTCACGAATTGACTGAAACAAACCGGCAAACGCGCGTCGACTGCTGCGTTACATTACTAAA
The DNA here is from genome assembly GCA_951449985.1 of Falcaria lacertinaria. Taxonomy (NCBI): domain Eukaryota; kingdom Metazoa; phylum Arthropoda; class Insecta; order Lepidoptera; family Drepanidae; genus Falcaria; species Falcaria lacertinaria. The sequence continues at coordinate 2,612,051 of OX602137.1, read as the reverse complement.
CCGGCACAATAATGAAGGTATTTTAAACCGAATCATTACCTGTGATGAAAAATGGGTTCTTTACGATAATCGGAAGCGCTCAGCGCAATGGTTAGATCCTGGCCAGTCAGCCAAATCCTGCCCCAAGCGAAAATTAACCCCAAAAAAGTTACTTGTAAGCGTTTGGTGGACTAGTGCCGGTATTGTTCATTACAGTTTTTTCAAATCTGGCCAGACTATTACGGCTGATGTCTATTGTCAGGAATTGCAAACCATGATGGAAAAGCTAGCGGCTAAACAACCTAGGCTGGTCAATCGCTCCACGCCACTGCTGCTTCACGACAACGCTAGACCACACACTGCGCTACAGCCGGCTACTAAATTAGAAGAGCTTCAATTGGAAAGTCTAAGACATCCTCCGTACTCCCCGGACCTTGCTCCAACAGATTACCATTTTTTTCGAAATTTGGATAACTTCTTGCAAGGGAAAAAATTCAACTCCGATGGGGCAGTCCAAATCGCCTTCAAAGATTTTATTGATTCCCGTCCGACTGGTTTTTTTAGTAAAGGGATCAATGAACTACCTATGAGATGGCAAAAGTGCATAGAAAATAATGTTTCATACTTTGATTAATTAAATATATTATATTAAAAAATATTCGACTTTTTGTTCCTCCCATACAAAACGCCAATTTCATATGTAAGGACCTAATATAATATTGATACACATAAATAAATATTAAAACTATATAAATATTTTTAAATTAATCTCTATATTTATATATAGAGATTAATTTAAAAATATTTAGGGAAATAGGGATTAATTTTTATAAATTAATCCCTATTTCGCTTGGTCACGGCATCACACGTAAATGGCTAGGCCGATTTCGCTAATTCTTTTTTTTTGTGTTTGTTATAGTCAGTAGAAGGTTCTTATGGAAATAAATTTTAAAAAACATATCGGAATATGTTTAATATCGGGATAAACTAAAGGACCTTTGTTCTATGGTATATTTGTCATATGAATTCATAGCTAAGACAGGACAACGTCTGTCGGGACAGCTAGTTATTCCTTATAAAATATAATTATTATAAACGAATTAAAATTATGTTTTTATTATGTGAAATATCAAATAAGAACTACTATGACGCCAAGTCCCTTTCCGGCAAGGCAGAGAGTATAGAGTGCCATTCCACTCTTGACTATCTAATAGTTAATACGTTCCTTAATGTTTGCCCCGGCGGGAATCGAACCCGCGACCTCTAGCGTAGCAGTCAGGTATACTAACCACTAGACCATATTAATATGGAATGCAATCCATAAAAACCTCAACACATGGTTACCCTAGTAAGCTGGGTAAACAGGACAAAGAGCAAATAATTATCCTGATTCATGCGTTGTGATCTGTATAATAATTTATTTATGGAGAGGTTTTTCCGGACTTGTTGTAGACCACAAAAATCTCCGAGATGGTTTTAATAACATTCAGTTCACGAGGTCACGACCCTCTAATTCTCGTTGAGACTATCAATTTCTAGATTGTCGTTGTAATAAGGGACCGTAAGTTTAGGTAATGCAAGGCAGTTAGTTAACTTACCGCATTCGGGTCGGCTTTAGGGTCGGCAACGCGCGAGTTATACGCCTGGAGTTGCTAGTATCCATAAGCTACGGTGACCGCTTACTATTAGGTGGGCCGTATTTGCGACCAAGGATTTTTTTATACCACTATGGTATAAAAAAATCCTTGGTTAATAACGTCACATTTTGTTTTCAATTTCATTTCGTATTTTACTTATAGGTAACCTTAACTATATAGTACCGGTGTGCGGGCAGGGCGAATAGGGATCTCCCGTGGGATTTCCCATTAAATTTCGAGCCGCCAGCACCTCCATTTTACAAAGACTGCTGTCAAATACTACTTCGATGTAGTGTTCTATTTATGCTGTATGGTCCCCAGTGCTCCACGAGGATATGTTACAGTACGTCCTCATTAAAAACACGGTTGGCAGACGGTAGCCGTCGAATATTATCTACTCTGAGGCGGTAGCGATACCCCTGGTATTATATTATAATTAAAATAATACAATTTTAAAATTTATTTTATTTCATTGAGGACAAAAATACATTATTTAACATGACATAATATATATATTTATCAACATTAGAAACATTAAGAAAATACTAATAATAAAGACTGCAAAACTACTTACTCCATTGAACCATGATTTTCATATCAATTTCTGAATATATTAAAATTAACTACAACTACCCACTATTTTAAATAAATTATCGATCGATATTTATCAAATATATTTCTTTTTTTACTCCATTAATACACCACCGGTGGGTATTTCTTCCTTCTTCTTCGCAGCCGGATTCTCTTCTTCATATTTATATTCTTCATACCTTAAAAAAAAGACGAATTTAACAAATGAACTGATTGTTAATCTATACAAATAAATAAAATTTAAGTGGCAGCTTTATTCTAAACGCATATGAAAGTATATACGATACTGATAACAAAAAAAACAATTTACAATGTTTTTTTGTTCTGTCTGTTTGTTCCCGTTTATCTCCGGCACGGCTGGACCGATTTTGACAAACGTCCACTAGAAGATAGCTGATGTTATAAGGTTATTATTTAGTCTACTTTTATTTCGGAAAAATAATAAGGATTCCACGCGAATAAAAATCCCCATGAAATTGTGAACAAAAGCCTATTCGTCAAAGTCGGACGAGGATTCACTGTGCTAGCAACTTTACTACTAACGCGTATCCTCGTGGAGCACTGGCAACCTTACTTACCGCAGAAACACAACACTACATCAAGTAGTGTTATTTGACTGCGGTCTTCTGTAAGGTGGAGCTACAGTCCCCAGTCGGGCGGCTCCAATTTAAATGGGAAAGCCCACAGAAGATCCCAATTCGCCCTACATATCTTTTAATTTCTCTTATTTAATCTGAAGTTTGGAACATACGTCTCCAATGGTGGGCACATGAAGTGCCTTATATTCCTCGGCATCACCAAGTCTGCCTGCACCTGAGTTGCTTCTTCAATATACTCTACGAAGTCTCTGATTATCTCCCTGTCTACCGGACCCCCTATGCCAGGCACAGCGTATACAATTGTTATCTGTAAATTTTTGTTATAGTTATTTGCAGTGTTCTAATCTTAAGAATTAGGCTGGTCTCTATAGGTAGATAAGAGATGAATATACCACATAAATAGAAGTAAAAATGTTGTCTATTCCAATCCCTATCTTCTTGTCTCTCAAACGGCACTCAAACCACAACTAACAATGGCCGCCGAAAAGGCGGGTACGAAACAAGAACAAGTGCTCACAATAAAACACAGTTGATTATCATTCTCTTGCCTTTATTCAATCTCACTAGAGTTCGGCCGTATATCATGGGTCGAGATAGAGGAATGGGAATCATTCCTCTATATCAGCCATCATAATTGTATTGACTTTTGTAGTTCATTCTAGACATATTTATATAATCGCCTTTCTATAAACGTATGACATATATACTAACCTCTGGGATCGGCTGCTCCTCTTCTTCGACCTCCTCAAGTTCAGGTACAATCACGTCCATGTTTTCATCCAGAAAGTTCTCCAATATGTCTCTAATCATCGCCACTTCTTCTGGTTTCGCCTGCAAATTTAAAATAGATTCGTATACAGAAAATTTTAAGAGAGACGGCGTAATATAACTCTACCCTACCCCATCCTACAGAAGATCGCAGTCAAGTAACACTACTCTGGTGTAGTGTTCCTGCAGTGAGTAAGGGCATCAGAGGTCCTCGAGGATATGCTGTTTTGGCAGTAAAGACAGCATATGCTCCTAGTACAGAAAGTTCTGTCCAATAGTAATATTAGCAAGGCACTAGTGATACCACTGATATTGCAAGCGTCTATACCACCAAGGCGGGCTGAGCGCTTTGCATACCACTTTGCAGTATAAAAGGAAAATAATAAACAAAATGCCATTCTGCCAGTGACGTCATTAAAAAAATGTTCATTACTTCTTTCTAGTTAGTCAATCAGTTTTTTTATATACCACTAAAGTGGCAAACAAGCATACGGCACCCCTGACGGTAAGCGGTTACCGTAGCCTATGGACACTTGCAACACCAAGAGTATCGGTGAAATAGAGCGTCGAATAGATATATCTATTAAAATAGAACATTATATTACCTTCTTCTTCTTCAAATCTGGGTCAGGAAGGATAGCTATTTGCTCATCAATATACGCCATGATTTCTTTCTCAATGTGCTGTACTATAAATTCTCCACTCGTTGTTGACATCTGACGGCCGGCCACCATTCCTGGATGCACAATCATTATTTTCATATTGTGAATGAAATTCAAGCTGTTGAGACCATGGAGAAGGCGTCACCAATACCCACAGCACTTCAATAAGGTCCTAGAGATGATTCAGTATCTTATTACCGGTAATATCACTGGCTACAGTGCTTTCTAACTTTTTTTATTTGGTCTTGTCACTATCAAATTTGACTTATTTCCTCTTCATATTCTTCAATACTGAGGGTGTAAGCACATTCAATAAAGGTACATTGGGAACATAATTTCTAACCAAGATCGTAATTAGCAGACTTGTATCTGTTCACAAGGCTGGCTATTTCATCGAAGGTGCGCTCCAAATCTTCAATGCGTTCCTCTCGATAAGCTCGGTGCTAAACAGGATAGGATTGGACATTAGGATAATTTGGAGAAAATAGGAAACAGAACTTATATCTGTACAAATCTGTACAAAATGTACCGTCAGAAACAGTAACCCTGACGTCATGTATAATACAATTAACTGATTTTCTCACTACAGTCTGGCAAAAAAGAGTAGAAAATAATAAGGGCGCCACTGTGCAGTTCTTATTTTAACCGTCTTGATTGGTTTGTCTACAGTAAACATCGTAACATAGATTCCATTTTGTGAAAGTTGTCAGTAGACAAAAAATTTGTTCCGTCTCTAGACTTTTTTGCCAAGCTATAAAATTTCATGACAGTTATGTTTGGTCACCAACCACGTCGCGTTCGATCTAGTTACCCCAACAATGGTTAAGTTAAGGTCAAGACGATATTTTATCAAATCATGACCATCCTACCCTTATTCTATATCATTTGGAGTCGGTGCAATACGTTATTCCCTTCCATCCTCTCTATCAACACTCACTTATGATTGAAATTAAATTCTAGTCATATCATCTATCACGCTTTCCATCTACATTTTTTTCGGTATGTTACCTTTATAACCATGCATATTCATATGTAAAACTTTTCCTGAAATGTTAACTTTATCCTTCTGCATAACATGCCCATACTATGGCAACTATGCATATAAATCTGCAAACTCATACAGGAAGTATTTGATACAGCAGGTAAGTAGAACGTAAGGGGCGAAGGGCAGCACAAAAGATCCCAAGAGTCGACGTGCGTCTGGGGTAGCCTGGACCCAACAAAAGCCCAACTATAAGATAACATAAGATAAGATGGCAACTATGACAAGCGCTCGCTTATTTTTTTTATCATCCCCATCTAGGAGGATATCTGATCTAATACATAAATCTACTTGATAACAACCAACGGTTTTAAGAGTATTTACTTCTGCAATCATCTGGGCAATTCTTTGTGCCTCAGTATTTTCAGGAACAGGTTCAACCTTTGGCACATCATACCCAGAGTCGGGTGGAGCCATATAACCTCCAGCGTCTTCATCTGGCGTTGTATCCTCTTGATACAGAGGTTCTCCTGGATTTGCATTTGATATTTAGATCTTTAAGAAAGTTTACACAATCATTTGCTAATTCGAGTCTAATCTTAATTGACTTTTTATAGATGCAAATATACTCAACAATACAGCTGAAACTATTCTAATATGGTGTTAGCTAGCAGGAGTCACATTTCTATTCGATTGAAGGTTAAAGAATCTTATAAACTAGAATATAGGAACCACGTTTTGATTCCGGATTAAATAGTTATATGTATTAAGTATTGTAATAAACATTTATAAACGTAAGAAAGTACAGTAGGACTCACGTCAATTGAATAACTATCAAATGTATCTTATAGTGTTTGGGAGCGTTCAAGAATTACGTAACGCAATTTGGGGGGGACTCGTAAAACGTTACGATGCGTTACATGGGTACGTTAAGAAAGACCTCCCTTTCTTACAACAGGTTACGTAACATTGTTTCTAATAAAATTAGGAAATTAAACTCCCAAACTGGCAACCCCTTTAATTACGTTACGGGACGGACTCCCTCGATTGTTTTTGTTTATATTTCACGGGGAATTGCATTGGACGTCATTTAATGTTGTTTTCGTTGTCAGTATTCGTTAGTGTTTATGCGTTACTTCATAGTGTTCATACTGTAATATTTTCAAAAGAGGGCGATTTGTATCATCAGCTGTTCTTGGCTTGATGGTTCTCATGCAGACTTGCCAGCGCAACTGTGTATAATAATAAACAAAATATGCAAGTGTTGCGAATTCAAATTATCTTGTTTTTTTAAGTGTATGAAAACTATACCAAGTGTAAAAACTATTACATAACATTACGACTTTAGGGTAAAAATTATCACTTGAGTGTTACGTTACGTTTAGAGAGGGAGAGGGGGGGTACAGAAAAACGTTACAAGAGGGGGGGGGGGGGTCAAAAATCTTAAATTGAGTTTCGTTATACTTGAATGCTCCCTTTTCTATTCTAACAAAACGGAGTTAGTCTATGGTAAAATATTCATCAATGTAAGCTTCTTAATGTCCAACATCTACACAAAATATAGTGCATAATATATAGTGATGACGTTAACCGTAAAATTCATAAGGTATTTGAATTTCATCTTCATTAAACACATATAATTCTATTTCATCTGGCGCCTTCTCCACCTTCTCCTCCTTGACTTCTTCTTTTGCTTTTAAATGAAATACACATTATAATAGTTGATGGTGAAAATTATGAAGATCAACTATTATATTATCATCATCATCCAATAGGTACAGTAAGGGAGCTGGTTTTTAAACAAACAGCTAAATCACCGATCTATAGTAGACAAGCTAAATACACATACTGGTGTTGGGGAGACCCTGTACTAAAATAACAAAAAAAAAACTTTGTGTTTGATCATCACAGCCAATCAATCAATCAATCAAAAATCATTTATTCAGTTTAGGCCCTAATAAGGCTCTTATGAAGGTCTAAATTACCACCGGTTCGGAAAAAAAGCCACCTTTTTAACTCTCAAATCGTCATATCATGAAACGTCACATTATGAAATATCCTCCCTATAATCGCCAGATTAGGGGCCAGCACGACTAGGACATCAAGCTAAACCTTCTGTATAAAAATCTGACGCGGTTGAGTTTTCAAAATACCATTTTTAGTTTTTTGCATATTGCATTTTCAAAAACCACTACGTGCTTGCGTCACTTCCGAATCGTCGGTCTTTTAAATAGGAGCTTTTTTAGGTTTAAGTGAACCCCCTCTGAAAATCAGGGCTTAGGGGTATACATCATATATAACCTTATTCCCTAAGTGCTATGAACTATCTAGACACGCGGAGCGTGTCAAGCCAAGTTCGATTAGCCAAGTCAGACCTTAGGCTTCAATATATTATTCTAAGTTATATTGTTATAAATAAATTTGAGGACTAACCCTTGAACTTGGCACCCATTTAGATCTCACTTCTTTTGTCGTTATTAAAGTCAACAACCAAGGCATATATCATAACATTGAACTTGGCCCTCGTTTTACATTCATGTTTTGTTGGGATCTACCCTTCAAAATCCAATAGGTCCCCATGAAGCTCGAGTGAATGCCCATTTAGCATCGTGGGCTCCCCACTTTTATTTGACTACTTACTTCAAGAAGTAAGATACTTCGTATTATACCAGAAAGGAAATAGGCAATTACTTCTGAGACTCGCGCTGTCGGAATCAAATGGGCTTACACCAAATTAATACGAAATAAAATTATTTACCTGGCTTATCTACTTCAAGTGTACTCAATGCGGCACTCATTTGTCGCAGTTTTTTCTGAAACATACATCAGAAATATACATAAATCGCTCCCACGGCAGAAGCGGGTCAAAATTGACAGCCGATGGATCATCACTACTTCTGTGTACCTGAGTGGGATAAACTCAAAAAACTACTAAACGGATTTTCACACGGTTTTAACCAACGGACAAAGTAACTAATGAGGTAGGTTTTAGTATAAATAGACTGAAATAAAAGACAATGATTGCTGAAGATCTCGGAAATAATAAAGTCATGCGGATAAAACCCGGAATGAACATTTCCCGTATAATATCCTCTGCTACCGTCGATGCGATGCCGTCGCCAGTTGTAAACGCCAATGTATAAAAAAATATGTCCACTACTACACTATTTACACTGCTTAGTTCGTTGGTAACGTAAGGAAAAGGACATCATCAATTTAGATCCAAATCTAAAAGTGCCAGCCAACGCATGTTTTTTGTATATTCTGTTAGAGATTGCCCGTCTGAATTTTTTTTACTATGGCACCAAACCTGTAGGACCATTGAAGTTGATTTTATTTGTGTTCGAAAATCTGAATTCTCATACATTTTTGTTGAAAATAGGAATTCAAAATAACTAAAACATATGAAATGTCCTGTAATGTCCAACTTTGGTGCCATTGCCATAGTATAGCATAATAAATACTAGAATGGACAAGCTCTAAATAAAATATACAAAAAAAATGTGTTGGCCGGCACTTTCAGATTGCGACCAAAACTCTATGAAACATGGATGATGTGCTTTATTTCAAATACCATAAAGTATAATAAAGGAAAACGTGGCGTGCTAATCTCTCATACGCTACTATTGAGCGCCTGTAAAACTTTAATCTTTTTAAAAACCGCGCAATCAATGGCGCTGCTGGAAGAAATTTTTCAATCACATTAATTACACAAGATGAATGAAATAGGTGTGCAAGTCAAGAGTTAATCAGCTCTGTGTACTCTCTGCCTACCCCGTAAGGGATTTGGCCTGATGATATCCAGGTATGTATACATTAAGAATGTTTTTTAGGTCACAAATGTGTTTTTTATAAACTACAATATCAAGAATTAAGCCATTGACACTGGCAGTTCTTAAAGTCTTGCTATCCCTTTCTCATTTGCGGGGTTAAATAAAGATAGCAATACCTTTAGAACTGTCAAATTGGTTTAGTTTAGTGATTTTGTACAACAGAATTGGCACCACTGTCAATATAATATGAATAAGTGAAATGAAGACCTAGGGAATTGTGAATGTAGTATATAACTCTACCACCTTAGATAAGATACGTGACCTTAAATCTTATATACCTGCTTACGATACGGAATTAACAATAACATCATCGGAATTAGAACTAACTTCAATATCCTCACTCTGCTTTGGTCGACCTGTAAATAAAGGATAGGGAGTAAGGGTTATGGAAATACGGAAGGATTACTATAAGCTACCATGAAATAAAAGATGGATGGACTGTGTGAAAGATGACATGGCCAGAATGGAAGTGAATACAGAGATGACGGCTGATAGAGAAGGATGGAAGAGAAATACATATTGCGACGACCCCAAATAATATGGGATAAGGGCAGGATAATGATGATACTATAAGCTACCATTATTAATCCTACTAATATTATAAATGCGAAAGTTTGTGAGTATGGATGATGGATGGATGGATATTTGTTACTCTTTCACGCAAAAGCTACTCAACGGATTCGAATGAAATTTGGAACACTGATAGTCTATAGCCTGGATTAACACATAGGATATCCTGGGAAAACAAATCCCAGGAAAATTTTGAGTTCCTCTGAGATTCTAAGCTCAACGCGGACGTAGTCGTGGGCAGGAGCTAGTAATCTATATATCGACCATCGAATAAATCATCGTTAAGGAATAATAAAATGGATCTATATTATTTTAAAATTATTATAATGACCGTAAAACGAGAAGTACTTAAAAGAAAAACATTCCATAAAGAAATTGTGATGAAAGCATTTAAAGCTAAATTATTCTTTAAGTTTCTATCACAAAAGATGTATATTATTTTTATGAAACTAACCCCCTCGGTCAACATAATTGGAGTTGTTCCAGAAGTGGTTAAATTGCAAAGGGATGATCCACTTGTAGAAAAAGAATATAAGTTATTATGTACTTATGACATATTTGGTGATAGGTCCAAAAGGGAAAGATATCAAAATCAATTTATTCCATAGAATCGAGAACACTGACATATGTGATGAAATTATGGAGAACGAAGAAAATTCTGGTTCTATACAGCAACCTCTAAAATTAACAATTGTAAAATTTAAAACAAGATGGTTTAAGTACCCTCTCAAGCTAAGAATGATATCATCTATATAAACTTCATAATGCATGATTAACCTTTCCGCTCTCTCAGATAATTCTCCCTCTCTATCTGTCCTGCTCTTTCCACGGAGGGTGACCTCTCAATGTTGCCAATTGCTGGCATATTCATTTTCAAACTAAGCCTGGTAGTTATGGCCACGTTATCGTTGATCAGGCTCACTCTTTGAACATCTGTGTCATCCCAATAGACGTCTGATATGGACTGTTGGGAATAGGTTAGGACTTAGGATTGGGATTGAATATTCTTCAGACAGGGCCTCTGCTGGCAAGCTTATACTCTGTACTTCATAAGTGGGAAACAAACCTATTGCCCATCCACTGATGGGTGGTCATCGTACCCTTTAAATGTTTGCAGTGTCAGTGATATCGCTAGTCCCTAGCCAAGCTTATAAGAACCACTCTACACTCTTCACATTACAATTTACGTGTTAACTACGTATAGTATTATTATACTTCTATAAATTTCGATATAAAATTGCGAATACATTATATTTCCTAATTAATGTACCTACCCCAATACCGTACGGTATTGTAAGTCACTTTTATGAATGACTATGTTAATAGTGAGAATTTAGTTTTTTTTATGACACGTTTGTACTTACGTCCTCGTGGGTTTCCGTTGCTGATTTTACCGTTGATTCCTCCTCGATTTCCTCTTCAACTTCTTCTTTTTCTCCTGGAATCAAATATATTTCATTATCATTTCATTTCATCATAATATAACCATCTGCTGGGGCCCTAGGTCTTCCCTCATTCTACTATTTAAATAGAACCAACACAGAACAGTTGTTAAGCTCATGCATAAGAAGTATTTCTAATAAATCCGTTAAATAGGAAACAAATAAAACAATAAGTCCTGTAAATAATCTCTTGTTCTGTCACTCGTTTTATAATCCGCTTAATTATTAAAAGAAAAGACGAATGACGTATTCAAATCTCGCGCCATAATGCATCTATGGACGCGCCGGTTTTTACCACATATGTCTATGATACTGGCAGGCTAGTATCGATACACATCAATTTCTCTGTTATGCTAGGGGAGCAGTGTCGTAAGCCTGTAAGTGATAGCGTATAGTTTAGTCTCGGCTTTGCTCAGTCCGTTTGTTACGTTGCTTGCATGGGAGCGGTTAATTGAACAACTTACAGTAGGGCTATGAAAAAGGTGTCATTTCATAGGTCTGGATGGAATTGGAAACAGCGGTTTATAGACATACTAGCGGCCCGCCCCGGCTTCGCACGGGTAGACATTTATATCAAATATTTTGTCTACCCGTGCAAAGCCGGGGCGGGCAGCTAGCCTATGTTAATCAGTGATAGTGTAGCTTTTCAACGGTGAAAGAATTTTTGAAATCGGTCCAGTAGTTTCGGAGCCTATAGACATTTATCAAATATTTTGTCTACCCGAGCGAAGCCGGGGCGGGAAGCTAGTATAATATATAGCCTATGTTACTCAGTGATGATGTAGCTTTCTAACGGTCAAAGAATTTTTGAAATCGATCCAGTAGTTTCGAAGCCTATTCAATACATACAAAAATACAAATCTTTCCTCTTTATAATATTAGTATAGATTTATTTTAAATAGTGAAATGATTATTGAGTTTGACAGTTTTCAAACTCTGATTCCTAATGAGTTTTACTTTAAATAATATAATGTAATTATTAGTTACATTTGTTGCTATAAGTGTTTCGACCTAGTAACCTTGATCTTAATTGTTCTTGACCTTTTTTTTTAATACCGCTAAGGTGGCTCACAAGCCTAAGGCCCACCTGATGGTAAGCAGTCACCGTAGACTATAGCCGCTAGCAATACCGGGGGTATCAATAACGGGGTGCCAATCATGTTGTTGATGAGGACTCACTATGTCAGCAGCAATACAAATAGCCCAGCGTATCCTCGTGGAGCACCTTACTTACCGCAGAAACACAACATTACACTACATCAAGTGTTATTTCACTGCGGTCTTCTGAAGGTGGAGGTACAGTCCCCAGTCCAGCGGCTCCAATTTAAATAGGAAAACCCACGGAAAATCCCAAATCGCCCTACCTCTCTTAAACTTCATCGTCTCTTTTATTCTCATTCGCTCTGTTCGTTATCATTATTTCATCATTAATTCATTCTATATGTTCAAAATTGATATTAGTCAATACAATACCTTCTCTAAATCCATTCAAATAACGGACATCTGTAGACGCGTCCATTTTTGCTAAAAACTGGTACATAACTAGAAAATCACTGACTGGTATAGCAGCAGACCCGCCGTCCGGTTCCTTAGTTAACGATTCGCACAGGAGTATCATTGTATGGGTAAGACTCTGAAATATAATAGAAATGAGAACACTAGATTTTAATTGTTCGGTACCTAATTTAAAATATATGTGAGGTTAATAAAAATATGTGATGTTTTGCAAAGTGAAACAAAAAGGCAGATGTAGTAATCGTAATAAAACCTTTATGATGCAGTCAACAGTGATAAGGCCCCTAGTGGCTGGACTTGGCATCACAATAATACTATTATAGGAGTTTTTGGCGGGAATCAGGCGGAGCGGTTGAGATTTTTTCCAGTGTCTCGTAAATTGTGTTACAGTGATCTTTAATGTGTATTTTTGGTGTCGTTATGTGCAGTAAAGTTTCATTTAGTGACTGATTTATATGAACATTGGATATAATGCCATAATACGTCTTTTGGGTTAAGTGATTTATCATTTTGGTCAAAAGGTTACCTCTGACCTAAAGGCGTGTTACCATCTGCTACTGCCGTGGATTGTCTCCAGATACTCCATTAAGCATTAGAATGCGTGACACTAGGCATTTTAATGGCAAACATGAGAAATTTTGAGACTTGAAAATTCTCTGACACTCGACACTGGCAAAAATAGTCCCTGAAGGGATTGATTGCCATACTTAGAAAGAAAAAGAAGAAGAATACTATTATAATAAAAAACATAATTTTGGGAGTTGATCATGTAACTACGTACTTGATACGGAAAATTTAATAATCGTATGTACTAAGCAGGCCATAGGTCTTACTAGCCTAACTTTAGTGTATTATCTATGTTACTATGAAGACAGTCAGGAGATAGGTATGTACATAGACCCCTAAGATACAGGTTTACACCTAGTTTAGGAGCCGGAAGTTCGACCTTAAGTATAAAGATATTGCGTACTACAAATACAACTACAAAGTTGTACTGACACACGTTGTAAACTCTATTGTACAAATAAAATTATTATTATTATTATGTCTCTCTTAAATTCACGGAGCCTTGTAAGGTCCGGTCCTTTTAGGCTTGCGTGGGGATATATATCCAACACGTAGAGGCCCGTTCGAGAATTTTAATATATTTGGTTAGTATAAGGGATACACGTGGCGAATATCATTCCCGGAATGCGTAGTGATGCACCCGGGGATGATCCCCGCCGAGTGCTGAGATTATTTCATGGGGATGGAAAACTAAAATTGGGCTATTATGGTGAACTGTTAATGGATTGGGATACTGGGCTATGAGATGAGACTACGGACGTCTGCCATGCAATATGTCTCAATATTGGATATAAATTGGCAGACGGTGACTCGCCACCTGCTAGATGGGCCCCCTTACGAGCGGCGTATTTATTATTATTATTACGTATGTACCTTAGTGAGCAAGCCACCGGCTACAGCCACGAAGTGCAGGAAGGGCACTGTATCTGCCCTCATGTAGACCTCGCATAGACACATGATCCTCTTCAGCTCATCAGGATCCAGGCAGAAGCCTTTCCACACCGACTTTAGGGTTGGAATTGGCACGTCATGCATGCTTAGTAGCTATGAATGTCAAATATATATCTTATATATAAAATTCTCGTGTCGCGGTGTTTGTAGTTAAACTCCTCCGAATAGGCTTGACCGATTCTCATGAAATTTTGTGTGCATATTGGGTAGGTCTGAGAATCGGACAACATCTATTTTCCATATATACCCCTAAATTAAAAAATATATATAATGAAATCGGTCCAGTAGTTTCGGAGCATATAGACTTTTATCATTTTTTTATATTATTTGTCATATTAGTATTTCTACAAGTCTCAACCTATTTCAAAAACATCTGAAAGACTACTACCTATTACTTTGAGTTCTTAAGCGTCACTGACAGCTCCTTTTTCTATTTTTTTTCTAATTTAATTTCTTTGAATTTGTTTACATTATCATTTATTTTCATATTATACTTTAATATCACTATATTATATGTTATTTAGTGTACTAATTCAGTTATGGTACCAACGGGTACCTTTTCCATTTGTGTATTGTGTACACCCATATATCTACCCTCTCCCAAACTCCATTCTCCAGTCCCTACCTAGGTTGCCTGGAAGAGATCACATCTAGTGATAAGGCCGCTATTTGTACCGATATGTATAATAAATTCTGATTCTGTATTATAGTTTTAAGGTGTACAATAAAGAGTTATCTATCTATCTATCTATCTATTACAAAAGATATGCAATGCAAGTGTGAGTTGATAAGCCGTGGATGGCGAAGGTGTAACTTTCTAGACCAAAAGCGTAAGGCCCATCTGATGGTAAGTAGTCAACGTAGCCTATCGCCGCTAGCAATACCAGGAGTATCACTAACGCGTTGGCAAACCTTCTGTTGATTAGAACTCAGTGTGCTAGCAGCATTACTACTAGCGCAGCGTATACTCGTGGAGCACTGGCGACCTTACTTACAGTAGAAACAACACAACATCAAAGTAGTGTTATTTGACTGGCGGTCTTCTGTAAAGTGAAGGTACAGACCCCAGCCGGGCGTCTGCGAGATCCCATTTCGCCATATCCCTATTTTTATTAGAAAAACTCATTGGGTTTGAATCTGGCCCATCAGATGATAGGCCGTTGCTTCAACCACAAGGCCACTACGACTTTTAAAGAAGCAGGGTAATTAAGCAATATGAGTTTGTTAAGTGTGAAGTTAAGTAGTGTATTTCCTTTTACATCACCTGATTGGCCAGGACCTTGAGACAGCCCCTGGTGAGACCACCTTCCGTGCTGTAGACAGGGTACTCCAACCTCAACTTAACAGGCGGCGGACGATGCTGGGCCAAAGCTTTGAAGTATTCATATGACCATCGTAATAGGTCGTAGGGTTGAGTTTTTATTGCCGCTGAAAATGTTTAGGGGTTAATTAGTCGTAGACGGAACTTCACAAACAACAAAGTGACGGCGGTTTAAACTACGCCTTGCAGTGTACATATACACAGCACCGCAAATAAAATGAAACTACGCCTTGCCTACGCAATAAATGTTTAAAAAAACCGGCGTCAGCTCGTTGCTTGCAAAGTTCCATCTCCTTTTTTTATTTTATCTATGGCAAAGAGCAACACAAAAGATTCCAAGGGTCGACGTGCATGGGGTAACCTGGACCCGCAGCCTTATCAAGATACTAGCTTCTGCCCGCGACCTCGCCCGCGTTGAGCTTAGAATCCCAAAGGAACCTAACATTGTCCCTGGATAAAAGTATTTAAGTAAGTTGTAAGTTAATCCAGGTTATAAACTATCTGTGTTCCAAATTTAATCCTTCCACGCGTCCCATCATCAGGGTGCCGCTGCAGTGGTCGGGCACCCTGATGACGGGACGTGGAAGTCCTGAAACACGTGTCGGAAGAAACCACGCCTGAGCTCACACCTGGGCGCAGGCCGTTCAACCGTATCACACTCATTTAAGCGGACAAAGCAAATTATAATATATTTTGTATTCTATAAATATGAATTTCCGCAAAGTAACACCTGAATCAATTCAAATTTAATCCTATTCCGTTCAGTAGTTTTTGCGTGAAAGAGTTACAAAGAACCATTCATAATACATCCATACTCATAAACTTTTGCATATTTATAACTAGCTTCTGCCCGCGACTACGTCCGCGTTGAGCTTAGAATCTCAGAGAAACCTAAAATTTTCGCGTGATATAAAGTATCCTATGTGTTAATCCAGGCTATAAATTATCTGTGTTCCAAATTTCTTCCAAATCCGTTGAGTAGTTCTTGCGTGAAAGGGTTACATCCATCCATCCATCCATCCATACTCACAAACTTTCGCATTTAATATTAGTAGGATATTGGTAGGAAGAGCCTTATTAAGATAAAATAAGATCCTTGTGTTCTTACCTTTACAATATCTTTTCAGAATATACGGATATTTCGGCGGTATGACTATCTGTTGAGAGCAGTACATCTGCTCCACAAGCTCCGGCATTTTGAATTTGATTGATGTCCGTTCTGACTGGTATATATGTATAAAAGAAGAAGCTGACTGACTGACTGACTGACATATCAACGCACAGCCTAAACGGTTGGGGTTACAGACTTGAAATTTTACAGTACGTACCTTTTATGACGTAGGCATCCACTAAGAAGGCATTTTTGGAAATTTCACCCCTAAGGGGGTAAAATAGAGGTTGAAAGTTTGTATGAAAATCTGTCGTTTTTGAAGTTATACGCATGAAAATTGGTATTTGGCCTTTCGGTTAAAAATAAATAAATACGTAATTCAGGATTTTTGGAAATTCCACCCCTAAGGGGGTAAAATATATTCACTTTACCACGCGTGCGAAGCCGCGGGCAAAAGCTAGTTTTTTATATACTGCTAAGGTGGCATACAAACGTACGGCCCTCCTGATGGTAAGCGGTTACCGTAACCTATGGACGCTTAAATCACTCGCGCATTGCTGACCCTAAAACCTGGTAAAACTTCCCCCTTCTAATTAATAAACATTTTTATGGACTACTGATACCTATGTCCTTGCCTTTACCCCGGACAACGTGTGTGCTTAATTTCATGTTGATCGGTTTAGCAGTTAAGGCGTGAAAGCGTAACAAACAAACAGTCACATTTGCATTTATAATATTAGTTAGGATTCTGTGGCAAGCGCTTATATAATTTAAAAGATTGTAAATTTCATAGACCTGCAGACCTTCCCTTTCTAATGTCACTAAGGTGACAAACATGCATACGGCCATTTGATGGTAAGCGGTTACAGTAGCCGTGGTAGTCCTTCTTAACATAAGAACACAACACTACCAAAGGAACATTGGACTGGATTTTTTATGACTCGTCTGTACCCTGTAACACGAGTGGTATCAAGCGCTTGGACAATCTCATATTGAAAAGAATCACTGTCATAGAACTTAAAAGAGGAAGACATCTTACTACCGTGTATCTTGTTGCGATCTTCGTACAAATATCTTGGGACTGACAACTAATTTCACCACTTACCTGTTAAGTGTTATGAAAGTCTGATTGCCAGCAAACTTCTTATTCCATTTAAAATTTGTTGTTATGCATTTCAGACTTGATTCTTTGTGGCTTGATTTGATTTCGCAACTAAAATAGCTCCGTTAAGTTAAGATTTTTGTGTTGTTATGGTTGCCATGGCAACTGTCATTGACCTTTCAACAACGTTTCAACCTTGAACGGAAGTGAAAGGTATAAAGGTTTTCTCGAACTACTTTTAAAATAATTACTACTTACTTTTTTTTTTATACCACTAAGGTGGCACACAAGCATACGGCCCACCTGATGGTAAGCAGTCACCGTAGCCTATAGCCGCTAGCAATACCAGGGTTATCACTACGGGGTGCCAACCATGTTGCTGATGCCCAGCGTATCCTCGTGGAGCACTGGCAACCTTACTTACCGCAGAAACACAACACTACATCAAGTAGTGCTATTTCACTGCGGTCTTCTGTAAGTCACTTCTTCTTTTTAAAAGCTCATGGTGTTATCACATCATGGTAATTATCACTGTACTTAAGCTTAGAAAAACTCATTGGTACAGGCCTCGGACTCGAACCTGGGCCCATCAGATGACAGGCCTGTTGCTCCAACCACAAGGCCACCACGGCTTTACTGCTAAAGTAACTCATAATTTTATTTATTGAACACTTTAAATGCTAATCAAAGCGCCATTTCTAAATTATCACTGCCGTGGCAGTTTAATATATTTTCTGCGGTGAGTAGGGTTGCCAGTGCTCCATGAGGATACGCTGTTAGTTCTAAGGATATGCTGCTAGCATATCCTTAGCAGCTAGCTATTCAATAGGTTGGTAACGTACTAATGATCCATATTCCATCGGCTACGGTGACTGCTTACCATCAGGTGTTTCTTGCGCTTGTTTATCTTTTAGTGGAATAAAAAAAAACTGAATTCTGAACCTCCTAATGGAATTCAGATTAAGCCAAAGGTTTTTTTAAGTCTAAAATCCTAAAATGTAACTGCAGTAAAAAAGCATAGTCTGCTAGTTACAGCGATAGCAATATTCTTGTATTTTAATCAACATAAAAAATATAATCCATTCCGATGAGAATTCTTAATGCCAATAAAATTGTCATGGTTAGTTTGCCGCGCAATCTGCCCAGTGCCAGAGGAAACTTAATTAGATATCCCGCTAAAACACGTGTCCACGCCATCTGTCGGGCCACATGTGAACTACGTGCGTGATAGTCGAACGTGTCACGTGGTAGAGGAACTTGCGGAGAGGAGGCGAAAAAAAAAGCAAAACCTGTTTAGCTCAGTGACGTTTCAACAGCACTGTTTTTGTGTCGCGCGTGTATTGTGAAAAAAAGGTGATATTACTGTGTCATATTCGCTTCGATTAAACTTAGAACCTATTCTAACGATAACTCTCTAGTGTAAACTAAAAGTTTGGGTTAAATTAGTGCGAGTTTTTGTACAAGTTATCGAATTGTCAATCGAGCCGTGTCTGGATGGAACACAGTGATAGTTGAGTGCAGGCAGTGATTGTATCATAAACACGGAAAATGCGTGTTCAGATTTGACCTGACGGTGACGGTGAAACGGGTCGAGTGTGCAAATTAAAGGAAAAAATATGAATCCGAATAGCTTGTTAATAGGTAAAGTAAAAAAATAGTGTCAAAGAAATGGGTGACAGATCGAAAAATCGATTTAAAGTGAAAATAAAAACTTTCACGTTCGTTTTAGTGGTTCCAGAAAAATGGATGTAATTACAGATTTATCACCATTTAGTGAGTACTGTTCTTAAAATTATTTTTTAAGCTTTAATTATTTATTAAACAACTTCGGTGAAAAGTGGGTGTTGTAAACTCTGCCTACCCCTTCGGGGACCCTTGTGGGGGGCGTAAAGATATTTATTATTTATAAACAGTTAGGTAAGGTGTATAATTATGTATTCGTTCGTTTGATAAGTAACTTAAAATGATTTTTTATCCACGACAAGGATTTCAAAATAAACTTATGAGATGTTTTGAAAGTATCAATTAGTTTATGAAGTTTTTTTTCTACATATTTAAAACTTTTTACCGTGCCAGTACTGCATTTGTAAACAAACACCATTATACTCTATTGTCCTTGACACAAAGTTCACTCTCGCATGACAGGATTACGTCAGAGGGCAAACCTAACACAGGTGCCATCGTGAAACGAATCGTTCACGACAGTGTAAATATTGTAAACTGAAGCGTATCTACATACCTACTGTAATGAACGAACGGGCTTTTGTTATGCTAACTGTATAATAAATATATGCATTGTGGGTAGGTATATATATACTTACAAAAGTATTTTTGTGTTGTCCTCCTCTCCGCGCAAACAAACCTAACGAAATTAATGGAAGGCGCAGCGTTTTAGCTTAGAGGAGAGAAATTGGGATCTCACGTGGGTTTACCCATCAAAATTGGAGCCGCTCGGCTACGGCTGGGGACTGTTCCTCCTTACAGAAGACCGCAGTCAAATAACACTACTTTGATGTAGTGTTGTGTTACAGCGGTAAGTAAGGTTGCCAGTGCTCCACGAGGATACGCTGCGGTAGTACTGTAGTAGTAATGCTGCTAGCACAGTGACTCCTCATCAAGAACGTGGTTGGCAAGGGATACTCCTGGTATTGGTGACTGCTTACCATCAGGTGGACTATATGCCTGTGTGCCACCTTAATGGTATAAAAAAAACATTAAATCACATGTCATAGCTTGATAAATTCATGTCAAATACACCTTAGAAAAAAAGGCCTTTATTATCCCGAGATTAAAAATGTTCTGGTTGTTTTTCAATTTAATCTTTTCATCAGAACATTCTCCTGACAAAAACAAACACTATAAAAATATGAAATCGGTCCAGCCGTTGACGCGTGATGCCGTGACCAAGGGTCCCGACAGACGTTGTCTAGTCTTAGCCATGAATTCATATAACAAAAATATACCATAGAACAAAGGTCCTTTAGTTTACCCGATATTCAAAATATACCGATTCTTTTTTCAAATTTTATTTTCATAAGAACCTTCTACTGACTATAACAAACACATAAAAATCGGTTCAGCCGTTGACGCGTGATGCCGTGAAGGGAAATAGGGATTCATTTTTGTATACATATATTGTTGGGGGCAGATATTCCTCAACGTAAAGAGTAAACCAAAGTTGTATTAAGCACCGTTTATTATAAATCAACGTAACATATGTACAAGAAGGAATCTAAAACAGGAGTGCAACGATAACATGTCACTCGATTGATTCTTGACACAATCACACATTTAAACTAGACACGGAATAACTTTCTTTTAATTTAAATAGGCATATTAAACCTATTTCAACATATATGTATAGATATATAGATATGTATAGATATATAGATTTATTAAAGTTGGTTACTAACCATCGAAAGCAAACGCTCTCTTGGCGCGTGAAGCTAAAAACAACAAGATAAATTACATTAAGGCTATATCTCTATGCGAGATCTATGTCGTGACTCCACTCTCCATTCCGTGACCTATGCGCATTGGAATGGCAGGTTAGCTAACACAAATAATATAAATAATCTGTAATACTTATAATAATCTATTGTCGGTAGCGACTACAACAGCCGTGGTGGCCTTGGGGTTGAAGCAACGGCCTGTCAACTGTTGGGCCCGGGTTCAAACCCCGGCCTGTATTATAGAGTTTGTGATTAATGACACCATGAGCTTAAAATTAGAGGTACTGCGAATTGGGATCTCTGGTGAGTTTTCCCAGTAAAATTGGCGCCACCCGGCTGAGGACTGTAGCTCCACCTTACAGAAGACCACATCACATAACCCCACTTTGATTTAGTGTTGTGATTCTGCGGTGAGTAAGGTTACCAGTGCTCCACGAGGATACGCTGCGCTAGTAGTATTGCTGCTAGCCCAAAATACTCCTCATCAACAACAGGTTTGGCAACTCGTTAGTGATACCCCTGGTGTTGCTAGCGGCTATAGGCTACTAAGACTGCTTACCATCAGGTGGGCCGTATGCTTGTGTGCCACCTTATTGGTATAAAAAAACACGTGATAGCTGGGGGGAAATCTCTATACTAAATTTACCAAGCGAGTGAGATTTGGTGGCACAGTGGTCCAAGAAGAAAATCAGAATACGAATTTATACTTCGAATAAGAGCGAGAAACTTTATCGCTATGTCTCTCAAGCTTTCGACATGCCTAGCATGGCTTTGAGAATTAAATGAGGTAGCGCAGTGCATAAACAAACTGTGACTCATCATCCGAATACCTTACGGCGATAAAAGGTCATTGTAAAAGTGACACATTGGTTTAGATTGTTTAGGAATTTTTAAGTAAAAATATTCGATGACACGTACGTCAGTGGATGAAGAGGATTTCAGGGTCCACAACGCGCTGATACCTCTGCCCTGGTGTTGCAAGCGTCCATCGGCTACGGTGACCGCTTACCATCAGGTGGGCCGTATGGCGGCCGCTGCAACAAGGATTTTCCGCTATGATAGTGTGTCAAATGAAAGTGCTTGATGAGCGGAACACAGTTTTTTTATTAACAATTACGTAGTTAAAAGCACGTTTTTAAAAAAACTGTTATTTTTTTATATCACTAAGGTGGCAAACAACTTTATGGCCTAGGGATATCACTAACGAATTGCCAAACCTGCTGTTGATAAGGACTCACTGTGCTAGCAGCATTACTCGTGGAGCACTGGCAACCTCACTTACCGTAGGAACACAACACTATATCAAAGTAGTGTTATTTGACTGCGGTCTTCTGTAAGGTAGAGTCAGTCCCCAGCCGGGCGGCTCTAATTTTAATAAGACAACCCACGGGAGATCCCAATTCGCTCATCTCTCTTTTTAGACTCATGGTGTGATTAATCACTGTACTTGAGCTTATAAAAACTCATTTGTACATGCCGGCATTTGGACCTAGGCCCATGAGATGACAGGCTGTTGCTTCAACTCTAACTAAAAATTATGTTTATTTGACTAGACATTACAGACAAGCACTTTAAAATCTTCAGAATCTACCACCGGATTCGGAAGGTCGGTTTTGCTGAGAAGAATCCGGCAAGAAACTCGGCAATTACTCTTTTAAAACCAAAATAAATACATACAATTTACATTTCAAATACTACATAACATGAATATGGTGCCAATTCTATTGTTCAAAATTACTAAACTTAACTAATTTGACAGGTCTAGAAATATTGCCATCCTTATTTAATCCCGCATATGAGAAAGGGATTAGACCTGTCAAACTAGTTAAGTTTAATAATTTTGAACAACAGAATCGACACCTATTTCACAAAAGAATATAGGTATAAAAAAAATTACATTAAAACTTCGACAAGTATATAACGCTTGAAATTTAAGTCTAAGCTAGTAGTTAATAAAAAGGCTTGATGTCCAGCCTCCACCATTTAGTCAAGAACCTCAAATTCTAGGCCATAATCCAGACTTGTCTAACCGACAATAAGTAACTTCGCTTCCCGCGGCGATATCTTTCATCACGGATCCGAATCAAATGGAAGACTGTTCGTATAATGCTTACAAAACACAATTGCTTCCGCTGCGTCCAGATCGCCACACAATGAGACAACTAGATAAACGACTGTCATCTATTATGTACGGTTAAAGTCCATAGTCACCCATGCCTTGACATCCTTCAACGGATTTAGGACAGTGTAGGACAAAGATTACCCACGTGGTTGTTCGGAGATCGCTGAGTAACATTGTCTGTTGGTCTTGTTGAAGATTTCTTTGGAGTTCTTTTCAGTCTTTCGTCACTCATATGGTATATGTGTTCAAACCAATATAGCATTCTATTACCTACATCCGCTTTCAATACTTTTACGTATCGCCCTGTTTCAAGAAACTGTGAACACTTAAGCACTTGATACCAATACCTTGTCAATACCTCGACTTTAATTTACCAACAAAGGTAAGAAAATATGTCACACATCCATACTAGAGGGAGAAAGGTAATACAATAACTTGGAGAGTGAAAAAGACGTCTAGAATAGGTTAAAACAATCAGCGAACAATAATTATTACGTCCGTGCTTCCCACGAGTGAGAAAATAAGATAATGGTGAAGTCCATTGTGATTTGTACTCGTAAACTTAAGATTGCGGGCTCAGAACACCTGTTTGTATTTCGTGGTGCAAGAGTTTTCAAAAGGGGCTCGTGGCAAAGTCGTTAGTTTTTTTTATCCCACTAAGGTGGCACACACGGCCCATCCAACTGATGGTAAGTAGTCACCGTAGCCTTTAGCCGCTAGAAATACCAGGGGTATCACTAACGGGATGCCAACCATTTTGTTGATGAGGACTCACTCTCAGCGTATCCTCGTGGAGCACTGGCAACCTTACTTACCGCAGAAACACAACACTACATCAAGTAGTGTTGTGTTTCATTTTTACTACGGTCTTCTGTAAGGTGTTAGTGAGGTAAATGGGAAAATTTAAAACTAAATCGCCCTACCTCTCTCAAAACGCATATCGATCGAGAAGTTAATCAGATAGGCACAGCTACCTCCCCACAAGGGTCCCCGAAGAGGTAGGCGAGGTGTGACAAGAATTTGGTGTCAAACTGACAGATGGTGATGACACCGTCTTAGGCACTATATATACGTCAGTTAATTTTGTCTCCGACTATACAAAATTTTCCTCACGATGTTTTGTGTGACGAATCACTGCACTTAAGTTAGGAAACTCATTGGTTCAGATCGATGGGATTGGAACTTCCGACACTAGAATAGCAGGCAACGCTTCATACCAAAAGGCCAATACGGCTCTTTGGCTTGGATTGGATGGGATTATAAATGGCGGCATTTAGGTAGTCGTGAATTGTCACGGGAACGAAACGTGTATGCCAATTTCAGCACCATCGGATACTGAAAAGTGGGTCAAATTTAACAAGAGAGGGTAGGGCGATTTGGGATTTCCCGTGGGTTTTCCCATTTTAATTGGAGCCGTCCGACTGTATGGGGACTGTACCTCCACCTTACAGAAGACCGCAGTGAAATAAAACTACTTGATGTAGTTGCCAGTGCTCCACGAGGATACGCTGAGCTAGTAGTAACGCTGCTAGCACAGTGAGTCCTCTTCAACAACATGGTTGGTAACCCGTTAGTGATACCCTGATATTGCTAGCGGCTATAGGCTAAATGCTTACCATAAGGTGGACCGTATTCTTGTGTGCCTTAGTTGTATTAAAAAAAGGGATAGCAAGAGTGAAATTGAAAAAAAAACTGGATTTTAATGAAAAAGAAAAACTTTAGCTCTGATAAGTAAGGCTCCTTCAGTAGGTAATGTAATGCGAATTACAGACGCGTGCACGAAAACTATGGACTTGGAACATTAATTGAAATAAAATAACATAGGTGCTTCTTTTTCTTTACTTTATAAGAACATCTCGTAGACACAATATTACCCTGAAGGTTTATTTAACGTTGCAAAAAAACTCAACGTGATCTATTGAAATACAAAAAGCATGAAAAGTATTGAACGAAACGATTGACCAACAAAAATGTTTTGTTACTCCATGGCACATTTTTTCCAATCAAGTTTCAAGAACCGTTTTTTATACAACTCAATGACGAGGCGAGCGATTCGTATCCCTTATGGTAAGCGTCACGCATACCCGGCTATTGCGGTGCCACTTGTGCCACCCAATAGATACAACAATATTTTAAAATGTGATAAATTACAGTTTAAATAACTTAAAGAACACGCTGCAAATTTTATTTGTCATGAGGAGGATCATTCCTCATCAACCACATGGTCGTTCACATTCCGTTGAGTGCCTACCTAAAAGAAAATTCAATGCCCGCCCCTGCATTAATATCATCACGCCAGGTCCAGGTCCAGGTAGGCAGAGAGTTGAGAGAGATGATAATTACATTCTTGACGTGCTCACCTTTTTGTTTCCTATACATTCTTCATACATGCCCATTTACCCAATTTCATGGTGTGTTTAATTAACACTTTTAATCAAGCATTTTTGGATCATCGTATTTCGTTTAACGAATTTGCTATAGAATGACCTCCAAGAATAAACACAAATTGCACTTAATCACAAAAAAACAACCTTCCAACAAGACGCGTAATCGAAAAAATCTAATTTTCTGCTTTACCGAACTTCTAGTTTTGGCCAAGTCCACAGTTTCAGTAGTTACGGCATATAATTGAAGGTTGTACAATGCCAAGGTCGGAACAATCGGTCCGATGCTTCGTTGAAACAAGATTGGGAAACAACTCGGAGAGATCCGTACTTTACTATGAAAAATACACAAAATATTAACCACATAACTACTTGGTGTATCAAAAAACTTATTAAAAAAACAACTCCTACTTGTCCCGACGATGACCTGTCTTAGCTGTGAATAATGTAAAATACGCCATAGTAAAAATTACCTTTAGTTTATCCAGAAAAAAATACAGAAGAACCTTCTGCTGAAATAACAAACCCTAAAAAAAATTGCGAAAAGAACTAGCGAAATCGGTCTAGTCCTTCACGCGTGATGCCGTAACCAAGGGAAATATGGATTATCTTATATATAATATATGTATAGATTATAAATACTTGGCTTATACACACACACACATACAACTAGAAAAATACATTTTATCCCGCGGGAATGTTAGGTTACTATGGGATTCTAAGTTTAAAGCGGACGAAGTCGCGGGCAGAAGTAAGCATATATAATGCTCATGACTTATATTTTTTAGAATATCCATAGATATATGCGAAGTTAAGCAACGCTTCTTTATGGTTAGAGTAAGATCAGTGACCGCCCACATCTGGGAATGAACTGTCTGTACCGCGAAGAGCAGGTGTTTTTTTAAATGTGAAAATATTGTCGTGTACAACGTTTAAATGAATCGTTTAATTTACAATTATGATAATAACATTTATTCGTAAATAATACAAAAGATTACAACATCGTGAAAAATAAGCGTCTGTTCGTCCTGGTAAAAAACTGAAAATTTCAATTTTTTTTAGAACAGAAAAATATTTAAATTTGGAGGCAATTGTTTCCGTGCAAAATATTTGGCTTGGAGACAACGTCCTTTTAGCCGAGCGCGCTGGCTGGTAGATGGCGCGCGAAGTGCCTACCTTCTATGATTCCTTTTTCTGTTTGTGAACCGTAGTCGGGTATAGCTAATGCTCATTAAGACATCTTTCAAAATGAAAAGATTATAGATAATGACGTAAACAAAAGAAACTTAGTTTGAGTTTCATTAAAAATCATAAATGGTAATGTTTGCCGTGGCTAAGCAGTTATTTATAAAAGGTATCCACGTTTATTTTGCTCTATGTCGTGACGTGGAAACACGCAACTGGATATATACAGGTTGATGTAAAAGAGGGAGGGGTAATGGGATTTCCCATAAAAGTGGATGAGCAGCCGTGGTTTCCGAAAGGAGTACAGTATGACTTCAAGAAGGATGTGACGATTCTAGCAGGCTTAACAATGTTTACTATCTACTGACGTTAACGCTATAGAAAACGAAGGAATTGTATGGGAATTAAAAACTTTTACGTTTTGTCACGTGATCAAGTTTTTCATTCCCCATAAGTCCATTCTGTCATTTACTACGGCGTTAACGATTGCAGATAGTAAACATGGCTGCAGGTACTGGTGTCGCAAGCGTCCATAGGCCACGTTAATCGCTCACCATTAGGCCGTATGCTTGTTTGCCACCGTACGGTAGTGGTATAAATCTTTTTTTTTCTGATTTTTTTTGCTACTTAGTGATATTTGTACGTAGAATATTATTTACTCTGAAGTAATATTTTATTCCGTTCAAAAGGACACCCTATAAACATGATATATTATATTGGTTTGACTATACGTCAAATTGTCGTTGCCTTGTTGCGACGCATCGGCACGCGTTGCAGATTAAACCACACCGCAGCTCTGTGATTGGCCGACCGTACCTTTGAAGTGTCCGCCCTTTGTGTATACCGCTGTGGTTGCCAGCGATGGGTTTGGTCGATGTTAAGTAACTAAGGGTGGGAAAATGTTTCAGCGTTTAACAAGGAAATTTCTTACTTGGAACAATGTCATTCATTCATGTACGTTTTATTAGATTGTCATCATTCTCCTGCCCTTATCCCATATTATTTGAGGTCGGCGCAATATGTATTTCTCTTCCATCCTTCTCTATCAGCCGTCATCTCTGTATTCACTTCCTTTCTGGCGTAGTCATCTTTCGCACAATCCATCCATCTTTTCTTAGGTCTACCTCGACCCACACATTCATACATAAAACCTTTCTTACAACGCTATCTTCATTCCTCCGCATAACATGACAAACGCTTGCTCCTCAACTATTCTGTCACTGGAGCTACTTTAAATCTTCCTCTAGTAAACTCATTTCTTACCTTGTCCATTCTCGTTACGCCACACATCATTCGCATCCCAGTTGAATGCTGGCTTCGTTCATCCGTCGTTATAATTACTCTTAAATAACACGACTGCGGAAAAAAATATTCCGCGCAATAAAAGGAGTGAATGGTTAAAATCGGGGATTAAATGGTAAAACGACTGACTCTGTTTTGATCGCCAATAGATGTAGTCCAATGTGGCTGGTCATCTAATTGTTGCACAAAGCTACTGCCATACTACTACTACGACTATCGCAACAATCGCAACCCATTTTACAGAAAAAAAATACAGACGGTGTTGGCGACAGCAAATTTGTTTATATTCAAACTCAAACTTATTCGTGATGTTTTTATATTTTGTTTTTTTTTAACATACTTTTGTTTTTTACACATAATTTGGTCTTAAAACTAGTTGGTTAAGTGAGCGTAATAAATTGTGCGCTGTGAAATATCCCCTTTCCTTCAACATCATACCCCGTAGTCCTCGTTACTCATTACTATTACCATCCTTTTCATTCGGCCTCTGACAGACCTGTTTCGATTGCCAAAGGTAGATTCACAAAATAATATACAAATATACTGATATACATATATACTTTTATTTATATGTGTGATGTTAACGGAATAAATTAAACGAAGTGACAAATACATCGGCCCACGTATTTCATTCTCAGTCCGGAATTAGACAAGGTTACTTAGATAACACAATTAAACTAAACTAAGAGTTTAAGCTTCTTTATTCATTTTTGATTAAAATTTCATTTGTTAATTTTAAATCAATTTCTTACATGTCACCTTTCTTAAACTTTACGCATGCTGTGATACCTTCAAATGTTATGCATTTAATTATTAATGTTCACATCACCCAATTAAGATTTAAATTAAAGTAATAACAATTGGTTGTCCAAATAAATAAATAAATAAATAAAGAGTATTTTTCCACACACACCTTTCAACCAATTTCGAAGCAAGCACTTATGCTGCAAGAGCTAATTTCAACCAAACCATTCCAACGCAACTCTATGACCATTTTCATTGTCTGTCAAGACTACCAAAAGATACAAATGTCGTAAAAAGATAGGTACGTTCCTAATTCCTCCTTCCTAATGGGTTTGACCGACACCGATGTTTTTTTTTATAGTTTCTTTCAGATGGTTCTCAGCTATAGTTTGACCCGTGTTTTTTTTTTTATTACGGGGTTTTTCGGATGGTTCTCAGCTACAGTATGACCCGATGGGCTGTTGATCCGAGGTTCACATTCCTACGCGGGTGAAGACGCGGTAAAAAACTAGTAGATAGTAATATTAACAGACATGACTTTGTGTTATCCACCCGATTTCGTCGCTAGGACCGCGTTTGTTCGATATCTTTCGTATAATACAGCCATTAGAATGCTACGTTTTGCCAAAGTTCCGGTTTATTCGAAAATAATTTCTAATAATATACAGCTATAAGATTCTCTACAGAATGTTTGATTAGCTAGATGTCGAACTAGCGACCTTCGACACTTTTTTGAGTAGGATTAGGTTTATTTTTTAATCTTTATTCAAACCAGTATAACGACTGGCCGTCGTGACAGGCGTGCTGGAACATATCTCGCTCTGACTCAGCATTGCTATCCAGCGTGGCAAAGCCGCCAGCATTCTTGGCACGCTCAGGCATGATTCTGGTTTGGGTCAGATCTTTTATCTATTAGTAGGTAGGTTAAGTTGTGTGTTTTGTAAATAATTGATTAATAACTTAGATTTTTACTCTGATAACTAATAATTTGTTTTGTTTTTATTAAATGAAATATATATTATAAGTAACCCAAAAAGGTTGAAAAACTGTAACTCAACTACGGAAAAAATGGGCAAGTGCGAGCTGCACTCGCCCACCGATTCCATACTAAAACAAAACTTAACTTTGCGGCTCGATGCAGTTCGAACTCTGAGCATTTCAAGCGTCTACTTGTTACCATAATTAAGATAGTCACAAGGCGACTCAAAGAACCTTAAAAAAAGTAAGAATAAAAAAAAAAGATAGAGCAAAAAAAATACATGTTACTAGTTACCCCTACTAGTAACATGTATTTTTTATGCTCTATCTTTTTTTTCCCCCTTATTATATTAATAATAGGGAACTATTATTATTTATTGTTATAGCGGCAACAGAAATACACATTCTGCAAAAAAAACAACTGTCTACCTATTACGGATTACGAGATACAGCCCGCTGACAGAAAGACGGATAGCGAAGTCTTAGTAAAAAAAAACTTACATTTCCTGGCTGTCAATCGACCTGTCACACCGTAGTCCAACCAAAGTAAAGTGCAACTAATTGTCCCCAGAAACGTGCCCCAGTTTAATTATTATAAAAGCGCCTATAGGTCATTCCCATGCCCTTAATAAAGTGTAGTTCCTGTTGATAATACCGTAATTTTATGGGATTCAATTAACCAATTTACCGTCGAAACTCTGGGTCCTTAGGGCCCGGAAGTTCTTCGGCTTTTCACGTCGGCTGGTTGTGGCCTCTAGAGAAAGGCGTGCTTGATCATATCTCGTTTTGAGAATCAGCATTGCGTGTCATCCTGCGTGGCAAGTCTGCCAGCATTCTTGGCACGCTCCCGCACGCTTTTTTGGGTCTTTTATCTAAAATAAGTTCTTAAGGTTGTGTTTTTTGTAAATAGTTTAATCTGTTTTGTGTTTATAAAGGTAGTCCCTAGTTACGTACAAACCAATTTACACATTTCTAGTATTAACAACTTCGTCCGAATGGAATTAGAACAAAAAATAATCCCGTTTCTACATAGGAAATCATTGCTTTACCGGGATAAAATGTAGCCAGGTTTTTCTTATAAAAACCCTAACTACTAATGAAATTACCTTCAAAATCAGTATAGCCTAAACAAAAATAAAAAGTCTAACAGTTTATTTAACGCGGGTTACTGATTCTCTAAAAATGTGATGCAAAGGTCAGAATATGGCCGTCTCACTTTGGCTTTGTTATTTTTGCCCTACTATTAAATTTCTGTGGTACAGTGCCATAATTGGGGTTCCGAACGCGAATGGTAACCATCGGAACCCTATTACTCAGACGTCGCTGTTCTTCCGTCTAGCTGTCAGCCGGCTGTATCTTATGATCCGTAATAGCTAGACTGTTGAAATTTTAATAGAATATGTGTCTGTATATCCAATATCAATAAGACCAATATCATAAAAAATAATAAAAATTAAAATAATTCAAAAATTAACATATAAAAATGTATCTCTCCTACTAGAAACGTGTTGCTTGTTAGTTTACGAATATGTCTATCTAAAGTTATCCTAATTACCTAAGGGGCATAGGTCTCCACCGATCCTCGCCCTCCCTACCAATTACTCATAATCGTGGGAAATAACAGGAGTTATTTTCCCTTAACATAGCGAGATATATATATATACTAGCTAAAACTAACTTTCTACTAGCTGTGCCCGCGACTTCATACGATAAAAAATTATTTTTGACTAAAAAAGCCAATGCAGCGCCATCGCTTGAGTTTTCAACGTCTACAACTTCTTTTACGATCTGATTGAAAAACAACACTATTAATGTTAAGTGAACCTACAATACATAAGTGAAAAGCACATCAAAATCAGTTAAGCCGTTTCTGAGATTAGCGCGCTCTAGCCTTTTCCTGACAATAATATAAAAAACAGGGAATTAGCTAAATCGGTCCAACCGTTCACGCGTGATGTCGTGACCGGGAAAAAGGGATTAATTTTTATATTATACTAGCTGCCCGCCCCGGCTTCGCACGGGTAAACATTTATCAAATATTTGTCTATCTGTGCGAAGCCGGGGCGGGCAGCTAGTATAATATAGCCTGTGCTACTCAGTGATAATGTAGCTTTCTAACGGTGAAATATTTTTCGAAGTCGGTCCAGTAGTTTCGGAGCCTATTCAATGCAAACACACACAAAAATACAAATCTTTCCTTTTTATAATATTAGTGTAGATGAAGATTATAAGTATATTAGTATAGATGGATAGTTTTTTTTATACCAACCCGGCTGAATTTTATCTATTGAATTGATTCAGGTGTTACTTTGCGGAAATTCATATTTATAGAATACAAAATATATTATAATTTGCTTTGTCCGCTTAAATGAGTGTGATACGGTTGAACTGCCTGCGCCCAGGTGTGAGCTCAGGCGTGGTTTCTTCCGACACGTGTTTCAGGACTTCCACGTCCCATCATCAGGGTGCCGCTGCGTTGGTCGATGTCACATCGAGGTCTGGATGCTGGAGCAGCGCCACAGCACGATGGTCCGATGCTGGAACAGCGTCACAGGATGCTGGAGCAGCGTCACACTCATTTAAGCGGACAAAGCAAATTATAATATATTTTGTATTCTATGAATTTTATCTGTATTTTGTTGGTGTTAATTTATTTATAAAGGTGTTTTGGATTTGTTTGTGCTGCAAATCGCCAATGTGATCAGCTGCCCTAATCAATATGCAGTTCAAAACTATACCGTTTTCAAGCAATCAAGCGTGGAAAGGGTGATTTCACGTCAGGTGCTGATAGGAATTAGTGGAGCGGAACTTAGCACCTGCTTTTGATTAGGTAGGAACCAACATATTTATACCACTAAGTTGGCAAATAAGTATACGGCCCACCAGATGGTAAGCGGTCACCGTAGCCTATTACGCTAGCAACACCAGGGGTATCACTCGTGCGTTGCGACCAGCAAGATTTACGGCTGAATACTAAAACGATAGTGATACCATACCCCTGGTATTGCTAGCGGCTATAGGCTACGGTGACTGCTTGACTGCTAGGAGGCCGTATGCTTGTGTGCCACCTTATTGATATAAAAAAAATCGACATACAAAGTTTGAGGGACCACTTAACTGTTTGAAGCGTCCTCAAAATACAATATCGTCAAATGATGTAAAATCGGGCCAGTTAAATTGCACTACTTGATGTAGTGTTGTGTTTCTGCGGTAAGTAAGGTTGCCAGTGCTCCACGAGGATATGCTGGGCTAGTAGTAATGCTGCTAGCACAGTGACTCTTCATCAAAAACAGGGTTGGCACCTCTTTCTACATTCATCAACGTATAACATTTAATTAATTTAGTCTGTGAAATACGAATTTTAATTGTTATAGTACGAATTGAAAAGGTCAAGCAACATACTAGACATTCGTGTCCAAAGTTGTTCCATGCCGTCTAGCCACTCAAGCATGACTTATTATTTTCATTGTAAATTTATTCAACAGTACTACTAGATTTATTACTCACTGTCTTTTCAAAAACATTTACGTATAAACGTATACCTATTTACCAAGGCCTTAGAATTCTATAACACAGTACCAACCCCTAAACAAACGTAGCCCTCTGATTGGTTAATATTTCCCACCAAACCGCCAATGTTTTTCGTGGAAACCGTGGAAAGTCAAATACGTCTGTCTCTTTCTAACTCGTGGCTCATTCCATTCAATGGCTCGCTTGCACGCAAGGGGTGAAATGATGCTTTGGTATTAGCTGTCAGTACCTTCCAAGTTTAAACTATTGCCGGACGTTTTATTGAACAAATAAACGGGTTTTTTGTTAAATAAAGAATGCGTTGCCAGTGTTTTTAAACAAAAGAGAATCGATTTAATAAAACATTTAACGAGACGTTACGTTGAAGAATAATCGATTGACTCAAATAATTAATTCGATTGTATTCGATTAAATCAGATAGTCTTATTTAAAATTTGCTACGCGAACTCGACTGTACTGTGACGGCCCGCCGAACATACTAATTCGCTGAGAAATGTAATTCAAAAGTGAAAACGCATGTATAGATCGTGCACTGGCCAAAAAACCTAATTTCGAAAAAAGAAAACCATTTAAAATCTTTTTTAACGCAATTTTTTCCCCGCGATGTGCTTTTTTGGTTACACAGTTGATGCAACGTAATTTTGCTTACCATGTTCGTGTTGTCGCTCTAAGATGGAATATTCTTGGCATATGGAGGAGTCTGGGCAAGAAACGAGTGCGAGGTCCAATAGAGTACAGGCACGTGGGCAAGGTAACGTTATTATTTATTAATAGGTGTTTTGGAATCAAAATTCAGAAATAATAAAACTTTCTTTTATCCTGTTTTAAAAGAAAACTCAATTCGCAATCTACAAATAATTGTGCCAATTTATTATAAAACCATATTGTTATAAGAATATAAAAGTATTTGTCTGTCTGAGTTCGCAAATAATCTAATATAAATAATCAAATAAATCTAACGACGAGACCTCTGGTCTAGTGGTTAGTATACCTGACTGCTACGCTAGAGGTCGCGGGTTCGATTCCCGCCAGGGCAAACGTTTATGTGACAAATATGTTTGCCTTGCGTTTGGGTGTTTGGTATGTATTATATGTATGTATTTACAAAAAAAAAAGTATATAAGTATTATATCCGTTTCTGGTTCCCATAGTACAAGCTTTGCTTAGTTTGGGGCCAGATGGCCAAGCATTATTATTATTATTATTATTAATCCCGCTTTTTATTTTTTATTTTATTTTTTTATACCACTAAAGTGGCACACAAGCATACGGCCCACCTGATGGTAAGCAGTCACCGTAGCCTATAGCCGCTAACAATACCAGGGGTATCACTAATGGGGTGCCAACCATGTTCTTGATGAGGACTCACTGTGCTAGCAGCAATACTACTTGCCCAGCGTATCCTCGTGGAGCTCTGCCAACCTTACTTACCGCAGAAACACAACACTACATCAAGTAGTGTTATTTCACTGCGGTCTTCTGTAAGGCGGAGGTACAGTCCCTAGTCGGGCGGCTCCAATTTAAATGGGACAACCCTCGGGAAATCCCAAAATCGCCCTACCTCTCTTTTTTAAAAGCTCATGGTGTAATTAATCACTACTTATGCTTAGAAAAACTCATTGGTACAGGCCGGGATTCGAACCAGGGCCCATCAGATGACAGGCCGTTGCTTCAACCACAAGGCCACCAGGCTTTAATTTATTTTATTTTAATTTATTTATTTATTTCTTCCAATGAGTACTAAAAGGTACAAAAAAGAATGCCCGGAAGACAAACATTGCAAACAAGATCCCGCGACCTCTAGCGCAGCAGTCAGGTATACTAACCACTATACCAGCGGTCTCGTCGTGACATATTTGCGGCGTTTTCTTCTTCTTGTTCCTAAGTATGGCAATCAATCCCTTCAGCGACTATTTTTGCCAGTGTCGAGTGTTAGAGAATTTTCATGTTGCAAAATTTCTGGTGTTTGCCGCATTAAAATGCCTAGTGTCATGCATTCTAACGCCCAATGGAGTTTCTGGAGACAACCCACGGCAGTAGCAGATCGTAACACGCCTTTAGATTAGAGGTAACCTATTGACCAAAATGATAAATCACTTAACCCAAAAGTCGTATTATGGCATTATTTCCAATGCTCCTATAAATCAGTCACTAAATAAAACTTTACTGCACATATCGACACCAAAAATACACATTAAAGATCACTATAACACAATTTACGACACACTGGAAAAAATCTCAACCGCTCCGCCTGATTCCCGCCAAAAACTCCTTGCGGCGTTTTAGGCTCTCCTGGTAAATTACATACATAATTACATATACATGTACCATCATGCCAGTCCCTCATGAGCTAGGCAGAGAGTATAGAACGCCATTAAATTCTTTGTACACCTCTTTTTCTTCTTCTAAAGTCATCATACATAATCTCTTCATACACATACACTCCGCATAAATTGTGTTTTACTATCAATATAGTATAAACAAATGAACATATGAACAAATTTCAAAAAGAGCGGTAGGGCGAATTGGCACCTCCCATGGGTTTTCCCATTAAAATTGGAAAATCTGTAAAATATTACAGAAGAGCGCAGTCAGAAAACACTACTTTGATGTCGTGTTGTGTTTCTGCGGTGAGTAAGGTTGCCAGTGCTCCACGAGGATACGCTGGGCTAGTAGTAATGCTGCTAGCAGGTGTTACTCTATCAACAACAGGGTTGGCAACACGTTAGTGATACCCCTGGTATTGCTAGCGGCTATAGGCTACGGTGACTGCTTACCATCAGGTAGGCCGTATGCTTGTGTGCGACCTTAGAAGTATAAAAAAAATACAGTTCGCATCAAACATTAAAATGATATAGACATTGTAGACGTTTCATGAGAAATCAATAATTAAAATTATTGACCTTAATCAAAAACGCGAGACCCAATAAAATGCTATCGTGCATCGCGGCTCTATATGAACGGTAGTTCATACCAAACCAGTTGTGAATCAAATTCAATATTTGACTGCTATACTTGGGGAAATCAATTAATGCTCTATTTGTTCCGCATATTAAAACTGGTTGTTTGGCTTTAAAGATCTAGGACAATTGGACCAGTGGTCGAATGCGCAGACCTGTTTATGATTGGAGACTTGTAATTAAGGATCATCGTTGCACTACCTTTATCCCAAGCACTGTTCTACAGCCGTGGTGGCCTTGTGGTTGAAGCAACGGCCAGTCATCTGATGGGCCCAGGTTCAAACCCCGGCCTGTATCAATTTGTTTTTCTATGCTTAAGTACTGTGATTTATCGCACCATGAGCTTAGTGAGGTTGGGCGAATTGGGATCTCCCGTGGGTTTTCCCATAAGTGTTCTACGAGGAGTACGAGGATACACTGCGCTAGTAGTAATGCTGCTGGCACAGTGATTCCTCATCAACAACAGGGTTGGTAACTATGTTAGTGTTATCCCTGGTATTGCTAGCGGCTATAGGCTACGGGGACTGTTTTTCCACCAGGGGGGCTGTATGCGTGTGTACCACCTTAGTGGAATAAAGAAGGTCATCTGATTGTCACACAAAGCGACTGCCATCTTTTTCTTTTTTTTATTATCAATTACGTGTCAGCGATTGACCACGATCTCACCGGATGGCAAAAGAAGATGTGCTTGAAGGTGGAGCTCGCTTATCAGTTAGTAGCCTATTCACTCTAGTCTTAAAGAGACCCAGGTTGTAGGATTCAGGGAACACTGACGAGGGGAGAGAATTTCAGTCCTCTGACCTTCGGTACACATTTTACAGGGAAAATCGGTCACCTGGGTTAGATTTTCGGCTTCTGACAAAATTTTCAGCTTAATTATGTAGTGCTGTACTTTTATGTCAATTCTTCGAAACATGTCAACTTCGTGCGTGTGCGCAATAAAATAATACATACTAGTGAAATACAATACGGCGACTGATAGCAGTCTGATACGGCCGAACCGACGAAATTATTTATTGATGACGTCGTGATGTCAGAGGAATCTGTAAAAAATATAGGATGTGAATTTAATTTATTTTCCGGGAAAAAGATGATATTCGTTTAATCAGTGCAGGGTTTCATTGTAATGCGTTTTTTATCGTACCTACTGGCTTAACTCAGACTAGTTATTTTCCCTGTACAATAGTCGACTAGCAGTCGCTTTGTATAAAAATCTGGTTACCAGCCACGTCAGGATAGATCTAGCGCCGACCAGAACAATATTTGGAATAAAAAAATCCAAGACATATTTTTTTTCTTATACCATTAAGGTGGCACACAAGCATACGGCTCATCTGATCGTAAGCAGTCACCGTAGCCCATAGCCGCTAGCAATACCAGGGGTATCACTAACGAGTTGCCAACCCTGTTGTTGATGAGGACTCACTGTGCTAGCAACATTACTACTAGCGCAGCGTATCCTCGTGGAGCACTGGCAACCTTACTTACCGCAGAAACACAACACTACATCAAAGTAGTGATGATCGTGATGAGGTTATTTTTTTTAATTGGTCCAGTCGTTTCGGAGCCTATTCAATACAAACAAACAATCAAATCTTTCCTCTTTATAATATTAGTGTAGATTAGTTGGTAATAGCCCCCTTTTGGCACAGCTGAGTAAAACCACCTGCCTACCCCCCAATTTACGAATTAATGACAAATCACAAGGTTGACTGAGCAAAGGCTACCCCTGCACGTATCGCTAAATTGCCGGTCGTGTGAACCACCCCTGGTGTTTACTGATCCGTATAATGCGTGCTTCCGCGATAAATTTACCCTTTTTAGGGTTCCGTCTCGTAGGGTAGATAATCGGAACCCTATTACTATGACTCTGCTGTCCGTCCGTCTGTCCGACCATCCGTCCGCCGTCTGACAGCGGGCTGAATCTCACGATCCGTAATAGGTAGACATTTGAAATTTTCTCAGAATGTGTATTTAGGTCGAAGCTATAATAAAAAAAGAAAATAAAAAAATAAAGCGGCTTCCTACTAAAAACGTGCTTCTTGGCTTTAGTTCTATCTTAATACTGGCAACCAGTAGACTTTTCAAAAGCTTCATAGAGTTTGTATATAAGTTTGTTTATTGTATTTTCTAAAAAAAGAGCGAACCTACTATGGCACATTTATTATTTGCGGCTCGTGCAATAGCCGTGTCTAGAGACCGAATTGCAAAGTTAATTTTGTCACTTTACCTAGTTTTTTCTAGAGTATATTATCTAGTTCTAGTAAGGAACCCTCAGTGTGCGAGTTCAACTCACACTTGGCCGATATTTTTATACTGTACATATACAATATCATCACGCCAAGATTATTTCAAGTTAGGAAGAGAGTATAGAGCGACATATCACTTTCTCATCTCTTTTGCTTGTTCTACATTAATCAATCTCTTCATACATAAAGAAAAAACGAAATTTAATAATCATACTTGATGTATAAAAAAATTAAGAAGCCGTGGATGCCAAGGTCCAAATTTCCAGACCAACTTCCTAAAGTACTCAATGATGGAAAGGTAAAGAGTACTCGGAACCGGCGGGCGTGTATGAAGAGATTGATGAATGTAAAAGAAGCAAAAGAGGTGTTTATATCAAGAGTGAAATGGCACTCTAAACTCCCTGCCTACCCCGTGAGGAACTTGGCGTAATAATGGTGCCAATTCTGTTGTTCAAATTTACTAAACTTAACTAATTTGGCAAGTCTAAAAATATTTCCATCCTTATTTCCCCGCACATGAGAAAGGGATAGCAAGACTTTTAGAGCTGTCAAATTAGTTAAATTTAGTAATTTTGAACCACACAATTGACACCAATAGGAATGTAAGTATGTATTAAAAAAAACTTGCAGAAGGCACCGTGTGTTTACCTAAAATTCCTTGAACATGTGCACTACAAATCGGTAATCCTAATTTCAGACAGAATACGGTCCCCTATTATTTTCCGATCGTCCATATTGACTAAATACACTGTTTGTGTACTTTCTTCATTAGGCTTATTAGTGGAAGTTAACCTGTAGGGTTTATATTATGTCAACAATTTAAGTAAGCCTGCCACGAGGCGCTAACATACTGTATTATCACTCGTTCTGTGACACTATAGATTGTCAGACGTGTCAATAAATATTGACTAGAGAAACTCTGGGTCCCTGGGGCGCGGATGCTCTTCAGCTTTTCAAGGAGGTCCCACGTCGGCTGGTAGAGGCCTCCCGTGACAGGCGTGCTGGAACATATCTCACTCTGAGAATCAGCATTGCTATCCAGCGTGGCAATCCTGCCAGCATTCTTGGCACGCTCCCGCATGATTCCGGTTTGGGTCAGATCTTTTATCTATAAGTAGGTAGGTTAAGATATGTTTTTGTAAATAGTTTAATCTGTTTTGTGTCAATAAAACACCTATATCTAGAGAAATGCTAGAGAATGTTATCTATCGTTTACAAGACTCTCATACGACTGGTACCTATTAGTATATACTGTGAGAACAGTACCTAAAACTCTATGAATAAAAATTGTAACTGGTATCCCCTAACACCAAGGAAAAGGGTTGATGGAACTTTAGGACAAACGAAGAGACGCCGGTTTTTAAAACGTAGTAAAGAAAAATTTAAAAACATCTTAATACCACGCTAGCGTACGGTCCACCTGACGGTAAGCAGTCACCGTAGCCTATAGCCCCTAGCAATACCAGGGCTATCACTAACGAGTTGCCAACCATGTTGTTGATGAGGCCTCACTGTTCCAGCAGCATTACTACTAGCCCAGCGTATCCTCGTGGAGCACTTGCAACCTTACTTGTCGCAGAAATAGAACACTCCGTTAAAGCAATGTTATTTGACTGCGGTCTTCTGTAGGCTGGAGGTACAGTCCTCGGATTCCATTACAGTCCTCCAATTTTAAAGCCCATGGGAGATCCCATTTCACCTCTGTTTGTAACAATCGTAATTGGTTAACAAGTATATAATCAAAGTTGGGTAAAAATAACCTCAAAATTCCAACGCGCTTTTGACAAAGTCATTCGCTATGACAGTCAATGAATAATCTTCTGGATTTCTGGATTAACTCCCCATAACACCGTCCGTGCGTTAACCCCATCCTTTCACTGTCTTCTATTTATAAATTTTATTATGATTTCAATGCCAATGACTCGTGTAATGGGTATGCGCATCTTTTTAGTGTTCCGTTTTAAGAGACCAATCGAGCGGTAATTTTTGTTGATCAAATTGTGAGTAATAATGTAAAGAACCCTCCACCCGAAACTTGTGAAATTATTGTATACTAGTTTCTACCCGCGACTACGTTCGCGTTGAGCTTAGAATCTCAGAGGAATCTAAAATTTTCCCGGGATAAAAAAAAAAACCCGGGAAAAAAACAATTTCCCGGGGTAAAAAAGTATCTTATGTATTAAACCAGGTTATAAATTATCTGTGTTCCAAATCCGTTGAGTACGTTAAACAGACTTGAACACTTTGTTAAATATGTTAATACAGTTTTATGTATGTATTCGTGCGATATTTTATTGATGTTTTTCATTTATAAATTCTTGTAATATGTACGGAACCAATCCGATCCGATTACAAGTCACTCAATGCACTTACATACACGTAAACTTTCAATCAATGCAATTCAATTCGTCATGCATCATTCGACACTAGTGTTAATTGTCGTACAATCGTGTTGTGAAATGGTTGTCAATTACGGTATACAGTTGCGAATTGTGAAAATTATCTAGAAGTGTATATTTTGGAATAACTAGTGAGCTGTGTTTTATTAGAGATGCGTTTGTTTTTTTCTTTGAATAGTTATTTAAGTGAAAAATATAGGGAACTAGCGGCCCGCTCCGGCTTCGCACGGGTAGACATTGATATCAAATATTTTATCTACCCATGCAAAGCCGGGGCGGGCAGCTAGCCTATGTTACTCAGTGATAGTGTAGCTTTCTAACGGTGAAAGATTTTTTGAAATCGGTTCAATAGTTTCGGAGCCTATAGACATTTATCAAATATTTTGTCTACCCGAGCGAAGCCGGGGCGGGCAGATAGTATAATATATAGCCTATGTTACTCAGTGATGATGTAGCTATGTAATGAAAAAATAATTATTAAAATCGGTCCAGTACTTATTGAGTTTATTCGTTACATAAAAAAATACAAATCTTACCTCTTTTTAATATTAGTGTAGATGACTCCATTTTATTAAATCGCAATGGCTGGACAGAGTTGAACGGATCTTTAACTGGCCGATAGCTGATGTTATAAGGAGTAACTATGGCTATTTTTATTTTGAAAAATAATTAGGGTATACATAATAATAAGCTTGTACTATGGGAACCTGCAGCTCATACATACTTACATATTTTTTTTGTAAATAAATAGTTATTATACATAGCAAACACCCAGACGTTAGGCAAACATATTTGTCACATAAATGATGGCCCCGGCGGGAATCGCACCCGCGACTTCTAGCTTATCAGCCAGGTATACTAACCACTAGACCAGCTGTCTCTTTAAAATATCTTTAACTAATATTGTGTTGTCTTACAGGCCCGGGTTTCATCGAAGAATTGGATTTCGAGGCGTATATGGGATCTGTCAGCGAGGGATGCTACCCACCACAGCCTTTAGACGCACGCCGGAATGGGTAAGGAAGAATTACACTACTTCCGGGTCAGGCTATCTTTATCTAGAACCACACGGGCGATGCCGCGAGTAAAAGCAATTATTTCCAGGTTATTTTATTATCGTACTATTTAACTACAGCTTAAAAAAATCTTATTACCAAATGTTATTACAGTCTAACAGAGTTGTTTAAATGACTAAATTACAATATAATAACTTGTTTTCAATTCTAAATAGTCTACCTATGTTACTACGATATGTATATAATATATGGTACCTAATTAGATTTTAAGAAAATATATTTTGTACGCCACCATTGACAAAACATGCAGGTCATATAATATTTGAACATCATGCATGTATTGTTAAAAAAATACTTTATGTATACTCATGTTTTACGAAATAAAACAACCTTTATCTTTATCTTTATCAGGGGCCACCAGCTACCGGAAAGTCCACCAGACTCCGGCTCAGAGAACCCATATAGTCCAGCAGAGAACCAAGTGAGCCACGCGATTGCAGTGCCTCAAACCGTCCTATCCACAGACTACATGCTCGACCACATCCCAACCCACGAGATCCTCCACCAAAACGGGGACTACATCTACGAGGAGCTGAAATCTGACAATCTAGATCACGAAGTCCTTAGAAATAACCTGAATGACGTAGTCGTGCTGCCCGCAGACCCTAACATCGTAGAACTGGGCATCAGGACTGTGAGGCATGATTTGGGTATCTCAGACCCTTATCGGTTCAACCAGGTTAGAGTCGACATGCCAGAGCTGGACCAAGGGATAATCAACCCTCAGCTGGTGACGTTAACACAGGAAACCCTAACGCCGGTGTACACAAGTCTCCAAGAACCTAGTAGCAAGAAAAGAAAGTATTCTCAAGACACGAATTCGCAAGTGAAATGCGAACCTGGTGAGTATTTACGAGTTCACTCCATCAGAAATCAAAATCGATTTAAATTATAGGTATAGGCCTCTGGTATGGATATGTATGAGGACTGAAATTAATACAACCGTTAACTCAACAGATAAAGATGATATTATAGGATGGTTTGTTATTCAATCGATTGTTTCTTGTAGTGATTTTTGACAGTTAGATTCAGTAAGGTTACGTTTTCGAGTTGCCATTCTAAGTCTCGTATTTTCTTTATTTAAACTCTTACATGCATCAATCTCTTCATACATGTTCGTCGGCTCCGTGTACTTTTTACCGTTACATCATTAAGTACTTCAAACATAAAATTATTGCCCAAAGCAATTATGTTCCATTGTAAATGGCATTAAAAAAAATCAATAACGCAAAGGTCAAATAGAGAGTTAACCAATAATTTGCTTTGTCTTTCAGCGGCACTGTCTCCAGAAAGCAGCCAGATTGCCCCCCGGCCCGCGCCTCCTTCGGTAGACGGCTCGGAAGCGGGGGACGACGCCCCCCTCCAGTGCATCCGGTTTGCAACCTTCCAGCAGAACACGTGGCATACGCTCTACGATTGTAACTTGAAGCCTATGTGAGTTTTTACAAGCTATTATTTAATTTGCAATTATCTCTACCGAGTTGAATTCTTGCATGTTGGTTCAGTTTTATTGTAAGCACAATCTGAACCTTTATTGGTGCTCCTGATAAAGGAGCTCCTGATAAAGGAACTCTTCAACAGCACTGATACGAAATTTGGTGTACCTCCATAGTTTATCATAAGATAAGCGGGTAAAAGTTTTACCATAGTATAATAGTGTCTACATTCAGGGTTGGGTCCTGACTAGGCCAAGCTTTTTATGAAAATCGTTTTCTGCTTGTAATTTACATACGCCTTTAAGTCCCTCACCAGAGCACCATCTCACTCTTGACTTGCACATCTCTTTTGCTTCTCCTGCATTCTTTTTTATACCACGGCAAACAAGCATATGGCCCGCCTGATGGTAAACGGTTACCGTAGCCTCTGGACGCTTGCAATTCTATTGTCGATTCTGCAGAAATCTCTTCACACCCTTCTTGAAGAACCCCATGCTGTACTTAGGGAAAACCACGGCGGGGAACTCATTCTACCATTTGATTGTCCTCGGGAGCAACCTGCTTCGGACCATAGTCATCAATCTCTTCACTCATGCCAGCCGGTTCCGAGTACTCTTTACCTTTCCACCTTGTATACTTCTACAGGCAAACCCCGTCGTACGTAGTAGGTGCTGATAAAGGCTTCAACTACTCACAAATAGACGATGCCTTCGTCTGTCAGAAGAAGAACCACTTCCAAGTGACTTGCCAGATCCAGATGCAGGGAGACCCTCACTATGTGAAGACCAGTGAGGGGTTTAAGAAGATTAACAGCTTCTGTCTGCATTTTTATGGAGTGAAGGTATTTTTTTTATACCACTAAGGTGGCACACAAGCGTACGGCCCCCACCTGATGGTAAGCAGTCACCGTAGATTGTAGCCGCTAACAAATTAGCATTACTAGGGATATGACTAACACGGTTTCAACCTTGTTTATGGATGAGGACTCACTGTGTCGCCACCATTACTACTAGCGCAGTGCAGTCCATAGCCGGGCGGCTCCAATTTTAATGGGAAAACCCACAGGAGATTCCATTCCGTCCTTCCTTTTCACATATAATATCATTGGCCCTACCTCTTTTTGTAAGGCATGGTGTGATTTGCCGACTAGTACAGTGCTTTTCAAGTATATTGTTAAGGATCTATTGCACACGAGGCTCTTATCAGATATTCAATTTGAAAACATCTGCGTCGCAATCTTCTATTGCGATACCTGTTCAGCTGGACAAGCCCGATTCCCAATTTTAAAAAGAGGTAGGGTGAATTGG
Source organism: Falcaria lacertinaria (assembly GCA_951449985.1). Lineage (NCBI taxonomy): Eukaryota > Metazoa > Arthropoda > Insecta > Lepidoptera > Drepanidae > Falcaria > Falcaria lacertinaria. Next base: position 2,567,296 of record OX602137.1, on the reverse strand, counting down.
GATCACCCGTGGGTTTTCACATTAATATTGGAGCTGCCCAACTGCGGACTGTACCTCAACCTTACAGAAGACCGCAGTCAAATAACACTACTTTGAAGTAGTGTTGTGTTTCTGCGCTAAGTGTTGCCAGTGCTGCACGAGGATACGCTGGGCTAGTAGTAATGCTGCTAGCACAGTGAGCCTCATCAACAACATGGTTGGCAACACGTTAGTGATATCCCCGGTATTGCCAGCGGCTATAGGCTACGGTGACTGCTTACCATCAGGTGGGCCGTATGCTTGTGTGCCAGCTTAGTGACCTCCCTCACTCGCCACAAGTACTACACCATTTGTTTCTTTCCAGGCCGAAGACCCGAGTCAGGAGGTGAGAGTAGAACAAAGTCAATCGGACCGAACAAAGAAACCCTTTCATCCAGTTCCGTAAGTCATAAACTCGTATTTAAAAAAAACTATATATTTACGGGTTTCACATGTTTTCCTTTACTTGTGCTGTACTTCCTGCCAAAGTGCATGGTTCTAGATCAACGGGAAGTACCCTATAGGTTTTGGTTCCCTTGTGAAATAGCAAAAAATGCGAAAATTTGCGACATAAGCGGTCATACCTTTCTGCATGTTGACTTACAGGTTTGATTTTTTTAGCTAAAAGAGACCATTGTTTCATATTAATTTCAATTTGATTATTCCACGCGTTCTTGAGAACAAAATCTTGATAGACAGAGCAGACTGACAACAAAGTGATCCTATAAGGGGATATACATATAATTTTTCCTTATAAGGTGCGGAACCCTAAAACCAGTGTCATGTCGTTGTTCGTAAGTTGTCCGTCAGCTGTAACAAACATTTTTTTACAGCGTGGAGATTCGTCGTGAAGGAGCAAAGGTGACCGTTGGCAGGCTGCACTTCGCTGAAACTACAAACAACAACATGCGGAAGAAAGGCCGGCCTAATCCTGACCAGAGGCATTTCCAACTGGTGGTGGCGCTGAAGGCTCACGCGGCGCAATGCGACTGCATGATAGCTGCTAGCGCTAGTGACAGGATCATTGTTCGGGTAAGTGTGTTTTCAGGGTTCCGTACTCGAAGGGTTACCAAGGGAACCCTAGTACTAAGACTTCGCTGTCCTTCCGTCTGTCCGTCTGTTTTTCGGCGTGCTTCAGTCATTTTTTTTCTGTTCGCTTTTCAACGCCCACAGGGTGCCCGGCGCGACTATATTTTTTTGGTATTCGTATCTCATGATCCGTAAGAGGTAGACAGTTGAAATTTTCACAAGATTTAGGTATATTTTCTGTTGCCGCTATAACAACAAATAATAAAAGTGAAAAAAAGCAGCTACCCTACTAGACTAGAAAATGAATGAATGAATAGAATCAGTTTTTTTTAATTTATTTATTTAGGGTTGGCAACGCGCGATTGATACCCCTGGTGTTGCAAGCGTCCATAGGCTACGGGAACCGCTTACCATCAGGCGGACCGTGTGCTTGTTTGCCACCATAGTGGTGTAAAAAGAAACATTGTTTTGCTTTAATTTCATACTTCATCCCTACCCAGGCATCGAACCCAGGCCAGTTCGAGTCCGACTGCACTGAGAACTGGTGGCAGCGCGGTGTCTCAGAAAACACCGTTCACTTTAACGGACGAGTTGGCATCAATACAGACAGACCGGACGAATCTTGCGTTGTTCATGGTAAGTACGTTTTTTTTTTAACACTAAGGTGGCACACACGCCTACGGCCCACCTGATGGTAAGCAGTCACCATAGCCTATAGCCGCTAGCAATACCAGGGGTATCACTAACGGGTTACCAACCATGTTGTTGATGAGAACTCACTGTGCTAGTAGCATTACTACTAGCGCAGCGTATCCTGGCTGCATCAAAGTAGTGTTATTTGACTGCGGTCTTCTGTAAGGTGGTGGTATAGTTCCCAGCCGGCGGCTTCAATTATAATGGGGAAACCCACGGGAGATCCCAATTCAACCTAACTCCCTTTATGTATGTTTGTCCCTTTCGCAGGCAACCTAAAAGTTATAGGTCATATCCTACAACCATCTGACGCTCGAGCCAAACACAACGTAGAGGAACTGGACACGGCTCAGCAACTACGCAATGTGCAGAGCATCCGAGTTGTTAAGTGAGTATTTTGATCTGTAGCCTAGCAAGAATAACTTTGATCAGTAGCCTCTCAAGAATTACTTTGATCTGTAACCTAGCAAGACTAACTTTGATCTGTAGCCTAGCAAGAATAACTTTGATCAGTAGCCTCTCAAGAATAACTTTGATCTGTAGCCTAGCAAGACTAACTTTGATCTGTAGCCTAGCAAGACTAACTTTGATCTGTAGCCTAGCAAGAATAACTTTGATTTGTAGCCTAGCAAGAATAACATTGATCTGTAGCCTAGCAAGAATAACTTTGATCTGTAACCTAGCAAGAATAACTTTGATCTATAGCCTAGCAAAAATAACTTTGATCTGTAGCCTAGCAAGAATAACATTGATCTGTAGCATATCAAGAATCATTTTGATCTGTAGCCTAGCAAGAATAACATTGATCTGTAGCCTAGCAAGAATAACTTTGATCTGTAGCCTAGCAAGAATAACATTGATCTGTAGCCTAGCAAGAATAACATTGATCTGTAGCCTAGCAAGAATAACATTGATCTGTAGCCTAGCAAGAATAACTTTGATCTGTAGCCTAGCAAGACTAACTTTGATCTGTAGCCTAGCAAGAATAACTTTGATCAGTAGCCTCTCAAGAATAACTTTGATCTGTAGCCTAGCAAGACTAACTTTGATCTGTAGCCTAGCAAGAATAACTTTGATCTGTAGCCTAGCAAGAAATCTTTCGACTACGTATTCGTACCACTTTCGACTTTTGTATGGGAAGATGAATAGCGTTGTTGTTGACGAAAGTTGTTGATGAGGACTCACTGTGCTAGCAGCATTACTACTAGCCCAGCGTATCCTTTTGGAGATCTGCGGTCTTCTGTAAGGTGGAGGAACAGACCGTCGTCGGACGGTTCCAATGTTTATTGGGAAAATCCACTTGAAATCCCAAATCGCCCTACCTGTCTTTAAAAACTCATGATGTTATCATTGCTGTAGCAATGAGTTTCTGTGAGGCCGGGGTTTGAACCTGGGTCCATCAGAGGACGGGCCGTTGCTTCAACCACAAGGCCACCACGGCTATATAATAACTAGCTGCCCGCCCCGGCTTCGCACGGGTGGACAACATATTTGATAAATGTCTATATGCTCCGAAATTACTGGACCGAATTATTATTATTTTTAAATTTAGGGGGATGAATAATAGATGTTGTCCGATTCTCAGACCTACCCAATATGCACACAAAATTTCATGAGAATCGGTCAAGCCGTTTCGGAAGAGTTTAACTACAAACACCGACGGGACACGAGAATTTTATATACAGGGTGACTGGTTGAACACTTTACATATTGATATAGAGTGCTCAGTACTCGATTCTCGTTCTAATTAAGCAAAAAAATTGGTGCCGAATATTTGCCTAATGTTTGGATAATTTATCTACTCAAAACAATAAGCGTGGTCACTCGCATCGTTTGAACGCGCTGATTGGATGCAACTCCCCGCCGGGCGGTACCTCATCCCCGCGCGCGCCCCCGCCCTACGCGAGGCACTGCGGTGTCCACAAATTTAGAGTTTTAGCACATTAATTTGATGAAGGTTTTCTCTGTAGTTGATTTGTATTTTTTTTATTTTATATTTTAAAAGGTTTCATGTGACCATAAATTATCATGCCCTTGAGTATGTAAAGTGTTCAACCAGTCACCCTGTATAAGACTAGCGGCCCGCCCCGGCGTCGCACGGGTAGACTTTTATATCAAATATTTTGTCTACCCGAGCGAAGCCGGGGCGGGAAGCTAGTATAAAATATAGCCTATGTAACTCAGTGATAATGTAACTTTCTAACGGTGAAAGAATTTTTGAAATCGGAGTAAAAAATAAAAAATAAAATTTAGGGGTGGACTACCCCTAACATTTAGGGGGATGAAAAATAGATGTTGGCCGATTCTCATAGATACCGGATAAGCACAAAAAATTTCATCAAAATCGGTCAAGCCGTTTCGGAGGAGTATGGCAACGAAATCCGTGACGCGAGAATTTTATATATTAGATAGTGTTTTCTCGCATCAGGTTCAACTACGACCCTTCGTTCGCGGAACATTCGGGGTTGTTGGGGGTTGACCCCCGCCGTGGCCCCGCGGGGGACACGGGGGTCATCGCGCAAGAGCTGCGCCGGGTACTCCCCGAGGCTGTCAAGGAGGCGGGTGACGTCACCCTGCCCAATGGGGATACCATACACAAGTTCTTGGTCGTCAATAAGGTACAATAAAGTTTAAGCATTAAGAAAATCCGCTTTATAGCTTTGAAGCGGAATTTTAATATATAAATAGTTTTAAGTTTTTTTTTTATACCACTAAAGTGGCACACAAGCATACGGCCCACCGGATGGTAAGCAGTCACCGTAGCCTATAGCCGCTAGAAATACCAGGGGTATCCCTAACGGGTTGCCAACCATTTTGTAGATGAGGATTCAATGTGCTAGCAGCATTACTACTAGCCCAGCGTATACTCGTGGAGAACTGGCAACCTTACTTACCGCAGAAACACAACACTACCTCAAGTAGTGTTATTTCACTGCGGTCTTCTGTAAGGTGGAGGTACAGTCCCCAAAAAAAAAAGTTTTTTTATCATTTTATTTATATAAATTATAGTAAGAACTTGATAAACATCTAATAACTTGATTAAATACAGAAGAGACATGTTGTCTGGAAGACAGCGATAGCTCTCTAGCGATAAGACCGCCTTTTGTCTTCACTACTCTGTATCTGACTATTTCTGTTGGTTGTAATTTCATAATGTGGTGTGCAGTTAATTGTATGTGTTATGCGGAGGAATGAGGATAACGTGGTAAGAAAGGTTTTATGTATGAATGTGGACGGGTACAGGGCTCGAGGTACACCTAAGAAGAGATGGATGGACTGTGAGAAAGATGACATGGCCAGAAAGGAAGTGAATACAGAGATGACGGCCGATAGCGAAGGATGGAAGAATACATATTGCGCCGACCCCAAATAACATGGGATAAGGGCAGGAGAATGATGAATAAAGTGTATGTGTATTGTATTTTCATTGTAAGGTTTTGTTCTTGTAAGTATTTCTGATTTACCTATGATCTTAGGACCGCATCTTCATGGAGAACCTCGGCGCTGTGAAGGAGCTGTGCAAAGTAACAGGCAACTTGGAGTCCAGGATTGATCAGCTCGAGAGGATCAATAAAAAGCTCTGCAAGATCAGCGTCCTACAGAGGAGAGATAGCTCTAGGTCTAGTGTCAGTAATGGTAAGTGAGATGCTCCTAAGATAGGCTTAAATGTATTTTATACTACCAAGGTGGCACACAACCATATGGCCCACCTGATGGTAAGCAGTCACCGTAGCCTATAGCCGCTACCAATACCAGAGGTATCACTAACGAGTTGCCAACTATACCGTTGATGAAGACTTGCTGTGATAGCAGCAATACTACCAGCGCAGCGTATACTTGTGGAGCACTGTCATTATTATGTATTTATTTTGAGCCGTGGTGGTTTGGTATGAAGCCTGCTATTCTAGCGACGCAAGTTCCAATCCCACCGGTCTGTACCATTGAGTTTTACAACTTAAGTGCAGTGATTAGTCACACCACGAGCTTTACGGTGAAGGAAAACATCGTGAGGAAACCTGCATACGTCTGAGAAGATATTCAAGGACGTATGTATGTAGTGCCTAAGAGACGGCGACGGACTCACCATCTGTCACGTTAGCACCAAATTATCTTCGGTGGAAGGTGTGTGTTGTCTCCTTTGCCTACCTCTTGGGGATGTTTCGAATTAATGACACGAGTTTTTCTTGCAGACTCACGTTATTCGGCCATTTCAAACTCCTCAAAGTCAATATATAGCGATAACAACATTTCCATTGACCAAATACGTGACATCGCCCGTAATATCAGAAAGCACGAGTGTTGCCATAAACTGAGCCACAACTCCCCGAAATATACGAGGAAACAGTGCAAAAATTGCCACATTAATACAACAAAATATGGGAAATATTATAACTACAACAAAACCTGCATTAGGTACCATTCTAATAAAGAAAAACTGGATAACGTTGAGAATCCAACGTACATAGACACAGAAGCTATGTCGCCGAAGTTGCCAGATGAAAGTTATAACGCGAAAAAGAAAGATACGTGTCTATGGTTGAGGAGTGACGATGAATTTTCGTACCGCAACTCCAAATTAGGGTTCTGTTGTCGGAGAAAGGAGTTTGCCGACGCAAGCAGTGAATTGATTTCCAATAAATTCTTGCAAATTGTCATCACGATTTTGATTTTCATCATGGCTGTCTGGTAAGTTGATATTGAAGAAAAATTATAAAATTATTATTGGTCGGGAGATCGGAACGAAAATGCTTACAAAAATGTTCTAACGAATTTTTTGCGCATTCGCAAGTAAAACGACAATTTGATTTCCGACCCAGTTTTTTTTTATACCACTAAGGTAACACACAAGCATATGGCCCACCTGATGGTAAGCGGTCACCATAGCCTATAGCCGCTAGCAATACCAGCGGTATCACTAACAGGTTGCCATCCATGTTGTTGATGAGAACTCACTGTGCTAGCAGCATTATTACTAGCCCAGCGTATCCTCCTGGAGCACTGGCAACCTTACTTATTTTATTATTAGTTTAATTGATACTAGCGGCCCGCCCCGGTTTCGCACGGGTAGACATTTATATCAAATATTTTGTCTACCCGTGCAAAGCCGGGGCGGGAAGCTAGTATAATATGTAGCCTATGTTACTCAGTGATGATGTAGCTTAGCTAACGGTGAAAGAATTTTTGAAATCGGTCCAGTAGTTTCGGAGCCTATTCGATACATACAAAAATACAAATCTTTCCTCTTTATTATATGAGTATAGGTAAGGTGTAATTTCGCTAGTTTGAGGTCCTATAGTTTTTTTAATTTCCAGCTTGGTTGTAATGTCAGCGCTATATTTCCGCGAACATCAAGAGTTACTCTCTATGAGGGAGATTAGGATGAACGATAAATTCCACAACTACCCGCATTATGGGAAATTGAACGCCAACGGACAAATGCACAGAACGCCGCCAGATCACAACCAGATACAGGTATGGGTTATATTTTAAGCATATCTATTTAAAAAAAAAAGCGATTCTCACATAGTCGCATATGGTGTAACATCTGACATCTGACGGCCAACTCTACCACCACCATCAGTATTGTTGTTGCCATCACAATTTGCCAGAAATACTACATAATAAACTCGTAATTGGAGTCGTATTATTTTTTTGTCTCTTGTTGGCAGTATAATATTATCTACTTTGAGCTAAGACGTATTTAATTTAGTGGCCAAGCAATGAATAGGTCTGGCAGTTTTGTTCAGTTGCCTTAGCAAGAACAACTTCCAACTACTTATTCCTATCGCTTTCGACTGTTTTTATATGGGAAATCGAACATAAGAAAAAAAAATCTGTCCAGTAGTTTCGGAGCCAATACAAACATACACACAAAAATAAAAATCTTTCCTCTTTATTACTATAGTAATTTATAGACACAAAACAGATTAAATTATTTACAAAAACATATCTTAACCTACCTACTTATAGATAAAAGATCTGACCCAAACCGGAATCATGCGGTAGCGTGCCAAGAATGCTGGCAGCATTGCCACGCTGCATTCCTCTTTATAATATTATTAGTATAGAAGTATAGATAAGTTCTCAAAGATGTAAAGAGCCGGTAACGTGAAAATATTAATTTCGTTAAACAATTTTCTTAACGATTCTTGGAGACCCATAGCAAATTCGAATACGAAAGATATTCTTGTTAACAGTACAGATAATAAAGCTACTGTGACGTAAGAATAAATAGTTTCAATTTGTTACAGAACTTGAAGACATCACAACACGCATCAGCCAAGAAAACTGTAAAAGGTATTTTATTTTTTTATATTTATGACATTTATTCTAGCTAGCAATACCGCGGGTATCACTAACTGCGCTAGTACCTACTAGCGCAGTGTATCCTCGCGGAGCACTGGCAACCTTATTCACCGCAGAAAAACAACACTACGTCAAAGTAGTGTTATTTCTCTGGTACAGTCCTCAGCCGGGTGTCTCCAAATTTAATGAGAAAACTCACTGGAGATACCAATTCACCCTACCTCTTTTTTGGATCTCATTATCGCCCTACCTCTCTTATTGGATTTCATTTCGCCCTACCTCTCTTTTTGGATCTCATTTCGCCCTACCCCTCTTTTTGGATCTCATTTCGCCCTACATCTCTTTATGGATCTCATTTCGCCCTACCCCTCTTTTTGGATCTCATTTCGCCCTACCTCTCTTTTTGGATCTCATTTCGCCCTACCTCTCTTTCTAGTATGCTTTAAGCACAATTAAACTTCTTGTTCCAGAGAAAGGTCCTCACAAAACAACTTCAGAGTACACGAGCACAGTACCCACCGAGCCACATGTGTCTTCAACTCTTCCTTCCACCAGGAATTACGTCAGCAACTATATAAGTGAGTGTTATCAAACATATTAGGTACCTACTAACGAAACAGTTTTTTTATCCAAAGTGGCACACAAGCAAACGGCCCACCTGATGGTAAGCAGTCACCGTAGCCTATAGCTAGCAATACCAGGGGTATCACTAACTTTGCTAACCATGCTGTTGGTGAGGAGTCACTGTGCTATCAGCATTACTAGCTCAGCTTATCCACGTGGAGCACTGTATTGGTAGTAACAGTAAAGTAGTGCGAGCATGAATAATTTGAGAATTTTTTTGCGCCTTCGACTATTTTTGTATTGAGAAATGTCGCTCTATACTCTCTGCCTACCCCGCGAGGGACTTGACGTGATGATATGTATGTATATGTTACGGTAAGAGTGAATAATTGAAGATTATTAATAATTATCTATTATTATTAATAATTACCGAATGTCGAGGTTAAAGTGATAAATTAATCACGTTTGTCGGTTTTTATTAATAATATTACCCTAGTAATGATAAATGTAATAAGTGGCTAAGGGTTGCGGGGCGGGCGGTGTAAAAAAAACAACCAACGTCGGCTAAGGCGGGTGCTCCGCTACGCTTCGCACCCGCCTTAGCCTTCTAACCTATCACGGCCATGTCGGACTACAATGTTACAAACGGTGTAACTTTTACTAATGTGTCGTAAATTACTAATAATTACTACTAAAAGTAATAAATTTCGATCGTTTATTCACATTTACCATAATTTTGTAAAAATATTAATAATTTTCATTTAATCAGATTTACCGTAACATATATACATAAGTAAGTTAGTTAAATTAAGTCAGTTGAAATTTAAGTTTTAGAGAGGTAGGGCGATTTGGGATTTCCCGTGGGTTATCCCGACTGGGGACTGGGCCTCCGCCTTACAGAAGACCGCAGTGAAATAACACTACTTGATGTAGTGTTGTGTTTCTGCGGTAAGTAAGGTTGCCAGTGCTCCACGAGGATACGCTGGGCTAGTAGTGTTGCTGCTAGCACAGTGAGTCCTCATCAACATGGTTGGCACCCCGTTAGTGATACCCCTGGTATTGCTAGCGGCTATAGGCTACGGTGACTGCTTACCATCAGGTGGGCCGTATGCTTGTGTGCCACCTTAGTGGTATAAAAAAATCCCAAACGGTCTAAACTGCTGTTAAATGACGCAATCAGTTAAATGTCCTGTTATAATTTTATCACAATAGTGTGGCAATCCTCCAAGCAATTTTCTTTTACCCCATTTTGAGCCGAATTATTTTTATTTATTTATTAAATAATTTATGTACATACAACAAATTAAAAAGAACAAAATTACAAAAAGGAAATAGTACAAGGGCACTGCTTATTTCAAAAGAAATCTCTTCCAGCAGACCCGCGAGAGGAGAAATTAAAAGAAATACAGGCATAGTGTGCGTAGGCTTACATATCACAATAAACAAACATATACTACATACTAAGTATATTAATTATTAGGATATTTTTCAGACCCCGGTCAATCGCAACCGTCTAGCACCGAACAGGCAGTTCCATTATCTCGCGTCTCTGAAATTTTCGGCAGCGGCTGCACCTTCCCTCTCAACGCCAATAATGAACTGGATCCTGATTGTCAGGTAATAATTATGAATATATACCCCCTACATCCTACTAAATATTATAAATGTGAAAGTTTGTAAGAATGCATGTATGGGTGTTGCTCAATTATGTACAAACGGCTCAATGGATTTGTATGAAATTTGGTACACGTATGGTTTATAAATGGATTAATATATAGGATACTTTTTATCCCGGGAAAGTTATAGTTTTTCTGGGATTTTAAGCTCAACGCGGAAGAAGCACCTAAACTTTACCCGGGTGCAATTACCTACCTACTTTTCAGATAGATTAAGCAAAAAACGTTAATTCGTACAAACCTTGTTCTGATACTGAAAGTACTTCAATAAGTTCTGAAAACGTTGACAGACTTTGAACTTATTTAAAAACCTGTCACTGATATGTATAAATAATTTAAAACCTGTCACTGACATCTATAAACCGTATTATAACAGTTTGGTAAATTCTGACGATTTACGATAAGCGTTTGTCACGGTATGGGCATGTTATGCGGAGGAATGAAGATAACGTGTTAAGAAAGGTTTTATGTATGAATGTGGACGTGTACAGGGGTCGAGGTAGATCTAAGAAAAGCTGGATGGACTGTGTGAAAGATGACATGGCCAGAAAGGAAGTGAATACAGAGATGACGGCCGATAGAGAAGTATGGAAGAGAAATACATATGAATGATGGTAAATTCTGACGATTTGAAAGTACATGTAAAGTCTAGTCAAATAAAGATGATTTTGAGTTTGAAACTTTTTGTAATTCTACTACTGACACTCGCTTACGCCGACTTTTCCAATGCACCCACGAGTAGTGAATCTCAGTCGCGGCTCCATAGCCCAGCTCTTGCTAAGATTAAGTTCCCTTTATGGCTGGAGGACTTAACTGGCCTCGCCACTTTATTCCGGCTGAGCAGTAGCAGTTCCCTCGAACTAACTGCGAGAGACCATATCCCTAAAAACTACTACTGACTCTAACATGTGTTACACTTAAATACTATTTTAATTTGTAATATATTATGTACATTTTGTGTTCGCTGCTACAAAAGGATTTTGAATACTTTTCAACATGGATTAGATCTATTTTGGTAAGAGCATGACTTTACCTTTTTTAAACCTTATTTCTCTAACGTCCTGTAAGAAAAGATCCAGATTTGTTTTTTAAATTGATCGTACAATAATACTGCCGTTATTTCTACTCGAAAATTTCAGTAAATATAAATAATTACGAAAATCATAATTCATTTCGCTCGGAAATGAATTTTGATTTAATACGGCCTAAACAGTATAAAAAAATTATTTCATGTATTTTTTACCATTCTATATTTGGAAATGTAAATATTTTCGACGGGACCGCTGGTCTAGTGGTTAGTACACCTGACTGCTACGCTAGAGGTCGCGGGTTCGATTCCCGCCGGGGCAAACATTTATGTGACAAATATGTTTGTCTTGCGTCTGGGCGTTTGGTATGTATTATAAGTATATATTTACGAAAAAAAAGTATATAAGTATCGGCTACTGGTTCCCATAGTACAAGCTTTGCTTAGCTTGGGGCCAGTTGGCGCTGTGTGATAATGTCCAAACATTATTTTTATATATATTTTTTTAATCCGTCTGTCATAGTTAAATATTTTTATCCATCTGTCATAGTTAAATATTTTTATCCGTCTGTCATAGTAAAATATTTTTATCCGTCTGTCATTTTAACAATTTTAAATATTTCTCTAGTCCTCGTGCGGTCTGGACCCACCCCAAACATACGAAAATCAAGAACCTCTAGAACGTTCTAGACCCGACAAGGAACTGAACGAAACCTTCACAAGACCCTTAGAACCCTCCCAAAAGGACAAAGTCCTGATCACTCCAGTTACTCTGGAGAAAAACAATTCAGAAAGCCTAAAAGATTTCAAGATCAACGAAGAAATCATTGCCGAATCGACGAACTTCCTTGAGAGTAAGCAGAACGGGACGGAGAATGTTAGTGGTAGGCTCAGGAGGGATGTGCGAGAGAGACGGGAGACCAGAGAAGAGATACGCAGTAGCTCTGAAGAGATGACGCTTAGTGAGCAGTCAGAAGAAATCGGAAGCAGAGGTAAATACAGTTTTTTTTTCACAAATTGCTTTAAACAAGTTTCAACTGAACATAACTGCACTTTTCCTTTTGGATTTTGCCTACAAAATGGCTGAAATGTTTATAAAGTGACATGAAATAACTTTTTTAAATAGATACATTCTAGGCAACTTTTTATCTTTTCTGTATGTATGTTGAGTATGTGTACTGTACTGTATGTATGTCTATTTGTTGTACACTTGCAAGATTTTAGGCTCACTCCGAATAATCCTTTTGCTTGGCTCCAAAACATAGTTTAGCTAACAATTATAATAAATAAACAATGGCTAAGCTCTCTTGATGATAATTGTAATTGGTAAATATGCATTTAAAAATAATGAGATACCTTTTTAATAATATATGAAGTGTCATTGCGAACACAAATGATAAAGAATAACATACTCTTTTAAGCACAGTAAGGTTTATTTTTCTTTTGTTTGTAACTTCAACAGAATGCGATACAGTTCGCGTCGGTGTTGCCAGTCAATCAGCGAGCAACGAGTCACTTTTCGCTGAGTCTGTCTGTGCGGACACCCTTCACAACTTCACATATACCGTGCCTCTGTCGCATTGCCTGAACCACAAGAATATTGATATCACATTCAGGTAAGCTTGAAGGTTTGAAGCCGTGGTGGCGTTGTGGTTGAAGCAACGGCTTGTCATCCACCTTACAGAAGACCGCAGTGAAATAACACTACGTTGATGTAGGTTTTTTTGCTGCGGTGAGTAAGGTTACCAGAACTAGAACGATGGTACGCTACGCTAGTACAGTGAATCCTCATCAACAATAAGGTTGGCAAAGCGTTAGTGATACCCCTGGTATGGCTAGCGTGACTATCGTCTAGCGGCTACGGTGACTGCTTACGAACAGGTGGGCCGTAAGCTTGCGAGCCAACTAAGTAGAATAAAAAAACATGATTGTTTTGTTACAGGTCATCAAAACTAAAAGATTTCCGCCTGTGTGATCTACATTGCAATTACGAAGATACATCTAAGAACTGTCAATTGAATAGAGACCTGCCTAAACTGGTGTCTATTGGGGACTTCTGGAGTATCGGGATAGGCTTAGAGTGTAATATCGACCGGCAGATGAAGATCCGAGCCAGATTCATCCCCGGAAGACTGCCTTTCTACGCTACGAAGGTAAGTTCAAAAACGAACTTAGTTTTAAGATGGTCCATTTTAAACGTAATTAAAATCATGTCAGTTACTATTTGAATGATATTGGACCCTAAAATATGTCAGTTGACCATTTCAAAAAATTTCGACCATAGACTAAAGTATTAGTTTTATCTTACTGTGCCTGTGAATTCGTTCCCATGAAATTTATAATTGGCTTACTTGCGCGCCATTTTCTGACTTTTCTTTGTGCTGCAATTAGTTAAAAAAAATAATCGTTTTAATTAAATATTTATATTTAATTAAGATGATTATTTTTTCCGCAAGCGAACTTTGGTAAAAAAAATCTTACCGTAAAACGAACTTAGTTGTATTTACCCGACTGCCACAGAACGAGTGTTATGTCTTAAGAGTGTGTGTATGTATATTTCCTTAGCCCACTCTGTAGCCTAAACGCCATTATGGATTTTAACATGATACGTGTGAACGTAGTAGAAGTAGCAAGTCAAGAGTGAAATCGCACTCTATACACTCTGCCTACCCCGTGAGAGACTTGACATGATGATAATACTATTTATATCCTGTTTTATTCACAGGACCTCTGCTTCCCCACACAAGATCACAAAACAGCATTCGTGGAATACAATATACGTATTTATAGACATTGTCATAATTAATATATTATTATTTATATAATAATAATTACTTATAGGTGCCGTAGTATAAACCTAATAATATTTTCTGACGATTATAATCATAAGTACCTATCTATAAATACTTTTTAACTACATCAGTAAAGTGTAGTGCTGAATAAAAATGGTATTACCGCATAGTTTCTGTATATTTCCCGTTACTGATACACAAAAACTTTAATGCGAATGTTAAAGGGAACTTACAGGCTGACTTTTTATTAAAACAATAGTAACAATTATAAAGTTATACGTACATTGAGACAGGTCAGTTATCTATTTTAATGTTTATTAATAATACTTGGATTATTAATGAGTATAAATTTATACATTGATATAAAAACACAAAACTCAATGTAACTTCTACTTTATTTTTGAGACTGATCATTATTATTTTACAGAAATTATCGGCTAATATTATACTTTAAAGTAAATATAAATATATAAACCACATTCCATTAAAGTGCAATTATTATATAATCCGTCCTTTTTATAGTTATAGTAATTATTATCTTGTATATTTCTGAATAACTAATTTTAAACAAATTAAGAGTAAAAACAAGCACTTTAACTAATCAGATATATTGTCACTAATTACAATAAGCAGTTTACGTAAAGTATATATTTATATTGTTTAAAATAATTAATTAATTTCCTCAAATCGGTAGGTATTAAGTTATAAATCGGTTTTGAAATAAAACGCTCTCTCTTACTCTGCAGAAATAAATGTATTTTTTTTATTTATAAAATATAATATAATATTTTAACTGTTTGTAGTAATTAAAAATATTTTTTAATATACGGAAATCTAAAATTACAGGATTTGTTTATCATCTTAAAATTAATTAAGTCTTATTTATTATTATGATTGGCATTAGTGGCCATGCTAAAAATATTGCTGGTAGTATTTTGGGCGGTACTAAATAACTAGCCGAAATATTATTTTGTTTTCGTTTCGTTTTTATATTGAGGTTTTACCCTGGTATCTTGCCTGCCTTGCTTACATGAGCCATTTAGCTTAGCGCTCGTCACAATAAAGGTGGAAAACTACTTAGTCATTACATCTCAGTGCTATAAAAAATAAACAGACATATTTTCAAATGTCTGAAAGTTCTCTGCGAGCTGCGACATTGAAATTTAGTTTAAATTGTTTTTTTTTAGTTGGTAATAATTTTATTGGAATTGGTATTTTTAGTAAATATATTTTTATAAACATTAATTTTTAAACAATTATCAATGTAAGGTTGGGTGGTAGCTATTTTTTCTAATTTTATTATTACATTAGAAAAAAATACTATTATTTTTGTATATTTGTCCCAGTTTATGTTTTTATTAAGTATTTTCGCAGCTTTATTTTATTTTACATTTGTTATTTTTTTATATTTTAAGCAAGCTATTTTTATTATTTAATATTGCGTGTAATACTCAGTTTTTATAATACTGGTAAATGAATGAACTTTATGCGTAAGGTTATGTAGGTAGTTCTGTGTACAATTTAAAAATCTTTGCCATCATCACATGAAATTCGAGAAAATATATATATACTTATTCTATACACTTTCTCATCGGTAAAAAACACAATTTACTATCGATTATAAATCCTGTATAAATAGTACTGTGCCAGAAAGTAAACGTTTATTTTATTTATTTATTTTTAAATTGTTTTACAATTAAACTGTACTTAATTAGATTAGGAAATTATTTTAAACGACCATATTTAATTAAAAGAATAAATTTTAATCCATCTATATATTATTTCTTTGATATGTAACAACACCCTAAATTAATAAATGTTATTTAATAAGTTAATTAATAGGAAATCCGAATACTGTTTTTATTAATTTTTGAGATAATTTTAAATCTGGCAAAATATTGAATAAAACTGATGTATAATATTATTTTTTAATTAAGATGAACATAATTTAAGTTTTTATTTTTAACTCCAGTCTCTAGAGATGTAACATATTGATGTAAATGATAATAAACCAATAAGCAAATATGTCTCTGTTCCGAATTTCTAATAATGAAATTGTTATAATATTGTAGGTTACAAATCAGCCTACCTTAGTATATTGATTTATAGTGGGGCCAAGACAGAATGTGACTGTTGACAGCTAAATAAGTGTCCGTCTGAAAAATATTAATCGATACATATACAGACCTGTCTTAAAGTCACTTTTCATCTCGGCCCTACTGTAGTTACTACGATTGGATAGAAGTTTAAGAAGAAGACAAATTATTTCCGTAATTTGTTGAAACGCCAGACAAATCACAAGCAACATGAATTTTGAGTGGCCTCCGATTTTACATGACTCCGATTAAAATAGTGGTGGCCAATAGTGGAACAAAATATTCGTATGAAAATTTTGACATCTTGGAATTACGTTTTCAAATACTTAGTCGCCAGATTTTCTTGCTACCAGTACAGTTCGGACGTACGTAACTCATAAATAATTATTTTATTTTTGTGCGCCAATACTTCCTAGGCAAACGGTCTTAAATTTATCAAACTACTGAGTAAATTATGCTTGTGATAAAATCTTTTGTTGCGTAATTTAGCTATTGCCATATATTTAATTAATTTATTATATTGTCTCATCACATTTAACTAGCAGGGCATATAATGCTAATAATCTAATCAGTGACTAAACGCAGACTTGAATAAAAATCTTCTAAATAAAATATATAACTTTTACCCATGTTTTCTAGGGTTCTGACCCGAAGGGCAGCCAATGGGAACTATTAGATACTAATTCTCCACTGTCCGACCGTCCGTCTTTCTGTCAGCGGGCCGTATTTCATGATTGTAATTGGTAGACAGTTGAAATATTCACAGAATGTGTATTTCTGTTGCCGCCAATGGCGGCCTTAGGGGGTGGCGAGCAAGGCCACCGTCCGGGGCCTCGGATACTCGCGCGCATTACTTCAATTGTTATCATTTAATTAATTATTTTAGTCCCAGAAAATCGTTTTATAGCAACCCTTATGATAGTGAGCTCGATGTAGCTCGAGAGTAGATAATGAGCTCGATGACCGAAACACATTTTTTATTAGCAACAAATAATGCGTCTTGTCTATAACAAGGCTAAGGCCGCTCCTGGTTGCCGCTAGACAACGCCCGAATGTATGTCGAGCATAGTGACGCTAAATGCTGCTAGATGCTATACAAGGCTGATCCAGCCTCCAGATTTCAAGTCAGGGGGGTCATACAATCGATGTATGGCTAGAGTCAAGCCACGCTCCCAAGAATAGTCGAATTACAAAGAAATAATATTTAACGTCTAAAAAACACAGACAGCTTCGGCAACGTGCCAGTAACCAGAATTTATGAAGGAGCCGTATTTAAACATTTTTTTTGAAATATTATTATTTTTACTACGAGCAACTACAAAAATTCTTCACAACATAAAAAACCCAGTAAAAATATTAAGTTATATCTTCAAAATCTATGAATTACTCAATACATAATGGCATTGTGCAACATTGGAAAATAGCTCATTTTTATAAATGTATTGCAATTATTACGTAGGTAAACTCTAGAATTGATAGAATTAGAAATTTAAGTAGTTAATAAACTGTGTTACTTGTAGTTACATATTTTTATTTTTAAGTCCGCAAACGTTTTTATTGTAATAAAATGTAGGAATTATATGGTAGTTTTATTTTGATTTATAAAAGTAAAAATTTACACACAAAAATCGAATGTATACATATGTTTGTATTTATTTATACACCTAAATAGCCCGCGAAAAAATAAATGATTCGCAATAGCAATAAAAATTTTTTTTAATTAAATTTTAAACTTGACCACTCAACCTTTTTGATAGCTAGGTACTATGCACCAAAAAATATATTCACAAATCGAATACATCTCGTTGATTTGAAATTTCACACACGTATTAAGGATAAAGTTATGAAATTATTGTCATCGGACATAGGATATTAATCCTAACCAGGATCATCACGATAAATACGTTTATAGCATGTTTTTTTATAAATTCTCTTCTCTACAATACATTAGTCCATATTATTAGCTATATAAAATCATAATACATTATTCTATAAACTTAAAATAAACTTAACTTCTTTTATATGTACAGAATACAAACAGAATTATCAACTCTGAGGCTAAATCAATTTTCCGAACAGCGCCATCTATCGTTTTAATATTTATGTAGTGCTCATTGGAGTGTCATCGGTCCTAACATCTCATAAAAATTGGGTTGAAAAGTCACTTCCCACCGATCTTGTAAACGCATTTTTCACAAAATAGAAGGGATTTCTGTGAAACCTTGCGTAGTCGAGGCGGGTCGCTAGTGATTTTATTTATCAATTTTCCTTATTCTAAGTAAGTATTATTGTGGTTTAAGCTTAAAACGAGGTTAGGCAGGACATCATAAAGCAACCGTGAGGTGGCCATAAGTTAGAATGTTCAGGGACATCATTGATTGCTTTAAACCACCTTTTTACATATAATATCATTGCTCTTGACATAATACACTACAAATTAAAGTTGTTTTAAAAAAATATTGTACTACTCATGCTCAAAAAGTTCGTCTTGTGACGTTCCAGAGCGGGGAAAAAATAGAATATCCTGTAAGATTTACGTTTTTTCCATAATTTGACAAGAATAATGGTAAAAATACAAATCTTTTCTCTAGCGGCTAGAGGTCGCGGGTTCGATTCCCGCCGGGGCAACATTTATGTGACAAATATGTTTGCCTTGCTATGGTGTTTGGTATGTATTTACAAAAAAAAGTATTATATCAGCTACTGGTTCCCATTGTAAAAGCTTTGCTTAGTAAGATGGCGCTGTGTGATTGCTGTTGATTTTTTCGCATTCGTAGTGATAATCAGAGGGTTACACACGGCGCTAAAACCCATTGTAACTCGGTTTTTGTTTACTGTAAACTACCTTATATACAATGTGTCACTTTAGCACCTTGTATAACAATCTACTAAAATTGGACTGGAAACTTAATTTCAAATTTCAATATAATTAAAAGCAAAGAGGCATCTCTCAGCTTCAGCTGCCCGGAATATAAATTCCTGGTAGCGCTGGTTTTCGTGCCCTTCAGATGTTATGCCTGAATGTTTCCATTCAGGCTTTCAGACTTGGAAAAGTTGTAAGAAAAATACTCTACTCTAAATATTGATGCAAGATTTGCTAAAATGTTTGTTGTGTTCGTAATGTCAGGACAAGGTTTGCACGAAAGATGGTTTGTAATAAAAATACAGCGGGAAATTGAAAATTTTGTTTGAATTACACCCGTGTCAAACTGGGGCGTGTCGCTAATAATAAAATAATGACACATTATTCATATAAACAACAAAAAAACAGTCTTACAATAGTCGCATATGATGAGTAATACCCGAGGTAATACCTAACACCCGCCCGCTCTTATAAGTCAAATCAATGTCGTGCTTCCCCGGTTTTCTGAATGTAACACACTTCCGTCTCTTTTCACGAAGTCACTCCCACACAGTGCAGGAAAGAGAGAGGAGATATATTACGCATTAATGAAGTTATAAAAACAACTAGCGTTATAATAAGGAACGATGTAATAAGGATAAGGATAGCCCACGTAGTAATATAATTGTATAGCCTACGTTAGCTTTCGTTTCGCCCGCGGCTTCTCCCGCATGGTTCTAGTTAAAGATAGCCTATGTCCTTCTCCAGAATGTAATCTATCTCATTGCCAAATTTCATTACGATCCGTTAAGCCGTTTAGCCGTGAAAAGGTAACAAACAAACAAAAAAACACGTCAAAAAAAACAACAGTGCCTTTCACATTTATAATATTATAGAGTACTAGCGGCCCGCCCCGGCTTCGCACGGGTAGACTTTTATATCAAATATTTTGTCTACCCGAGCGAAGCCGGGGCGGGAAGCTAGTATAATATATAGCCTATGTTACTCAGTGATGATGTAGCTTTCTAACGGTGAAAGAATTTATGAAATCGGTCTAAAAAATAAATTTAGGGGTGGACTACCCCTAACATTTAGGGGGATGAAAAATAGATGTTGGCCGATTCTCATAGATACCGGATAAGCACAAAAAATTTCATCAAAATCGGTCAAGCCGTTTCGGAGGAGTATGGCAACGAAAACTGTGACACGAGAATTTTATATATTAGATAGTACGGATGTCACTCGGGAATAAAGTAGCTTTCTACTGGCGAAATAATTTTCAAAAGAGAATCTTTTGAACCGACTAAGAACCGACCCTACAACTTACAAACAAACTCAGAATATTCGCACATCTCTATCGCACTTAGCTTCAACGACTGATATCCAAACAAATTTCAGGACAAATCCGCATGAATCATAGAATTATGGTCAGCGTACTTTAAATGAGTAATTTAGCAGCAATGTGTTGTTAATTTGTGTCACAACCGAGATTCTCACCAGTAGTGCAATATGTTTATATTATATATAATTATAATATTCTTCATCTGTAATCTGACGAGCAATGCAGGTATGTACTTAGATTACATAACAAGTATTTGAAGGCAGTAAGCAAGCGGCCCACGTGACAGTCATCGTGGAACCTATAAGTATAGACCCCTTATTTGTTACCAGCTTTTTCCCGTGACTTCGCCCGCGTATCAATATAATATATATACATGTATATAGCGTAATAATGTAGCATTGTGTTGGTGAAAGAATTTTTAAAATCGGTTCAGTAGTTTTTGAGTTTATTCATTACAAACAAAAATACAAATCTTTTCTCTTTGTAATATTAGTATAGAGTAGGTACAGTGTATCCTCGTGGAACTCTGGTGCAATATTCACCGCTGAAACACAAGACTACACCAGCACTGGAAGCAAGAACAGAGTTACGTTTTCGACTACGTACTCGAAAACGTAACTCTCAAAATGTTAAAATTGACATACAGCGCGCTGTTAATTTTCCCATACAAAAATAGTCGAAAGCCATACGAATACGTTGTCGAAAGTTGTTCTTGCTAATACTAATGAGTAGGTTATTGGATTGCGATCGTCTAAGCTACTATCCGGCGTCTGTACCTACTCTCTGTAGACTGTAAGGTCCCCTAAGGAGTAGAGGTGTTACAACACCCACTTTCCACCGAAGATAATTTGGTGCCAACGTGACAGATGGTGAGTCCGTCGCCGTCTCTTAGACACTATATACGTCCTTGAATTTCTTCTCAGATGTATGCAGGTTTCCTCACGATGTTTTTCTTCACCGTAAAGCTCATGTAAGACTAATCACTGCACTGTTATAAAACCTCATTGGTACAGACTGGTGGGATTGGAACTTGCGTCGCTAGAATAGCAACGCTTCATACTACACGGCCACCAAGGCTCAGCATAATAATAATAATGTGTTTTTAGGAATTCTTTCTGTGGATATAACATTGAATAATGAGGCATGTCAGCCTAGCAAACTTATCGTGTTAGCTGAACAAGAATTGCAAATGAGCATTGTGCACTTGACACGGGAAATATGTAATGCGCAGTAAGTGGGAACATTATGTCGAACACTAAAGGACATCATCCATTTTGGTCCAAATCTCAGAGTACCGGCCAACACATTTTTTTTTGTATATTCTGTTAGAGCTTGCCCGTCTGAACATTCATTACTGTGGCACAGAACCTTGTAGTCTAATTTATTTGAGTTCGAATATACGAATTTTCATACATTTTTGTTGCAAATAGGAATTTAAAATAACCAAAACATTGGAAATGTAATGTCCAACTTTGGTGCCGTAGTAATAAATGCTCAGACGGACAAGCTCTAACAGAATATACAAAAAAAATGCATTGGCCGGCACTTTCAGATTTGGGCCAAATCTCTATGAAACATGGATGATGTCCTATAACCCTTTCTTATTTGATCTGTGACTCAGTAATTATCATTTGATAGTCTATTTATATATATTTCATAATTATAATATTCCAGATGCGCTGACAAAAACAATCACAGTAACATATTTGCGAGTTCATTCAAACAACAGGATAAAGGAATTATAATGACGGTATGTACAGCTCAGAGTAGATAATATAATATACTAGTGTAATAATAGGTAAAAACGCCGTGGTGGCCTTGTGGTTGAAGCGACGGCCTGTCATCTGATGGGCCCAGGTTCAAACCCCGGCCTGTACCAATGAGTTTTTCTAAGTTTAAGTACAGTGATTAATCACACCATGAGCTTTTAAAAAGAGAGGTAGGGCGATTTGGGATAGCCCATTTAAATTGGAGTCGCCGCTGGGCTAGTAGTAATGCTAGCACAGTGAGTCCTCATCAGCAAGATGATTGGCCACCTGTTAGTGATACCCCTGGTATTGCTAGCGGATATAGGCTACGGTGACTGCTTACCATCAGGTGGGCCGTATGCTTGTGTGTCATCTCAGAAGATTTAAAAAAAGATGCATATAGAGAGGTACTATTATTTATTATTTAACTATCGACCCACCCCCGCTTCGCAAAACCTAAATTAATTTTACATATTCTCAGGAATCTCTGTCTATTACCGCAAATCGCATTCAAATCCCTGGCGTAGTTTAAAAGATCTAGGCGTACAAACGTCGGGAACTTACTTTAGGATTCCGTACCCGAAGAGTAAACAACGGAATCCTATTACTTAGACTTCGCTGTCCATTAGTCCGTCCGTCCATCCGTTTGCTTTTAGCGGGCTGTATCTCATGATCCGTAGGCAGTTGAAACTTTCACAGAATGTATATTTATTTCTGTTGCTGCTGCTATAACATATGATACAGCCGACTGACAGACAGACGGACGAACAGCGGAGTCTTAGTAATAGGTTTCCGTTGATTATTTAAATGCATTTATTAACAGATTACTATTTACAGAAAAACAAAATAATATTCTGTCTTTGGTTACAGATTAAAAATGTATCTTCGGACATGGGAAGAAAGTGGAAGTGCTATTTCGGTCTTAATGGCGATCCGAATCAAACGAATTGTGTATTGGATGTTCATTATCGAAACCGAAGTAAGTTTTTTTTTATACCAATATTGTGGCACACAAGCATACGGCCCACCTGATGGTAAGCAGTCACCGTAGCCTATAACCGCTAGCAATACCCGGGCTATCACTTACGGGTTGCCCACCATGCTGTTGATGAGGACTCCCTGTGCTAGCAGCATTACTACAAGCCCAGCGAATTCTCGTGGAGCACTGGCAACCTTACTAACCGCAGAAACACAACACTACACCAAGTAGTGCAATTTCACTGCGGTCTTCTGTAAGGTGGAGGTACAGTCCCCAATCAAGCGGCTCCAATTTAAATGGGAAAACCCACGGGAAATCCCAAATCGCCCTACCTCTCTTGAATGAACAAAACTGCGGCGTTGAAAAGTGGAACTTAAAATTTGTATGAAAACGTAATCGATAGATGTTTTGTTGGTACTGTACTGTACTGGCAGCAACATCTTTCTACGTTTTCGAAAACGTAAATAGCTTTATCTAAACCGTCGTTTATTTCCCTACATATTTCTACAAAAACATTTGATGATGAATATCGGGGGACAGTCGGATTTTTTTCTAAAAGTTGTACAACAAAATCTTGTCTACTGTATTGTCTGTAGGTCCCATGTACATGGCGTCTATGACGTCCGAAGTGTGTTCCAACTGAAAATCAGTCACCGACGCTGCTGTGCGCAGCCTCGGTTGTATGTTGATTTGAGACCTATTTCTGAGATCACACAATATCGCAAGAATTACTGTTCATTTTTTGTTTGTGTATTGTTATGTTTTTATTTCCTTTACCTTTTTCTTATTTATGTAATGTGCGATATTGTGTGTGTCAGAAATAAATGTATTTCATTTCATTTAAAAAAAAATTGAGACAACTATCTAATTTGTACCTATATTTCGTACAGATGAAGCAGCTCTTTTAGTGAACAATATTTCAGTGCTGACCAGGGAAACTGATCTCTTATCTGAATACGATGCGGTTGGACATTACTACTTTGGTCTTGGAGAAAAAATACATGTAGCATGCGGAAGTCAAGCGCCAAATAAATATTTGAACTGCCATATAGTACTTAAATACGCTTATTCCAATGGTAAGTTTTTTGCAACGGCCTGTCATCTGATGGGCCCAGGTTCAAATCCCGGATATACTTAAGCTAGAAAAACTCATTGGTACAGCCAATGAGTTTTTCTAGCTTAAGTATAGTGATTAATCACACCATGAGCTTTTAAAAAGAGAGGTAGAGCGATTTGGGATATGCCGTGGGTTTTCCCATTTAAATTGGAGCTGCCCGACTGGAGACTGTACCTCCACCTTACAGAAGAACGCAGTGAAATAACACTACTTGATGTAGTGTTGTGTTTCTGCTGTAAACGAGGTTGCCAGTGCTCCACGAGGATACGCTGGGCTAGTAGTCATGCTGCTAGCACAGTGACTCCTCATCAACAACGTGGTTGGCAACCCGTTAGTGATACCCCTGGTATTGTTAACTGCTATAGGCTTACCAACAGATGGATAATCATACAGATTATGTGCCACCTTAGTGGTTTTAAAAAAAATAACCTGCGTACTATGCTTTTCGGATGGGCCTCAAATACTATGCTGTATTTAGAGTCCCACGCAAGTAATGAACGGGCTACATACTTATGAAAGGCAACTACGGAATCCTACGTGCGCGTGGCCCGCACTTTGTTTTTAGGTTCCCGTGCCCGTAAGGCAACCAACAGAAGCCTATTACTAAAACTGCCCATCCTTCCGTCTGTCAGTCAGCGTCCAGCGAGCTGTGCCGATAGCAGGAACATTTTGCGTCAACGTTTTCGTATCGCCTACGACTATTTATGTATCGAAAAATGAACAGCGCTGCGGCGGTGAAAAGCGGAACTTAAAATTAGTATGACAATTTTGACATATCGCGAGATACGTTTTCGAATGCGTTGTCGCAAAATGTTCCTGCTACCAGCACTGTATCTTAATGGTCCGTAATAGCTCAAAGTAGATGTAATAGGTAGACAGTTGAAATTTACACAGAATGTTTTTAAGTGCTAAGGCGGGCGTGCCTAGGTAAGTACTTAGGAACTAACTTCATCTACTTTTAAAATAGTTCAATGAGGAGGCCACACCATACTTCCCTAATCCCTGCTAGAAACGTGGTTTTGTCATTTAGTACTGAACCTGTAAGCAAGTCCAAATCGCACTTCGCCGGTTTTTTTTACTTATGGTATCTTCTAGATTGTTATTAGACGGAGTATATTATCTACTCTGAGTTATTAGCCATAGTTGAGCTCTGAGTTAGTAGCGACGAGACCTCTGGTCTAGTGGTTAGTATACCTGACTGCTGCACTAGGGGTCGCGGGTTCGATTCCCGCTGGGGCAAACATTTATGTGACAAACATGTTTGCCTTGAGTCTGGGTGTTTGGTATGTAAATAGTAAGGTAAGTATGTATTTACAAAAAGAAAGTATATAAGTATTGTATCAGCTGCTGGTTCCCATAGTACAAGCTTTGCTTAGTTTGGGGCCAGATGGCGCTGTGTGATAATGTCCAAACATTATTATTATTATTATTATAGTTGTACCCGGTAGGTGGCGCTATTATCGCGATGCATTTTTTTATTCATAGGCGGGCGGCGTCAAGGATAGTCTTTGGCGGGATTAGTCGAGGTAAAAAGCGGTTTCACTACAATTTTCTGTGCTTGAATACAGTGCAAACATTAAAGTTAATATATATTAGGTCCTTACATATGAAATTGGCGTTTTTCGTACTGGCCACTTTAATCACGAATTTCTCCTCTTTGGTAAGGAATTCCAAATTCAAATTTGTACAGCTATAGACTCATGTATTTGTGCTTCGATGATCGTCATTCATTTGTTTTTTTTCTTCTGTTTTTTTCTGTTTGCGTCACTCATTTTACAAAATGGAAAACCTTAAATATCGCATTATTTACGAGTACGAGTTCCGCCGTGGCACTAGTGCTGCGGAAACAACTCGAAGGGTGAATGATGTGTATGGCGGTCGTGTTGCAAAAGAAAACACAGTTCGTTTTTGGTTCCAACGTTTTCGTTCTGGAAATTTCGACCTGCAGAACAAGCCCCGTGGACGGCCTGAGACTCAAGTTGATAATGAAGAGTTGAAGGCTATTGTGGAAGCGGATCCATCGCAAACCACGTCCGAGTTAGCTGCAGGCTGCAATGTTAGTGATAAAACTGTTTTAATTCACTTGAAGCAAATTGGGAAGATTAAAAAGCTTGAAAGGTGGGTACCTCACGAATTGACTGAAACAAACCGGCAAACGCGCGTCGACTGCTGCGTTACATTACTAAACCGGCACAATAATGAAGGTATTTTAAACCGAATCATTACCTGTGATGAAAAATGGGTTCTTTACGATAATCGGAAGCGCTCAGCGCAATGGTTAGATCCTGGCCAGCCAGCCAAATCCTGCCCCAAGCGAAAATTAACCCCAAAAAAGTTACTTGTAAGCGTTTGGTGGACTAGTGCCGGTATTGTTCATTACAGTTTTTTCAAATCTGGCCAGACTATTACGGCTGATGTCTATTGTCAGGAATTGCAAACCATGATGGAAAAGCTAGCGGCTAAACAACCTAGGCTGGTCAATCGCTCCACGCCACTGCTGCTTCACGACAACGCTAGACCACACACTGCGCTACAGACGGCTACTAAATTAGAAGAGCTTCAATTGGAAAGTCTAAGACATCCTCCGTACTCCCCGGACCTTGCTCCAACAGATTACCATTTTTTTCGAAATTTGGATAACTTCTTGCAAGGGAAAAAATTCAACTCCGATGGGGCAGTCCAAATCGCCTTCAAAGATTTTATTGATTCCCGTCCGACTGGTTTTTTTAGTAAAGGGATCAATGAACTACCTATGGGATGGCAAAAGTGCATAGAAAATAATGGTTCATACTTTGATTAATTAAATATATTATATTAAAAAATATTCGACTTTTTGTTACTCCCATACAAAACGCCAATTTCATATGTAAGGACCTAATATATAATCTATAAACAGTAATGTACCCACAAGAAGCCATTGTAAATGTTTTTTATAGGTACTGTTGTTTCGTTATTTTGTTGTTCTCTCTCTCTCTCTCTGTCCTCTTTGTTAAGTAGGTGTGGTACTGTAACATAAAATACTTTTGATAATGCCATCCATATTTTTAGGTGACCACATTCAATCATCAGCGAGCTATTCGATAAAACCTAATGAATGTAAAACAGTAACAATTCTACGGACTCTGGAATCGTATTCTCATAAAAGTTACTTCACATGTAATGCTAATGGTTACATAACCATGGTAATTCTGAATCTGCGGAGTCCCATGTATGGTAAGTATCTGTCTAGGGGCATGGCAGTTGGGGGGGCCAAGTCGAGCAAAAAAGCGACGCGGCCGTATGATCCTTTTCTCGAAGGCCATTTTCAACACCCTATAACTTCGTTGTGGATAAAACTAGAAGCCTGAATTTCATCAGTAACCAAGCAGGCATTGTATAAACACGGTATATTTAAAATTTCATTCAATTTGAACCAGTAGTTTAAGAATTATGGTACCACCTTACAGAAGACCGCAGTGAAATAACACTACTTGATATAGTGTTGTGTTTCTTCGGTACTATCCACTTTTACCAACACACATAGGATTTTTTTTCTTTTTCCCCGTAGATTACTCACCTAAGCAGGATACGTATGGTGGCTTTGATGGTAGCATTATCACGAATACTGTCCAACCGGTCACAGTCATGGTCACGCCACCATCAACGGTCAACCCCGGAACTGGCTATGCTAATACCACTACTCAACATTCAACCCCTGCTAATACAGGTAAGAATTGTACTTAAATTTCTGATTTAAATAGTAAAAAAACACGCTTCAAAATGTAGGTATCTTTCCGAATAATTCAAAAGTCCTAGCAACATTTTTCGATAACGTTCTCGACTATTTTTGTACGGGAAAGTGAACAGCGCTGCGGCGGTGAAAAGGGGAACCAAAAAAATATTTACGAAAGTTTTGACATTTAGTGAGTTAAGGTTACGAATACGTATGCCGGTAGCAGGAACATTGTCGACAACGTATTCGAAAACGTAACTCGCGAAATGTCAAAATTGTCATACAAATTTTTAGTTCCACTTTTCACCGCCGCAGCGCTGTTCATTTTTCAATACAATAATAGTCGAAGGCAATACGAAAACGATATCGCAATTTATTCATGCTCACGCTACAGGTCAGGTTATTAGGATAAAGTTTTTTTTTTATTATAAGCGTGTTTATATCTTCTGTAATTGTTTAAGATGACTTGGATACTATACCGTGGAGCTTGTTGGTTGTCGGATGCGGTGTCGGTGTTATCGCTGTGTTTGCTTGTTTAATCTTCATTCGTTTCTCAAAACACATTAAGGACAGAAAGGTAAGTGACACAACGAAATAGGACTAGTATCATAAGCAAGAACAACTTATGTCTACGTATTCAAAAACTTAACGGTCAAAATATTTATACGAATTTTTAGTTCTGCTTGTCACCGCTGCACCGCTGTTCATTTTGACGTACATAAATAGTCGAACGGCTCGAAAGCAAATACGTAGAAAGTTTTTCTGCCTGAGTCTACTGTACTGTATATAAATAGAGCCATGCTTTTGTTACATAGATACGCAGGTATACACCTATCTATATTAATACTATAATTGAGAAAATTACTCTTTTGTTTGTTTGCTACCTTTTCAGGACTAAACGGCGGAACGGACCGTAACAAAAAAAATAAAAGAGATAGATTATATCCTGGAGAAGGACATAAGATTTTTTATCTTTAAATAAATGCAGACGAAGTCCCGGGTAACAGCTAGTAATCCTACTAATATTATAAATGCGAAAGTTTGTGAGTATGGATGGATGGATGTTTGTTACTCTTTCACGCAAAAACTACTTAATGGATTTGGATGAAATTTGGTACACAGATAATTTACAACCTGGATTAGCACATAGGATACTTTTATCCCGGGAAAATCTTAGGTTCCTCTGAGATTGTAAGCTCAACGCGGACAGAAGCTAGTTCTTTATATTATTATTACCTATCTATTTCAGAGACAACACACTGAAGGGAACTACGAGAATTTATCCAACAACTCCCTACTGCCTCACCCGAATCAATGGGAGGAGCCCATTTATGCCGAAGCTAACACCACCCAGCCAGCGGCAGGCTGTGGGGCCCAGTACCAAAACAACTTGGATGCCCTCTATGCCAGACCTATACCTAAAATAGATCGCCCTAAACATATAAAAAACGCAAGCAACGGAGAGTACGCAGAAGTTGTAGGTGGAGGTAATGAAGTGATTGATAACAATGAGAAATTAAACTACGCGCAAGTACAGTTTGACAAAGACGCGAGCGCAGATAGACTTGTGACGAGACGTGAGGATGAGCCGCAGTACAGTGAAGTGGTCCAGCCGAGCGTGGAATACGGCAATGTGTTCGCAGATGGTCGATATGTGAATGCTCACACTACTAGTGAGTACGCGGAGCCTGCCTACTGCGGCATACATTTTCATAAACCATAAAAAGCATTAAAATGTCAAATTCTGAATAAAACAGTTTCTGGACACGATAATTTCTGAAACTGACAGATTCTGGACCCTACAGATGCTCGAGACAACAGATTATAGCAACGCCAGAATCTAGACACGACAGATTCTAAACAGGACAGATCCTAGAACCGACAAATTATAGATAGGTAAAGATTCTAGAAACGCCAATTTCTGTAATAGCAAGTTTCTTGAATATCATCAGTACAATCAGTCAGCAATAGATGTAAATAGACTTTTTGTAAAACCAGCTGCGTTGGAGCTGTTCTAAGACGATAAGATGGCGCAAGAATAGAACGTCGCTGCTGGGTGTCGGAGGCGGCCTTTGATTTGGATCGCTTCTTGTCGACACGCTGGCGCCGTCCGGAAGCGAAATAACGTAGCTAGAGTGCCAGCTTAATAGGGACGTGACGCCGTGACACGAGCTTAAAAATTATAATAGTTTTATTTTTTTATTTTGACGCTGTATATTTTTCAAAGAAGATAAGTTTGGTTGTATACACGTCATTTCCGTCGTAACGTGCCGGTAGCAGGAACAGTGTCGACAACGTATTCGAAAACGTAACTCACGAAATGTCAAAATTATCATACTAATTTTGAGTTCCACTTTTCACCGCCGCAGCGGTGTACATTTTACAATACAAAAATAGTCTGGCAATTTTGACATTTCGCGAGTTACGTTTTCGAATGCGTTCTCACAAAATGTCTGCTACCGGCACAGATGATAACAATTTTTCACAAATTATAATAATTAGTATAGGAGCTATTAGGGAATTCATACATACCGGTCAAAATCATAACCCTCCTTTTTTGTATGCGGGTAAAAAAAACGTAATTCATTCAAACATTATTTATTTCCTCTGATCAACTTTAACATAATATGGTACTCAAATGTCTACTTAAATATAGGTAATCAAATCAACAATTGTTTATCATTAAAATTACATTTCTACACTAATATTATAAAGAGGAAAGATTTGTATTTTTGTGGGTTTGTATTGAATAGGCTCCGAAACGACTGGACCGATTTCAAACATTCTTTCACCGTTAGAAGGCTAAATTATCACTGAGTAACATAGGCTATATATTATACTAGCTGCCCGCCCCTGCTTCGCACGGGTGGACAAAATATTTGATAAATGTCTATGCTCCGAAACTAATGTCTACCCGTGCGAAGACGGAGCGGGAATAAAGCTGTAACACGCGCCTAACTTATTCCGCTATATATAATATTAATGTAACTATATAATATAATAACTATGATTATTAATGTCCTAAACGCTTAATTATTTTTAGATAGAGAAGATATATTATAACCGTAGCGTTTATAAATGACAGTGTAAATTGAATTAAAAAACACTAAATTGAATCTTAAGCAAATAAGAATAATAATTGCACACTGACCTAATAAGTCGCGAATTTTATGTGAACTCTTCACCTAAAATTATATTTAATGCTTAGACATTATCACACAACGCCTGGGCCCAAACTAAGCAAAGCTTGTACTATGGGAACCACCAACCGATACAATACTTATAACTTTTTTTTGTAAATACATACTTATAATACATACCAAACAACCAGACGCAAGGCAAACATGTTTGTCACATAAATGTTTGCCCTGGCTGGAATCGAACCCGCGACCCCTAGCGCAGCAGTCGGGTATACTAACCACTAGACCAGCGGTGTCGTCGAAGAATTAAATCCTATCTCATTACCACACAGCAGCCTAATTTTGCTTGGAACGACACTAGCAAGCGAAGCGGTGGGTGCACGGGTCATTCTTGATTAGCCGTCCACCTACCAGTAGATGAAGTCAGTGGGTGGAAGGGTCACGACCCCATTTATTTTATAAGGTCAGTGTAAGTACGCAACACAATTAAAAAAAAACATTTCTAGCAACTATTTTGATCTATCATTCATCATTGCATTCAAGTTATAATTTGCTTTACCTCGATGACTGATTTATAAAAATCTATTTTTTAAGTAGTCTCTTAAAAAACTAGTCGGTAGATTAAATAGAAATTGGTGCCAATTTTGTTGATCAAAATTACTAAACTTAACTGATTTGACAGGTCTAAAAATATTGCCATCCTTATTTAACCCCGCACATGAGAAAGGGAGACTTTTAGACCTGTCAAATTGGTTAAGTTTAGTAATATTGAATCGACGCCTTTGTAGAAGAACTTAAATTATTGCTTATATGTATAAGTACATAATATATTATTGCTTATATACTTAAAACTACTTTCAAAGTATTATTAACAAAACAATACAGTGTTTTGTTAATATTTTTTTAATTTTTCCTAATTTTTGGTTAATTATACATAAGCCTTAGAAAGAACTTTTGACTGCGTATTCGAAAACGTTACTCTCAAAATGTAAAAAATTCATACGAATTTTTAGTTCCACTTTTCGCCGCCGCAGCGCTGATCATTTTCCCATACAAAAATAGTCGAAAGCGAAACGAATACGTAGTCGAATTATGTTCTTGCTACCAGTTCAGATCTTATATAATACTTAATACTAATATTGTAAAGAGGAAAGATTTGTATTTTTGTGTGTGTGTGTGTTTGTGTGTGTGTTTGTACTGAATAAGCTCCGAAACTACTGGACCGATTTCAAAAATTCTTTCACCGTTAGAAAGCTACATTATCACTGAGTAACATACGCTATAAATTATACTAGCTGCCCGCCCCGGCTTCGCACGGGTAGACAAAATATTTGATAAAATGTCTACCCGTGTAAAGCCGGGGCGGGCCGCCTTTTATAATTATAAGTATAATCTCACTTATATTAAAAAAGCAAAGTTTGTGTGTTTGTACACTCGTCACGCCTCACCGGCTGAATGGATTTGTATGAAATTTGTAATGGAGGCAGCTTATAATCTGGATTAACATAAAGTATATTTTTTTCACACAAAACCATGAAATTGGAATCAAAATTATCTACGAAGATGCGGGTACAGCTAGTACCTAATCTATGTTGATGCTTATTGCTATATGCTGCCTGCTTACTGCAAGCATCCGGCCCGCAGACTGCATTTTGACTCAATAATTTTTCAAAAAAATTATGTACTGTTTATTATCATTAATTTAATTTAATATTTATTGTTTTTTGTAATATATTGTCATAAGTTTAACGTGTGTGTCTGTCTGTAGCATTGCAGCTTCTTAACGGCTAAACCGATTTCGGTTAAGCGTTTTTGAATTTCAAAGGTGACTTAATCGAATTTTTTTCGCTATTATTTATAGTTTTTTTGTTGGAGGTTTCTAAAATGTTTATTTAGGTTTTAGTTGTTCTAATTTAGTTACATATGTTTTAGTTATATATACTTTTTTATTTTGACTAATAAGTTTTCATATGATTCATTCATCTTTCTATTTTTATTTCAGTCTTTTCTTTTATTTTATTGTTTGGTATTAGTACGTCAATAGTGTCGAATCTGTTGTACAAAATCACTAAACTGAACTAATTTGACAGGACTAGAAGTCTTGCTATCCCTTTCTCAAGCAAGCGGTTAAATAAGGATGGCAATACTTGAATGCGTTAAAAGATTTCCTACAACAGAATTAGCAGCAATATTATTCAAAGATATTAAAGAATTTGACGCCAGTGTTCGCATCAGGTTGGCTCAGGGGCAATGCAACACAGTCATCGCCTGTCACCGCTCGCATTATATCCAAGCCGTGCAACAACAGCTGCGCTTGCTCAAGACATTTCGTTATGACTTGTCTGCAAAACAATAGACGTACAGAAACATTCAAAGCTCAGTAAACACTAAGCAACAAGTGAAGAAACCGTGGTGGCCTTGTGGTTTAAGCAACGGCCTATCATATGATGGGCCCAGGTTCCAATCCCGGCCTGTACCAATGAGTTTTTCTAAGCTTAAGTACAGTGAATAATCACACCATGAGCTTTTAAAAAGAGAGGTAGGGCGATTTGAGCGTATGCTTATGTGCTACTTTAGTGGTATAAAAGTCCATATTAATTTTATAAATGCGAAAGCAACGCCGTTTGTTTACAGCCTTTTCACGACGAAACGGTGAATAATTAACTTAATAATTTGATACGAGATGAATTATATCCTGGGAAAGACATCTTTCGTCTTAAACGGGTAACAGCTAGTATAAGTATATACGGTAAGATCGACTTCCCTACGGGTTTCTCCAAGGTTGCTGTGGAAGGGTAATTTGATGGGTAAACTTACCTATACCTTGTCAGTCGCTTGTCATTATTGTCGTAACCGCCGGATTTTATCAGAAGCTCTTTTGCTGTACAACTTGCGTTAGACTCCCGCTGGATTATACTGTTATGAAAAATGATAATTTTACTATTTAGACGATGTTCGGGTTTTCTTAAGGTTGCACTTTTCATGTGATATCGTGGGACCAAACAGTACTGTAGCGCAAGCATGAATAATTGCGACAACGTTTTCGTATCGCCATCGACTATTTTTGTATTGAAAAATGAACAGCACTGCGGCGGTGAAAAGTAGAACTAAAAAATACGCGAGTTACGTTTTCGCTTACGTAGTCGAAAAATGTACCTTCTTCCGGCACTACCAATATAGTGGAAGGCGATATGAAAACGTTGTCGCAAATTATTCATGCTCGCACTACAGAACGTCCTTTCGAAAACGTAACTTAAGCCGTGGTGAACTTGTGTTTTTTTAAGCTTAATTACAGTGATTAATCACACAAAAAGCTTAAAAAGAGAGGTACGGCGAATTCGGGTCTCCCGTGGGCTTTCCCATTAAAATTTGAGTCGGCCGACTGTGGACTGTCCCGCCTCAAATACCGCAGTCAAATTACACTACTTTAATGTAGTGTTGTTTCTGCGGTAAGGTTGCCAGTGCTCCATGAAGATACCTACGCTACGCCAGCTACCTATGAGTCCTCATCAACATGCTATCCCTGGATGCTAGCGGCTATAGGCTACGGTGACTGCTTACCATCAAGTAGGCCGAATGCTTGCGTACCAACATAATAGAATATAAAAAACATTATCCAACATCTTTTAAAGGTTAACCTTAATTTATTATTCACATAAACCTATAGAGTGAATTACTCCGCGCGGTTAAACCGTATGAAGAAATTGAGTTCAGACTGACAGACAAGGGTTTTATAATATACTAGCTGCCCGCCCCGGCTTCGCACGGGTAGACAAAATATTTGATAAATGTCTACCCGTGCGAAGCCGGGGCGGGCAGCTACTATAATATAGAGCCTATGTTACTCAGTGATAATGTAGCTTACTAACGGTGAAGAGTTTTTTAAATCGGTCCAGTTGTTTCGGAGCCTATTCAATACAAACCCACAAAAATACAAATCTTTCCTCTTTATAATATTAGTATAGAAGTATAGATATAGATAGTGATAGTAATCATACGAACTTTTCAAGATTATATACAATTTTGGCTAGACGCAAGTGTATTTCATGCGTTTTGTTTCGAAGTAACAATTTCTTGTCTTCATGAAGCCCATTCCGAATTTCAACAACGCTTTCATTACTGAAAAGAAAAATATTTACATATTTCAATATCTAATAACACACTTGATATGAATACTAATATATTTTAGTTATAGTTGTACGTAGCATATTATCTAATCTGAGGTTTATTTCAAAGACAATCTAAAACTAAAAGTAAAAAAAACTAACCTAATATAAAAATTAAAATAAATAAAACACTTGTCCCAAATCGCTGTCACGCGGGAGGGTGCCAAGAAGGCTGGCAGCATTGCCCCGCTGTATGGCAATGCTGATCCTTTGCGCAAAATATGTCCCAGCCTTCATGGCACCGGAGAACTCAATCAATCGTCGCGAGACCTCCTTGTACTCTGAGGTTACTTAGTATTAAAGTTATCATTGGTGTAGCTCTTAACAAGAATGTAACAGACGTCAATGGTGTCGATTCTGTTGTTCAAAATTACTAAACTTTACTAATTTGACAGGTCTACAAATATTGCCATCCCCATTTAACCCCGCACATGAGAAAGGGATAGCAAGACTTTTAGGCCTGTCAAATTAGTTAAGTTTAGTCATATTGATCAACAGAATCGACACCATTATCAAAAGCATGACATATATAAATTAAGTGAAATTAGAACGTTGTCAAAAGGGAGTTTGTACTATTAATTATAGTATGACTTGTTCTAGGTGATGTTAATAAAAAATCGGTTCTTCTCAGGTGGTTTTTCGAACCGGTGGTGATTTAGACCATTAAATCATAACTGCTTTAATGAGGGTATAAAATGAATTATTGAATGATTGATTGATTTTTATTTAGAACTTCAAATTTCAATTTTTTGACAATAGACTGTAAATTTATGCTGGATTATTGAATACAGTATAGAGAGCCATTTCACTCTGACTTGCACACCTCTTTTGCTTTCACATTCATCAATCTCTTCATACATGCCCGCCGGTTCCGAGTACTTTACATTTTAATCATTTTTCAAGCATGGATGGCCAAATCCGAAACAATGACAATGCCAACGTGACAGATGGTGAGTCCATCGCCGTCTCTTAGGCACTACATACGTCCTTGAATTTCTTCTCAGACGTATGCAGGTTTCCTCACGATGTTTTCCTTCACCGTAAAGCTCGTGGTGTGACTAATCACTGCACTTAAGTTGTAAAACTCATTGGTACAGACCGGTGGGATTGGAACTTGCGTCGCTAGAATAGCGGGTAACGCTTCTTACCACAAGACAATTATTATTGACTAGTTTTTACCCGGGGCTTTGCCCGTATTATTCTACTATCCTTCGAGAACCATACAATTTTTCGACATAAAAAGTATCCTATATGATCACTTTGTCCGTCTGTATGTATGTCTGTCTGTCTGTCAAGAATTTGTGTCTCAAGAACGCGTGGAGTTTTTTTTATATTAATGTGATTTATACTTACATAAACTCGTAAACCTTTTTGAATGAAAAACTCAACTCGGACAAAAAAGTTTTTATCAACGAGCAAGCTTTTTCGCTTTCAAAGCCACTGTCATTGGTCGTACTGTCATTGTTCTGTGACAGTTTGTCATTAATTAGTGACAGGGAGTTGACAGGCGAACATTCATAATATTTTATATCGCAACCAGTATCGGTTAATGATCCGCTTCTATCATTACTCAGTGGCTTGTTCACATTGGCATCATTATTCGTAGCATCATTATTCAGAGTCGGTTTATCATCACAAATACCATGTTTTTTTGTGTGAGTATTATTATCCTCGAATTCTCGTCCTCCCAATAAAACCTCATCGCTTATATTCGATATGGAAACGTCAAGTTCATAATCTAACTTATCGAAATCTAATTCAGCTGCTTTCCTCATATTATCTTCAAATGCGTCTATTCTCGTTAAATTTATTATTACTTTCGGTCCAATTTTGGGTTCTTGAGAGGAAGAATTGGCATGTTTCATAAAATTCAAATTACTCTGTGGATGTTTTGTTTCGCATTGCTTCTGTTTTAAGTTTGAAAGGTTGAAATTTTGAAATGTCCTTATAACTTTTGGTCCTTCGAGCCCTTTGTTATCCTCGAAGGTGTTGTCGTGTTTTGTGATGTTGAGATCGTCGAAGATGTTTTCGATTTCATGACTGGCGGCTTTAGAGTTGTTTTGTGGTTTCTTGCG
Organism: Falcaria lacertinaria; assembly: GCA_951449985.1. Taxonomy (NCBI): domain Eukaryota; kingdom Metazoa; phylum Arthropoda; class Insecta; order Lepidoptera; family Drepanidae; genus Falcaria; species Falcaria lacertinaria. The sequence continues at coordinate 2,529,974 of OX602137.1, read as the reverse complement.
GTCTTCAACGGTTATAGTTTTCAAACTATCGATTTTGATATCACCCACATTCTTACCACAAGTTCGGAATACTGTCGTCCCTTGATTCCGATTCTGAAAATAAAACCCCTTAGAATTTTATCTTATCTTATAGTTGCCCCAGACGCACGTCGACCCTTGGGATCTTTTGTGCTGCCCTTCACCCCTTACGCTCTACTTACCTGATGTATCAAGTACTCCCTGTATGAGTTTGCAGATCTTGAAACCCCTTAGAAAGTTAAGATTGTTTTTTTTTGGGAAAAAACTCACTGTAGGTATTTTGAATTCTAGTACAGAAAGGCATTTAGTATTTAATTAGTTCAAAGCCAGTTTATTTGCCGGCTTGAAAATGTTGCCAGGCGTCTTCAAAATCATATTTTTTAGTGGCAACAAAACAACCATACATAAAAAAAATGTAAACCGACAACCGAAAAAAAAGTACTCCTGCTATTGTTGAAGTCGGTTAAAATATAGCCCGGGCCAAAATAACAAATCGATTGACATCTTATTCAACAAAATCGGATGTATAGGTCAGGCGCTACGGAGGAACATACCTAAACACATACATACATAGACTGCTATAATCATAACGGCTTTGCCGTAGTCGGGTAAAAATTGCAAACTTACCTCAGCTTTCTCTGCCTCAGCTTTAGACAACGTTCTTTCATCGTATTCTTCCCACGAGGGGAAATGATCTTTAAGATATTTAATTATGTCCAATTTTGACTTCATAACTGAAAAAAAAAACATGTTTTTATTTTCATAGCCTATACTAATTAAAAATTAAGGATTTTCATACAAACTTTCATTGCCTATTTTACCCCCTTAGGGGTGGTATTTCCAAAAACCCTTCATTAGTGGATGCCTACGTCATATAAGGTACCTACTGTCAAATTTTCAAGTCCCAGCCGTTTAGGCTGTGCGTTGATATGTCAGTCAGTCTAGTTTCTTCTTTTACATAATATATACAGATGTATAATACATACATTTAATTTAATAGCCCCCTCAAAAACTCACCCACTCAGAGGCAGTACATACTTGAACTTATGACTAGATAAAAGGACATCATCGATGTTTCATAGAGATTTGGTCCAAATCTGAAAGTGCCGGCCAACGCTTTTTTTAGTATATTCTGTTAGAGCTTGCCCGTCTGAGCATTTATTACTGTGGCACCAAAGTTGGAAATTACAGGACATTTCATTTGTTTTGTTGAATCTGAATTCCTATTTTCAACAGAATGTATGAAAATTCAGATTTTCGAATTCAAATAATATCAACTACAATGGTCCTACAGGTATGGTGCCGCAGTAAAAAAATATTCACACGGGCAATCTCTAACAGAATATACAAAAAAGAGTTGGCACTTTCATTTTTGGACCAAAATGGATGATGGCCTTCAATACACATTGACTCAAATCACTTACAGTTCCGTCTCTCTTCAGCAATGTCTACTATCTCGCTTCTACTTATGACTGGAGTCTTCACTTCCTTGTCGCACTCAATTGGCTCATTCACAATGTTGTATAATAATAATTTCAATGAATTTTCAGCGTCTATCAACCCTTCACTGTTTGGTTCTATATCCTGGCATGAAAGGCTTTTTTATTTACGTTATGCACAAGAAGTTCTATCCCTTTAATTATACGTTGTACTGTATTAGTCCTGTGTACTGCTTAGTGTACTGTACACAATTTTTTTTTATACCACTAACGTGGCAAACAACCATACTGCCCGCCTGATGGTAAGCGGTTACCGCAGCCTATGGACGCTTGCAACACCTGGGGTATCACTCGCGCGTTGCCGACCCTTCAAAAATCTCTTCACACCCTTCATGAAGAACCCCATGCTGTAATCCTTTGGGAAAACCTCGGCGGGGAGTTCATTCAACAGTTTAATTGTGCGCGGGAGGAAGCTCTTTTGGAACCGCGCAGTTCGGGACCATTTTGGTTCCAGTGTGTGGGGATGAATACCCCGCCGGAAAAAAGAAAATTATGTTCAGTACATTAGCGCGAGCATGATTAATTTGCGACAACGTTTTCGCATCGCCTTCGACTATTTTTGTATTGGAAAATACGCAGCGCTGCGGCGGTGAAAAGTGGAACTAAAAATTAGTATGACATTTCGCGAGTTACGTTTTCGAATACGTAGTTGAAAAATGTTCCTGCTACCGGCACTGTTCACAAGTATTATGGAGGGAAGTGAGCGACCCGTATTGTGTTGTGTACACCGGTTTGTGTGCTTGGAACACTGCATTGAGTCCTTTTTTAACACCACTAAGGTGGCACACAAGCATACAGCCCACCTGATGGTAAGCAGTCACCGTAGCCTATAGCCGCTAGCAATACCAGGTATATCACAAACGGGTTGCCAACCATGTTGTTGATGAGGACTCACTGAGCTAGCAGCATTACTACTAGCGCAGCGTATCCTCGTGGAACACCGGTAACCTTACTTACCACAGAAACACAACACTACATCAAGTAGTGTTATTTCAGTGCGGTCTTCTGTAAGGCGGAGGTACAGTCCCCAGTCGGGCGGCTCCAATTTAAATGGGTTAAATCTCAAATCACCCTACCTATTAACGTTTTCGTATCACAGCGCCATCTGGCCCCTAACAAAGCAAAGCTTGTACTATGGGAACCAGCAGCTGATATAACACATATACTTTTTTTTTGTTAATACATACCAAACACCCAGACAGATGAATAATAATAATATCTACCCAGTTAATTCCAGAATAATCGAATGCATACCTTCAGAGTTGTTATCAAACATGTCGCAAGTTTCAATATTTCCATGAATTCATTCGCCCCTATAACTTCCTTTGACTTCAGTTTATCTAAAAAAAAATTAACAAGTTAAACAGACAAAAACATACAATGCGAATATATGCCATACAATGCCTGTGAGTGGAAAAACTGGCTAAGGTCCAACTTTCAAGATCAACTTGCCAAAGTACTCAATGATGGAAAGGTAAAGAGTACTCGGAACCGGCGGGCGTGTATGAAGAGATTGATGAATGTAGAAGAAGCAAATAGTGTGCAACTTTCTAGTGAAATGTCGCTCTATACTCTCTGCCTACCCTGTGAGGGACTTGGCGTGATGATATGTATATGATCCAAGATATTTTCGCGGCTTCGCTTGGTAGTGAATGTGTCTAACACATGTACCTATGATGTTAGAACCGACTATTTTCATGGATTTTAATTTAAAAATGACGCATTTTCATACAAACTTTCATCCCCTATGGTCTATTTTACCCCCATAGCGGTGGAATTTTCAAAACTCCTGATATGTGTATTTTAATTTTTAACTGAAAGACCAAATTCCAATTTTCATGCGTTTAACTTCAAAAATGAAGGATTTTCATACAAACTTTCATCCCCTATTTTACCTCCTTAGGGGTGGTATTTCCTAAAAACCCTTCCCTAGTGTAAACCTACGTCATAAAAGGTATCTACTGTCAAAATTTCAAGTTTCTAACCCCAGCCGTTTAGACTGCGTTGACTTTTTATGATTCTGCTATTTGACACAAAATGAATGAATTGCAATTCATATTTAGCGGACCATTTTACGAATCTCCATAGAAAACTGTCAAAACGATGAATTGCGGAATATGAATCGTTCACGAATCATATTGTGAATTGTCCTTAAGTGACTATTTTGTGATTTCTAACGTCAATCATATTAGGATCATGTTATGATTCATCCAATGTGGCCTTTTTAGACCTGCTGCTTTCATATATAGGTACAGATAGAGTACCAACCTTTTTCGCTGTAACTGGATAGCAACGATGATAGCTTGTTGGTTATACTCCTTATAGTCGGTTGGTTGAAAGTATCTTTCAGTATTTCGATGGCCTTAGTCATGTGCCAAGGCGGTGGTAGATTGTAACCCCGCGCTGGTTTCTGAAACAATTAAAACGTACTTAACAATATGATAATATCTTGTACTTAGTAAACTTAAATGTTCCCACTAATATTGGAGCCGCCCGACTGGGGACTGTACCTCCACCATACAGAAGACCGCAGACAAATAACACTACTTTGATGTAGTGTTGTTTCTGCTGAGAGTAAGGTTGCCAGTACCAGTGCTCCACGAGGATACGCTGCGCTTGTAGTAATGCTGCTAGCACAGTGAGTCCTCATAAACAACAGGTTTGGCAACTCGTTAGTGATATCCCTGGTATTGCTAGCGGCTATAGGCTACGGTGACTGCTTACAATCAGGTGGGCCGTATGCTTGTATGCTTAGTGGGATAAAAAAAGGTGATACCAAGTTCACCGGGTCAAGTAGTGTTATATATGAAGATAATAATAATAACCTGTAATAATAATAACTCCGAGATAGAGTCCTCCATGATTTGTGTAAGAGTGCACATCCATTCGTCCATTCTAGCAGTTAATTTAATCTCCATAGCCCGATCTTTGATACGATAACTTGTATTGTTTGCATTTTTCAAGATTTCTTCAAGATCATTTCGATTTTGGAACGACGATGATTTTTCATTTTGAATCTGGAATGAGTTTGCTTTTTCATTTTGAATCTGGAATACCGCCGCCTTTTCATTTTGTATCTGGAATAGCGGTGCTTTTTCATTTTGAATCTGGAATGACGTTGCCTTATCATTTTGAACATGGAATGTTTTCTTTATTGGAACAAATTCCTCATTATTTTTCCCAACTCTATAATCCAGATAATTTTCACACTGGTATTTAGATTTTTGCTCTGGAATATTTTCAACATCAACTACCTTATTAGTAATAGGTCTTAGTACTGGTTCACTGTCTTTAATCTTCAAATTTTGTATAATGCGATCGATTTCAGATGTACTTTCTATAGTATCACCATCATTTATTTGGGGCGTTATATTTAACGATACATCATCAAAATGTATAGGAGAAGTCGTGGAATCTTTTGTGTTTCTTTTTTCTCTTCCTGAGCAGTCGGTCAAGCCAGTTTGAAAGCAATCTACGATCGGTACTATTCTTTCAAGAGACGAAAGGCTACAATTGTTTGGATTTTGCAAAAAAAGGTTTTCATGCACGTCATTGTGTATTTGGACATTGATGTTTTTAAATGGGAATGTGATTTCATTTTTTGATATGTCCACGATCTCATGTAGTTGGTAGGTAGGCAGCCCTTTTGATTCAGCTTTGGTACGTAGCGTAGGATCACTTGTGATTAGAACCTGGAATGAATTATTTTTTAATTATACTGTGTGTCTTCCATTTTACCTTATTATCTGGTAGTCTGTGTGCTTGCTAAACTAATATAACAAAGAGAAAAGATTTGTATTTTTGTTTTAAAAGAAATAACAGCTTTTTACTAAACGCATATGAAAATAAATACGATAATAATAACAAAATACTATTATTCAGTTTGTATGTTTGTTCCGGGTAATATTCAAAACGGCTGCACCGATTCGAACAAGATTTTCACTGGCAGATAGCTGATTTTACTGGGCGTAACTTAGGTTACACATATATGTGTAAAATAATTAGTGTCCCGCGCAAAAAAAAAACCAATGAAATTGTATGCAAATTTAATTCTACCCGTACAAATTCGCGGGCACATCATCATTCTCCTGCCCTTATCCCCTATAATATGGGGTCGGCGCAATATGTATTTCTCTACCTTCTCTATCAGCCGTCATCTCTGTATTCACTTCCTTTCTGGCCATGTCATCTTTCAATCAAACCATCCATCTTTTATTAGGTTACCTCGACCCCTGTACCGTCCACATTCATACATAAAACCTTTCTTACCACGTTATCTTCATTCCTCCGCATTACATTCGCGGGCACAAATAGTATTAAATAAATCCATACCACATGGTATTTATGAGTGTCCGTCGCCTCTAAGCAGCAATGAATAATGTTGTCTGCTAGGAAAATACCGCTGGTTTCCTCTGTAGGTGTCGGTTGTACTGAAAGTTACAGAGAACCGTAATTTCATTATTGGCTACTAGCGACTCACCCTCATTCATAAAATCCGTTGCGTAGTTTTAAAGATCTTAGCATACATAGGGACATACAGACAGCGTGAAGCGACTATTTAGTGATATTTTTATTTATTTAGTGGTTTATTTGCTTGAACATAAGTGAGTAAAGGGATGACAGTGACATATTTTAGTTCCATCGCATTCTACCATTGGTTGGTTTTTTTATTTTTTTTTATTTATACTACTAGGTGGCACAAAAGCATACGGCCCACCTGATGGTAAGTAGTCACCGTAGCCTATAGCCGCTAGCAATACCAGTGGTATCACTAACGGGGTGCCAACTATGTTGTTGATGAGGTCTCCCTGTGCTAGCAGCAATACCACTAGCCCAGCGTATCCTCGTGGAGCACTGGCAACGTTACTTACCGCAGAAACACAACACTACATCAAGTAGTGTTATTTCACTGCGGTCTTCTGTAAGGCGGAGGTACAGTCCCCAGTCGAGCGGCTCCAATTTAAATGGGATAACCCACGGGAAAACTCAAATCGCCCTACCTCTCTTAAAATATATAGGTATCATGCACATGTTGAAAAGAATTCTTTGATTGAATATACAGTACAGAGCCGTTATTAGCTTACCAACGATATGTGCCGGGGGGCTAGCGAGTAGTCTGGCCAACTGTCGCGCAACTAAGACATTCTGTCGCCCGCCACAGTCGCCCAAACAAGTCGCTTCTATCTCCCAACGGATAGCGTGCGGAATTAGCAGCTTGCATTTCTCATCTACATACAGAAGAAATTACCGTTTTTTATAGCGAAAATGGCAAAACATACCACTCTCTTGGTGGTAAGCAGTTACCGTAGTCGGTGACCAATTTGAACTAGAACTATCTATTTATTTATTACGCACAAAAACCAGAACACAATTTTATAAAAACAAGTACAAAGTAAAATGGTAAAAATCTGATCTGGATTGTGTTCCACAGTACCGAAACTATTTTAAATTAAATTTAAATTTTAAAATATTTAATAACAAAAAAAATAAACTATAACAGTAGGGCGAGCATGAATAATTTGCGACAACGTTTTCTTATCGCTTCGACTATTTTTGTATTGAATAATGACCAGCGCTGCGGCGGTGAAAAGTGGAACTAAAAATGTATGACAATTTTGACATTTCGCGAGTTACGTTTTCGTTTACGTAGTCGAAAAATGTTCCTGCTACCGGCACAGAACTAAAACTATAACTTAGGATGATAATGATGAATGAAGGATATTTTTAATGATTCTAAGTATTTGAGATATTTTTAAGGTTTTTAGTTTAAGATTTAGTTTTTAATTGAAATAAATATTTTCTTCATTTTGAGATATTCTGGTTCAAATATGTCAAGTTCAGTGGTAATTTTAGCCAAGTCGTTGTAGTATCGGCCATTCTAACTATTGGATTGAAATATGAGATATTATTTTTGTGTACCTGTAAGGCGAAAAGATTTTAGAAGACTTTTTTGAAGACATTAGACCTATCAAACCCAACCGGCTGCACTCCACTTTAGTGAACCCAAAAACTAACAAGAAGAAATTATTATTATCTTATGTACAGCCTTTACGGCTTGTACATAGATATTGTGATGTACAAAATCGCTAAAGTAAACTAATTTGACAGGACTAAAAAAGTCTTGCTATCCCTTTCTCATGTGCGGGGTTAAATAAGGATTACAATACCTTTAGTCCTGTCAAGTTAATTTATTTTTATGATTTTGTTCAACAGATTCAGCACGAATATATCACTTGCCCCTTGTAACGAATTCCTCGATGAATTCAAAATTTTCTAGCAACACTTTTGCATCAGCCACTAAGTACCAGCACTCTTCATCAGCCACCTGCGATATGCTCTCCTGATTTGCCGCATCTAGATTATTCTGTGTCGTAACCTGAAAAAACAGACACACACACACAGGTGCATTACTATTGCCTTACTGAGAGTATCTAAGAAGAAACTATGAAAAAAGGTAGGGCGAAATGGGATCTCCCGTGGGATTTCCCATTAAAATTGGAAAGAAAGAATATTTAAAGGAAAGTTCCGCTACGTTACTTAGTCTTATAATAAGGTAGATTTATGTTTCTACGAACTTGTTAAAAAAATTTGGAGCCGCCCGATTGGGACTGTACCTCAACCTTACAGAAGACTGCAATCAAATAACACAACTTGATGTAGTGTTGTGTTTCTGCGGTGAGGTTGCCAGTGCTTCACGAGGATACGCTGGGCTAGTAGTAAACACAGTGAGTCGTCATCAACAACATGGTTGGCTACGCGTTAGTGATACCCCTGGTATTGCAAGCGGCTATAGGCTGCGGTGACTGCTTACCATCAGGTGGGTCGTATGCTTGTGTGCCACCTTAGTGGTATATTAAAAAAATGCGTTAGCTTTTTAGGGTTTTGTAACTAAGGGTGACCAACAGAATCCTATTACTAAGACTTCGCTGTCCGTCCGTTCGCTTCGCACGGGCTTAATTATACATTTTACATATACATACATCAGAAATCACTCTGTCTATTAGTGAAAACCGCATTAAAATCCGTTGCGTTGTTGAAAAGATCCAAGCGTACAGACAGCCGGTAGCGACCTTTATTGAACTATTACTGTAAATGTAGTTTTTATTTATTAATTTATAAGCCCCACCGTTAGGTTAGGCATCAAAAAATGTATTTAAGACTCATTTGAGTTCCCCTCCACGGAAATCTTTAGTAAAAGGCGAAAGATTTATACGTTTTGAAGGGAAACCAGAGTGACGACACATTGTAAGGCATGAGACAGTATGGATTCGCGGAGACTCTCAACAGCGCGATATAATTTTGCAATGTTATGAAATAGCGACATCTAGCGGCAATATTGAATAAACTAACGTAACCTCTAAAATTTACTGAAATCGTTTATCAAGAAATCATGACATGTTTCCTACAAAATGTTTATTTGAACTGTATAATATTAACTAATCTTGAGTTTGAAATAATATATATTACTACTAGCGGCCCGCCCCGGCTTCGCACGGGTAGACATTTATCAAATATTGTGTCTACCCGTGCGAAGCCGGGGCGGTAAGCTAATTTAATATATAGCCTATGTTATTCAGTGATAATTTAGCTTTCAAACGGTGAAAGATTTTTTGAAATCGGTCCAGTAGTTTCGGAGCCTTTTCAATACAAACCCACAAAAATACAAATCTTTCCTCTTTATAATATTATATAGTGTAGATTGATGGTGATCTAAATATATAAAAAATAATACACATTTCCCTTGGACACGGCATTACGCGTGAACGGCTGGACCGAATCCGTTAAATCTTTTTTTGTATGGTGATCGTTTTATCGTGAGGGTTATTTAAAAAAAAGGATTAAATGAAAGGTCCTTTTCTAATATGTATTTGACATAATATGAATTCATAGCAAAGACAGGACAACTTATGTCGGGACCTCTAGGGTCAGGACCTTGTTAGGACAGTGTAATTATAACCAACTTCAGGTCAAAGACCTAGGATTTTCGCTACGCTTCTATATCTATGCTTCAGGTCCATATGTTTACTTGGCACCTAAGTTGTATATACATAGGTTTTTGTAAATAAATATTGAATTACCTGATTGTCATCATCGGGAGAAACTCCATTGCTATTGCCATGATCATCCCCTAAACAGAATTTTACTCTTTTCTTGGTTTTTCCAAGTGTATTCTCATTGGTATTTTTAACTGAAATAAAAAAAAACATTAGTAATAATTGGGCAAGCATTGGGATAGACAGTTGTGGAAGAAATTGAGGGAAATCTTTGCCCAGCAATGGGCAAACATAGTATATAAGAAAAACTATTTTAATCCAATACATACTTCAAAAAATTAATTGGACATCACACAACACCATTCTAGTCTTCAAATAAACAAAACTAATACCTGGCTTATCTGACTTAAAGGTTATGGTACCCAAGCCATAAAACTTAAAAAAGACTGAAACGTTCTGTCAAGTGGAGGAGATATTACCATATTGGAAAAAAACAGTGTATTTGTGCAACTTAAAAAAAGAGATTATTCCATATTGAGTATCTTAATGTCTTCATAGGGTATAAACTTTGAAAACTTGAAGGGATAATGAAATTTCAGAGTAAATTAATAGGCTAGCTGCAATATCCCAAGGGAGAAAGTACAGCTTGGGGTTCCATCAAGGCTGTGAATAAATTGGCGCAGGATCGGCGACGCGCGTGTGTTACCCCTAGTGTTACAACAACCATAGGATTTGGTGACCGCTTACCTTTGACACTTTACTGGTATAAGAACAACTTTACTACTTAATCCATAAATTGGTAGTGTCTAAACTTAAGAATGGATGTATGGGTATGTTGGTTGCTCAATCACGTAAAAACGGCTACACAGATTTGTTCGAAATTTGATACATGTATAGCTAATAACCTGGATTATATATAGGATACTTGTTAACCCAAGATTTTTTATCATGGGAAAATGTTAGGTTCCTCTGGAATTTTCAACACAACACGGACTAGTCGCGAGAAAAGGCTAGTTTATAATATTAGTAGGATCCTAGAAGATTTGCCCACAAGCTATGAACATCTGATTTCTACTATTCTACACACATCTACATAAATAATCACCACTTACCCACATTCATTGGTTGATCAACTATCTTCCTTCTTTTAGCAACTAGCAAGAATCTTAAATCATCACTCTCCAAATCACAAGCATTCTGTTCATGATTCAGAGCCACCTTTTGGCTGTCTACCATTGTTAAATTGGTAGGTTGATTTTTACATGCCATTGGTTGATCTTTATGTGAATTTACAGGTAAATCTTTCTGACCATAGGCCAAGGATGTGTTTGGAGTGCAGTTAGGTGTTGATAGGGCACCTGATTTCGATTTTAGTTGGAGTAAAGGCTTTTTAATCAAATTTTTGGCAGAACTTTCTGGAAATGGATTGATTCTGAATGTTTTAACTTCTTTTGTAAAATTTATTTCTGGATTAAATATTTTAATTGCTGGTTCTTTATATGGCATTGTGTTTGGTTTTTCAGATTCAAAGTTACCGAAAACTTTGAGGTAATTATTTTCAGAACTTTTTTGATACTGTGATGTGAAATGTTTAAACGGTCTCACATTGTTTGATGGTACATTCAAACTAAAGTCTGTAGTATTCTGGATTTCAGAGTCAACTTTTAACAATTTAATCCCATCTATGTTATCAGTTTTAGTCTCTACTTTTCTTTTTAAATTTCCAAACTTAATTTCTGATTCAGATATCTCTTTTTTGGGTGTTGAGGTATCATAAAACTTAATATACATATGCCCATTCATGGTTTTATTCTCTTCATTAACACCTATGATGGGTGGTTGGTATTTGCCAAATCTTTTGCACAAAGGTTGGTCACATGTATGGATCAATGTTACCCTTTCTTGTTCCAAATGTCTAGTCTGAGTTACTTGATCCGAGGTTGATTTTTTTACTTCAGGAGTCACTATCATTGGAATTGATGCCCAAACAAGGTTACTCATATCTGGATCGGAAATATATTTAGGGAAAACTGCTTGGCCAAATGCTTGCTCTTTAGGAATATTTGGCAAATGTGCATTAGAAACTGTCTTAGTGATTTGACCAAACATTTGTGATTGGGGTATGTTTGGCAAATGGACATTGGAAACTGGTTTAGAGGTTTGGCCAAATGTATATGGTTGGGGGACGCTTGGCAAATGCACAATGGCATCTGGCTTAGTGATTTGGCCAAATGTATGTGGTTGGGGGCCATTTGGAAAATGTACATTGGCAACTGGCTTAGTGATTTGGCCAAATGTGTACGGTTGTGGGATATTTGGCAAATGTACATTGGCAACTGGCTTAGTGATTTGGCCAAATGTGTACGGTTGTGGGATATTTGGCAAATGTACATTGGCAACTGGCTTAGTGATTTGGCCAAATGTATGTGGTTGGGGGCCATTTGGCAAATGTACATTGGCAACCGTCATTGTTTGGCTAACTTTACAGTTGCTACTGTTGTTCAAGTCAGGAGGAGGCAGGTTAGGTTCTGGATAGCTATGGAATTTGTCAGCTACATTCTCAATGTTGCTGGCATTTTTTATGTTTTTTATCTGAAAATATAAACAATAAAATGGCATTTTTTTACAATCTTACAAACAGATTCCTATTGGTTTGATATCTTATTGAAATCATAATTCATACTTTTTATTTATATTATTTTATTTTTTCCTACCAAATTATTAATCTAAGTGAGTAACAGTCTATTTTGTCTAAGTACTGAGTACTAGATAATAGGTAAGGGGTTATTTATGATTTAAAAACAGCTACAGATTTGAAAATAAACTTAGCTACATGTACTTCATAGGACTTTATTTATTGATCTAATCAATTAAAAGGGTACCTATTGTATAGAATATGGAATAAAGAGGCTAGAGAGCCAGCGAACTCCGAAAGGGAGTATAGATAATCTGTGACAGAACGAAGATTTTTTTTGAAATTCCAGCTTACAAAATAACTGAATTTTTCAGTCATTATTTACATTTATACAGAATAAAGGATATAGGTACTAACCTCAGCAACATTTGAGCTCCACGCTTTTTCTCCAGTAACACCATTGAAGAAATAAAACTTGCCGGGAAAACTTTTAGATGGACATAATACCCAGCCGTTGTTGATGTTATTCTCTTTGGATTCATTTGATTTACTGTTATATGGATCCATTTTTACAATTGCGATCTACTTAAGACTTCTACAATTCCCAAAATAAAATAATTAACTTAGAAATAGTCACACAAGACAATTTAGATTTACCACCTATATAAAATTACATACAGTACCTACCTACTCAAAAGTTTGCTGACACCCGCGAAATGTGAACTTCTCAAACAACATAGAGCTAGATAGATACAAAAAAAGTCTCTTTCGAACCTATGGCAATCAATTCTCTTCAAGTCTATTTTACAACTAACGAGTTTTAGAGAATAATTATCAGGATCAGGAGTTTTTGGCGGGAATCAGGCGTAGCGGTTGAGATTTTTTCCAGTGTCTCGTAAATTGTGTTAAAGTGATATATTTTTGGTGTCGTTATGTGGAGTAAAGTTTAATTAGTGACAATGTAACTTTTGGGTTACGTGATTTATAATTTTGGTCAATAGGTTACCTTTGAAACCTTTGGCATGTTACAAACTGCTACCACGGCATTAGCAGCATTGTCTCTAGAAACTCCAATAAGTCATAAAAGCGATTAATTATGAAACTTGAAAATTCTCAAACACTACACTGGCAAAAATAGTCCCTAACAAGGATTGATTGCCAAAGTTAGGAAAAAGAAGAATAATTATCAAATTTACCATTTTCAGTGTTTGTGACATTAAAATGACCAGTGTCATGCATTCTAATATGTATGCAATTTCTGGCATGTTTCTGTAAATCATTTTAGATACTAGTAAATATCTAGATAGCCCTTAGGAGAATTTACCTATGTACCAAGTATGTATGAAATTGTTACCTGTATTTATATTTGACTAGCGGCCCGCCCCGGCTTCGCACGGGTAGACATTCGTTTCGGAGCATAGACATTTATCAAATATTTTGTCTACCCGTGCGAAGCTGGGGCGGGCAGCTGGTATAATATATAGCATATGTTACTCAGTGATCATTTAGCTTTCTAACGGTGAAAGAATGTTTGAAATCGGTCCAGTAGTTTCGGAGCCTATTCAATACAAACCCACAAAAATACATATCTTCCCTCTTCATAATATTAGTGTAGATGTAGATGTAGATAAAAAAAATGTTGCCAGCTTACGGATATCGTTCATTTTATAGGGAAAATGTGATATAAATTAATATAATAAATAAAAATACGTTTATCTATGAATATTTATTTCTATAATCTTAAAGCTGCCGTGTGAGCAAAGTTTTAAACTTAAATTAGGAACGATCACAACTACAAACTACCCCGCTTAAACTATAACATCCCTTTCATTGCTTTGCATCGATAAAGTAAATATCACAAACATATTAAGAAATGTGTTTATTCAATTTAATAATATGAGGTCTGTTTAAAAATTGCACTAACTATTTGAGTACATACAAGGCGTAGTTTACTTAGGTCAATACAAATAATTATTACTACTAAGTTTACCAAATTGTACCTTATAATATGCCCACTTGCCCAGGTTTAATTAATTCACTTTTTTTACTAGACAATGAGAAGAATCTTCCCCACCCTCCAATGGATCAAATCCTCCAATAGAACAAATCTCATCAGAGTAAATTTGTATTTTTTCTCTATGGCGACACTGTTCATAAATGTAGAGTACACCTACAGTACAGTATACCTGGAATTGGGAATATTAATGTTTTGTTATTTCGAATTTTTGGTTAATGGCAAAATTCATGTACCCCTACATGAATTTTCTTAGTGTAATAAGAGAGGATAATAAAATGGCAAAGTGACCATGCTCTCATTAAAGATAGGAAACCTTGATAACATCAGAAAATGATCCCAGCCTTTAGGGACTGTGAATGTCACTATAAATGATATCGTTTCCAAAAGCCAAGGTTTTTTACGTCGTCATGTATTTTTGCTGTAGAAATTAAGTATAATCACAATGTACAATCACAATATTTTGTCCAAAAATACTAATATTATACCAAGTTTATAATGTTAATACAAGATTCATGGCTTTTAAACCCCATTGAATATGCAATTGAAATAGGTAATTAGACATTTTGTGGCCTAATAACCAAATTCACACGCATCCCAACCTATGACTAAGACTTTAGAGGGTGAGACCACTTGGTCTTACCTTAATCTCCGGTCCATACAAAATCTCCTATGGTACCATATTAATGTCTTTGAAGTCGTAAATTCGAATTCAGCATGTTATATTATTCAGTCTTTTTATAATTAAATGTACATATATTATCCGCCACATTTGTATTCTCTTGCACAAGCCATATCTTTTATTATTCAGTTACAAAAACTTTTTATCTTAATTTTTTTATGTAACATAAAACTAGTGTACAAAAGCCACCCACATTAGCTAACTAGAAATTTTTAAAAACACTTCTTTCTCATATGACAGTATAGTGTTCTTCGCCAAATTATTCACGTTTTTGCTTTTCAAACGCAAAAAGGATTTGAGACTTTTCTTTCTTAACTTAACCACTGGAATGTGCTTGGTTACGAAATACAGACCCAGGAGAATACACAAACTTAAAATTACTATTGTTGCAGGTGGTAGGATGCGTATAATAAAGAATATAGTCCATTTGATGTACGAAGGGAGACCTTCTTGGTTCTGAAATAGAGAAAACAAGTGGGTAAATTTTGTATAAGCTTTTATTCGGTCTTAAAGGTCTTTCATTTGATACCCATATTACAAAGGATACTGTGGAAATGATAAATCAACATTTTTGTGATGTTCGCCATACATGATTATAAATGGTGGCATTTAGTTTTTTTTATATACCACTAAGGTGGCACAAAAGCATACGGCCCATCTGATGGTAAGCAGTCACCGTAGCTTATAGCCACTAGCAATACTAAGGGTATCACTAACAGGTTGCCAACCATGTTGTTGTTGAGGACTCACTGTGCTAGCAGCCTATCCTCTAAGCCCAGCGTATCCTCGTGGAGCACTGGCAACCTAACTTACCACAGAAACACAACACTACATCAAGTAGCATTACTTCAATAGTGCATTATTAAGGGAACCAAACGTGTGTGCCGAATTTCAGCTCAATCAGTCAGCTCGTGACTTCAGCTAAAGCAACTTGGCCAAAATGTCGAGGTAAATAAGTAAATGAATATCGCATATTAGATCGGTTTGATATTATTTGTCTTGATTACTCAATACTTACATATTCAGCCCAAAACAGCGGGATTATTTGGTTGGACAATCTATGGTACTGTGCCGGGAAGTGAGACAGATCGTGTATCCTAAGATTACTCTGCATCCGGGCTACTGATCGGAATGGCGTGCCAGTCAGCTGTGGGAGAATGTTAGTTAAATTTATGTTTATACCACTTAATCGTTATGACGGGTCTAATTATATTTTTCATTTAAACTAAACTATTTAAATGAAATACAATTTTGTGTAATTTACACCATAATCTTGTTTTTCATATAATGCGATGGTAAAAATAATGATTCAAGTGTTCAGTACCCAGTATTAAGAAAGGTAGCTTACCGGTTCAACAATAGCATAAGAATTATGCTTATATCTATCTGGTTGCAATCCTGTTACGTAGTAATCTTTTTTCGGACTTCCTGTGTAGAAATGCGGATAGGATACTACCATTGGGAAATCTGGAACAAAGATGGTCGGAAAACGATATTAGTTTTACTTGTAAATCTTGTAATATAATTTGGGTAGGCTATGTCAATTGCCACGTTACTTTGTGAAATTCCAATTTATCTTATATTTAAAGACTACTGTAACCGCTTACCATTAGGCGGTCCGTATGCTTGTTTGCCACCTAAAAATACAACTTTTTTATGATATTTCCTATATTTTGCTCAGTTCTGTACGACGACAATAATTTAAACGGGATAAAACGAATATATATATTTTGTATTTATGTGTATATAATATTCCCTGTAAGCCTATTTTCTATATAAGTATAATAAAAATATTTTTCTCACCAAAATAACACTTTGACCCATCGCTAATACCATCAACCAGACTGGGTTCTGTATCGTAGCAGTCCGTACCATTCTTCACCCTATCGAACACGTTCTCAGACAAGTTATACCTATAAACTGGTACGTTGTCAACAGTTAGTGCACCTGAAATCAAAATAAAATACCATGATCATATACAATTGAATGAACCTCATACAAACCAAGGATTAAAATAATATATAAACTTTTTTTGTCATTAATGGCACAATACATTTATTTTTTATGATCTGCGTCATATTCTGCTTTCACCTTTTTAAAATTAATTTTTCAGACATATCGATTAATTATGGGTAATTTTTATTTACAATGTGGCAATAATTTTACGGGGTAAGAGTAGACTGTAGATTTAGCGGGAATCAGACGGAGCAGTTGTGATTTTTTCCTGTGTCTCGTAAATTGTGTTATAGTGGTTTTTAGTTTGTAGGTATTTCCGGCCCGGTTTCAATGTGTGCAGTAAAGTTACCTTTAGCGATTTATAGGAACATTGAAAAAATAATATTGCTTTTGGGTGAATTGATTTATCATTTTGGTCAATAGGTTCCCTCTGACCTGTCGTGGATTGTTTCCAGACACTTCAAAAAGCATTACAATGTACGACACAACACTAGACATTGTAATGCAACAAAATGTTCATTAAGTAAGACACACGATAATTTTATAGTTCTCAGCGCGCTACACATGTTCAGTTTTAACCGTACAGTCGAACTGTGCAGTTAAACTGACGCCCCTCGTGTCTTCACACCTTCAGTTTTAACTGTGCAGTTATAACTGACGCCCCTAGTGTCAAACAGAACTGATAACTGCACAGTTTTGCCTAAGCACGCTACACACGTTCAGTTTTAACTGTACAGTTCTATGTAAGATCGTCAGTTCAACTGCACAGTTGTCAGCTTTGCTTACACACCTTCAGTTTTAACTGCACAGTTCGACTGTTCAGTTAAAACTGAACGTGTAGCGCGCTTTACACTCGACACTGGCACAAATAGTCCTTGAAGTGGATTGATTGCCATAGTTAGAATGAAGAAGAAAAGATTGACTTTATTGGCGGGAATCTTTTTCTTGAACGTTACTTTGCATTACTAACAGTTGTGTATTTTATTCAGTGTGCTTCATGTAGGCATAGTTGTGACATATTTAGAAGTGATATTGAGAATATTGAAATTGGCGCTCGGGTTGAGTGATACCTTAGTGATACTTCGATGTTATTATACTTTAAGTAAGTAAAAAGAGAACAATTAAGTTAAAACTCAATGCTCTCTTTTTTTATACACTTTGCCTACCCCAGAAGGTGTGCTCGGTGTAACAAGAGTGTAACATTATGTTTGTATGTATGAAGTAAATGGTCAAGTATTACGTCTTGTAATTGTATGGAAATCTACACTATCTACAGGGATTATTACAATGCACTCACTGTCGAAGTATAGTGGCATCAGTTTGCAGACAGTCTTGCGCCAGTATAGAAGCACATCTTGCTTGGTCAACCGTTGCTGGTACATCACACCTTCAGTCGAACCGAATATGCGGTCTGGACACTTCTGGAAAACAATTACAATACATTTATTTTACACTAATAAATTTATGACAACCATTTTGAATATTTAGTACCTATTTATTTGTATGCAGCATATTGGTGCCAATTATGTTGTACAAAATTACTAAACTAAACTAATTTGACAGTTCTAAAGGTACTATCCTTATTTATCCCCGCACATGAGAAAGGGATAGCAAGACTTTAAGAACTGTCAAATTAGTTTAGTAATTTTGTACAACAGAATTAGCACTATTATCTACTTAGATATACTACTTATACATATGTATATTAATTAGTACAAAGGAAGACTAAACTACAATTGTTTTCTATTTTATTATTATTCAATTATATTCTATTTTAATGTTAAAATTATTGAGATTTGATTTCAATTGTTTAGTTAGACGTACAAATTTATATATAACATAAGATTTTTTTGTAATTAGATTTATTTTATTGTAATCGAAATTGGATCCTGTGACTAGACCTAATATATGAGCCCAGGACTTGATAGCTGGAACCGCCATTTGTTTGATCTTTGGTCTAGTCTAGTCTAGTGGTTGGTAAGCCTTCCAGATGAACTTCCAGGTTTATTTATGCCAGGGAAATCATTGGTGATTTGTTTTTAAGCCGCGCGTTGGTCAGCTCCAAATTTTTGGTACCTCATCCTATTTTCTGACAGGGGCTTACAAGGAACCCAGAGATCGTTTATCTTCACCTACCACTAAACGTAATGGCTATGTACTCTGTACCTACCACGTGACATTGGCGGAATAGCTGTATTAAAAGCTTGTCGCCATAAACTTAAAGAAGAAGAAGATAATATTAAATACTCAGGAGTATACTCACATCAGCGTTGTATCCAGGCAACTGTGGGTTACCGCTAAACCTGTCTATCTGGAAAAACTCCCTGTGCCCCCACCTTTGACCGATCTTCACTGTCATCTCATCAGCGAAATCAGCGTAGATCTGGAATAACCAAAATACGTAGTATGTAAAATAAAAAAGTTTTCGAAAATCCTAAAAGTGTGTGTGTAAACAGGAAAATATCAAAAAGAAACCAGAGGTAGGGCGTCGGCGTGTACCTTCCTGTAACGCAAGCATGAATAATTTGCGACAACGTTTTCGTATCGCCTTCGACTATTTTTGTATTGCAAATGAACAGCGCTGCGGCGGTGAAAAGTGGAACTAAAAATTAGTACTTATGACAAATTTTGACATTTCGCGAGTTACGTTTTCGCTTACGTAGCCAAAAATTGATCCTTCTACCGGCTACCGGCACTGTTTCTTCCACTGCCACTGCTAATTCTACTGCTTTTTACCCGACTCCCCAAGAAGCCGAGATATTTTATTCTAGTGTGCGTAGGTATACCTATACGTATATACGCAGGGTAGACTAATCTTTATTAAACACAATATATTCAAAAAGTTATGTCTATCCTAAAAGAAGTGTCATTGAGACATCTCGTTAACACTTATTTTTGCTACAATGTAGGATTTGTGACTGCAATCAATAGCATAGTTATTTAAGATTACATTAAAAAAAACAATAACATATTAGGGTACTTTGTGATTTATCAATTTGATAGGAAGTTAAGATCTTGGCCTTGCACGGTTCTGCCACTCACAACAGGATTATGTGGTCTAGTCTAATGTGTGTAGCTGCCTAAAGCGTGCCACACATGTTCAGTTTTAACTGTACAGTCGAAGTTAAAACTGAAGGTGTGTAGGCAAAACTGACAACTGTGCAGTTCTGAACGTGTGTAAACACTAGGGGCGTCAGTTATACCTGCACAGTTCGACTGTAGATACAGTTAAAACTGAACGTGTGTAGCCCGCTTAATAGTCACTCACCCTGGCCAGCATTCCCATATTGTTAACGGGCACGAGTCCCGGCACTAAGGTCTTGGATATATCCAGAACCGGATCCCGGAAATCCCATAAGTACTCTTGTATCGTCCTTTTGACGAACATCTCACTACTGTGAGTGGATGCTAGTAGGGTGAAGCCGGTGCGGACGAAGTAATTTGCGTTATGGAGGTACGAAGCTATACCCTGTAATAAAAAAAAAGAATGGTAGGATAAATTGGGATCTCCCGTGGGTTTCCCATTAAAATTAGAGCCGCCAGACTGGGGACTGTACCTCCACCTTACAGAAGCTCGCAGTCAAATAACACTTCTTTGATATAGTGTTGTGTTTCGGCGGTGAGTAAGGTTGCCAGTTGCTATACGCTGAGCTATTAGTAATGCTGCTAGAATAGTGAGTCCTCATCAAAAACAGGGTTGGCAACTCGTTAGTGATATCCCTGGTATTGCTAGCGGCTATAAGCTACGGTGACCGCTTACCATCAGGTGGGCCGTAAGCTTGTCTGCCACCTAAGTGGAAAAAATTAAACAAAAAACAGGCCACTAAGTTTCCAGGTAAGCAAGCTACGGTCCACGTAATGACAAGGTCTTCGTAGCGCATAGATAATTTGCAGTAAGGAATCCTACTTCATCCCATATGTTGCCAAGTACTAGCTAGTGATTCTCGCCAACACAAATGGCGACGCGCTAGTCATGCCGTGGTAATGGTATTGCAAGCGTCAAGTGCAATAGGGAGCGCTTACTATCAGTTGGGCCGTATGCTTGCTCACCTTCGTAGTAAGATAAAAATAAATGTATGATTATAGTCTTTGACGCTTATAAATGCTGCTCTAAACACGAAAATGATCATGATACTTACAAGTACAGCCAGATTGGCGACAATGAGCGTAGAGTTGAGGTCTATGGTGTTTTCCTCAGGCAAGTAGATGGGGAACCGCTGGGCAGTGTACGTCATGGTATCGTTATCGTTGAAGCTTATGTTGTAATGCAGTAACTTCTCCCTGAAAAAATAAAATATTGACTTAGGTCAAAATCAAATCAAAATCAAATATCAATTATTCAGTTTAGGCCCTAATAAGGCACTTATGAAGGTCTAAATTACCGCTGGTTCGGAAAAAAAGCCACCTGAGAAGAACCGGCAACAAACTCAGTGCTCTGTCTTTTTTTTTCCATGTAACAATTATGATATAACAATTTGTAGGTAGGTCGGTATGTGGGTCAGTGAAGGAAGTTGAGGAAGGCCAAGGTTTTGTTTTTATACGAGTAAGGTGGCACACAAGCATACGGCCCACCTGATGGTAAGCAGTCACCGTAGCCTATAGCCGCTAGCAATACCAGGGGTATCACTAACGGGTTGTCAACTATGTTGTTGATGAGGACTCACTGCTAGCAGCATTGCTACTAGCCCAGCGTTTCCTCGTGGAGCACTGGCAACCTTACTTACCGCAGAAACAACATTACATCAAGTAGTGTTATTTGACTGCGGTCTTCTGTAAGGCGGTCCCTAGTCGGGCGGCTCCA
Source organism: Falcaria lacertinaria (assembly GCA_951449985.1). NCBI lineage: Eukaryota > Metazoa > Arthropoda > Insecta > Lepidoptera > Drepanidae > Falcaria > Falcaria lacertinaria. The sequence continues at coordinate 2,508,375 of OX602137.1, read as the reverse complement.
ATTTAAATGGGATAACCCACGGTAAATCCCAAATCGCCCTACCTCTCTTAAAGGTAACTATCTACTTCAAGTTAGAAAAGTACTCAATGATTGAAAGGTACAGAGTACTGAGAAACGGTGGGCACGTAGGAAGAGATAGATGAAAGTGTGAAATGGCGCTCTAGTCTACCTACCCCGAAAGGGACTTTGTGCTATGTGTGTATAATTGTTTGTAGATGTCGACGGAAGATAACAAGAACCGCAAATTTATACATTTCCTAGAATTTCCTAGGAAATTCAAATCAACCTTTGTAGGATTCTAAACGAGAGATTAATTGTATTAATTTACGTTCACCGTTTGTAACATTGTAGTCCGACATGGCCGTGATAGGCAGGAACGTTGGTTGTTTTTTTTGTTCGGTAAGTTTATTAATTTGCGAAAATGTGGGCGTACATTAATACAATTAATCTCTCGTTTAGAATCCTACGAAGGTTGATAAATTTCCTAGGAAATTTATAAATTTGCGGTTCTTGTTATCTTCCGGTGACATAGATATAGAGATAGAGACGGCGCCATCTACTTAATAACAGTAATAATACCTAAGGCAAAAATCTACTTTGAATAGGATTTGCGAAAATCCTCAGTGGGTCCAGAAAAAATATAACGGCCGAAAGTCAAGTCATTCGAGCTCGAGCATATTATATAGTTTTAAAGATTTTGTTGTGAGGTAGTGAGTGTATTTTGTTGTGAGGTAGTGAATGTATATAGTTGTGAGGTAGTGAGTGTATATAGTTGTGAGGTAGTGAGTGTATATAGTTGTGAGGTAGTGAGTGTATTTAGTTGTGACGTAGTGAGTGTATTAAGTTGTGAGGTAGTGAGTGTATATAGTTGTGAGGTAGTGAGTGTATTAAGTTGTGAGGTAGTGAGTGTATTAAGTTGTGAGGTAGTGAGTGTATATAGTTGTGAGGTAGTGAGTGTATTTCGCAAATATATAGATCTCGTTTGACAAGCATTGGTTACTAAAACCTCAGCTAAAACCTAATTCCTAGTACTTAATGTAGGAACGGCAACGCACGAGTGATATCCCTGGTGTTGCAAGCGTCCGTAGGCTACGGTAACCGCTTACCATCAGGCGGGCCGTATGCTTATTTGCCACTTGAATTGTATAAATGTAGATAACCCTGACGATATCATAACATGACCTAGGTTAACCAAGTAATACTGTTAAGAATTAAGAAATCCGATTTCCTGAAACAAATTGTAGTTTTTACTCATATCAAGGTTAATGTACCAAAAAAATGTATCTTCGCAAGAAATAACGCCTTCAGTAGAAAAATAAATGCATTCATTTTTATAAACGCGGAAATATGGACAATACCTATTTACTCCTAAATGATTCTAAAAATTTTTTTAGCAACGCTTACTGCACGGAACGTACTATTAATTTTGATCATTCTAGATAACCTTGTATTGTAGCTAAAGCGATGCGATGCGGATAAGATGCGAAGCGATTTAAATCTGCAGAGTGACAGGTTCGACCCGACTTATTCAAATTCAAATATTATTTATTCACTCCCACATAAATAGAAGAAACAAATACTTGTATCTTAATTAGGTTGGTACATTTGTCTGTAGGAGTCAGGAGCCCAAGCTAGGTTTCCCTGTGTCTCCTGGCTCCCCCCTCTTGGAGTAAATAATATTATATTACTATATTATTATTACTTAATACTATAGCTGTACCGGTTTTAACTTCGTACTCCAGAATTAATTTGGTTCACAATTTCATAGGCTTTAATTGTTTTGCGCAGAGCCCTAAAATAAAAGTAGCCTCAGTAACGTCTTGCAACATCAGCTATCTGCAAAGTCCCCCTTAAAGCGGTCCAACCGTTTCGGAGAGTAGCCGGAAGTGCCGAACAAATAAACAGACAGAACAGGGAGACAAAAACATTACAAATCGTGTTTTTTTTATAACTTCCGTATCATCACCAATTAGGCACCTATCATTATATATTTATTAGTCATACCACGTGTTATTCATTGTAATTGAAGCTGAAAACCAAAAAAAAACAATGCTGAGAATAGGAATAATCCTTTACGGTTTAATATAGTGATAAAGTTTCGCCTCATATTTTAGCGATTGACTATTTACCTAATCTTAACTGGTGGGTAATAAAAAAAAATAGATTAGGCAACTGTATCTCTAATTTACTGACTTAATTTATATACCATCGCATCATTATAGCAAAGCTCATTTAAAGCCTCCGCGCCGCTACACAACATACCTTACTAAAATGATTACATCCAACTCTAACCATAAAACCCATTGACCTTAGAGCCGCGTCACATAAATGCATGACGTCACTCGCACAGTTATTTGTTTACAAACACAACACTCGGAGATAAAGAGTTGGATTAATATTCTGTACGTAAAGTTGTACAATGCATAATACTAGCACGTATTCACAGCATCCGTTATAAGTACATATATACTTACAAGCAGGTACCGAAACATAAATCTAAGTATGTGCTAAGGTTAAACTGTAACACAAAATAATGCCGTTCAAAATACATGTACTTTTATAAAATGATGACTGAAGGACTTGTATCTATGTCATGAAATATTTCTCAAAAAAATCGGGCTTCTGCCCCCCACTTGCGGGTGACATCTTCAGTATTGGAAATATTGTTGTTTGTCAGCGCTTATTACAGACTGGCTGTATTTCCAATGTCACGCCACGCCATCCCTCTGGGGTCCCTAAGGGGTTGGTGAGCTATGAGATCAGATCAGGCAATAGCTGCTTCTGGCCGACGTTATTTGAGTTCCCAAGAGAGTATTAGTGATCAGAGAAGTTATCAACAATACATAACTAACGAACAATAAAGGATATGTGGTGAGCGATGTTTATTTTTTTAAGATTTGATACTAGTCTCAGTATTATATCTGAGAGTATTGCAATTTACGAGAAAATTCTCATAGCGCGATAGAAGTAAGTGGCGCGCGCCATCTATCGCAAAGTTATCTACACTAATATTATAAAGAGGAAAGATTTGTATTTTTGTGGGTTTGTAATGAATAGGCTCCGAAACTACTGGACCGATTTCAAAAATTCTTTCACCGTTAGAAAGCTAAATTATCACTGAGTAACATAGGCTATATATTATACTAGCTGCCCGCCCCAGCTTCGCTCGGGTGGACAAAATATTTGATAAATGTCTATGCTCCGAAACTAATGTCTACCCGTGCGAAGCCAGGGCGGGCCGCTAGTACAGCATTAAGTCAGTTACATTGATGTTGATGTTGTTCCATTACATGTAGAGAGGAGGTCGCTACATCTATACTAATGTAGCGACCTCACGGCTACATAAACCAACGTTAGAAATCGACTAACTAGCAGGACAACATTCAACGAATGACGTCACAACCCTGCCACGCGCTAGCGAAGTTTTCTACGCAATTCAACATATATACAAGTTTCCGACTAGAACAGTCGGAGCCGCGGTTCCCCAGGCACAACACCCGCCTGGCTGGAAGATCTTCCCTTTACGGTGGCTGAGCATGATCACCTCGCTCGCCCCACACTAATATCCGACAGAGTAGATAATATACACATATTATGAAAAGAAAATACATGTATTTTTGTTTGTTTAAATGAATAAACCCAAAAACCAGTCGACTCTTAGTGGACAGATTTAAAAACAACTTTTACTAGTAGAATGCTACATTATCACTGAGTAATAGACGATATTGCTACGCGGGCAAAGTCGCGATGAAAAAGTTAGTATAATCGTAAAATAAGAGTAGTATATTATCTACTCTGAGGTAAGAGTAAACAGCCCTCAAATATGACCATGCCATCTTGACCGTAGATATTTTGACGTATGATTGCGGATGTTACTACGTACGTTGACAAGCAAACAATGCTTACGAGTGTTTAGCCTCAGAGTAGATGTTTAGCTATGACACCAGTTCGTACGCAGTATAAACATTTTGAACTTTCTTTTTTAATATCATGTGCTGGAATAACACTTTTAAACATTAAATCTAACGAGAGTGCGGAATTACTCTTCATAGGGGGCATTTTTTTCAAACCGGTGGTAAAGTAAGACATTCATAATATTTCAGAGTAGATAATATACTACGTACAAAATTATGTACCCTCTGATAAGACGAATGTATTACCTAAGAGACGGCGGACACACCATCTGTCACGTTGGCACCAAATATTATTCGGTGGAAAATGGTTGTTTTTTTGCCTACCTCTTCGGGGACCCTTGTGGGTAGGCGTGGAGATGTATTTATTTCGAACGTCGCCATTAAAGCTATGTAGATAAACCAACTTACAAGTACACAATGGGTCCTATTTCCTGTACATTCAGCTTCTCATCTAGACCCTGGAGAAACCTGTCGTGGTTGGTAATGTTGAACACGTAGACGCGCAGGCGCACCTCATCTGGCGGGTCTGCCCACCACTCGTAAGGGGGGAAACCTGGAAAAAAAGTGACAGCCTGATTTTTTTTCTACCTCGCACTAGCCAGTGCTTTAGTGTGAATTGTGAGTAACCAGACACATGGCATATTTGTTTTTTAAGCTTCATTATTTGGCTTAATTATTTAGCAAGGGCACAACAGAATCTCCCGTTAGAAATAGAAGCTTAAAACAATTTAATAATTATAAAAAATCAACGAGGTTAGCAAGCAAGCGTACGGGCCGCCTAATAGTAAACGGTTACCGAAGCCGCAATTGTGTGCTGAAATGCAATACGAGGCAGCATTAGAGCGTTGCTCACCATATTACTAAGAGGACGTACAAGGATAGCAGTTTATGGTTTTATCATATTTTATTGATTAATTTGTCTTCTAACTTTCGGAAATCTTCTTCATCTCTTACCTTTTGTTAATACAAATCTGAGCAGATCTACTAAATCTTTGGTGCTGATTCGATAAAGACCTCGGACGGGTGATAATAATTTGTTAATTTTGCTTATATTAGACTAAAGGCTTATAGCAATTCTTCTAAGATTTAACAAATTTGCATCGATATGTTAGCGTGTGAATTTTAACATAAAATGTCTAAGATCTCTGAAGGTGCATACTATAGTATGCACCTTCAGAGATCTTAGACATTCGGTCAATACCAACGTTTGTCAATATGTTTTTTATACCACTAATGTGGTACACAAGCATACGGCCCACCTGATGGTAAGCAGTCACCGTAGCCTATAGCCGCTAGCACTACTGCCAACCATGTTGTTGATGAGGACTCACTGTGCTAGCATAATTACTACTAGCCCAGCGTATCCTCGTGGAGCACTGGCAACCTTACTTACCGCAGAAACACAACACTACATCAAGTAGTTTTTTCACTACGTCTTCCGTAAGGTGGAGGTACAGTCCACAGTCGGGTGCCTCCAATTTAAATGGGAAAATCCACGGGAAATCCCAAACCGCCCTACCTCTGTGCATCGAACGCTTCCCAGTGGCAGGGCCAGATTCGGACTTCTCGAGGCCCTGGTCAAGAAAGGAATGGGAGCCCCTAATTAATAATAATAATAATATAAATAAATTTAATTTCCCTAATATTATCCTAACGGTAGGTGTCTGGCCTCTACAATAGGCTGCGCCTGTCTCGTGGAGGAGGAGTTTATAAACTCTTCCTCATATTGGTAACTTATAAATACGTTACCAATACATTTTAGGTAGGTACGAAAACTACAACATATTAAAAACAATTTACAATATTCACAATTTACAAGTTGGAGGAATAGGAGGATTTTTTTAATTCATATTTTGACAACGGCCATCTGCTTTTTGAGTTATGTGCCCTGCCAGTTTATGATTAAAAATATAATGGAATAAATATAATTACAATCAATTTATTTAAATAAATTTTGATTTATTAGCATTTATAAATTAAAATGCATTCAAAGGATTTTTCTTTAAATATATAATTTATTTGAAGAATATAAATTTTTAATCGACCCGTTCTTTGGCTGTCCGTAACTTTGGTTCTTCTTAATCGCCATCAACATCAACAACAACGCCATCATCGTCCGTATCTCAAAACGTACCAGGCCTGTACCAATGACTTTTTCTAAGCTTTATTACAGTGAATAATCACAACACAAGCTTAAAAAGAGAGGTATGGCGAATAGGGATCTCCCGTGGGTTTTCCTATTAAAATTGGAGCCGCCCAGCTGAGGACTGTACCTGCACCTTATAGGACCGTATGCTTGTGTGCCAGCTTAGTGGTATTAAAATTCCGTTGTGGCCGGGATGTAACCCAATGTGGTAATCGCTGATTACGCGATTTTTACACAAAGCGACTGCCACCTGACCTTTGCATCAAATTTTAGAGGAAATCCGTTAAACCTTTATTCTTGACTGCATGATATACACAAAAGACCTGGTGGCCTTGTGATATGAAGCGTTGTCTGTTATTCCAGCTAAGCAAATTCGAATTGCTGTTACACCAATGAGTTTTTCTTACTTAAGTGCACCGATTTGTCACACCATGAGTTTTATGGTGAAGGAAAACATCGTGAGGAAACCTGCATACGTCTGAGAAGAAATTCAAGGACGTATGTAGAGCCTAAGAGACGACGAACTCACCATCTGTTACGTTGGCACAAAATTATCCTCGGTGGCAAGTGGATGTCGTAACACCCGTGCCTAAGTCTTCGGGGACCCTTGTGGGAAGGCGTAAAGATATAATATTATACAAACAACATTCTAACCAACCTGGTCGCATATTTAGCTTTTCCCACAACATGGCGTCCTGCGGAGTAAATATGAAACCGCCGATAGACAGGAATATGAAGAACACGCCCCACAAACACTGGCCAAGTGGATCTGGAACAAATTCAAAATGTAACTGCTAGATGGCGTTGCGGTGCTCATTCCTACATCGCGCTATTGGAGTTTTCTCGCGATTATCCATAACTAGAAATGGTTTATAACATTCGATTGATAAAGTAAACAGAGTTTCTTGCCGGTTCCCTCAGGTGGTTTTTTCCTAATCAGCTGTAACGTTGAAGTACACGAGTGTCTTACTAGCGCCTAAACTGTTTTTTTTACATTTTGAACTACCGCAACGACTTGAACTTAATAAATAAATATTTAAAGTGAAAAAGAAAAATGCAATAAAACTTCTTTGTGAAATATACAATGCCTCTAATTTAAGATTTATTTATCTTTAGCTGAATATAACTTATTTTATATTTATTTATGACACAACCTCTTTTGAGTTATTACAATGAAGCACGTCTAAAGCTCAAAAAACCAATTATTTCTTACATTACTATTCTGTAGTCTGTAGCAAATGAATCTTTATTAACTGAAGTAAAATCCTTGAAATTTAATTTAAACTGAGTTGGATTTTGAATCACATAGAGGAAATATTACCGGCTATTGCAAAAATGTCAAGGGCATCTGTAAGCTGGAAGATCTTCGTTTTTTTTAAACCTTATTAACTTGTATATAAAATTAAGCAATGGTGGCCGTGTGATTACAGTATCTGCATGCCATACAAATAAGATCTAACTTCACTTAAAATTAACAAAACTACTTCATAAATGATTAGTTTTTTCCTCGCCATTTCGCCCGCGTACAAATATCTACTATATAAAAATAAGTCGGGTTTTCCTTCCTGACGCTATAACTCCAGAACTCACGAACCGATTTCCACGGTTTTGCATTCGTTGGAAAGGTCTCGGGCTCCGTGAGGTTTATAGCAAAGAAAATTCTACCCGTGCGAAGCCGGGGCGGGCCGCTAGTCATATATATAGCTTATGTAACTCACTACTCAGTGATAATATACCATTCAACTGGTGAAAGTTCCTTATTTTCCATATCGGTCCTGCACTTTTTGATTCATTACAGACAAAAATTTAAATATTATCGCTTTATAATATTATTAGCTTTTACGCCGCCACTTCGCCCGCGTATCAATATAAAACATAGCCTATGTTACTCAGTGATGATATAGCATTCTGTGAGTGAAATATTTTCTTAATCGGTCCTGTAATTTTTGAATTTATTCATTACATAAAATATACAAATCATTCCACTTTATAATATTAGTGAAGATTATATTATATTGATGAAACCAATAATAAACCTACTACATTTCGGTAAAGACGAGTCGTCGTGCTTTACTTTGGACAGGAGGCACAAATTATTTTCAGAACCCATAAGTCGCACAGTATCGCGTGCTCACTCTCCTGTCGCTCGCACTCTCGCAGCTCTCAACGCCCTCTTTGGAGTCCAACCCTGATTGTGACGTGTTCGCGGATGAATGGCAGATGATAATGTCGGCTTGGAGTATTGCGTGAGAGGAGTATGACTGTGGTTTAATTGTTAATTAGTATAATTGGCTTGAGGCCGTTCTAATTAAAAAAAAGTTATGAAGTTGGCAGATAGAGAATATCATGGACGTCAATGGAGATCGCGTATTCAAAAACATAACTCCCAAAATGTCTAAATTTTCTTACGAATTTTAAGATCCACTTATCGCCGGTGCAACGCTCTTCATTTTCCCATACAAAATAGTCGAAAGCGATACGAATACGTAGCCAAAAGTTCTTACTAAGTTACAGGACCTCTATGCATCAAGCCAAACGTTTAGTCGATTCATCCAACACTGGTGACAAATCTTTAACGTATTGATAATTAAAATTCCGTTTGTATACAGATGTGACCTCACAAGACAGATGTGTTGAGATTTATAAAGTATAGATGCGCCGTATTTTAATATTATTGAATTATGTTGATTTTATTGCGTAATTTACCACAAAGCAGGCGTGTTGTATTATCATTTCTTAACAATGTTATCTGAATATAAACACGGATATCGTAGCATAGGTTGTACGCCCACTTGACATGGAGAATCAATAAAATTAGTTAAAACAGATGAAAATATTATCTATATAACTTAACCTACCTTTTTTATATTTATAGATAAAAGATCTGATCCAAACTAGAATCATGCGGGAGCGTGCTAAGAATTCTGGCAGCATTGCCACGCTGGATAGCAATGCTGATTCTCAAAATGAGATGTTTTTTTTATTACCACTATGGTGGCACACAAGCATACGCCCTACCTCTCTTTTTAAAAGCATGGTGTGATTAATCACTGTACTTAATGCTCAGACGGACAAGTTCTAACAAAATATACAAAAACAATGCGTTGGCCGGCACTTTCATTTGGACCAAATCTCTATTAAGCATGGATGATGTGATGTTCTTTGACGATTATTGTTGAAGATTTCGGAAAAAAATTGCAGCGTAGTGCGCAGTGCGAATTAAAGTTGACGAACAAGCGATCTCACACAAACGCGGCTCCACTCGTCAAAAACATAATGTAACCTACATGCCTGAATTGTTCGAGTGAAGTCGGGTCACTAGTTAGTTATTGGTGTCGATTCTGTTGTTCAAAATTACTAATTTGACAGGTCTAAAAGTCTTGCTATCCTATCCCTTTCTCATGTGCGGGGTTGAATAAGGATGGCAATATATTTAGACTTGTCAAATTAGTTTAGTAATTTTGCACAACAGAATTGGCACCACTTATAAACAAACCTTTTCTGTGTAAACAGACCTTTAAGTACTTACAAAATCTTATGAAATTTCAATCTATGGTCGAATTCCTACCTATCGTGTTTCTACGTAGCTTAAATATGTGTGTATTTAAAACACTCATCAGATACTTGAATAAAAGACTTCCTAATCTTATTACATCATTGTTTAAAACGAGCCAAATAATTAATTAACATAACTATTTTATTGGAAACGTGATTGGTAGGCTCGTCACCTTGTTCCCTGGAGATTTAACGGAATGGAATATTTAAATGTCAGACAATGAACGCAATAAAATTGAGTTAGTTAGCTAGTTTGTTGTGTTTGTTTGTTTGTTTGTTTGTTTGTTTCCAAAAACTATTATAATATTATTAATAGGATTTATTTCAATGGCCCTATACTTAAAATCTGTTGCTAATTGAACAAAATATAAAGGAACACGAGCAACAAACAAAATGTATAATGTCTCGTAATGAATTAATGGAATTGATGACCAATCTCTTTAAATTAAAAGCCATATCAAAAATATGCCTACACAGAAATCAGTGGCTAAGTGGAACTTTATCATTGTATAAATTGGGTGAAGCCAGTGGGTGCACGGGTCACGACTCAAAATATAAAAAAATAGACAGACAGTGGTGCCAATTCTGTTGTTCAAAATTACTAAACTTAACTAATTTGACAGCTCTAAAAATATTGCCATCCTTATTAAGCCCCACACATGAGAAAGAGATAGCAAGACTTTTAAACCTGTCAAATTAGTTAAGTTTAGTAATTTTGAACAACAGTATCGACACCAGTGTTGCGTTTCTGCGGTAAGTAAGGTTGCTGGTGCCCTACGAGGATACACTGCGCTAGTAGTAATGCTACTAGCATAGTGAGTGAGTCCTCATCAACAACAGGGTTGGCAACTAGTTAGTGATACCCCTGGTATTGCTAGCGGCTATAGGCTACGGTGACTGCTAACTATCGTGGGCCGTATGCTTGTGCGCCACCTTAGTGGTATAAAAAATAGCCACATCGAGTTAGATCTAGTGCGTACCGATCAATGTTTAGAATAAGGACAGCGCATGTCCGTGATAATGATATCATTTTAGGTATATATCATATTTCTCAAGCTATTATTGTCAGATTGTAGTTCGTTGGACCGATATTACTTTTCTCTCGTAGTATGAGGTCATTTACTTACTCAGTAGATAAGTGGGTAAACGAACTATAAGAATCAATTAATTAATTAAACAGTGCGTCCGCTAACAAGCTATCTATAATTCTACACTAATATTATAAAGAGGAAAGGTTTGTATTTTGTATGTATTGAATAGGCTCCGAAACTACGGGACCGATTTCAAAAATTCTTTCACCGTTAGAAAGCTACATCATCACTGAGTAACATAGGCTATATATTATACTAGCTTCCCGCCCCGGCTTCGCTCGGGTAGACAAAATATTTGATAAATGTCTATAGGCTCCGAAACAAGTGGACCGATTTCAAAAAATCTTTCACCGTTAGAAAGCTACACTGATTAACATAGGCTAGCTGTCCACCCCGGCTTTGCACGGGTAGACAAAATATTTGATATAAATGTCTACCCGTGCGAAGCCGGGGCGGGCCGCTAGTTTACGTATATTATTGAATAGAGTATCACACTATAATAACAGAGTATGAAATTAGCTACTGAAGTTTTGGTGTAAAGTTAATGTAACTAGTCTATTTATAATACACATTAAAAATTAAAAACTTATAAAGACACTAGCGGCCCGCACGGGTAGATATTTATCAAATATTTTGTCTAACCGTGCGAAGCCGGGGCGGGCAGCTAGTATAATTTATAGTCTATGTTACTCAGTGATAATTTAGCTTTCTAACGATGAAAGATTTTTTGAAATCGGCCCAATAGTTTCAGAGCCTATTCAATACAAACATACACATATGTAAATACATAAACAAAAATCTTTCCTCTTTAAAATATTGGTATAGACTAGAAATTAAGAGCGCAGTCTAGTTCCGAAATCGATGTTGCCGATTTTTGCCTCTTCAAAGCCCTGTGCACCAAACCACGCCCGTAAATCAATTTATGAACCCTACTCTAGTTGCTGTACGAACGGTCATGTATAAAAAAAATACGAGTTTTTTAGCAAATGAGTCACATTCGTGGCGACCAGTTGACCGCCCTACATAATTTCCAGTAGATATTATTATTTTTGGAGCCTTAACAGAATAAACATTTATAATATTGTGCTGTTTGGTTGTGGGCGATACACCGTGCCGATCCCAAATGAATTGGGATAAGGGCAGCAGAATGGTCGTCGGTGATATAATCTGTTTCGAGATGTTGAGTCGTACGAGGACATTTGACATCTGTGATCTGCCGCACCTGCGCACGCGCTAATTCATTGAAGGAAACGCGCCGTTATGATTATTTATTAGTTTTAAATCACATTGAAACGGCTATTTGAAGTGGAGTAGGTAACGACTTGAGGGCTCGCCGGATGGTAACCGGTCACCGTAGCTTTTAGAGTACAAACGTTTACAATATCACTAACGCTTTGCCAACCCTACTATGTCTAATTTTTGGCATGAAGATGAAAATTAATATTTCACATCTCGACGTTATAAGTAAGTAATGCGTTTTAGAATACAAAGAGTTTGGAGCTATTTTAACCCCGACCTGACAAAAGGTCAAAGGAGATAGATGAATAGCAAAACCTCACTGTCACATAATATGTCAATGTCAAATATAGTCTGTTTTATCTATGCTTTAAAACTATAACTCTATATTTTTGATTAGTTAAGTCTCTTTTAAGAAAATCTACAAGGGCTAACAATGGCTGCCCATACGGCGCCTTCGAAGCAAGACCTGTGCCTGCTGTCCAGGCATTTCAAAGTAAACTAGCCAATAATGTCAGCATCTAATCTTTGATTATATCATCTAATTAATCAATCAGTGTACATAACATATCGATCAGTAATAAAAGTCGTTGATTCAAATTGCATTCTCATTCAACACGCACAAAGGAGGTAGATAAATAGAAAATATTTAGTTTCAACAGCAGTTAATTTCATACTTATTATTTTTGTAAGCCTCGTTAATTGCGACGGTCACCTATCTAAGCACTGACCGTGATCGTCTTACTTCTTCTTCTTCTACCTAAGTATGGCAATCAATCCCTTCAGGGACTATTTTTGCCAGTGTCGAGTGTTAGAGAATTTTCATGTTGCAAAATTTCTCGTGTTTGCCGCATTAAAATGCCTAGTGTCATGCATTCTAACGCCCAATGGAGTTTCTGGAGACAACCCACGGCAGTAGCAGATCGTAACACGCCTTTAGATTAGAGGTAACCAATTGACCAAAATGATAAATCACTTAACCCAAAAGTCGTATTATGGCATTATTTCCAATGCTCCTATAAATCAGTCACTAAATGAAACTTTACTGCACATATCGACACCAAAAATACACATTAAAGATCACTATAACACAATTTACGACACACTGGAAAAAATCTCAACCGCTCCGCCTGATTCCCGCCAAAAACTCCGTCTTACTTCAAATTATAACAACATCATGCCTCATTGTTACTGTAATAAAACTATTTTGTATTACGTATATAAGTGACGTCACGGGCCGGTCCCAACGGTAGATCAGCGTGGTTGTCCGTCATACACCAACCAACACATATCTCAGTATGTGAACGGTCGGAACTCAATGAGTTGAGTTGGGACCGTTTCATCACGACACTATGCTCTTCTTTTACAAATGTTTTCCTCTTTTATATGTTTGTGTTGTTATGAATAATAATAATAATAATAATAATAAACACGTTTATTGCTTTTTAAATACATTAAACATTAAAGTAATTAGAAAACATAATATTGCTGACTAAATTCTAATTTATAGCTAAATTAATGTGAAATAATTAAAAGCAAAGGGGCATGGCTCAGCTTCTGCTGCCCGGAATGTGAACTCCTGGTAGCGCTGATTTTCAGCCACTCCCATACCCTTCAGATGTTGTGTGGGAACATTGTAATGAGGGCCACGACCGTAAATTATATAAATGTAAATAGTAATTAAGAAGCAGGAATAATAATATAAATATAATCAGAATAAATGTGTTTTCTTTCTTTCTTTCTTTTCTATATTATCTACTCTGAGGTATTACCCATCGGTTTTCTGTCGTGTTGCTTTCGCAGTCTATCGTTGGCATGTTTCGGGACCACAAATAAAACAAGTCTATAGGAGTTGCGACCTGTGCACCCACTGCAGCAAGGCTGGAATTAATTTTGAAAATGTCGATAGGGTTTTACTCAAAAGGTCATCGCACATGGCATACCTTACTTAAAGTAAGTTCAATAACGGATACCCATCCAGTTATTAGCCTCGGTAGTAACCTTTCCCTTTATAATTTTCATACAGCAAGCAAGTCGCTTTGATTATATAGGCAAGTCGTTCAGTATTCGAGGTCAGCCGTCCATTCACTGGCCGCACATGCAGTTGCTTAACCGCCGCCGCATCGCATCAGACGCGAAAGCATAAACACATAAAATAACTAGTTATTTCTATCTTCTGTTATTATTTCGGTCAATGACATTTAAAAATATAAAAGAAATATAGAATATGCGTGATCTGTCATTTTGGACTCTTATTAGTTTTTTTTACGAAAAAAATAAAAAAATCTTACGAATAATCTTTTTTTTTCAAAAATAATAAGTAGTGGAGGCCACCCGCCATGCTAACGACCAGACCTCAAGGTAGCCCAAGTATTATATCGAATTCTGTTATCAATTTCATAGTTTAGTGTGAGGGCCCTAAGTTCCCCATTAGTCCAGTTCAATTGTCAACCGAACTACGGAAAATCGATTTAAAAATACAATTTCAGTGTGGACACTAAAAAAATTAAATTTTATGTGTCCAGTTAGTCTTAAAGATAATAAAAATCTTTATAGATAAGTTATTCCAAAAGTTTAAATATATTAAAAGACGAAAAGACACCATAGTTTTTTTCCTAAATAAAAAATATTTATGACTTTATAGCACCAGCTATTTGCTAGTGAAAGTTTCGTCAAAATCAGTCCAGTCGTTTCATAGGATTTTTTATAAGTACCATATTTAGTTTCCGGTGCTTTTAGTGAAAAGCAGTTATTTTGACAAAAGAAATTTCTACTCGAAGTCAAACTCAAAATCATCTTTATTTGACTAGACTTTACAAGTACTTTCAAGTCGTCAGAATCTACCACCGGATTCGGAAAGTCGTTTTTTGCTAAGAAGAATCCGGTAAGACACTCAGCAATTACTCTTTTCAAATAAATTACAAAAACATTTAAATTAATTTCTTACATGACAAGAATAAGTCACAAAAAGTTATTACATAAACAAGAATATTATGCTCATTTGTATAGATAAGGAATGAATTGGAAACCGCACTTTTAAAATGTCCCGAGCAAGTAAAATATAATTAGTTTCCCATGCAACACACGTAACAATTCCAGTTAGGTAGTAGGTCAGCCATTGTAGTGGTTGACGGATCACACCGTAGTCTATGACCGTGATGACCATATAGAGCGGGAGGAAGATGCTTTTTGGTCATCATTCGTCATTACGTCACGTGCTTCGTCACGGAGGTGTCATTGTGACATAATTTTGAAGTTACGCTTCTATTTTTAAATTGTGATCGTTGAGTTTTAGGTGAAAAGAAAAAAAAATTGAAAGTATTTCTTTCGATTTTTTTTGAGACTTATTCACCTTGTACACTTGTATTACATTCTTTCGCTACCTCCACTCCACACTCATCAATCTCTTCATACATGTCCGTCGGTTAACAATGTACACTCCTTACTTATCCTCACGCCGTGTCCCTTTCGGGGTTACAGAGAGTATAGAGCGACACTTCACTCTTGTCTCACACACCTTCGCTTCCTCCACACTCATCAATCTCTTCATACATGACCGTCAGACTTATCCTCACGCCGTGTCCCTTTCGGTGTTACAGAGAGTATAGAGCGCCACCCCGCTCTTGTCTCACACACCTTCGCTTCCTCCACACTCATCAATCTCTACATACATGTCCGTCGGTTAACAATGTACACTACTTACTTATCCTCACGCCATGTCCTTTTTGGAGCTACAGAGAGTATAGAGAGCCACATCTCTTTTCTTGGATATGTACATACCACCTCACCATTTCTTCCATGCTCTTTAGTTAGTGTATCATACAAACTCCATATGACGAACTTTTACGTAGTATATTATCTACTCTGAGATAGAACTGAACAGGTGTTTAAACGACATTAATGTTTATGTTTTATACCAATAGATGGCTCTGCTACATAAGCAATGGAAATGTAACACGCGCGGTAGAGATTCTCCGTTACCTAGGTATATTAACAAAGTGATTAAAAATCATTCAGCCAACCACAGCGATGAAACAGTACCATAAGTTTGGATTCACTGCGCTACTAACCAGACTGGTATGTCAGCCGTCATTTGACTTGAGTCACATGAAAAGTCAGAAAAATGATACATGAGTAAAGACAGAGCACTAAGTGTCTTACCGGTTCTTCTCAGGTGGCGTTTTATTCCAACCCGGTGGTCATTTAGACTTTTATAAGTGCCTTATTGGGGCCCAGACTGTAAACTGAATTTTGATTCAACATGTTTCCTATGCGTACCTATGTTAGCAAAGTCAATTTAAAGCCCCGTAGGGGTTGATTTTTGAGAACATGCGACTCGAGTAGCTGCATCAAAAATTTCTGCATTCAAAGATACAAAAACCTCAAGAATCTCCCCATTAAACTCTCACTTGAGTATTGCACTATGCTAGCATATCAAACCGTAAATTACACTCGATACTATTTCTTAATAACCACTCCAGGTTTACCTTTCGAAACATTTTGTTGCAATATACCTAGCTAACGCTCTTGTGTATCACGGAGTAAATTTATTACTGTTTATTTATATGAGAAAGGCTTGAAAAGTACTAAGAAACGTATTATTCTTTATGAGGTGTTCCCAAAGGAGTACAGCATGGATTTCTTCAAGAAGGATGTATATTTTTACAAGTATTACCCGACTACGGCGAAGCGAAAAGGGTTATGATTTTAGCAATCTATGTTTGTATTTGCGTATGTTCCTCCATAGCGCCTAAGCTATTCACCTGATTCTGATGAGCAAAGTGTCAATCGATTCGTTATTATAGCCCGGGTATCATAGGCTATATTTTAACCGACTTTAACAATAGGAGTAGTTATTTTACTTTGTAAACCAGATTTAATCAATTTAATTACTATTTACTTCTTCATGAGTATGTTTGTATGAATTGTGTTTTGTTTTTTTTTATACCGCTAAGGTGGCACACAAGCATACGGCCCACCTGATGGTAAGCAGTCACCTTAGCCTATAGCCGCTAGCAACACCGGGGGTATCACTAACTGGTTACCAACCATGTTGTCGATGAGGACTCACTATGCTAGTAGCTCACTATTACTACTAGCCCAGCGTATCCACGTGGGGCACCGGCAACCTTACCGCAGAAACACAACACTACATCAAGTAGTGTTATTTAACTGCGGTCTTCTGTAAGGTGGAGGTACAGTCCCCAGCCGGGCGGCTCCAATTTTAATGTGAAAACCCACGGGAAATCTCAAATCGCCCTACCACTCTTAAAACCTCTTATGTATAATAAATGGGTGAAACTCACTGCAACAAACCCGCTTCTTCCTCGTCTCATCATCTTGCAAGGTGCTGGCACAGCTCTTGGTCTGAAGGTCCTCGTGATTGGCAAATAAGCTGTTCAGAGACTCGACCGACTCCGTCGAGACTTGCGACGTGCTCGAAGAGTTTGAGTCTGACGGCAGGATCGTCTCGGAAGACATTGTCTTTGGTTTTCTAAGGAAGAGCATAAATAATCATTAATTTTAATACGTGAAGCGAAAATTGTGTACCCATTTGTACGAAATATGTGAGGATGGAGGAGGATGGAATTTAGCACAGTATTGTAGATGTCGTGCTGTGTTTCTGCGGTAAGTAAGGTTGCCAGTGCACCACGAGGATACGCTGGGCTAGTAGTAATGCTGCTAGCACAGTGAGTCCTCATCAACAGGGTTGGCAACCCGTTAGTGATACCCCTGGTATTTCTAGCGGCTATAGGCTACGGTGACTGCTTACCATCAGGTGAGCCGTGTGCTTGTGTGCCACGATAGTGGTATAAAAAAATTCCTTTATTTTTATCACTACATAGTATAAAAGAAAGTCGCATCCCGCTGTCTGTCTGTCCCAATATATGCTTAGATCTTTAAAACTACTAATTTATTTATTTAAGATAGGTACACCAACAATACAACATATTGTAACAATCTCTTACACATTGTTATAATTACATTTCTGATATGTGTATCATTTAGAGGCGTACACAACATTCGCTAAAGGGAAGATACCTAGTACACTGAACTTGTCTACTCTGAACAATCAATAGAGTGATTCAAGAGGAAGATTTATAATTATAAATTCAATTTTGTTTTGTAGGTATTTATCTTACATGGCTAACGCTGGCCGTGCGAAGCCGGGCCGGATTGACTTGGACGGACTTATTAGTATTTAGTAGACTACTCGTATTAGTAAATACGTATTAAAAGAACTGACATTGAACCTTTATCAACAAAGGTTTGAGTCCTTCGCATACCATAATCAATGAAGCAACAAATAAATAAGTATTGTTTCCTATCTTTGCAGCGTATTTATTGTTAACCATTTCACGTGTATATGAGATAACATTCAACAGCTAATGAGTTATAAATAAGAGGCTAATATACTTCAATCATTATCTATAGGGTGATAATTGTGGTAGAGTCATAGGCTAAGTTATAAATCCTGCTATATGTTTGTGAGTATGGATGGATAGATGTTTGTATCCCTTTCACGAAAAAGCTACTCAACGGGTTGGGAATGAAACACAGATAATTTATAACCTGGATTAACACATAGGATACTTTTTATCCCGGGAAAAAGTTTTTATCCCAGAAATATTAGGTTCTCTGAGATTCTAAGCTCAACGCGGACGTAGTCGCGGGCAGAAGCTAGTGCTGAATATGTTGGAAAATAGTTTTCTTGTCACAATTACATTGTTATATTTTTTCTAATTAAATGTAGCTTGAGTTACGCCTTGTAATATCAGCTAGCTGCCAGTGAAAGTCCCGTTCAAATCAGTCCAGCTATTTTACATGAGTTACATTACAATCAAACACACATTTTGACTTTTATCCCCTATCTTATCCCAGGGGAACCGTGCTGAATTTCGGTATAAAAAGTATCCTATTTTATAGCTCGTAGTATCAACTCATATCGTGCCAAGTTTCATTTAAATCTGTTCAGGTTCGGTGTGATGCGGTCAAAAAATAGTCAAACAAAAATAAAAATAATACAGATTTGGGCTCAGAACCGAAAATAAAGTCCCCTCCAAATATATTTATAATGTCCTCAATGTACAGAATTGGACCTGTTACAGTTTCAGTATAAGTATAGATTGTATTGGTTGCATAATAAAGGTAATAAAGATTGATCCGGATATAATTGATGGTAGATGTAGGGGTCAAGGGTTTTGTTATCGCTATCGTATATTACAACACGTGGAAATACAAGTATTATCCGCAATATATTATCTACTCTGCGGTATTATAATGGTGTCGAATCTGTGGTAAAAAAACACTAATCTAAACTTTTTTGACAGTTATAAAAAGTCTTGCTATCTCTTTCATATGTGCATGGTTAAATAAGGATGGCTATACTTTTAGTCCTGTCAAATTAGTTTAGTTTAATGATTTCGTGCAAAAGAATTAGCACTTAATTAACGAATTACTTAACATCACGCCAACTCTGTCACGGGGGCTAGACATAGTATAGACCGCCATTTTACTCTTGACTAGTAATGCTGCTAGCACAGTGAGTCCTCATGAACAACAGGGTTGGCAACTTGGCAACTCAATGGCTAGGGATATTTTAAATTAGAACTCCATTTATAGATATTATTATCTACAAATACATGGTAATGGCTGTTACTGTTAATTTCCACTGTTATCAATTGACAAACTAACTCGCAAATCGCAATACTATCGGGGTATCCCTAGCGGCTATAGACGGGATTACTTACCATCTGGTGGGCCGTATGCTTGTGTGCCACCATAGTGGTATAAAAAAAAATATGTTTGTTGTGCTGTTATGCATATGATTCAATTGTTAACAGTGGAAATTAACAGGCATTACCACGTATTTGTAGACAATAATATCCATAAATAGAATTCTCATGTAAAATATTGACGATAGCAGAAAACAGTGGTCATAAGATGTTCACACATGTATTTTTTTTTTACACTAAGTTGGCACACAAGCATACGGCCCATCTGATGGTAAGTAGTCACCGTAGCCTATAGCCGCTAGCAATACCAGGGGTATCACTACAGGGTGCCAACCATGTTGCTGATGAGGACTCACTGTGCTAGCAGCAATACTACTAGCCCAGCGTATCCTCATGGAGCACTGGCAACCTTACTTACCGCAGAAACACAACACTACATCAAGTAGTGTTATTTTACTGCTGTCTTCTGTAAGGCGGAGGTACAGTCCCCAGTCGGGCGGCTCCAATTTAAATGGGATAAAAAACATACTTAGAAAAACTCATTGGCACAGGCCGGGACTCGAGCCTGGGCCCATAAAATGACAGGCCTGTTGCTTCAACCACAAGGCCACCACGGAAATAATTTATAATATATATAATAATTAATAAGTCATTATGGAGTTTTTGGCGGGAATCAGGCGGAGCGGTTGAGATTTTTTCCAGTGTGTCGTAAATTGTGTTATAGTGATCTTTAATGTGTATTTTCGGTGTCGATATGTGCAGTAAAGTTTCATTTAGTGACTGATTTATAGGAGCATTGGAAATAATGCCATAATACGACTTTTGGGTTAAGTGATTTATCATTTTGGTCAATAGGTTACCTCTAATCCAAAGGCGTGTTACGATCTGCTACTGCCGTGGGTTGTCTCCAGAAACTCCTTTGGGCGTTAGAATGCATGACACTAGGCATTTTAATGCGGCAAACACGAGAAATTTTGCAACATGAAAATTCTCTAACACTCGACACTGGCAAAAATAGTCCCTGAAGGGATTGATTGCCATACTTAGGAAGAAGAAGAAGAAGAAGTCATTATGAGTAAGTAACATCTTGAGTAAATGAAATAATCAGTGTACATAGTTGTGTCTTAACATAATAAAATATATCCGGCATGTGATAACTGTACTCGGAACCATATCATGAGAGTAGTAGACTTTGTAGCGGCAATTAAATAAGCCAGAAGTAAATAATATTATCTCAGACCAACAAAATAGGAACCAAACAATAATATATCTTCATGCCTTCCTACAAGGGTCCCCGAAGAGGTAGGCAGAGCTACAACACCCACTTTCCACCGAAGATAATTTGGTGCCAACGTGACAGATGGTGAGTCCGTCGCCGTCTCTTAGACACTACATACGTCCTTGAATTTCTTCTCAGACGATGCTGGTGTATACAAAACTAGGAATATCTTCTTATATATAAAATTCTCATGTAGTTAAACTCCTCCGAAACGGCTTGACCGATTCTCATGAAATTTTGTGTGCATATTGGGTAGGTCTGAGAATCGGACAACATATATTTTTCATCAACCAAGAATTAAAAAAATATTTTTTGAAATCGGTCCAGTAGAGTCGGAGCATATAGACATTTATCAAATACCACCCGTGCGAAGCCGGGGCGGGCAGCTAGTTACAATATATATTTATGGTGATGAAAGATAACAGGGGTGCAAATGTGAGTGGAAGAAGAAACCATAGAAGGCCAGGTCCAACTTTCTAGATCAAATTACCAAAGCACTTAGTGATGGAAAGGTAAAGAGTACTCGGAACCGGCGGGCATGTATAAAGAGATTGATGAATGTAGAAGGAACAATAGAGGTGTGCAAGTCAAGAGTGAAATCTTCCCACCCTGTCAGGGATTTGACGTGATGTTAAGTATAATGTACGTAAATATTAGTAAAACATGTTCTCCACTATAATATGTATTTACCATTTTCAATAAATCCAAACTTTTCCAGTATAATGTAATGACCTATTTACACAAAAATACGCATTTTGAATAATCTCACGTGACTAGAGACAGGGGGTCGAGCCAAATCTCGCGACATCTCAACAACGGGGAGGTGGGGTCGAAAAATCGCTCACCTAATTACTGGATGACCAAGGGGTCAACGCCTTGAATCTTGCACACCTGGTAAATATGATTTGCATCTTAGATAAGTTTAAGGTTACGAAACGCGAGTAAAGTAACATGTACCGGGTCAGGTGTGTTTTAGTACTACCAGTGAGCGGGGCCTTGGACAGACTGCTGGCGTGCAGAATAAGGGCGGTGCACCATTAGCTAGGCTATACTTTCCTACGGCTAAGATAAGAAATGGCAGATGCCATTTTATTTAAATTATCTAGGTACATCTGCAGCCCGCCCGAGGAAGAATAACTTGCGTTAATTATTATCGACATTTTTTGTATGGGAAAATGAACAGCGCTACGGCGGTGAAAAGTGGACTAAAAATTCGTATGAACTTTTTGAGGGTTACGTTTTCAACGGGAAGTATCTAAAGGTTGAGCGTAGTATATTATCTACTCTGAGCTAAAGGTTTTGATTCCCTTGTGAAATCAAAAATCAAAAATCATTTATTCAGTTTAGGCCCTAATAAGGCACTTATGAAGGTCTAAATTACCACCGGTTCGGAAAAAAAGCCACCTGAGAAGAACCGGCAAGAAACTCAGTGCTCTGTCTTTTTTTTCATGTAACAATCATTATATAACAATTTGTAACAAAAATCTTCTAGACATTGATATGAAATTACAAATATCAAAATGAAAGCTACCAAGTTGGTTTTGTCATTGCTTTCATGAAATACATATTTTAAACTATTACAATTACCAGGATACTCAAAATATGCGAAACTTTGCGACATAAACGTTCATATCTTTCATGTTGACTTACAGGTTTGATATTATTACAGCTGAAAGAGACCGTAGACCCAAGTATTTCATTTTAATTTCAATTTGATAACTCCACGCGTTCTTGAGAAAAAAAACTTGTCCGACAGACAGACAGACAGATGGACAACAAAGTGATCCTATAAGGGTTCCTTTTGACTTTTAAGGTACGGAACCCTAAGTATATAGTTTTATTTAAAGCGAAATTGTTGAAAATATTTCTGAATCGCACTTTTGAGAGTTACCGACGAATAATGACGAATGATGATTTGAAGCTCGTCTACTTTTAACCTTACCTACAAGTGTGTATAGAACCCTCGGTGCGCGAATCCGACTCCCACTTGGCCGGTTTTGAAGCAGGTTAAAAACATACATTCCATCCGTCGGGAACATAAATTATGTGCAGAAGCGAGCGAGAGTTCAGCTTACCCTTTATTTATGGCATCGCTTGGAGTGGTTGAAATCTCGTTTGCAGTTTACTCCTATACTTCGTGCACTAGTAACTACAGTGCCGGTAGCAGGAACATTGTCGACAACGTTTTCGTATCGCCTTCGACTATTTTTGTATTGGAAAATGAACAGCGCTGCGGCGGTGAAAAGTGAAACTAAAAATTAGTATGACGATTTTGATATTTCGCGAGATACGTTTTCGAATACGTTGTCGACAATGTTCCTGCTACCGGCACTGGTCCTTTCTTATATTACTAAATAATATACTAGTTAGGTGCTATTATTATACCGGAGATAAAGTTTCCAGGTCCAACCTCAGTCTAGCGTTGCGAGGTCCTAGACTGACAAATAAATAAATAAATATTATGACGTATGCTCGAAGGAACGTGTTCATTGTTGTACATATAACATAGGTAGAATAGTAATAATAATGCTTGGACATTATCAAACAGCGCCATTTAGCCCCAAATCAAGCAAAATATAAAATCATTTAATCAGTTTAGGCACTTATGAAGGCCTAAATTACCAACGGTTCGGAAAGAAAAGCTACCTGAGAAGAACCAGCAGGTAACTCAGTGCTCCGTCTTTTTTTCATGAAACAATCATGATTATAACAATTTGTAACAAATCTTGTACCTCAGAGTAGATACTACCTTCTACTATGGGAACCAGCAGCTGATATAATACTTATATACTTTTTTTTCTGCACGTCTGTCACGTGAGGCCTCTTTAAGAAGCTGAATATCATCAGGGTTCATCACTCAGTTTCATCGGCAAATGCAGACAAAATACCCTGGAAACATGCATATTTCCGGCGCTTGAAGCACTTCTGAATTGTACAGTTATAAGACTTATAAGTATTACGATTTCATAGTTTAGAGACAATTTGTTCGCGTATTTCCAGGAATATTAGCTGTCAATTGGATATTATTGGCACAAATTGATTCAACGGGAGACATGCGGAACAATTTCGTAATGAGGCCAGAGTGATGTATCGTAGTTTTATAGATTTGCAACGTGGCTGCATTATAGAACATTATATTATGTATATATCTAGGGTTCCGTACCCGACGGGTAACCAACAGAACCCTATTAGTCCTATTACTAAGACTCCGCTGTCCGTCCGTAAGTCGATCTGTCCGTCAACGGGCTGTATTTCATGATCCATTATTACGGATTTTAGGACCGATTGGTAGACGATTGGAATTTTCACAGAATTTATATTTATTTTGGCGCTTTAACAAAAATAAATAAAAGAACTCCCCCACTTTTTTAATTTTTTGTCTCCATCTTAAAAATATCAACAAGTAGACGCTTGAAATGCTCATAGAATGTGTATTGATATATTTTTTATTACATTTTTTTTATTACAAACTTATTATTTGCGGTCGGTGCAATAGCCGCGTCTACGGATCGAACGGCAAAGTTAAGTTTGTTATTTAAACTGGTATGTTTTAGTACGGAACCCTCGAGTGTGCGCGTCCAATTCGCAAGTGACAATTTTTAATCCATTGTAGGTGATATAATTAATACGAAAATGACTCTGTTTGTTCGTTCAGGACTAAACGGCTGAACGGATCGTAATAAAATAAGATAAGGAGATAGATGAGTCCATATGTTTATTAATCACATCTGTTACATTTAATTTAAACTCATTTATTATTTGCAATGAAATTTGGGGTTGAAACTCTTGGGCCGTGGGGGCCAGAGGCTCATACCCTGTGACAAGAGGGCTGGCGAATATTTGGCCCAAAGGCTAAGCATTGCAATTCAGCGTGGCAATGCCGCCAGCCTTCTTGGCACACTTCCCCGTGACAGTGGTTCGGGACATTTATTTTATGTGTAGGTAAGTTTTGTACTTCTTAGTTTTGAGTATTTTAAGTTTTTAATTCCTTGAGATATTAGGTACCATATAAACTTAAATTCAAAACTAAACCAAAAAGTACCAAACTTTATTACCTACACGTAAAATAAATTTCCCTAACCAACGGGGAAGTGTGCCAAGAAGGCTGGCGGCATTGCCACGCTGTATTGCAATGCTTAGGAGAGAGATTTATATTCTAGGGAAGGATTTGACTTTAAACAAATGCAGATTAAGTTGCGGGTAACTTTTTTTTTATTAAATTAGCATTAACTCGATATTAATTAAGACTAGCGACTTGTCCCAGCGTCGCACGGATACAAATAGCTACATTCTAATGGAAAATACAATTCAAACCGATATTTCAAAGATAATGGCAAATTCTACATCACCTGCGTATCCCTTAATGGTTCTACCCTAGTGATTTTGTTACTATCATTCGACTAAGGAGTCCTAGAATTAATAAGAGGCAGGGCGAATTAGGATCTTCCCTGGGTTTGGGACTGTACCTCCACCTTACAGAAGACCGCAGTGAAATAACCCTACTTGATGTGGTGTTTCGCGGAAAGCAAGGTTGCCAGTGCTCCACGAGGAAACGTTGGGCTAGTAGTAATGCTGCACAGTGACTCCTCAATAACAGGGTTGGCAACTCGTTAGTGATATCCCTGGTATTGCTAACGGCTATAGGCTACGGTGACTACTTACCATCAGGTGGGCCGTATGCGTGTGTGCCACGTTAGTGGTATAAAAAAAACCGTTAGAAGTTACCTTAGCTACCTGAAGCCATGTTTACTATCTATAATCGTTAACGCTACAGAAAACGACATAAATGTATGGGAATTAAAAACTTAACTGTTGAATGAGAATGCAATTTGAATCAACGACTTTTATTACTGATCGACATATTATGTACACTGATTGATTAATTAGATGATATAATCAAAGATTAGATGCTGACATTATTGGCTAGTTTACTTTGAAATGCCTGGACAACAGGCACAGGTCTTGCTTCGAAGGCGCCGTATGGGCAGCCATTGTTAGCACTTGTAGATTTTCTTAAAAAGAGACTAACTAATCAAGCATATAGAGTTATAGTTTTAAAACATAGATTAAACAGTCTATATTTGACATTGACATATTATGTGACATTGACCACGTGACATAACGTAAAAGTTTTAAATTCCCATACATTTCTTTCGTTTTGTATATCGTTAACGATTGTAGATAAGAATCGCTAAGCCTGAAGGAATCCTAAAAATGGCTAACATAAACACAATTCCCTCCTCACGTGTCTGATGCAAATATATGCTACATCGGCTCACTTAGCCCATAATAGGAGCAGTGGAGATGTACCGTGCATTAAGATACTGTTAATTATCGTAACCTAATGTTTGTTTAAATTAAATATTTATTAACAAACACTAGTGACCCGATCCGGCTTCGCGCGATAGGAAAGAATTATACGCCCACTGTTTTATACAGTTTTATGAGCGCCGCATAATCTTCTTTTTTTTTATACCACTAAGGTCGCACACAAGCATACGGCCCACCTGATGGTAAGCAGTCACCGTAGCCTATAGCCGCTAGCAAAACCAGGGCTATCACTACGGGATGCCAACCATGTTGCTGATGAGGACTCACTGTGCTAGCAGCAATACTACTAGCCCAGCGTATCCTCGTGGAGCACTGGCAACCTTACTTACCGCCAAAACACAACATTACATCAAGTAGTGTTATTTCACTGCGGTCTTCTGTAAGGCGGAGGTACAGTCCCCAGTCGGGCGGCTCCAATTTAAATGGTATAACCCACGGGAAATTCCAAATCGCCCTACCTCTCTAACATCTTCTCTTCTCCGACATCTTCAACATTAATCGTCATAATTTAAACAATTTACACACAACCTTGAATAATTTAACACTTTAGCATTCCTCATGAGTCACTCCATCCATTGGATGAAACTGTATGAAAATCCGTTGGGTAGTTTGTTAGTTTATCGCGTTCAGACATACAGTCTCCGACTAGAACAGTCTGCGGCTTGTTCCCCAGGCACAACACCCGCCTGGCTGGAAGATCTTCCCTTTGTGGCGGCTGAGCATGATCACTGAGCTCAACTCACAGTCTTTCAAAGAGAATCTTAAGCTTAATAATATACAGAATGTCACTGACTCGCAGTAATTTATCTCGAGTCAAATGTAAATTTCATGGTCGAGGATAGTTTTAAAATATGGTTACGCAATTATTAACGCAACATCGATATTAATTTGAATTAAAACACGCTACATTTTGAAATAAAAAATTAGGCTTGCCAGATTTTTTTATTACTTCTACCTCAGAATAGTTACTATATTGCTTCTATAGTACCTATTATGAAAAATATTAAAAAGCATAAAATACTATTATCACATAATAAAAGCTTCTCTTTTTAAATCTACACGCAGTATGCGTTCTTTCTCTATTCAAATGGCATTTGTTTTTAATAAGCAGGTGATATTCTCGCTTGTCTTTTATTATCATAATAAAAGTTCTTTATAGTCTCAGTTTATAGTACAATAGTTACAGTATTATGACATTTAGAAGAGAAACAATTGTTTTCATAGTAAAACATAATGCTTCTTTAACGTGGGAATCGAACCACGACCTTTAGGTCAGCCGGCCTCACTTCTAAACTTGAGGAAAATCAATTAAAAAATATTATCGATCTTAGTTACAGCAAGGAGATGTAGGTACCAATAATTGCAGTAAAATAAATAATAATACATACCTTTTCTAAAATAACATCAATAGATCAAACTAAAATTAATCACTCACTAAAACAATTAAAACACATTTAAAAAAAACACTGACATTATTAAATTACAACAGAATTTAATCTGTCTGTTTAATTTTTTTATTTTAAGTTTTAAAATATTGAATTTCGAATTAAAAAGCGCGCGCTAGCGCTCAGAGCGTCGTTCGAGCCGACGCGACGCGCGGCGGTCAATTGCGAAATATAATGTGTATAACCTTAGCTTCACAGCCATTCATCTGTCATCCATGGCCTCTCCTTCTTATAATTATAATACACGTATTTAATTCTACTAAAGCATTTTAATACTTGCGTTTGGGGGACGCTAGTTGGTGTCTTTTATTTTTTTAATTACTTACTTTCGAGAAACTTTTCATCTCTTTACGAGTGGACTTACGAATTGTTGTTCAAATAAAAAGGGTAGATGGAACCTTACGAACTACGAATTGTCGGAAGTTTTTTAACAGAATTAAAAAAAAAGGAGGAGGTTTCTCAATTCGACCGTATATATATTTTGCGTGGGCAAGGCTTAGTTTCGTTGTACGCGTTGCTCCCGGGAATTGCCGGTTCGAAAAATACCGGTACTGGCGAAAAAGGGAAAGCATCTCAATTGTTTTTTTTACACCACTATGGTGGCAAACAAACATACGGCCCACCTGATGGTAAGCGGTCACCGTAGCCTATGGACGCTTGCAACAGGGGTACCACTCGCGCGTTGCCGACCCTAAAATTTTAGATAATTCTAAAATAAAACTTTATTAAATAACCATGATACGTTCATGATCCTTAAGCGTCCAGAGGCTATGATAACCACTTACCATCAGTCGCTTGCTTGCTAACTTATCTAAAAAATAATACTTACTGCGACGTTTACAATTAGCAGACTGCCATATTATATCTGTCCTATGTACGTGTATTAACTACTAGCGGCCCGCCCCGGCTTCGCACGGGTACGGCAAAGCCGGGGCGGGCAGCTAGCCTATGTTACTCAGTGATAGTGTAGCTTTCTAACGATGAAAGATTTTTTGAAATCGGTTCAGTAGTTTCGGAGCCTATAGACATATAACAAATATTTTGTCTACCCGAGCGAAGCCGGGGCGGGCAGCTAGTATAATATATAGCCTATGTTACTCAGTGAAGATGTAGCTTTCTAATGAAAAAATAATTATTAAAATCGGTGCAGTACTTTTTGAGTTTATTCGTTACATACAAAATACAAATCTTTCCTCTTTATAATATTAGTGTAGATGGCCATATCCATCACAATGAGATCAGACATTTGAAGATAAATGTCTATTTATATTATTACTGAGGTGTATAAAAAATTACTAACTAAACGAACAGCAGTTAGATATTCCAGTTAACATGTCAGCTTTTGAACCACGTGTTTACTTTTTGAGAAATTTTACTCACTCCAGTTATAGTCGCCGGTTAATAATTAACCGTCGACTTCGAGATAAAATTCGAAATCAAAATACAATTGATTATTCAGCTTAGGCCCTAAAGGGACGTCCATAGATTACGTCGCTCGTAAAGGGAAGAGGGGTCCTGATGTCCTGAGTTTATGACGTCACATTTGAAAATCTTCAAAGTATACCTAAGTTTACAAAATATAAATTGGAATATCGAACAAACTTAAAAAAAACTGTACTTATGTTTTTGTCCTTTTCTTCTTCTCCTTCCTGCCTATGGCAATCAATAATTTTCAAGGACTATTTTTGCCAGTATCGAGTTAGAACACATTTTCAAGTGTCAAATTTTTTCGTGTTTGTTGCATTAAAAAATAAAATGCTGTTGAAAAGAAAAGTCATATTACGAGTATATAGCATTATTTCATTTCAAATGTTACTATAAATAAGTCTCTGAATGAAACTTTACTGCACATAACGGCACAGAAAATACACATTAAAGATCTCTTCACAATTTACGAAACTGCTTGACGCCTGATTCCCGCCAAAAAGTTTTTTTCTTTTGTTTTTTTGTCCTTTACGCGTAGGCGGTAATATAATACCACAGTTTAGCTAACTCACCTCCGTTACAATATAATGCGTACATCCTCCTGTACAGCCTCTTTACTGTGACCTCCGTGCTTGTCTATTGACCAATCTTTTCATCTTTATTGCTGTATCCTTGAAAGATGTGTTGCATTTTAGAACGCTGATTAATTAATGTAGGTACTAATGGTTCTTTCCTTGCTGTATTTGCAGGGACGGGATATATATTAAACAAGTGTTTGCCCGTGGCAACACGCGGGTCGTAAAGTGGATAAGTCAACAGTATATAATTTTATGTATGGGTAATTAGGTGTATTGTATCTAATTACCTATGCATAAATTACAGCTTTTACCCGCGGCTAACTTTTCACTTAAAAAATGTCAGATTTTCATACAAAGTATCATCACCTGTTTTACCCTCATAGGGGTGGTATTTCCAAAAATCCTTTAGTGGATGCCTACGTCATAAAAGGTTCATCATAAAAGCCGCTTAGGTTGTGCATTGATATGTCAGTTAGTTTCTTCTTTTATAAATACAGAAGATATTATTATATTTATGTTACCGTCGTCGCCCCCTCAGAATAAGGACTCAGCTGCTGGCTTAGCGTAAGCGAGCTGAATCTAATTCTAAGCATACCAGCATCACCTCTAAGGTCGCCCCATCACACCTCCCATAAGGCCGGCACTGACGGTGTTATACCAAGAGAATACAACTGCTACGCTAGTGTTATACATGAGATAAGGGCAGGAAAATGATATGCTACCGAAAAACTTTCTCACATCTAAAAAGCAACATAAAGTAAGTTAACCTTTTTAAGGAGAAGGTCAACAGCAGAAATTAATACAATTTAGGCAACTAGCGAAACCGGTTTCGTTGGGCCCTTGCACTCAGGAGGCCATGTGCATGTTGAATAAATCTTTAGCGTAACTGACTATGACATAATTTGTATGTACTTACATTAAATGCTCTACAGTTTAGTTATATTTTCATTCAAATTACCTTGGCTTTACCTCAAATGTGTTGCACACAAGCATACGGCCCAACTGATGGTAAGCAGTCACTTACAGCCGCTAGCAATTTGCCGCGCTTAGCTGCCGATCACAGCGGCAAGGTCGTGATCGTGAATCATCTGTAACGGTTTGCCAACCCTGTTTTTTTTTATATACCTCTAAGGTGGCAAACAAGCATACGGCCCGCCTGATGTTAAACGGTTACCGCAGCCTATGGACGCTTGCAACACCAAGGGTATCACTAACGCGTTGCCAACCCTGTTGTTGATGAGGACTCAGTGTGCTTGCAGCATTACTACTAGCGTAGCATATCCTCGTGGAGCACTGGCAGCCTTACTCTGTGGTCTTCTGTAAACAGTGTTTAAGATACGGGTGATCATATGATGATGAAACTTGGACGCTACTGCTTATGAAGGTATCTTATATCAAAAATGAATCATAAAACGTACTGAATCATGTAGAGTGATTATATTTGCAGATTATCTTTAAATCTCTTCCTAATTAATTATTATTCTGCTCTCCGAATGATACACAATAAAGCAGCAATAGAACAATACATGAATACTGATATCGTTGTGGACTCAAGGACTTAGACCAATTTCATTTGTGTCAATCCCTTATTGTGGTAAGCTGACGCGAACGCTCAAATATATTAACACGCTTTTTCACATCCTTTGTTTAGGTATATACTTTTACAAGTATTTTTTATACCACTAAGGTGGCAAACAAGCATACGGTCCGCCTGATGGTAAGCGGTTACCGTAGCCTACGCTTGCAACACCAGGAGTATCACTCGCGCTGCCGACCCTATACAATCAAAGCCTGCATCTATGTATGTAATTGTAGTTTTAATTAAGCATACAAAAGTGAAATGGCGCTCTATCCTCTAGTCTCTACCATACCCTTACATATCACACCATCCAAGGGATTTGGTGTGGTACAATTGAAACTAAATTATATAAGACAACCCCACGCACCATGTACACACACACACACTGCGCAGACACACACACACACTGCGCAGACATGAATACACACACGCTCACACACACACTGCGCAGACATGAACACACACACGCTCACACACTGCACACACATAGTTTGATCTGCTAATACAAACACCCTTGCTTAAAGAGGCTCCCGACCCTAAAATCTAAACTCTTAATGTTACTGAATGTAACGGATTATTTTAACATAGTTTTTAACAACTTCTAGACGTGTTATCATTTTGTAAATTTGTCTTAGTATCCCGACTTTAACACCGCGCATGGCGTATGTGCACCCCAGGCTTCCCGTTAAGGCACTTCCGCCCCTTTTGCCCTTTTCAAATCACTACCACAGACACAGAGTACATAATCACTACGTCTTACACCACAGATTGCAGGAAAGTGTGAGGAAAAATTTTACACATCAAAAAATTAAAAAGCACATGTCAACATACATACACAAAGATATTGTGACGTCACGATACCGTATGTCAAAATTAGAATACATAGTCGCATGCGCAGATCCTTCAATCCACTTTTGTTAAGAATTGGCGACGCGTTGCACAGCGCTTGTCGAATATTAAGAGCGGTACATAAATCATTCAGGCTGGTTCCACCTATAGTGGTTAACGTTTGCTTAAACTGATCAGATGATTAAGTTTTATAAAGCCCGTTTATCAATTCTACGTACGTTTTTTAGGCATTTTTTTATACCACTAAGGTGGCACACAAGCATCAGATGGTAAGCAGTCACCGTAGCCTATAGCCGCTAGCAATACCAGGGGTATCACTAACGGGGTGCCAACCATATTGTTGATGAGGACTCACTGTGCTAGCAGCAATACTACTAGCCTAGCGTATCCTCGTGGAGCACTGGCAACCTTATTTACCGCAGAAACACAACACTACATGAAGTAGTGTTATTTCACTGCGGTCTTCTGTAACGCGGAGGTACAGTCTCCAGTCGGGCGGCTCCAATTTAAATGGGATAACCCACGGGAAATCCCAAATCGCCCTCTCTCTTTACTTACAGTTATGTTACTGGTATGTACATATATTTACAAAGGCAAAGATATGCTAATTAGGAAAGCATAATAAAATATTCCCTATACCTAAGGAATGTGTACTCTAAGCTACCCACAAAGAGTTTGAAATAGAATAAACATACGAGGCAATGCCATGATGACATTCAAGCATGTTCCGGTAGAAGGACAAACCGACAGATATTGTAAATAACAACTACTAATTATTTTAATGATCGAGGTTAGAAGTCGTTGACAAGAGATAAAGGCGGTACGCTTTCTCAATAAACATAAGGGTATAACTACATTTAAAATGAAAAACAAATCAGAGATAATCCCTTTATATTAAAACTGCTTTAACTCAAACTCAAATGATCTTTATTTGACTAGACTATATATATATATATATATATATATATATATATATATATATACTAGACTTATTGTTGGCATGTTTGAAGTTTGTTGAGAGGAAATTAGTGTTTGGTTTCTAATTAGTGTAATTGGCTTTGCCGTTCTAATTAATGTAATAATAAATAAATAAATAAATAGACTTAAAGATAATCACTTTCAAACCGTCAGAATCTACCACCGGATTCGGAAGGTCGGTACTCGGCTATTACTCTTTTAAAACCAAAATAAATACATACAATTTACATTTCAATTACTACCATAACATGAATATTTCACGAAAGAATATATAAAAAACTTGTTTTTAAATATTCCTTGAAGCACGAGGGTGGTTTTTACGGAGAAAAAAAAATATAAAATTGCCTGAAAAATTCTAAAAACGGGTAGACAACATATTTGATAAATGTCTACCCGTGCGAAACCGGGGCGGGCCGCTAGTAGTTAATAAAAAGTCTTCATGACCTGCTTTGAAAATATAATAAGTTGACTAAGGAAAGTAAACGCGCAATTTATGTATGAAGTGATTGATGACTGTAGAAGAAGCCATCGAAGTGTGCACGTCAAGAGTGGATTGCCGTTTTATACTGTCTGCCTTCTACAAAAGGGACTAAGCGTGATTTTATATATTGTTTTATGTCCTATTGGTATAAATAAACAATAGCTCCACGCAAACCAATCGAATTGTTCATACCATCATTTCGCGCTACAGTTTTAGGAAAAAAAATCTCTTTTTCCCAGGCTCTGCAGGCAAGGCCGACTTAAGGCAGGCCGGGGCCCTACGGCATAGTAGTACATTTGGGGACCCTTTGGAAAGTAAAATAAACGTATACGCGGTCGCCCTGCTGGGTCTGGTATCCTGGGATTTAAATTTTGGAAAAGTTAATGGAAAAAAAAGCGCTTTTGAGCTTTCTGGGGCCCTCGTGAAGTCGGGGGCCCTGGACACAGGCCTTATGTGCAGATCTTTAAACGAATGCCTTACCATAGATGTGTTTGCTGTAACAATGGGAAAGACCTTGCCAAATTGATGATTTTGCTGTAGTGGATTAAATTATTCTTATAAGTATTTTACATTTGATCTTACTTTACTCTTCCTTGTATGTACCTAACTTATTTTTCTAATTCCCTACCCGCACTCGTAAAATATGCATGCGGTGTTTACCTATAAGTGTTCGTGCGTTTAGATTAAGTTATGGCTCTTTATAGCTAGTGTAAGTGTGGGGCGAGCGAGGTGATCATGCTCAGCCACCGCAAAGGTAAGATCTTCCAGCCAGGCGGGTGTTTCTGCCTGGGGAACCGCGGCTCCGACTGTTCTAGTCGGAAACTTATATACATGTTGAATTGCGTAGAAAACTTCGCTAGCGCGTGGCAGGATTGTGACGTATGTAGTAGTCGTTCGTTGAATGTTGTCCTGTTAGTAAGTAGATTTCTAACGTTGGTTTATGTAGCGGTGAGGTCGCTACAGTAAGCAATAATGTAACAATCATTGGTAGACGTAAATAAATAAATAGCCTAGATATTTGGTCAATCAAATAGCGCGCTCCCCGGCTTCCTGTAACACACTTCCGTCCCTTTTCATGAAATTACTCCCACATATTGCAAATGTCAGAAATTGGTCCCAACTCAGCATACAACCGAGGCTGCGTACAACAGCCCCCGGTGACTGATTTTCAGTTAGAACCCACTTCGGACATCACAGACGCCATGTACATGGGACCTACAGAGTAATACAGAGGCTACTGACAATAACAGTATACAAGATATAAAAGACAAAAATAAAATATCATGCACCTACATAAAGTTGAAAATATCAAATGAAAGGAAAAGAAAACACATCAATATTAACTTTTAAGTCAAGTATGAAAAGAAACAGTTGTTTAAAACTCCACTCACTCTTAACCTACTTAACGAATGCTTAACCTTACGTTAGATCTTAATTACGATAACGCTGGTTACCACCGCCGCGGTGTCTTCCGTCCCTGATTAGGTGGTTACACTGCACTCCGGCTGACACACGAAGGCCGCGCACGCATCTCTGCGTATTTTATTGTATTATATTACTAGTTTTTTCCTGCGGCTTCGCCCGTGGAGGGATATTAAAAAAACGAAAATGGCGCTACCTACAGGATCCAACTATACCTAACTATTGGCCTAACTAAGCAGCATCCAGAAAAGTCATATAGTAGTTTTTGTTTTCGCGTTAATTCTTCTTCTTCTTCTTCCTAAGTATGGCAATCAATCCCTTCAGGGACTATTTTTGCCAGTGTCGAGTGTTAGAGAATTTTCATGTTGCAAAATTTCTCGTGTTTGCCGCATTAAAATGCCTAGTGTCATGCATTCTAACGCCCAATGGAGTTTCTGGAGACAACCCACGGCAGTAGCAGATCGTAACACGCCTTTAGATTAGAGGTAACCTATTGACCAAAATGATAAATCACTTAACCCAAAAGTCGTATTATGGCATTATTTCCAATGCTCCTATAAATCAGTCACTAAATGAAACTTTACTGCACATATCGACACCAAAAATACACATTAAAGATCACTTTATCACAATTTACGACACACTGGAAAAAATCTCAACCGCTCCGCCTGATTCCCGCCAAAAACTCCTCGCGTTAATTGATCTACACTTTGTTTTTGTATACTATGAAGGTGTTAACCACAGAGTACATAACCACTACGTTTGAGTGTTAACAGTATTAATTAATGTTAAGCCATCACCTTCTCATCGTAGCATTTAGAATTTTAGAGCCTACCTATAATGCACTTTTTTTCTTTTTTTTTTATACCACTAAGTTGGCACACAAGCATACGGCCCACTTGATGGTAAGTAGTCACCTATATAGCCGTAGTATAGCCGCTAGCAATACCAGGGGTATCACTACGGGGTGCCAGCCATGTTGCTGATGAGGACTCACTGTGCTATCAGCAATACTACTAGCCCAGCGTATCCTCGTGGAGCACTGGCCACCTTACCTACCGCAGAAACACAACACTACATTAAGTACCTAGTGTTATTTCACTGCGGTCTTCTGTAAGGCGGAGGTACAGTCCCCAGTCGGGCGGCTCCAATATTAATGGGATAACCCACGGGAAATCCCAAATCGCCCTACCTCTCTCAAAATTAGCAGTGGGGTATCACTAGCGCATTGCCAACCTGATTGTTGATAGGACTCACTGTGCTGGCATTATGTATAGTAGTTTTACTGACAGTACAGCATATCTTCGAATAGCAGGCTCTGCACAGCGTAGCATATTATTTATATACTCTTACATCAAAGTAGTTTAATTGAATATGTGACAGACGGGCAAACCAATTAATTCCACTAATATTAGGTAGTATTACACGCATGTAAGTCGGCTCTTGTTTGGACTTCATTAATTATTCATGCATTATTCATGACAGACAGGTTGCTCAGATGAGTTACGTTGTATTGTGTAAACATAGTTTCTAAGTTTATAGCTTAGAGTATAAGGAGAGAGGTATAATAATGAAATGATTGTAAAAATGAAAAAGATGTGCTGTATTTTTTTTACATAAAAAATTATACATGATAAGATTGAACATAGATTATATATTTTTTCTAAAATGTTATGAAATTCTTCGGAGATATGGACAGGATTTAACAGCATACTACATTTTTCAACAAAACCTACGCTAGGTTGTGTTGAAGCGGTTGTATTTTCTTGGAACACAACATCAACACAAAACATCAAAAGATGTCAGAGATTGTAGTAAAAGACTTGTATCCATGTCATCATTAAGATATAAAGTAATAAAAAAAAACCTCGTCGATCTCAGACCGAACTGTCATAATCCAACGTCAATATCAAAAATTTCAATCAACTTTTCTTCCCTTCCCTGTCCATTGCGGAACCGTGATGATATCACTCTTGCAAAAAATGTAAAATAACAATTGTCTTTCACTAAATGACCGACCATTAATAACATGCGAAAATGGCTGACCGGCTTCGTCAAATAGCGCAGAGGCTGAAGGATATGGTGCACTTGCCACAGCTGAATGCGAGCGGTCGACATAAAGTTGACCAGTTCCTAGCGAGATACGCTCCAGCCTCCAATGTCGGGAATTTGACGGAAAAAGTCAAATACGAAACCATAACTAAGCGGGTTCAGGAACTTGTGAGCAAATATGAGAAGTTTACTGGCGTTGAAGAAATTATGGCCATTCAGAATACCGTCATTGAAGCCCAAGTAAGTTCCTTTTTTTATAGGTACTAGTAAGGTCACAAACAAGCATACGGCTCTGATGGTAAGTGGTCACCGTAGCCTATGGACGCTTGCAACCCCAGGGGCATCACTCGCGCGTTTCCGACCCCACAAAAATCTCTTCACACCCTTCCTGAAGAACTCCATTGGAAAAACCTCGGCGTGGAGTGTGTAAACCATTACACACCTCTTTTCTGTGATAATTTCTCTGTGGGTCCGTGCAAAGATGATTCTAAATCACCTCCAAGATGTACCTAATATCCCTCATAGTATCCTTACTGTACTATACCAAAGAGGACTTTGGTATGTGGTTCTGTTAGATAAATCACATTTTTAACAGGTAATCATTTCTTATGATTCCTAAAACAAAACATATTTCAGTATTATCTTTACATAGTGCCTTAACTGTAGATGAAGATGTATAGGAAATATGAAGATGTGCCCACGAAGTACATGCTTCGACGTAAAAACAAATTACGACTCCCTACTTCCCGACTAATGCTTCACTCTAAAAGCCCTCAAGTAACAGCAATAAAAATATACAATAAATTATCAGATAATATTAGAGAAGAAATAAAATTTAATAAATACACAAAATTGCTAGAAACTCTTCTTACTGAAAAATTTTATTACTCTATTCAAGAATTTTTAGATGATAGGATAAAATAAATATAAGAAAAATATATAAATCTGTATAATTTGATCTATGATTTATACTAAGAATTTGATAGCATAGTGATCTCAATAATATAAACTGTGATAGGTACACCCTCTCAATTGCTGTGCCCTGCAGGGTGTGTGTTTTTAGTTATAAGAATACTTGTAATTTGTATTGTATTTTACTATAACACATGTGCAATTTATTGAATAAATAAATAAATAAAACTGTGGGAGAAAGGCAGTCTACAAATTAAATCATAAGTAAAAGAGCTTTCTTTCACAAGTTTTAATATTTTTGAATTAATTCCCTGCCATACAAACATAGGTCGGTGAACCGACCTATGTTTGTATAGCAGGGACATTCATTGTGCCCCTGTATTTATTGCTATAGCTACTATATAGACAGGATATCAACGAGGTCCCCCTCTTTGATATCCTGGTGTAGCATGCTAGAAGCCCCGGCCAGCCCTAAGGCCTTGACTATGACTTTCAGTAAGTTGTGTGTCAACTGCAGTGTTGTGTATTAAATGTATGGTAGAGTGCTTTTTTTTATAATTTAACATATTTTATATAATATTAGCTTCCTGAACTCCTTTCCAGTATAAACTTAAACTGTGCGAAAGTTAATTCATCTGTCAAATCAATTAATTATAAATTACTAGCGGCCCATCCTGACTTCACACAGGTAGACATTTATCAAATATTTTGTCTACCCGTTTTTAGAAATGTTGGGCAATTTAAAAAAAATCTCTCCATAAGAACCAAGAACCCATCCTCATACTTCAAGGAATATTCTAAGAAAAGAATTAGCAACATTGGTTCAGCTGCTCTTGAGATTTGCGCTTCGCAACACATTCAGCAATTCATTTTACATTATAGATTTTATAAAACATTTGTTGGCAAGGGTACAAACTTTTTGCTTAAGGTACTAATTTATGATAATGTTTTAGGACCGGTTCATGGCAGCACAAGACAAGCGGCGTGAGCTCGGCCGGCAGCTAGCTGACATAGAGTCTAGGCTAAAGGAACTGCATGCCGAGATGCAGAACACTATGAAGGGCGATGACAAGTATTTGCACCTTTGTACTGAGGAGCATAAGGTATTGTTTAAATTAATAAGACTAGTAGAAAAATTTATTGGTGCCAATTCTATTGTTCAAAATGACTAAACTTAACCGATTTGACAGGTCTAAAAATATTGCAAATGAAATATATATAAAATGAAATATGTTGAATTGCG
Organism: Falcaria lacertinaria; assembly: GCA_951449985.1. Taxonomy (NCBI): domain Eukaryota; kingdom Metazoa; phylum Arthropoda; class Insecta; order Lepidoptera; family Drepanidae; genus Falcaria; species Falcaria lacertinaria. Next base: position 2,469,123 of record OX602137.1, on the reverse strand, counting down.
TAGAAAACTTCGCTAGCGCGTGGCAGGATTGTGACGTATGGAGTTGTCATCCGTTGAATCTTGTTCTGTTAGTTAGTAGTTAGTTAACATTGGTTTATGTAGCGGTGAGGTTGCTACAGGTATAAAAAAAACCTATTTACACCATGAACCTGCGTCTAAAAGGATGAGGTTAATACAATAATTTGTTTGAACAGCTCATAATTCAAGAGCGCGCTCTCCGCACGATGTTCGGTGACGCAGAGCGCGAGGAGCGGGAGCTGTTCGCGACGATGTCGGCCGCCGTGAAGCTGGGCCACGAGAGAGAGAGGGCACACGCCGAGAGGAACAAGTACTGGTACATCGTCGCTTCTATATTTGGTAAGTCTAGTAAAGGGTTTCTCAAACTTTTGGCTTCACAAACCCCTGTTAAAGTTTTCAGATGATACTGATGAACTAACTAATTAATGTAATAAAATTTGAGTGAAGAATATAAGGTGTTTATTTGAATAAAAAGTAACAAATACAGTGGCAAACTACATTTTGATAATAATGTGATTGGTGGGCTTGTTTCTTGTTGCAAGGTTAGTCTATTTTAGGAGTAATTTGCTTCCCAGTCATCAAGGGCCGTATGCTTGTTGCCACCTCACTTGTATAAAAAATATAGAAATAGATTACTATTTAGTATATGGTTACCAACCCTATTACTAAGACTTCGCTGTCCGTCCGTCCGTCTGTCTGTAAGCGGGCTGTTTCTCATGATCCTTAATAAGTAGACAGTTGGATTTATCACAGAATGTGTCTTTCTACTTCCGCTATAACAGCAAATATTAAAAACTCCCCTACTAGAAACAGATTATTGTTTTGTTTTGACTTTGTTGAGTAGACAGTTGGATTTATCACAGAATGTGTATTTCTGCTTGCACTATAACAACAAATATTAAAAACTAAAATAAATAAAACAATTTATGCTGGTCCTCTACTAGAAACAGATTATTGTTTTGTTTGAACTTTCTTGATGTGTAAATCAGGCACGGTCCTCGGCATAGCCGGTTCTACAATCAACAATCACCTCAAGATGGCGGAGTTCCGCGACATGATGGAGCAGCAGATGGCGCGGTCGGCGAGCGTGCTGTACACCATCGCGGGCGGCGCCGGCACCGCTGCCGACCGCTCGGACATCGCCGACGCCATGAAGACTGAGTTTGCCTACCAGGTCGGCCTACCATGTCATTTAAACTGAGCTATTGGTGTCGATTCTGTTCTACAAAATCTTTGTGATTTCACACCTTGAGTTGTTTGATATATTGATAGTCTTTTGATATAAGAACTAGTTTATTTGATATTAGCTGCCCGCCCCGGCTTCGCACGGGTAGACATTAGTTTCGGAGCATAGACATTTATCAAATATTTTGTTCACCCGCGCGGAGCCGGGGTGGGCAGCTAGTATAATATATAGCCTATGTTACTCAGTGATAATGTAGCTTACTAACGGTGAAAGAATTTTTGAAATCGGTCCAGTAGTTTCGGAGCCTATTCAATACAAACCCACAAAAATACAAATCTTTCCTCTTTATAATATTAGTGTAGATGTAGACAACATGATACACGAGTAAGCGCCGCGAGTGCTTAACGCTAACTGATTTATTATAAGAAATGTTAAAAAGAAAATGTATAAGTTGCAGAACGTTCGGTTAGACCGTACACAATCCCTGAACTAATTTGACAGGACTAAAAAGTATTGCCATCCTTATTTAACCCCGCACATGAGAAAGGGATAGCAATACTTTTAGACACCACTGTACTATTTTAGCCAGTATCATTTAGGTGTTTGTCTGTCTACTAAGTCGTAACGTCTTTTCAAGTAAAATTAAAATAAATAAAATTGAAGTATCTGTTTGTATAGTCAAAATCACAGCTTTTTACTAAATGCATATGGACGTAAGAAAGACGACACAAAAAAAAATCCAATAATATATTTTTTGTCTGTCTATTTGTTCCGGGTAAGCTCAGAAATGGCTGGACCGATTTGAATAGAACTTGTACATAAGTTGGCTACATTTATTTTTGAAATATTAATTAGTTCCCCATGCAAATAATATTAAACTATTGAAATTGCGAAATTTCATTTCAACAGCTAGTATGTAAATAAACATAGCTGGTTTTTTTTCTTTGTTCACAGGACCAGCTCGCACAAAATCTGAAGGAGATGCAAGAGAACGTTAATACTCTAGTCCACAAGCAGACTTCCTTGATTGGTAAATACTTCTATACACACATATCATCACGCCCTGGCGTGATGCGCTAAGGTCCCGCGCTAGGTAGGCAGCGAGTATACAGCGACATCTCACTAGAAACATGCACACCCCTTTTGTTGCTCATAGGCTCTTAAAGTGGGTGGTACTGCCGCTGCGGTATTTTTGGACATATTTTTTTTTGTTTTATTATTATTTTTGGTAGTATTTCTATAAAAACATTCGATGAAGAATTTCTAGGCGCTATGGGTACAACTTTTTTCTAAAGGAGGCGGTACACCAAGTAGTTTGAGAAACACTGTTCTACATATATTAATCTCTTCATACATGCCCGCCGGTTCCATACAGCTTAGTTATACGCCTTCGGTTTTCAATGGAAAGTACCTTGAAATTCGGTAAATTTAAATTAATTTTATCATGTTTTTTTTGCATAGAATTTGATGAAGATCGCAATGATATAGATACAGATACTTGTTATCATGAGATAGTAATATGTGATATGAGTTTTGGGAGAAATCTCTTTAAATATTTATCTCGGTGATAAAAATGTATGCATAACTTCTCTGATAATACAGATGACGATACAATAATTTCACAAGTTGGTCCTATTGTCCTGCCATCAGGATAAAAACAATCTTGCTATTTTAGTTTTATAAAATACTAGCCACTTCGTCTGCATTTACTTAAACAAAAGCAGCCTATGGTCCTTCCCCAGGATATAATCTATCTCCTCGTCAAATTTAACAACGATCCGTTCAGCCGTTTAGTTCTGAACAGGTAGCAAACAAACTAACAGAGTTACTTTCGCATTTATTATATTAAAATGGCATTTTTTTTTCAATTTCAGAACACCTACATCGTCAAGAAGAGGCTGTGAAGACTCAAATTCGCGATCTGAAACGTATAGTAGTGGCAGCTTCACAGACTAGCGCCAAATCTGACGCGGAGCTCGCTAAAGCGCTGTCCGAAGTTTACCACGATATAGATGAGGAGAAAGAATTGCCCCCCCCGAAGAATGTTACCCTGGAACCCAATCAAATATTGACAGGAATTGGGTTCATTGTGTGTTGTGCCATCATTTTCGGTAACATTATAGGGAGGATCAGCTGATTTAATACTGATCAGGATTCGTTCAGGTGGGTGTGGGTTCCTGTAGTTCTAGAACACAATTTGTAATAATTATCTATCTATATCTTCACGCCTTCCCAAAAGGGGCCCCGAAGTGGTAGGCAGAGGTTACAACACCCCCTTTCCACCGAAGATAATTTGGTGCCAATTTTACAGATGGCGAGTCCGGCGCCGTGTCTTAGGCACTACATACGTCCTTGAATTTCTTCTCAGACGTATGCAGGTTTCCTCACGATGTTTTCCTTCACCGTAAAGCTCGTGGTGAGTTGTAATTATCTGTATCATGAGAGTTTATGTCTTGATAGACCATTATTTTCTACTCTTTTGATATTCTCTTCAATTGAATACTACAGGAACCCACATACACCATAAAGTATGTTTAAAGTGACATCAGTCTCGTAAAAATACTTTTTTACCATTTGGGCCCCAAACATAGAGATTTCTCTAAATCAGGGCCCATAGTCATTGTTTGTGATCAAAAACCCATATTAAAATATTGTATTGCAAGTGCCTCTAAATATTTTCCAGGCAGAGCTGCTATGAAGATTATGATTATGACACTTTTGGAGTAATTAATAATCTGTTACAGTTTTAGCGCCAAAGAATGTTATTTTTTTATTGTTTTTGTAAATTTTTTGCTATATTTCACATTCTCCACTATACTGACTATACCTACTTCAAGCATTATCCCAACGCATTCCTTTTGTGTTTTCTGTTCGTAACTGTCCTGTAACAAGTTATTATAAATTCACCAATCATAGACTTTTTTATATTTTTTCTTTGGGTGTTATTTGTCTATGTTTTGGTACTAACTTTTATTTTTTGACAGTTCGTGGAATTTTGTTGTGTCAAACGTTCTAATTTAAATCTTTACGTTATTTTTCTTACGTTTTAACTTATGATTATTTATCTATGGATAACTATTTAGAACATTTTATTTGAAATTATTAAGTATATGTAGCAGGCATTATACCTAAAGTAGGTATATAATTGGCAATTGAAATTAAATGGCCGTTCATATTGAGCATCTTTGTCAATAACATAACATTGTCGAGTCAATTAAGCTCTCCGGAAAGATATCAGGAATAAATTAATCGTTGTTTAGTTCTTGGCTTGTATAAAATATTATTATATGTAAAATAAATATAATATTTATTGTATTAGTGTTGAAGCGAAATAAAATGGTTGTTGTATTATTTCGGTGGTTTTTCAATAAACCTTGTTTTGTTCTTCACATACCATCATCGACCAATCGTATCCCACTGATTCCCACAGATGGACACAAGTTTCTTTACCGCAAAATGTTGTGTTGATAAGGTTATGAGGTGTCATGGAAGTGTCTCGAATCAATTACTCCCTATACATATTGAATTCGTGTACCTATTTCACAGTGCGTGTTATGCTATGCATACTGCATGACTGATTGACAGAAGGATAAACTCAAAGAAGAGCGAACGAAGTGGTTATTTACTCTGTGGAAGAGCGAGCGCGACCAGTCTCCGTTCCCGCCCTTAGGGAGAATGTAATGCTTAAAGTACTGCAATGGATTTGATACGGTCTTTGATTACCATTATTGTGAAAATATAAGTCCAATAAACGAACTTCATATAACTTGTACGTAATATAATATCTACTCTGAGATATAACTAATAACAAAAATCTGACTGTTCGTTTTACTTGAAGATTAGCTTCTGTGCGTAGACCAATGATATTATGAGTAAAATATGATTGTCTTAAACTTTTCTTATTTTTGGTTATGGCAGTATTGGCAGCCGCATCGCTCACGACAATTCTGTGGACTGCTTTATCTGTGACGTCTCTCATAAAAGTAAAATGTCAAACAAGTGTCAGAATCTTATTATTGATTTCTTGTTGTGCGTCGGTGCCTAAGCTACATAAATAGAAGTTGAAATTAATAACGTGATAATTACATATTGAATCAGTATTGAGCAATTCGTAGGCATTATTTAAAAAACTAAACAACTAAAAGTCAAGATGCAGGAAGGTAAGCTTGCTCTAACTTTCTGAAATCATAATTTGACTGTACATTTTCCCTCCCAATTCTTCGTGGCATTGAAAGAGGTTTGAATGTTTTTTATTTTTGTTTTTCCTAGATTTAGAAGTCACTGGTATATCGCGGAGTGGTCGTGTGAGGAAGAAAAGCTCTAAATTGATGGATTTCGAATCGCCAGATGATATTGAGAGCAGGTATCGTCGGCAGACACCTGTGAAATCGTACAGTAACTTTCGTAATGAAGAGAACCAAGATTTTCAAGTACATGAGAACGTACCTCCGCGGCAGGTCGAAGAAACCGGCACGGCGTCCGGCAGTGAGTCAGATTTTTATGAAAATAATGCTGAAAATGCTGACAGGTGGGCTTATTTGAAAATTTAATTATTATTCTATAAATTATCTTTAGTTTCCATCACGATAGATGAAAAAAAGTATCCATAACTGACATAAAGTTTAATGAGAATGGACTAGGTGGAACAAGTATATGAGAGCAAGTTTAAAAAAATAATGATTGAGCAACAAGGGATTGTTCTCAGTCACATCAACTTTAGGAATGTGGTGTGCTTTAATTTCAAATTTTAGTTATTCACTCCCACATAAATAGAAGAAACAAATACTTATATCTTAGGTTGGTACATTTGTCTGTAGCAGTCAGGAGCCTAAGCTAGGTTTCCCTGTGTTAAAGGTCTCCTGGCTCCCACTGTTGGATTAATAATACATTATGTGTATCATTAAGAGAGACTATAAATATGCAAGATAGTTATTAAATATGTGCTTACTGTACTTTTTACTTCTGTAAATAATTGCAACTGTTCTTTGAGGCCCTCACTACTCAGAACTTCATAATAATTTCTGCGATTTTAGGTCAGTGTCAGGATACCATACTTTGTCTATGCAAACAATTATGTTTCAGCTTGGAATCCGAAAGTTCGGGCTCTGAGGAGGGATCGGCTCGCACTCCGGCAAACTCACTATACATGATGGAGAAGAACAAGAAGAAGCTGGTGATTAAAGATGGCCGCGTTGTTGGCAGGGCCAAGGCTCAACGGAAAGATAAGGGTATGTCTGTCTGCATATTCAAATAAGCTCAACTTAAGACCTTTAGTAAGTAATTCTACTAATAGAACACTACTTTGATGTAGCGTTTCATTTCTTCAGTGTATAAGGGCACAGAGCTCCTTGGGGATTGATATCCTGCATAATATCCCGATAAGCACATCATTGTGCCAGCAGCATGGGAAACATAGTATGCAGGTAGCACAGTGAGTCCTACCAACAATAATTGGATTGGCAATACATCGGGCATACTGCTGGTATTGCCAGCTTCTGTCTATAGACTATAGGGACTGCTTACCATCAGGGGGCTAGAAGTTTGCTTGCCAATTTCAGAGAAAAAAAAAGTTATATTTTGGTTTTTTTCTCGCTTAATTGTTACTTGATAGCACCAAAACGTAAATGGAAAGTGATTCCCATAGGAGTTGTGATGCTCCTCCCATGTTCTATGTGTCATGTTAATGCAATATTTAAAACGTTAATTGTGGTTAACTTGTCGGTCCGAATATACAAAGCTATTTTTCTTTCAGGCAAGACGCGCATCACGGCGTACATGATGTGGGCTAAGGAGGCGCGCAACGAACTCCTGCGCAAGCATCCCGATATGGACTTCTCTGCTATCTCCAAGAGGCTCGGCGAAATGTGGTCCAATGTAAGGCTTAATGGTTTTTTTAGGGTTCCGTACCTCAAAAGGAAAAATGGAACCCTTATAGTTTTACATGAAAGCACAAGGAGTCCTACTTTAATATAATAAATTGTGAAAGTTTGTGAGGATGTACGGATGGATGTTTGTTGCTTAATCAAGTAAAAAACAGTTGACCCGATTAGGTACATAGATACTAAATTACCTTAAAAGGATACACTTCTATTATGTAGACAGTTGAAATTTTCACGCAATTTGTATTTTTGTTGCTGCTATAACAACAAATAATAAAAAAAAAATTAAGTACTCAAGCTCTACGACATTTGGTAAAGGTTTATATACTGCGGAAACTTTTTTTACGACTTGGTGACGATTAGCAAGCCGTTCACTCGATGGTAGGCATCACGCCAATGCAACAGGTGCAGTTCCACCCATGGCATTTAATAGTAAAGTCCCGCGTGGCTGCACTGCGCTCATCACCTCGACACCTTAATTCTTAAGTAAAATTGATAACGGAGGAGGCTCGAGAATAATAATAATAATAACCTCTAGCTCACCTCACGCCTCAAGACGCTCTCGCTCGATGGTTGGGTCAAGGGTCGGATACAGAAGGCAGTACTCCTCGACACGGCACGCATTGTCAGGAGGTTCCTCACTTTGTAACCCTAACAACCGGTAGCTTGGGCTCGCGCCTCGTTACCGGTGGCTCCCTAGTTTTGCTGGTTTTTTTTTATAATATGTGTTTTATTTTGAGAATATTGTAAAAAAATCACCTAAACTAAGATGTAAAATAAATAAAGGGAATAATAATAATAATGCTTGGACATTATCACACAGCGCCATCTGGCCTCAAACTAAACAAAGCTTGTACTATGGGAACCAGTAGCTGATACAAAATTTCTATTATTGTGTTTTATATGTAAATAAAAAAATTTAATGCTACAGGACCGACTTATAAAAAACTTTCACCAGCAGAATGCTATATTATCACTGAGTAACATAGGTTGTATATTATGTTGCTGCGCGGGCGAAGTCGTGGGGAAAATGCTAGTATAATATGATTGGTATACCATGATTGATACATGAAGAAAAAAACTAGAGTACTGAGTTTCTTGCCGGTTCTTCTCAGGTGGCTTTTTTTCCGAACCAGCGGTAATTTAGACTTTCATAAGTGCCTTATTAGGGCCTAAACTGAATAAATTATATTTTATTTTGATTTTGATGTTATTAACAGGTGAACTACAACGAACGCTATCTATGGAAGCGTAAAGCTAAGCGGTTCGCGATGCAGAAGGAACAAAGCCAGCAGGGGTCGGCCAGCAAGATCATATCACACCCAGGTACGGTACAGATACTAGAAGACATAACTCATGTGCCAAAAACTTTCGACTCCATTGTATGAAAATTGTGAGGATGGAGGAGTATGAAAGGATGCCATGTTTCATAGAGATTTGGTCCAAATCTGAAAGTGTCGGTCAACACATTTTTTTGTATATTCTGTTAGAGCTTGTCCGTCTGAGCATTTATTACTATGACACCAGCTGGACATTACAGGACATATCATATGTTTTAAATATTTTGAGTTCCTATTTTCAACAACAATTTATTAATATTTAGATATCAAAATAAAATTTCATTTATTCAGTTTAGGCCCTAATAAGGCACTTATGAAAGTCTAAATTACCACCGGTTCGGAAAAAAAGCCACCTGAGAAGAACCGGCAAGAAACTCAGTACTCTAGTTTTTTTCATGTATCAATCATGGTATACCAATCATATTATACTAGCATTTTCCCCACGACTTCGCCCGCGCAGCAACAGTTTAGGCCCTAATAAGGCACTTTTGAAGGTCTAAATTACCAAAAAAATATAAAAACTCAAATAAAATCAACGACTATGTTACTACAGCTTTGGTGGCATAGTAATAAATGTTCAGATAGGCAAGCTCTAACCGAATATACAAAAAAAATATCGGATTTGGACCAAATTTTGATATTTCGCGAGTCACGTTTTCGCTTACGTAGTCGAAAAATGTTCCTGCTACCGGCACTGTATTAATACATTGTTCAGACTTGGTGTGATGGTAATGTAGGTATGTACTTATTACACAATTATGAGTGATTAAGTATTTTTATTGTTAGTTCCAGTAGCTCGCGTGTCGACCCACGCAGGCCCGGGTCGGCCTCCGAAGAACCCCAGGCCTCCGCCCCCCGCACCAACCACACCGCCTCAACAACCGGCCGCGGTAAGATACTTGTTATTCATTACTATATTATTTATACATACGGTAGCCTATAGCCGCAAGCAATACCAGGGGTATCACTAACGGGATGCCAACCATGTTGTTGATGAGGACTCACTGTGCTAGCATTACTACTAGTGCAGCGTATCCTCGTGGAGCACTGGCAACCTTACTCACCGCAGAAATACAACACTACATCAAGTAGTGTTATTTCACTGCGGTCTTCTGTAAGGTGGAGGTACAGTCCCAAGTCGGGCGGCTCCAATTAAAATGGGAAACCCCACGGGAAAATCCTAAATCGCCCTACCACTCTTTTGCAAAGCTCATGGTGTGATTAATAATTGTACTTAAACTTAGAAAAACCCAATGGTCGGCCACAGGCCGGGGTGTGAACTTGGGCCCATCAGGTGACAGGCCGTTGCTTCAACCACAAGGCCACCACGGCTTTTTAACGGAATAGGAGTGGAGATGACAGCGGCTTTGTGTAACAATCAATATTCCAGCCACATCGGACTACATCTAGTGCCGACCATGACAGTGTTTGGGATAAGGCAAGGGTCGGTGATGATGACAGCTAAATGGATGTGTTGTTTAGGCTGCCAGCAGTACCGGCGGCGGCATGTACCGAGTGTCTGGTTGCGGGGCCGTGGAGGTGGCCGCCCACCTGCGACTGTTGGGGGAGAGTCTGGCCATCATCGGGGAGCGGCTCAAGGAGCACGAGGTACATACTATCTGGTTTATATTTTTATTTTTTTATACCACTAAGGTGGCGCCCAAGCATACGGCCCACCTATTGGTAAGCAGTCACCTATAGCCGCTAGCAATAACAGGTGTATCACCAACAATTTTTTGTAACTGGTGGTAAAGTTTCTTTTTCTACCTTCTTCATAACTACCTTATAAGGGCCTCAATTGGTTTTTTTAAATTAATGTATGTGCGTTGTCAGGAAGTTTGAAAGTAGGTCCTGTGACAGAAAAGTTGAGGAGCAAGCGTTTGTCATGGTATGGGCATGTTATGCGGAGGAATGAAGATAACGTGGTAAGAAAGGTTTTATGTATGAATGTGGACGGGTACAGGGGTCGAGGTAGACCTAAGAAAAGATGAATGGATTGTGTGAAAGATGACATGGCCAGAGAGGAAGTGAATACTGAGATGACGGCTGATAGAGAAGGATGGAAGAGAAATACATATTGCGCCGACCACAAATAGTATGTGACGCGGGCAGGATGACGATGTGTGTGGTCAGGGCCAGATCGCGGTGTCGGGGTCGGTGTCGGTGCTGCTGGACACGCTGCTGTGCTCGCTGGCGCCGCTGCTGGGCGTGGCGCGCGCGCTGCCCGCCCTCGCGCCGCCGCGCCGCCTGCTGCAGGACACGCTGCACAACATCGCCTACATCATGCCCGGCCTGTGACACCACACCGACCACCGACTGGCTCGTTCGCCCTCTGACGTTGAAAACTGCCCTTGAACTTAGAAACCTACGCCGTAACACCACCTGCTCGCTGTCCTTCACGCTCGTCCACTGACCTTCACACTTGCTTTCTGACCTTTACACCCGCTCATTGACCTTCACGCCCACCTTCTGACCTTCGCATCCGCTATCAGACCTTCACACCCATCTTCTGACCTTCACTCCCACTCACTGGCCTTCACACCCGCTATTAGACCTGCACACCCATCTTCTGACCTTCACTCCCACTCACTGGCCTTTACACCCGCTATTTAGACCTTCACACCCATCTTTTGACCTTCACTTCCGCTCACTGACCTTCACACCCGCCTGCTTACCTTCTCACCCCCCTTTTGACCTTCACATCCGCTCAATACCTTCACACCCGCCTTTTCACCTTCTCATCCGCTCAATACCTTCACACCCACCTTTTCACCTTCTCATCCGCTCAATACCTTCACACCCGCCTTTTCACCTTCTCATCCGCTCAATACCTTCACACCCACCTTCTGACCTTCACTCCCACTCACTGACCCCTGAACAAATGACCTTCACACTTGCTTTCTGACCTTCACAACCGCCCTGACCTTGGAAGTCCACATGTTGATTAAAAGACCTCCACACATCACTAATACCATTTCAAAGAAACTTTATTATTCGAATTTGTTGCTAAAATAGGGAGTAGTGATGATACGATTTCAGGACAATAACAATATCAAACTCAAGGATTTGATGTGATGTTCAACATTTTAAATATGTGACTCCATAAAAAAAAACATATGGTTGGTAATTATAGTCGGTATGATAAAATAAAAACAAATATTGTGTGAAATATGGAGTACATATTTAAAATTTAAATTCTTCTGATTTTTATGGAATTGTAACATGTGTAACTTTCTTACTAATTATAAGTAAAGTTTTTCATAGAAATAATATCTTAAAATAGTTATATTTTTCCGCAGTAATCACCCAAATATATTTTCGTACTCATAAGATATCAATTTTATTATACTTGTGTGGTATGTTGTAATATCTTATCTTTATACCACTAAGGTGGCACACAAGCATACGGCCCACCTGATGGTAAGCAGTCACCGTACCCTATAGCTGCTAGCAATACCAGGGGTATCACTAACGGGTTGCCAACCCTGTCATTGATGAGGACTCACTGTGCTAGCAACATTACTACTAGCCCAGCGTATCCTCGTGGAGCATTGGCAACCTTACTTACCGTAAAACACAACACTACAAAGTAGTGTTATTTGTCTGCGGTCTTCTGTAAGGTGGAGGTACAGTCCCCAGCCAATTTTAAATGGAAAACCCACGTGCCATACCATTCGTCCTACCTCTCTTTTTAAGCCCCTCTTAGCGTAGACTATGAACCTATTCTAGACTTGTTAAAAGGCCTTTCCAGTAGTAGTGTTTGCCCAAAGGTGGACTGGCATCAGTTTTTTTTTTTGCGCAATTTTTCAGCTTTTAATTTACTTTAATAAGTTAAGCACTTTGGGATGTTCCAATGTATGGACGGATAGAATAAAAAAATGTATGCTTAAACATAATAATGAACAGATAAATAGTTTGTGTATTTAATTTCGTGCTGTATGATTATGTTTTTGCAAATAAATAGTGTGCTTTATAAAGTGTTTTACTGCTTCGTTTTTATGTCCTCTAAATGGAAATAAAATTATTATTATTAAATAATAATAATGTTTAATAATAATGCTTGGACATTATCACACAGCGCCATCTAGCCCCAAACTAAGCAAAGCTTGTACTATGGGAACCAGCAGCTGATATAATACTTATATACTTTGTAAATACATACTTATAATACATACCAAACACCCAGACGCAAGGCAACATATTTGTCACATAAATGTTTGCCCCGGCGGGAATCGAACCCGCGACCTCTAGCGTAGCAGTCAGGTATACTAACCACTAGACCAGCGGTCTCGTCAATATTGGAAATATATGTTTGTTATTTTTCTGTGTGAATATGGCGACGTATAAGCTGCCCGACCCGCCCCAATTGTTTGCGATAAATTATCAAAAAGCAAATTACATATAAAAGGGAAATATTAATTTACTAACTGTCCCGACAGGCGTTGTCCTGTCTTAGCTATGAATTCATATGACAAATACACCATAGCAAAAAGGACCTTAAGTTTATCCCGAAATTTAAAATAATCCGTTTTTTTCCAAATTGTTATTTTTATAACAAAACTTCTAAAACATAGCGAAATCGGTCTAGCCGTTCACGCGTGATGACGTGGCCAAGGGAAATATGGATACATTTTTATATATATTTAATTGTTCAGTACACACATATTTACAAAACAGATCTGTCGCATTCACAAATTACACGGACAAAGCACGCGACGTCTAATCGTGAACAAAAAGATTCTAAGCAACGAGGGTGATACTCGTGAAGATTCCGTACTAGCCTTGATTTAGTATCGATAGTCGCACCACTACTTACTTTTTAAAGGACATCATCCATGTTTCATTGAGATTTGGTCCAAATCTGAAAGTGCCGGCCAACGCATTTTTTTGTATATTCTGTTAGAGCTAGTCTGTCTGAGCATTTATTACTATAGCGCCTAAGTTGGACATTACAGGACATTTCATTTGTTTTAGTTATTTAGAATTCCTATTCTAAATCAACTACACTGGTTTGGTGCCACAGTAAAAAATATTCAGACGGGCCAGTTCTAACAGAACATACAAAAAAAATGCGTTGACCGCCACTTTCAGATTTGGACCAAAATGGATGATCCTTTCGCTATTTTTGGCTAGATTCAAGATAAATCAAATTTTCCTATCAGCTAGTATAGCTATCGATTACATTGAGTTGAGTCGCCACTATTCTTGTATCCGATCGACACTGGTGACAATTCTGTTGTACAAAATTACTAAACTTAACTAATTTGACAGGTCTAAAAATATTACCATCTTTATTTAACGACGCACATGAGAAAGGGATAGCAAGACATTTAGACCAGTTAAGCTTAGTAATTTTGAACAATAGAATCGATACCAATATGGACAATACAAAAGACGTGTTTACAGCAACCGCCCCCTACAGTTGGGGGCGCCACAGTAGCAGTACAGAACCTTCCCCGGAACCGAACCTATGTCGTAGTTGTAGTTCCAGGTGAGCTCCGTGCCGGCGCGGATGTGCGAGAGAGCGAAGAATGAGACCCAAGGGAAGCGGGGGTCGTGCGTGTCCACGAACACGTTCTGGACAAACACGTTCGGACAACACGAGTGCTGGAACAATCATATACTTATACTAGCTGCCCGCCCCGGCTTCGCACGGGTGGGCAAATTATTTGTACCGATGAACTGGACCGATTTCAAAATTTTTTTTTAATTTAAGGGGATGTAAAATAGATGTCCGATTCTCAGACCTACCCAATATGCACACAACATTTCATGAGAATCGGTCAAGCCGTTTCGGAGGAGTTTAACTACAAACACCGCGACACGATAATTTTATATATAAGATTTATCACGCTTTTATTAGCTTCACCTTTATGTATGTATGTATGTATGAAATGGAGTCGTTGAATGTTATTTTTACCAAATTCTAGACACTACTACTTCGACAACGTATTCGAAAACGTAACTCAAAATTTTCATACGGATTTTAGTTCTTAAAGTCTCGCTATCCCTTTCTCATGTGCGGGGTTAAATAAGGATGGCAATACCTTTAGAACTGTCAAATTAGTTTAGTGACTTTGCACAACAGAATTGGCACCTTTGGTACTACTTACATTAAGATATCTCCCGATGTTGCCTTGAACCTTAGCGTCCATGATGTAGCACGCCTCGTCTTCGCCGAAATGTGAACGGACAGATCTGAAGCGAAAACAATACAGATTATCAAAATCAAAAAATCTATAAAGATTCATTCAGTATAATAAGCCTTAATAAGGTACTAAAGCGTGCTACACACCTTTATGTATGGTATTGTAGAGTTTACAATCAAGAGAGGTAGGATCCCCCGTGGGCTTTCCCATTAATATTGGAGCCGCCCGACTGGGGACTGTACCTCCGCCTTACAGAAGACCGCAGTGAAATAACACTACTTGATGTAGTATTATCCACGAGGATACGCTGGGCTAGTAGTAATGCTGCTAGCACATAGACTCCTCATCAACAACATGGTTGGCAACCCGTTAGTGATACCCCTGGTATTCCTAGCGGCTATAGGCTACGGTGACTGCTTACCATCAGATAGGCCGTATGCTTGTGTGCCACATTAGTGGTATAAAAAATTGAGACGTATTGCCCTGCTACGCGTGCGATGCTGGGACGGGCTGCTAGTATTATATAAACATATAAAAAGTATAAATCTAAAGGTAAGTAAAATTACTACTCACTTATATTTTGGCACAAACTCGTTTACACCCATACCAGCCTGCGCGGTGAATCTGGTTGGCTCTCGCACTGTCAACAAACAAAATAATTATGGTATATCTCCACGCCTTCCCACAAGGGTCCCCGAAGAGGTAGGCAGAGGTTACAACACCCACTTTCCACCGAAGATAATTTGGTGCCAACGTGACAAATGGTGAGTCCGTCGCCGTCTCCTAGACACTACATACGTCCTTGAATTTCTTCTCAGTCGTATGCAGGTTTCCTCACGATGTTTTCCTTCACCGTAAAGCTCGTGGTGTGACTAATCACTGCACTTAAGTTATAAAAACTCATTGGTACACACCGGTGGGATTCGAACTTGCGTCGCTAGAATAGCAGGCAACGCTTCACACCACACGACCACCCAATTTCAATCATGTTATTGAACAGTATAATAATTAAGCTTGCGCTATTGTATCAGTTACTTTTTTTTTATACCACTAAGGTGGCACACAAGCATACGGCCCAACTGATGGTAAGCAGTCACCGTAGCCTATAGCCGCTAGCAATACTACGGGGTGCCAAACATGTTGCTGATGAGGACTCACTGTGTTAGCAGCGATACTACTAGCCCAGCGTATCCTCGTGGAGCACTGGCAACCTTACTTACCTACTTAAACAATTTATGTTAGAAAAGACTCAACAATTCTTGATTTAAATTATAATGTTTTGTCACATCAATATCGATTTATAACTTTTACCAAGTCAATGACAAGCAAGCGCACGACCCTGATGGTAAGCGGTCACCGTAACATATAGACGCTTGCAATACCAGGGGTATCACATTTGCATCAATACTAATATTATAAATGCGAAAGTAACTCTGTTTGTTTGTTTGCTACCTTTTCAGGACTAAGCAGCTTGTAATGAATTTGTCTAGGATATAGATTATAGCCTGGAGAAGGACATAGGTTACTATTGTCTTTAAACAAATGCAGACGAAGTCGCAGGTAACAGTTAGTTGCCAATAACATTACCCCTTGTGTTAGGAGTTACAGGAATATTTGTAATCGACCAATTATTTTTGCTCGTCAATGTAACTGTACAGTTTAAGTAATAGCTCACCTTCTTCATCATCACTGATTGTGATACAGTCATCACCTTTGTTGGGTTCTTTTGATTTGACATTGGAATCTTTCATTTCTTTTACTCGTCTTCGTAGGCGTTTGCTGCATAAACACAAATTAATAATTAACTAAAAATTCACACCTTTTATTAGGGTCTCTCTCTACTATGGAAATAAATAAAGAAAGGGTGGATATTTTTGGCGGTAATTAGGCGGAGCGGTTGAGATTCTTTCCAATGTCTTGTAAAGTGTGTTATAGTGATCTTTAGTGTGTTATGGTGACCTTTAGTGTCTTATAGTGATCTTTACTGTGTTATAGTGTTCTTTAGTGTATTTTCGGTGTACTGCACAAAATGGCAGCACAATATTAATTGGAAATAATATATCTTTTGCGTGAAGTGATCTATCATTTTAAGGTTACATCTGACCTAAAGTCTGTATTTTTTAATTATCTCTCAAACAGGCCTGTTGGTAAAATTTGCTACGGGCCCCGCGCTGGCGTAATCCGGCACTGTGTGTGAGAAGAGAATTGGGAACAGCAACTGACTTGAACTCGGTGGGTTTGGGCCCAATGAAGCCCGGCTGGAAGTCGTCGTCGTCCCGATCATTCTTGTCCGGCATCTCCTCCTCGTCCTCAGACATAGAGCTCTCTTCAGAAGTCTCGTCCCCTTTACCACTCTCCTTCTGAGCATTATTACAACACTACATTTTAAAAATATTGTTACAAACCTACTCGTAAAGCTGAAAGGAGGTCAAATAGGGCCTTATAACGAGTCCACGATATTTAACAACCGTAGTAACGCAGTATAACATACCCCAATAAAATAAAATTTATTTTCACTGATGTGCAAACCCTATTTCAGTAAAATTAAAGAGTAAACTACGCAGAATGTACCTACATTTCTACTCAATACGCGGAACGACTTTTTTTTTCGACCTTGACAGATTGAAGCCAGTACTTGAGTATATTAAATCCTTGTATTGGGGTGGCAAACATTATGAATGAAAAATAGAAAAACTATTAAAGTAGTCAATTATTAGGTAACATAAGTACGTAGGCCTTTCTGTTAAATAATCTGGTTCCCTGACATGGCAGCTTACTAGGGTTGACAAAAGTTTTGGCATTGATGATTAATTAATTTTTTTACGGGGTATTTTGTAACATTTTGTATAGAGGCTAGATCGTTATATCAATGTCGTGCATATCTAAAAGGAATGTTCATTAATAAAAAAAAAATGAACCAGCTGCTTCACACGCATTTTTCTAGAGTAGACATTTTCTTTTTCGTTGATAGTTCCTTTTTTATACCACTAAGGTGGCACACAAGCTTGCATAGAAACACAACACTACATCAAGTAGTGTTATTTGACTGCGGTCTTCTGTAAGGTGGAGGTACAGTCCCCAGTCGGGCGGCTCTAATTTAAATGGGAAAACCCACGGGTAATCCCAAATCGCCGTAACCACCGCGCGTCTCGTGGCGTGCTTCAAACAGTTGTATACTGTTGATCTTATCGCTCGCCGCCCCGCGCTTAGTTGCCGCTCACAGTAGCGTGAATCAGCCGTAACTATCTTAAAACATACTTAATTATCTTACCTTGTTCAAAGCTTTGTCCGCCTTCGGAATGTCCTCTTCGTAGCCCTCCTTCATTTGTTCCACAACCTCGATGTAGTCCAACTCGGCCAGGTACTCGTCGCCCTCGTTCAACCCGTCCTGCAGGTCAAGCGGACACCGTTACCGTGGGAATGGGATTAATAGGTGGCTGAACTACAAGCTTGCAATATGTGACAGCCAAAAATTTGCCAACCATATATCACTTATACTCACTGAGTAATATACGCTATATATTATACTAGCTGCCCGCCCCGGCTTCGCACGGGTAGACAAAATATTTGATAAATGTCTACCCGTGCGAAGCCGGCGCGGGAAGCTAGTATAATATATAGCCTATGTTACTCGGTGATAATGCAGCTTTCTAACGGTGAAAGAATTTTTGAAATCGGTCCAGTAGTTTCGGAGCCTATTCAATACATGTGCTAGAGCAATAATAAATAAATCATGTTTTAAATCGTGTTATGATTGGTGTGCCTAATAAATAAATTTATTAATAAATCCCTTGATATATACATAAATATTTTTATAGTAGAGGTAATAAATAATTTGACCTAGAGATGGAAAGGTAGAGTACTCGGTACCGGCGGGCATGTATGAAGAGATCGATTGCTTGTCAAAACGGAGTAACCGAACAGTAACTCACCAAATTAGCTGTGGCATCAGTGAGCAGGTTGCCAGCATAGACACACAGGAAGGATCCTTTGGGCACGTCGTTCAGAGCGCGGATACCCCAACCGCGGTTCAGCGTTTTGAAAACCTAACGAGAATAAAACATTATAAAATTATCTTTATCTATATATGTAATATGTATATAAAAAAAGTAATCCCTATTTTCTTCGTCACGGCATCACGCGTGAAAGACTGGTCTAGTCGTTGATTTCGCTAATTCCTTTCTTTTTGTGTTTGTTTTGCCAGGAGAAGAGATTTTAAGGGTCGGCAACGTGTAAGTGATACCCCTGGTGTTGCTAGCGGCTACGGTAACCGCTTACCATCAGACGGGCCAAACGCTTGCTTGCCACCAAAAACTTGTTAACACTATAACACTACACTACGATAATACTGTTTAGTACTGTAGGGCATGACGTGATAGAATTCACATAAAAACACTCCAGAATCGCTTTTCTATATAAATATTGATGAAAAATTAAACACTTTGGTGGAAAATAACTTGTATTACTATTTACTTAAGTTGAACATAAAAGAATACAGACAGAGCTCACGTAAAAACAGAACACACACGTACAAAACAACACACACGCGAGGGCGAAAGAGACGCCAACAACCGGATATGACATATGCGTTCAGGAACGGATTATGTTTTCATTTTTCCAACAAATATATTCTCCGATTAATTCAATAACAGGATTTTTACAATGTTTTCTATGACAGGAGTCTAATCTCAGTTTTGTATTGATTGGTATTTTTACTTTTTTTTTTTTCAAAAACTCGCCTTTATAAAGATTAAAAAAGAGAGTAACGACTCGTGGCTATAATATTTACCTGTAACTTCAGCTGTAACGGATGTTGCACCACTCGGTTGAGACACGTGTTTTTGCATTTACACCTGAAGATTAAAATAGGGTCGATTCTGTTGTTCAAAATTACTAAACTTAACTAATTTGACAGGTCTAAAAGTATTGCTATCCCTTTCTCATGTGCGGGGTTAAATGGGGATGACAATATTTTTAGACCTGTCAAATTTGTTAATGAATTTTAACAACAGAATTGGCACCAATGTTTTAATAATTTTAACCAGATTAAGTGTGACAGTGACACCCGGAGCGGATTTAAATTTCGATAGATAGTCATTCAAATTATTTTGTTCATAGAGAAAATAAGTGTGTTTGGATGTACTACATAAACTAAAATTCAGTTGATGTTGTAGAAAAAACGTAGATTCTGTTGTACAAAATCACAAAACGAAGTTGACTGTAATAAAAGTCTTGTTATCCCTTTCTCATGTGCGGGGTTAAATAAGGATGCCAATACTTTTGTGAATTTAATAGTGACTATCATTAGGTATACTTTTATTAATAACTAGCCTTCCACCCGCGGCTTCGCCCGCGTAGCAATATAATATGTTACTCAGTGATAATATACCATTCTGTTGGTGAGAGAATTTTTAAGATTAGTCCAGTAGTTTTTGAGTTTATTCATTTCAAACAAAATACATTATTATATACAATCTAGTATTAAAAATTCACAATTAAACCGTGGAATGAACTCCCCGCCGTGGTTTTCCCAAACGAGTACAGCATGGGGTTCTTCAAGAAGGGTGTGAAGAGATTTCTGAAGGGTCGGCAACGCGCGAGTGATACCCCTGGTGTTGCAAGCGTCCATAGGCTGCGGTAACCGCTTACCATCAGGCGTATGCTTGTTTGCCACCTAGTAAGTGTTATAAAAAAAATGAAAAAAGAAGTAAAAAATATATTACCTAGAGTTGCACTCGTAGATGCCAGAGGGAAGCGGCTCAGGCAGGCGACGGTAAGTGTACCCCACCGAGGTCTTCAAGCCGATGGTGCGCGCACCCTCCAGCGTCAAACGCCAGCACGCGCACTTCGACTTATCCTAAATACAGTAAAAATAATACCACAAATAAAAAACAAAAAAACATTTATACAGTTTAGGCCACTGACCTACTAATACATGGACTTCTAGTCTGCGCTAAAAAGCGTCCGAGACAAATAATTAGGAAAACGCGGAATATATGCGAATCGCGCGTCAGTCTCCGTTTGGTCGACTGTCAAAAGATACGCCAATAATGCCGTCCTGTATGGTGAAAACTTGTAAAAAATATCCATTCGTTCCTTGTAAAAAATACACAGGTTAGCAATAAAATCTAACTAAAGATATTCTGACTGGATGTAATCCTTTTTTCGGCCGTATGAAATTTCAGCGATGAAATTTCGTTCGTACTTTTCTGCTAGTAAACATTAAAACCGTAATGAATTTGGAATGTCCGCAGAACAAACTATAAAAAAAAACACTTTTTAAAATCCATATATTATGCATCCGATACTAGCTTTTCCCCGCGACTTCACCCGCGTATTAATATAATATATAGTCTATGTTACTCTGTGATAATATAGCATTCTGTTGGTGAAGGAATTTTTGAAATAAGTCCCTAAGTTTTAGAAAAATATAAATCTTATAATATTAGGATAGATTTATACATATGTATGTATGTTACTACTCATTGATTCGTACCTCACAGTCGTCGGTACAGTCGCAGCCGCACAGGAACTCGGGGTCGAGGTTAAGCGGTACCCCTGCGGTGGGCGTACGCTCCGTGTTGTAGGAACAGAACTCTGGCAGCGACTCGTCGTAGTAATTGACACAGGGGACTGGCACGTTCTCCTTGCCGTGAGAGAGGTCCTGGGATATTATTCATGACATCTACGATTATACAAGTTTTTGATACAAGCATACGGCCCACCTGATGGTAAGCAGTCACCGCAGCCTATAGCCGCTAGCAAAACCAGGGGTATCACTAACGGGTTGCCAACCGTTTAGTTGATAAGGACTCACTGTGCTAGCAGCATTACTACTAGCGCAGCGTATCCTCGTGGAGCACTGGCAACCTTACTTACCGCAGAAACACAATACTACATCAAGTAGTGTTATTTGACTGCGGTCTTCTGTAAGGTGGAGGTACAGTCCCCAGTCGAGCAGCTTCAATTTTAATAGAAAAACCCTCGGGAGATCCCATATCGCCCTACTTCTCTTTTAAAGCTCCTGGTATGATTATTCACTGTGCTTAAGCTTTGAAAAACTCATTGGTACACGCCGGGTCTTGAACCTAGGCCCGTCAGATTTCAGGCCGTTGCTTCCACCACAATGCCGTCATGATTGTTATAAACTCACGGAAAATCCCAATTTGTCCTTCTTCTCTTCTGTTTAAAAAAAAAATATATACCACTAAGGTGGCAAACAAGCATTAGGCCCACCTGATGGGAAGCGGTTACCATATCCTATGGACGCTTGAAACACCAGGGGTATTACTCGCGAGTTGCCAACCCTAAAATGCCTCTATGTACGTTTGTACATAGATGCATAGTACTGTAAGGCTTGACCTCTTTTGGATAGAGTGTAAATATTATTTTGAAATAGGAAAAAGGAGATATAATTTGAATCTGAAAGCCGTGGTGGCCTTTTGGTATGAAACGTTGTTCGCTATTCTAGCGACGCAAGTTCGAATCCCACCGGTGTGTACCAATAAGTTTTTCCAACTTAAGTGCAGTGATTAGTCACACCACGAGCTTTACGGTAAAGGAAAACATCGTGAGGAAACCTGCATACGACTGAGAAGAAATTCAAGGACGTATGTAGTGCCTAAGAGACGGCGACGGACTCACAATTTGTCACGTTGACACCAAATTATCTTCGGTGGAAAGTGGGTGTTTTAACCTCTGCCTACCTCTTCGGGGACCCTTGTGGGAAGGCGGGAAGATATAATTTGAATTGACACTCAAATATGATATTTTATAGGGATAGCAAAATAGGTATTCGGCGACGAATGGTCGCAAAATGAATGGACATTAATTAAAATAGTTTTTTTTATAAGAGTTTTTATTACATACCCTCTTCCAGACGATGCACTTGTTGAGCACGAACTCGGCCAGGCAGTGCGTGGCGGGGTGGAAGTCGAACAGGTCGACGGGCATGTCGGAGTGCGTGGCGCGCAGGTACCCGTGCAGCTCGCGCAGGCTGCGCACGCGCCGCCCGCACGGCGCGCGGTACATCACGCCGCGCTGGCCCTTGAAGCGCACCAGCTGCCTACCACACCACACTCTTACCGCTTACCACACGGGCCGCTTGTGCACCGGCTGCCTACCACTTTGCACACTACTCTTAGGAGCATGGGCGTGCATTGAATTACCTCGAAGGTAGGCAGCCAAGACAAAAAAAATCTTAGCTAGCTCAATAGCCAATTTTTGATTATACTTATATAGATAGGTACCTACGTATTTGTTTTCTTCACTACAGTTTTGTTTTGGTTGTTGAAAATATTTACGAGCGCAGGTATACCCTAAAATACAATAATGTCCGACAATGTAGATACCTGGCTAATTGCACGCTGAACATACTCATCGTTAAAGATACACTTACAAAAACAAACTCACTGCAGTCAAAATTAAAATAATATTATTATTAACAATAGAAAAGTAGATAAATAAACACACAAATCAACAAAATTATTCGCATCTAACTTCGCATCATGTCAATGAACCCGAATGCACTGCACGGTTCGCGCGATTTTTAAGCAACATCAAACTTGACAGTGACCCAAAGTCTATATAAACCAATATTATAATAATATATTGACTGACTGTGTTTTGACAATGTGATTTTAAGCCATTATTTATACTCTGTGAGATATTCATGCCTATGCCAAATGCCACACGGCAAAATCACGAAGGTTGCTACACGCAAGAAACGAAGTGATTTTATTTAGACGTGTTATATTCACTCACACTAAATCATCGATTTGCAGCGTAGCCAGGAACACGGACAGCCACACACACATATACATTTACAGGCAGATTTTGAACTGCCTATCTCGTAAGTTAATTGCATATTAGTATTTTCTAGGTGCAGTGAATGAACGATGCACGGTTTTTGTTAGGCCGAGTCGATATTTCGTCCTATGATTTATAATTTAGCACGATTAGTAATTGCGTAAATTTATGAACTGTCTTTGGATTTCTGGGAAGTAAGCACTGCCTAATTGCCTTTATGGAATGCACGCCCCTGCTTAGGAGACTCATAACGGTAATTATATTTCACTATGAAACAGTGTTATAAGACTGGTAGAAAGTGGTAGAAAATAGTAACATTATACACTACGACCACCCTTAGGACACTCATTTCACTTTCATTATAAACAGACATTACGGGACAACTTTTTAGTAAATGGTAGAAAACAGTAGGAAATGGTAGGTTTTAGTAGAGGTAGCTTACCTCTCCCAGCCACTCAGGAGTGGTTTGGCCAGCGGGTTGTAAGTACGAAGGTCCTTCAGGGCTAGCACGTCGCTTCTCTTGCACTTCGGCCCGCATGTGTGCGTTGTCAACTTGTAGGGTTTCACCGCGTTCTTAGGTGTGTAGTACTATCGTAAGGGACACAGTTAACAGTTATCATTAGGACGGAAAAGAACCTTACAGTAGTCGTATGACATCCGAAAGGCCAACTCTACCAGCGCGCGCGGTCATTGGTCAAATCAAATAGCGCGCACTTCCCCGCCTTCCAGTTTCCAAAAAACCTCTCCCACAGATTGCAGGAAAGAGAGGGAAAACTTTGATGTAGTGTTGTGTTTCGGTGAGTAAGGTTGCCAATGCTCCACGAGAATACGCTGCGCTAGTAGTAATGCTGCACCCACAGAGAGTCCTCATCAACAACATGGTTGGCAACCTGTTAGTGATATCCATAGTATTGCTAGCGGCTATAGGCTACGGTGACTGCTTACCATCAGGTGGGCCGTATGGTTACGAGCCAAATTAGTAGCATAGAAAAAAGGAAATATGTTCCATATACACAAAATAAACTCACCACAACACGACTAGTGACCGAGTCGAGATTGTTCCCGGTTGATATTTGCACAGGCGCGGGCGACGGTACCGAAGTCGACTTCTTAGCCACTGCACGTTGGCGACGCATCTCCTATAAAGATATAATATCAACAATATGTTTTATATTAAGAATTAAAGCAGTGGGTGTGTCAGCGAATAAGAAGGTGCGTCAGCGAATGAATGAGTGTGTCAGCGAATGAATGAGTGTGTCAGCGAATGAATTACTGTGTCAGGGAATGAGTGGGTGCGTCAGCGAATGAGTGGTAATGTCAGCGAATGAGTGGGAGTGTCAGCGAATGAGTGAGAGTGTCAGCGAATGATTGGGAGTGTCAGTGAATGTGTGAGTGTCAGCGAATGAATGAGTGTGTCAGCGAATGAGTGGGTGCGTCGGCGAAAGAGTGGGAGTGTCAGCGAATGAGTGGGAGTGTCAGTGAATGAGTGAGTGTCAGCGAATGAGTGGGAGTGTTAGCGAATGAGTGGGAGTGTCAGTGAATGAGTGAGAGTGCCAGCGAATGAGTAGGAGGGTCAGCAAATAAGTGGGAGTGTCAGCGAATGAGTGGGTGTGTCAGTGAATGAGTGGGAGTTGAGTGGGAGTGTCTGCGAGTGAGTGGGAGTGTCAGTGAATGAGTGGGAGTTGAGTGGGAGTGTCTGCGAGTGAGTGGGAGTGTCAGTGAATGAGTGAGTGTCAGCGAATGAGTGGGAGTGTCAGCGAATGAGAAGGTGCGTCAGCGAATGAGTGGGAGTGTCAGCGAATGAGTGGGTGCGGCAGCGAATGAGTGGGTTTATCAACGAATGAGGGGATCTGTGAGTCAGTGAGAAAGAGAGTCAGTTTGTGAGTGAGTTAACGAGTGAGTGAGTGTATGTGTGTGTGTGTGTGTGTGTTGTGTGTGTGTGTGTGTGTGTATGTGTGTGTGTGTGTGTGTATGTGTGTGTGTGTGTGTACCTCAGTGTGCTTCTGTTGCTGCGGTGTGGCGACGGGCGGCGGTTGTTCCTGTGTCGCCTGCGCCTTGTTGCTGCCCTGCTCGTCCGTCCGTGTGTACTCCACGTACGGCATCGTCACGTTGCTCTGCACACATTACATCACACATACCATACAACATTCATTAAATCCTACCTCTTTTTAGCAAATATTTTCATTGAAATCCCATTATCACCCACCTTACCCCACATACACCACAACGGCATACCTCGTATATACATACAGCTAATATAATATATAGCCTATGTTACTCAGTGATAACGCAGTTTTCTAACGATGAAAGAATTTTTGAAGTCGGTCCAGTAGTTTCTGAGCCTATTCAATACAAACATACATACACACAAAAAAATATTTTACTTCTTTATAATATTAGTACAAAAAATCCCTCAAAGCCTTATACATATTTAAATCCCGATATTACCTACCTCACGACGCATACTTTATCTATGAAACTCCCTGAAGGCTTATTCTCAAACTCAAAAAGATCTTTATTTGACTAGACTTTACAGGCAAGCACTTTTAAATCGTCAGAATCTACCACCGGATTCGGAAGGTCGGTTTTGCTGAGAAGAATCCGGCAAGAAACTCAGCAATTACTCTTTTGAAAACCAAAATAATTCTATACTAATATTATAAAGAGGAAAGATTTGTACATTTGTATGTTTGTGGGTTTGTATTGAATAGGCTCCGAAACTACTGGACCGATTTCAAAAATTCTTTCACCGTTAGTAAGCTACATTATCACTGAGTAACATAGGCTATATATTATACTAGCTGCCCCCCCCGGCTTCGCTCGGGTAGACAAAATATTTGGTAAATGTCTATAGGCTCCGAAACTACTGGACCGATTTCTAAAAACCTTTCACCTTTAGAAAGCTACATTATCACTGAGTAACATAGGCTATATATTATACTAGCTGCCCACCCCGGCTTCGCACGGGTGGCCAAAATATTTGATAAATGTCTATGCTCCGAAACTAATGTCTACCCATGCGAAGCCAGGATAGGCTAGTATTAAATAAAGTGTTTACCCTGGGCTGAGCTTTGCTGCGCGGCAGGGCTCGCTGCTTGTGTCTCTGCGCCACTTGCAGCTCGTTGTAGAGCGGCTCGAGGCGCGTGGAGCCGCGGTAGATCCACTCGGTGCGCCCGTCGCCCGCGAAGTGGACCTCCACCAGCGACGCATCCACTTGCAGCACGCGGGAACTCCACCATTGGCCTGCCAGGTTTTTTTTTATGCCATTAAGGTGGCACACAAGCATACGGCCCAACTGATGGTAAGCGGTCACCGTAGCCTATAGCCGCTAGCAATACCAGCGATATCAGTTGTCAATCCTGTTGTTGATGAGGACTCACTGTGCTAGCAGCAATACTACTAGCCCAGCGAATCCTCGTGGAGCACTGGTAACCTTGCTTACCGCAGAAACACAACACTACATCAAGTAGTGCTATTTCAATCCGATCTTCTGTAAGGCGGAGGTACAGTCCCCAGTCGGGCGGCTCCAATTTAAATGGGATAACCCACGGGAAATCCCAAATCGGCCTACCTCTCTTAAAAGTGACAATAACACATGGATAAAGCATTTTCCCTTCATAGTTATTATTGAGTATAATGATGCCTGTACTAACATAATTTTACTGCAATAAATATATTTGAATTAGATTTTTTTGTATACATACGGCCCACCTGATGGTAAGCAGTCACCGTAGCCTATACTCGCTAGCAATACCAGGCGTATCACTTACGAGTTGCCAACCATGTTGTCCTGATGGTAAGCGGTCATCACTAACGAAGTGCCAATCCTGTTGTCCTGATGGTAAGCGATCACCGTAGCTCGTAGCCGCTAGCAATACCAGGGATATCACTAACGAGTTGCCAACCCTGTTTTCCTGATGGTAAGCGGTCATCACTAACGAGGTGCCAATCCTGTTGTCCTGATGGTAAGCGGTCACCGTAGCCCGTAGCCGCTAGCAATACCAGGGATATCACTAACGAGTTGCCAACCCGGTTTTCCTGAAGGTAAGCGGTCACCGTAGCCTATAGCCGCCAGCAATACCAGGGATATCACTAACGAGTTACCAACCCTGTTGCCCTGATGGTAAGCGGTCACCGTAGCCTATAGCCGCTAACAATACCAGGCTTATCACTAACGAGTTGCTAACCCTCTTGTTGATAAGGAGTCACAACGCTAGCAGCATTACTACTAGCCCAGCCTATCCTCGTGGAGCACTGGCAACCTTACTTTCCGCAGAAACACAACACTACGTCATTGTTGTGTTATTTGACTGCGATCTTCAGTCTTCTGTTAGGTGGAGTTACAGCCCCGAGTCAGGCGGGTTCAATATTAATGGGGAAACCCACGGGAGATCCCAATTCACCTTACTTGTTTTATTTAGCTCATGGTGTGATTAATCACTGTACTTAAGGTTATAATAGGCTTACCATTCCACTCGGTCCTGAGCTTCTGTCCGGCATGTAGCCGCACCATGGGCCGCTCGGGGTATCCCTTGAGGTAATCCCGCACAAATCCGCGCGAGAACGGATGCATATCTTCCCACACAACGGAGGAGCTTTCACACACGAGCCGCGTTGCGCCGTGACGAATGTACTGAGCCGAGCCCACGTCGAAGAAGATCAGGTATCTAAGCAGTGTTGCCAGGTTATAAAACACTAGCTCCGGCTTCGCACGGGTAAACATTTATCAACGGGTAGATATTTTGTGTACCCGTGCGAAGCCGGGGCGGGCAGCTAGTATAATATATAGCCTATGTTACTCAGTGATAATGTAGCTTTCCAACGGTGAAATAATTTTTGAAATTGGTCCTTTAGTTTCGGAGCCTATAGAAATTTATCAAATATTTTGTGTACCCGTGCGAAGCCGGGGCGGGTAGCTAGTATAGTATAATATATAGCCTATGTTACTCAGTGATAATGTAGCTTACTAACGGTGAAAGATTTTTTGAAATCTGTCCAGCAGTTTCGGAGCCTATTCAATACAAACACACAAAAATACAAAATTCCTCTTTATAATATTAGCATAGATAGGACCTCATTTAAAGAAAGAGAAAAACATGTGTTTATAACAACACATAAACATTTTTAGAAGATGAACAAAGTGTCTTTATGAAACGGCCCCAACTCAGCATGTGCTGGTTGGTGTATGACGGCCAACCAGCTCTGATCTACCGTTGGGACCGGCCCGTGACGTCACTTATAGGAATAATATAAAAGGAAAAAATATAATAAAAAAAATCACAAGTATATGGCAGTAGGTAGACAACGGCTTTTTTTCCGAACCGGTGGTAATTTAGACCTTCATAAGAGCCTTATTAGGGCCTAAACTGAATAAATGATTTTAGATTTGATTTGATTTGGTGTCGATTATGTTGTTCCTTAACTAATTTGACAGGTCTAAAAGTGTTGCTATCCCTTTCTCACGTGCGGGGTTAAATAAGGATGGCAATATTTTTAGACTTGTCAAATTAGTTTAGTTTAGTAATTTTGAACAACAGAATCGACACCAATATTAATAAAATTTAACAATTTCTGTAGCTGTGGTTACCCCATAATATATATCAACAATTACTTAAGATTATTCTTGTTTATTATAAATATCGTGTAGTGTTTTCATCTGTTGGTGACTAAAATAAAAAAAAAAAACCCTCAATTTTGTGACGTCCGCCATATTGGATTTAAAATGGCGCAATATTGGTAATCATGCATTGTAAGCAATGAACAGGGAACCGCAAAACAAAACTCACCTGTAATTATTAACAGGATTGGGAATCTCAGCCACTATACCCGAGTAGTAGGACTCCTTCTTGCCCGCGTTGGCTGTATCGTTGAACAGGGCTATCACACGCGTACCTATGAACAAATATTGTTGATATTGAACACTAAGGTGGCACACAAGCATACGGCCCACCTGATGGCAAGCAGTCACCGTAGCCTATAGCTAGCAACACCAGGGGTATCACTAACGCGTTGCCAACCCTATTGTTGATGAGGAGTAACTGTGCTACTAGCATTATTACTAGCGCAGCGTATCCTCGCGGAGCACTGGCAACCTTACTACCGCAGAAACACAACACTACATCAAGTAGTGTTATTTCATTATTTGACTGCGGTCTTCTGTGAGGTAAAAAAAAACTATTCCGAATGATTTTTCTGGGTGGTTTTTGGCTATAGTTTAAAGTTCCGGTCCGGTAGGCAGCGTTGTATTTTTGGAAAGAAGTTACTTAACGCGTCTTGCGGTATGATTTAATGAATAGTGATTATCATCATCATATTTGACGAGACCGCTGGTCCAGTGGTTAGTATACCTGACTGCTATGCTGGGGTCGCGGGTTCGATTCCCGCCGGAGCAAACATTTATGTGACATATATGTTTGCCTTGCGTCTGGGTGTTTAGTATGTATTTACAAAAAAAAAAGTATATAAGTATTGTATCAGCTGCTGGTTCCCATAGTACAAGCATTGCTTAGTTTGGGGCCAGATGGCGTTGTGTTAAAAAAAAAATGGGGTATAGCGGAAATACAACTACAAACTCTGTGAAAATTTCAACTGTCTACCTATTACGGATCATGAGATACAGTCCGCTGACAGACAGACGGACGGACAGCGGTCCAATTTGAGACCCTTCAAGTATTGGAAGTCGATTAATATGTGTAATAACTTTTATTTTAATAAATTTAAGATATAATGTTATATTGGTCCCAATTCTAGTGTACGAAATTATTAAACTAAACTAATTTGACAGGTCTAAAAATATTGCCATCCTTATTTAACCCCGCGCATGAGAAAGGGATAGGAAGACTTTTTAAACCAGTCAAATTAGTTACGTTTAGTAATTTTGAACTACAGAATCGACACCATTATATGACTATATACAGAGAAAAAATAACTTAGGTTAAAATGTATTCAGGGTCCGCAACGCGCGAGCGATACCCCTGGTGTTGTAAGCGTCCATAGGCTGAAGTAACCGCTTACCACCAGGCGGGCCGTATGCTTGTTTGCCACCTTAGTGGTATAAAAAAAGTACAACATACCTATGGTCATCCTGTATTCGGAAGGCTCGCTGTAGGCGAGGCACCGCCCCGGGAGCACTTTGTTCGGGGTCTTCACCTTGTCCACGAACAAGACTCGACACATCGTCCACTCAGAGCTCTGCATCAAATGAGAGCTGCTAATGAGTTTGCGCGTGCATAATGACAGTCGTGGACATTGACAACGCTACACTAGTTATAATAAAATAGCTTTTCAACCGCGACTTCACCCGCGTATCAATCTTCGATGGCAGTGTGTGTTGGATGCGATAGTAAGAGAGGTAGGGCGATTTGGGATTTCCCGTGGTTATCCCATTTAAATTGGAGCCGCCCGACTGGGGACTGTGCATCCGCCTTACAGAAGACCGCAGTGAAATAACACTATTTGATGTAGTGTTGTGTTTCTGCGGTAAGTAAGGTTGCCAGTGCTCCACGAGGATACGCTGGGCTGAGGACTCACTGTGCTAGCAGCATTACTACTAGTAATGCTGCTAGCACAGTGAGTCCTCATCAGCAACATGGTTGGCACCCCGTAGTGACACCCCTGGTATTGCTAGCGGCTATAGGCTACGGTCACTGCTTACCATCAGGAGGGCCGTATGCTTGTGTGCCACCTTAGTGGTATAATTGTATTTCTATACTCTCTGCCTACCCTGTGCCCTCACCTGGCGTGATGATATGATATTACCTTTTTTGGCTTGTCGCCGAAGGTGGATAAATTAAAAAAAAAAGTTATAGCTTTAGCTAGCTTTTTCCCGCGGCTTCGCTCGCGTGGTTCTAGAGATATTTTACTTCCTCCCCCAGGATATAATCAAGCTCTTTACCCAATTTCATTACGATTCGTTCAGCCGTGAAAAGGTAGCAAAGAAATAATTAGAGTTACTTTCGCATTTATAAGATTAGTAACTAGCTGCCCGAGCGGGTTCACACGGGTAGACATTTATCTAATATTTGCCTACCCGTGCGCAGCCGGGGCGGGCAGCTAGTATAATATATAGCCTATGTTACTCAGTGATAATTTAGCTTTCTAACGGTGAAAGAATTTTTGAAATCGGTCCAGTAGTTTCGGAGCCTATTCAATACAAACCCACAAAAATACAAATCTTTCCTCTTTATAATATTATAAGTATAGAGTAGTATAGATGGATGTATGTATACTAATACTCACGGAAGCCCGGGGCTGGCATTCGAGTATTTTCCCCCGCAGCCAGGCGCCGAACGCGTTCTTCATGGCGAAGACTGGCATCCCGGCCCGCAGCGGAGCCCGGGGCAGCTCCCCCGGCGCGCGCGGCGGCAGGTCCGCCGGGGGAGACTCCGCCGACAGCTTCACCACCGATATATCCCTCTACACACACAACCCATACACACATCACACATCAACAGAAGGTCCGCCGGGGGAGACTCCGCCGACAGCTTCACCACCGATATATCCCTCTACACACACAACCCATACACACATCACACATCAACAGAAGGTCCGCCGGGGGAGACTCCGCCGACAGCTTCACCACCGATATATCCCTCTACACACACAACCCATACACACATCACACATCAACAGAAGGTCCGCCGGGGGAGACTCCGCCGACAGCTTCACCACCGATATATCCCTCTACACACACAACCCATACACACACATCACACATCAACAGAAGGTCCGCCGGGGGAGACTCCGCCGACAGCTTCACCACCGATATATCCCTCTACACACACAACCCATACACACATCACACATCAACAGAAGGTCCGCCGGGGGAGACTCCGCCGACAGCTTCACCACCGATATATCCCTCTACACACACAACCCATACACACATCACACATCAACAGAAGGTCCGCCGGGGGAGACTCCGCCGACAGCTTCACCACCGATATATCCCTCTACACACACAACCCATACACACATCACACATCAACAGAAGGTCCGCCGGGGGAGACTCCGCCGACAGCTTCACCACCGATATATCCCTCTACACACACAACCCATACACACATTACACATCAACAGAAGGTCCGCCGGGGGAGACTCCGCCGACAGCTTCACCACCGATATATCCCTCTACACACACAACCCATACACACATCACACATCAACAGAAGGTCCGCCGGGGGAGACTCCGCCGACAGCTTCACCACCGATATATCCCTCTACACACACAACCCATACACACATCACACATCAACAGAAGGTCCGCCGGGGGAGACTCCGCCGACAGCTTCACCACCGATATATCCCTCTACACACACAACCCATACACACATCACACATCAACAGAAGGTCCGCCGGGGGAGACTCCGCCGACAGCTTCACCACCGATATATCCCTCTACACACACAACCCATACACACATCACACATCAACAGAAGGTCCGCCGGGGGAGACTCCGCCGACAGCTTCACCACCGATATATCCCTCTACACACACAACCAATACACACATCACACATCAACAGAAGGTCCGCCGGGGGAGACTCCGCCGACAGCTTCACCACCGATATATCCCTCTACACACACAAC
Source organism: Falcaria lacertinaria (assembly GCA_951449985.1). Taxonomy (NCBI): domain Eukaryota; kingdom Metazoa; phylum Arthropoda; class Insecta; order Lepidoptera; family Drepanidae; genus Falcaria; species Falcaria lacertinaria. Next base: position 2,436,156 of record OX602137.1, on the reverse strand, counting down.
CCATACACACATCACACATCAACAGAAGGTCCGCCGGGGGAGACTCCGCCGACAGCTTCACCACCGATATATCCCTCTACACACACAACCCATACACACATCACACATCAACAGAAGGTCCGCCGGGGGAGACTCCGCCGACAGCTTCACCACCGATATATCCCTCTACACACACAACCCATACACACATCACACATCAACAGAAGGTCAGCTTCGACCTTTCTGACATATCTTAAGCTAGCTATTATAGTCTGTTAATAGTAATAAGTTTTTTAGTGTTCTAACTACCAACACATATCACTCTGTTGTGATGTCTTCTCTTAGATAAATTTCTCCTTTTTATATTTTGAAGTCAAACTATAAATTTTCCGCCGACCAGTCTCCATCGTTACCTACACCTACCACTAAACCACTACGTTTAGTAATTATGTACTCTGTGCCTACCACGTGACATTGACGAAATAGCTGTATTAAAAGCTTGTCGCCATAAACTTAAAGAAGAAGAAGAAAGTGTATATAATAATAGTGGCTGTACTGTGCTGTTCGTATGTCAACCCGCCGCCGCTCGTATAGAGCATCAACCGTCTTGATTGGTGTGTTTACAGTACACGTCATAACATGGATTACATTTTGTGAAGGTTGCCAGTAGACAAACATTTAGTTACGCTCTAGACTTTTCTGCCAAACTATATTGTATTCGTCATTAATATAAAAGGCTTGCTTACATCATCGTCGTCCTTCGCTGAGATATCAATGGTTGGAGCCGAACTGTCTGATTCCTGTAACAATAAATAAAATAATAATAATAATAATAATGCTTGGACATTATCACACAGCGCCATCTGGCCCCAAACTAAGCAAAGCTTGTACTATGGGAACCAGAAGCTGATATAATATTTTAATACTTTTTTTTTGTAAATACTTTTAATACATACCAAACACAAGGCAAACATATTTGTTACATAAATGTTAGCCCCGGCGGGAATCGAATCCGCGATCTCTAGCGTAGCAGTCAGGTGTACTAACCACTAGACCAGCGGTCTCGACGCGAATAAATACACTTGGGTACAAAAAAAAGTCATTTATTTATATATGATTATGATAATAGAGAATTTTCCTAGCGACTTCATATAATATATAGCCTATGTTATTCAGTGATAATATAGCATTCTGTCGATGAAATAATTTTCAAAATAAATCAAGTATTTTTGGACATTATTCATTACAAACATAAATAAAAATCTATTCTCTTTAGTATAAATGTATAGATTTAGACAAAAATCATCATTAGTTTCTCTGCGAAACAATGTATCTTTTATCTTCTATATAAATTCATATCCTCTCGCCAAGTCCCTCACGGGGTAGGCAGAGAGTATACAGCGACATTTCACTAGACATTTGCACATCACTTGCTTCTTCTACATTAATCAATCCCTTCATATGGCCAGAAAAAGAAAAACCGGCAAGGTTTTGAAGATATTTCTGCAGGATCGGCAACGCGCGAGTGATACCACTGGAACTTGCAACAGCAAGCGTCTATAGACAACGGTAACCGCTTACCATCAGACGGAACGTATTCTAGTTTGTCACCTTATTGGTACATAAATAAAAATGAAAGGAATCGAGGGGAAAAAGGCTGTCTCTTAAATGTATATCAATTTGGATTAACTAGTAAATACATACTTGTATGTTTTGAGGCGCGTTGGAATCATCCAAAGGCGCGTACCCCAATGGGATGGGTGCGCGTTTAGCCGGAGAATCGCTACTAGACGATAAGCGGCGCTTCGCTTGACGAGTCTACGAAATACAAACACAATAATAAACACTAGTCGTAAAGGGAGTAACTTATAAAGGCAATAACATCATGACACAAAAAGAGACGGTTGTATACGGTACTGATGTACAAGACAAGGACACAGCTATTTTATATCCCTTACCGCAATTTTATTTTGCGTTTCGTAAAATACTTTATGTAACTTATTTGGTTCAGCTAAGCGGGTGAAGTCACTTGTGTGTCAGCACTTTACGCACACAGACGCACACATTGATAACTATCTCCATCACTTTCTAGCACGCGTCACATAAAGTATTTTACAAAACGTGAAAATGCCCTGCACGCGGTAAGGGACAAAAAGTATTGTAGCTGTATCCTTGTCTTGTAAATTAGTACCGTATACAGCCTTCTCTTTGTTTGTGAGGAGAGCATAAGATATTATAGCCTCTATTTGTTACTCCCTCTACGATGTTAGCTTGAAAAAGTATATATTGTAAAAATACTCACTTCTTTCTCAATTACAAGTGGCGCTTCTTCGATGGCTGAGAACTGCAAAGTAATAAAATATAATAATTTTAGAGAGGTAGGGCGATTTGGGGATTTCCCGTGGGTTATCCCATTTAAATTGGAGCCGCCCGACTGGGGACCGTATTTCCACCTTACAGAAGACCGCAGTGAAATAACACTACTTGATGTAGTGTTGTGTTTCTGCGGTAAGTAAGGTTGGCAGTGCTCCACGAGGATACGCTGGGCTAGTAGTAATGCTGTTAACACAGCGAGTCCTCATCAACAACATGGTTGGCACCCCGTAGTGATACCCCTGGTATTGCTAGCGGCTATAGGCTACGGTGACTGCTTACCATCAAGTGGGCCGTATGCTTGTGTGCCACCCTAGTGGTACTTATTATTATTCATGTGTCAGTTGTTACCGGCACGTGGGGGAGGTCGTATATTGTGAGGGCAGGCAGCTCCTTCCTCCGTTGTTCGAACGAGCCATACAGTTCTGTACGCAGCTTGTCCGTCGCGTGTTGACATTCTGTTAGCATCTCGTCAATTTCTTTACTCTCCTCTGAAATTTAAATTTATATCTATTTATTTATATTAGGTCCTTACATATGAAATTGGCGTTTTGTATGGGAGGAACAAAAAGTCGAATATTTTTTAATATAATATATTTAATTAATCAAAGTATGAACCATTATTTTCTATGCACTTTTGCCATCTCATAGGTAGTTCATTGATCCCTTTACTAAAAAAACCAGTCGGACGGGAATCAATAAAATCTTTGAAGGCGATTTGGACTGCCCCATCGGAGTTGAATTTTTTCCCTTGCAAGAAGTTATCCAAATTTCGAAAAAAATGGTAATCTGTTGGAGCAAGGTCCGGGGAGTACGGAGGATGTCTTAGACTTTCCAATTGAAGCTCTTCTAATTTAGTAGCCGTCTGTAGCGCAGTGTGTGGTCTAGCGTTGTCGTGAAGCAGCAGTGGCGTGGAGCGATTGACCAGCCTAGGTTGTTTAGCCGCTAGCTTTTCCATCATGGTTTGCAATTCCTGACAATAGACATCAGCCGTAATAGTCTGGCCAGATTTGAAAAAACTGTAATGAACAATACCGGCACTAGTCCACCAAACGCTTACAAGTAACTTTTTTGGGGTTAATTTTCGCTTGGGGCAGGATTTGGCTGGCTGGCCAGGATCTAACCATTGCGCTGAGCGCTTCCGATTATCGTAAAGAACCCATTTTTCATCACAGGTAATGATTCGGTTTAAAATACCTTCATTATTGTGCCGGTTTAGTAATGTAACGCAGCAGTCGACGCGCGTTTGCCGGTTTGTTTCAGTCAATTCGTGAGGTACCCACCTTTCAAGCTTTTTAATCTTCCCAATTTGCTTCAAGTGAATTAAAACAGTTTTATCACTAACATTGCAGCCTGCAGCTAACTCGGACGTGGTTTGCGATGGATCCGCTTCCACAATAGCCTTCAACTCTTCATTATCAACTTGAGTCTCAGGCCGTCCACGGGGCTTGTTCTGCAGGTCGAAATTTCCAGAACGAAAACGTTGGAACCAAAAACGAACTGTGTTTTCTTTTGCAACACGACCGCCATACACATCATTCACCCTTCGAGTTGTTTCCGCAGCACTAGTGCCACGGCGGAACTCGTACTCGTAAATAATGCGATATTTAAGGTTTTCCATTTTGTAAAATGAGTGACGCAAACAGAAAAAAACAGAAGAAAAAAAACAAATGAATGACGATCATCGAAGCACAAATACATGAGTCTATAGCTGTACAAATTTGAATTTGGAATTCCTTACCAAAGAGGAGAAATTCGTGATTAAAGTGGCCAGTACGAAAAACGCCAATTTCATATGTAAGGACCTAATATTAAGTATACCAACAGTTATTCATTACAGTGCCGGTAGCAGGAACATTGTCGACAACGTAAGCGAAAACGTAACTCGCGAAATGTGAAAATTGTCATACTAATTTTTAGTTCCACTTTTCGCCGCCGCAACGCTGTTCATTTTTCAATACAAAAACTGTCGAAAGCGATACGGAATCGTTGCCGACAATGTTCCTGCTACCGGCACAGTACGTACTTATGTTCTAATTTTAAATTATATAATTGACGTACATTAGGTCAAAAGAGAGGTGAGGAGAGGAGAGGTAGGGCAGAATCTTATATTAAACTAGCTGCCCGCCCCGGCTACGCACGGGTAGACATTACTTTCGGAGCATAGACATTTATCAAATATTTTGTCCACCCGTGCGAAGCAGGGGCGGGCAGCTAGTTTAATATATAGCCTATGTTACTCAGTGCTAATGTAGCTTTCTAACGGTGAAAGAATTTTTGAAATCGGTCCAGTAGTTTCGGAGCCTATTCAATACAAACCCACAAAAATACAAATCTTTCCTCTTTATAATATTAGTGTAGATTAGTGTAGAAGTGTAGATTTGACGAGACCACTGGTCTAGTGGTTAGTATACCTGACTGCTACGCTAATAATAATAACCGGACCTTATGAGTATTGCTAATGAAGCTCCGTGAATTTCAGAGAGACATAATACTTGGACATTATCACACAGCGCCATCTGGCCCCAAACTAAGCAAAGCTTGTACTATGGGAACCAGCAGCTGATACAATACTTATATACTTTCTTTTTGTAAATACATACTTACCCTACTATTTACATACCAAACACCCAGACTCAAGGCAAACATGTTTGTCACATAAATGTTTGCCCCGGCGGGAATCGAACCCGCAACCTCTAGCTTAGCAGTCAGATGCACTAACCACTAGACCAGCGGTCTTGACAAAAATACAAATCTTTTCTCTTTATGATACAAGTTTAGATTATATAATATATTTAGGGAAATAAGAATTATATACAAGTCAACTTACTCTCAAGTTTGTCCATCTCCGCCTCCAATATATCCTGGGATTCTTTCAGACGAGCATCCATGTTGTATTTCTTCCACGTCTCATTGATAAGATCCACCAAGTTTTCTTCGAGCATTCTGTGGTAAACAAACAAACATACATACCGATGGTGGAAATGACAAACAAATGATGCGCCATTTGGCTATTAGTTAATAAAATAATTTCAATGTAATTATTATATATTTTTTATTTATAAATAAATTTTATGATTTTTTGATTGTGAGCTTCCGATTGGCTTCGAATCTAGACAGATCGATAGAGAATCGAAAACTCAATCGAATTGCATATAAAACTAATTTCTACCAAAGTGGCGTGTTAGTTTTTCCTTTTCACCATCACGTCAAGCCCCTCACGAGGTGAGCAGAAAGTGTAGAGCGGTGACACTCTTGACTTGCACACCACTTGCTTCTTGTTACCAACCTCTTTGTTAAGTTTGCTTTTTTATTGATTTTATTGTTTTAGTTAAATAGATGACAGATGTCAGATGACAGATGTCAATATATCGTAAAAGATGTAGTCTCTCAAATGGCCTTTTAATTCTATTAATTAATACTACTTCTACATTCATCAATCTCTTCATACATGCTCGCCGGTTCCGAGTACTCTTTACCTTTCCATCATTGAGTACTTTGGCAAGTTGATCTTGAAAGTTGAGCTTGGCTACGACTTTCTTCTTCTACTCATAATCACATCCTACAAAGGCAAAGTCACGGGAAAATAACTATTAAATAAAAAAACACAAACTCTTTTGTATCTTCTACAGTTTGTCAAAATAGAGTATATAATAATAGGGGCTGTACTGTGTCGGTGTGTTTACAGTACACGTCATAACATGGATTACATTTTGTGAAGGTCACCAGTAGACAAACATGGAACAACCGTTTCTAGATTTTTTTGCCAAGCTTTTTTTTATACCACTAAGGTTGCAAACAAGCCCGCTTGATGGTAAGCGGTTACCGTAGCCTATGGACGCTTGCAACACCAGGGGTATCACTCGCGCGTTGCCGACCCTGCAGAAATCTCTTCACACCCTTCTTGAAGAACCCCATGCTGTACTCCTTTGGGAAAAGCTATATCTATATCTGCATTCATCGATCTCTTAATACGGGCCAGTTTCGGGTACAAAAATGATTAAAAAAAAAACTTACTTAGCCCCCTTTGCGCCAATTGTGTCTTGGGGTTCTTCGGGGACCTCAGTCTCGTCTTCGGAATCCGAGTCGGATATCTCTACCAAGTCCTCCGCCTCCTTACCCATTTCGAGGTCTAGGAGGGGAGTCAGATCTTTTATCCCGTTTATCAGGCTCTGGGGGGAAAGAGACAAAAAAAACGTCTGAAAGATTTTATTCAGAAAAAAACTTGTTACCCTCCTTTTAACAGTTTAGGGGTTGTTATACTTAAATCCCTTTATAAGCAGATGGCTTCGCGCTAAAAAAAAATCTAATAATAAGAATAAAAATGTAAGTAAGTTTGCCAGTGCTCCACGGGGATACCCTGCGCTAGTAGTAAAGATATGCTGATTATAATAGTGTACTAAAGGACATCATCAAATTTGGTCCAAATCTGAAAGTGCCGGCCAACTTTTTTTGTATATTCTGTCAGGCACCAAAGCTGTAGGTGTAGGGTCATGGTAGTTGATATTATTTGAGTTGAGGAATTCAAAATGACTAAAACAAATTAAATGTCCTGTAATGTCCAAATTTGCTGCCATAGTAATAAACGCTCAGACGGAAAAGCTCTAACAGAATATACAAAAAAAAAGCGTTGGCCGGCCTGCGGATTTGGACCAAATCTTTATGAGACATGGAGACCGTTGAGCGTTACTTGTGTACTACAAACATACATACACCCATTCACATTTATAATTTTTATTTTAATACCACTATGGTGACACACAAGCATACCTGATGCTAAGCAGTCACCGTAGCCTAAAGCCGCTAGCAATAAAAGGGATATCACTAACGCGTTGCCAACCCTGTGTAGCGACCTCACGGCTACATAAATCAACGTTAGAAATCTACTAACTAACAGGACAGCATTCAACAAATGACAACTACATACGTCACAATCCTGCCACGCGCTAGCAAAGTTTTTTACGCAATTCAACATATATACAAGTTTCCGACTAGAACAGTCTGCGGCTTGTTCCCCAGGCACAACACCCGCCTGGCTGGAAGATCTTCCCTTTGCGGTGGCTGAGCATGATCACCTCGCTCGCCCCACACCTGTATATAAGTAGGATGTGTGTTACCTGTGCCCGCAGCAACACAGGCTGCCTGCAGGCTTCACATATTACGGACCGGCGCCTGCGCTGAATATTATAGTGCACCAAGCTAGCGCGGTCTGCCGGGTAGAAGGGCCCGTTGCCGTCACTACTGCACAGATGATTCACGCACTTGCCTCTAATCTTAACTTGCTCCATTATTGTCGGTTGTTCGTCTAATAGGGAAAACCAGCGGGTTAAAAAATTGGCCAAGTGCGAGTTCGCCTCGCACACATGACAAACTTAACTTTGCGGTTCGATCCCACACAAGACTATTGCACCAACCGCAAATATTAAGTTTGTAATAGGAATTTTCCTTCTTTTTTTTTTGCAACACAGTCTCCATGAGTATACGCTATATGAGTAGACGCTTGTATAAGCACCATTAATTTATAGAACAAAGAACAATAAAATCACGTTTCCAGAAAGGGAGGGCTACTTTTTTTTTTTATTATTATTTGTTGTTATATAACGGCAACATAATTAATAAGATACACACCAATAAGCGCTCCATATAGCCGATCTGGGAAATGAAAACTGCAGACTGAATAAAAAGTAAATAATTGTGTCGATACTGTTGTACAAAATCACTAAACTTAACTAATTTGACACGAGTCAAAGTATTGCCATCCTTATTTCACCCTGCACATCAGAGAGGGATAGCAGGACTTTTGGACCTGGCAAATTCGTTTAGTTTTGGCACCAATATTCACCTGTTTTCGCTTGGGAATTGTTGCTGTCTTCGTCTGAATCTAGATTAAATATTTCTAGGCACAGTTTAGACGGCGATGAAACATCCGTATCTTGTAGCTGAAACAAAAAAGAAAATCAGTTTTGACTCATTTTAGTATTTAACTGTGGGTACTACTGTATGACAGAATTTTAGCAAATAGATATTTATAACTAGCTTTTTACCGCAGCTTCGCACGCGTGGTAAAGCGAATAAGGCAACATTTACCTATAAATAAAATTATATCTATTATTACCCGCGATATTTCCATTTTCATGGATTTAACTTTATAAATGAAAGATTTTCATACAAACTTCATACCCTGTTTTCCCCCTTAGGGGTGGAATTTTCAAAATTCCTGGAATACATATTTTTTATTTTTAACTGAAAGGCTAGAAACCAATTTTCATGCGATTAACTTCAAAAATCACGGATTTTCATCCCTTGTTTTATCCCCTTAGGGGTCATTTATACCTTAGCTTCCGGAATTACTAAAGATGGCTCCGCATTGCTCACGGTTTTTATAGTCACTTCGCTTGTATTCAGCCGTGCCTGGAAACCGAAAAATAATAAGTTAATGAACAAGAAATGCGGATAAACTAATATTGTTGCTGTTTTATTTTATTAAACTGGCTACCAGCATAGAGTACACCAAATACAATTTATGGATAAACATTTTCGGCTTTTAACATGCGTGAGTGTCACTACAAATATAGGTAGCGTCAACATGCATAACCAGAGCGATTTATATAAACAAAAAAAAGTCAAATCAACAGTAAATATAACGTTTAGCAAAAAAAAGAAAATAATGTTGCTGGGCTATCGATAGTGTAATTTCGATAGTCATCCATTAAGAGGCATTACGAGAGGTAGGGCGATTTGGGATTTCCCGTGGGTTATCCCATTTTAAATTGGAGCCGCCCGACTGGGTGGGGACTGTACCTCCGCCTTACAGAAGACCGCAGTGAAATAGCACTACTTGATGTAGTGTTGTGTTTCTGCGGTGAGTAAGGATGCCAGTGCTCCACGAGGATACGCTGAGCTTCTAGTATTGCTGCTAGCACAGTGAGTCCTCATCAGCAACATGGTTGGCACCCCGTAGTGATACCCCTGGTATTGCTAGCGGCTATAGGCTTCGGTGACTGCTTATCATCAGGTGGGCCGTATGCTTGTGTGCCACCATAGTGGTATGAAAAAAAATATAAAAAAAAGGCAACCTTACTTACACATCTTTGTAGGGGTGGTTTGGGCACCCCACTGATGACAACCTCCCCCGGCTTGGCGAGTATCTCGGACGTGTTTCCGCCGGAAGACATCACTTCTATGTCTGAAGGGATGTTGACGCTGGTTACACCGTCAATCTCGATCATTGTCGATACCACGTCTTCCTCGGGCAGCTGTTCCGTTACTGGTTCCGTTGCTGTATTCATTTCCGTGTCTGAATTTGAAATAGGTCTTAGTCTAAACTAGCTTATTCTTTAAAAACAATATAAATTACAGTTTAAAAAGATATGGAGCAGGCTATGCTGGATGTTTTTTGTCTGCGAGATCAAATCGAAAATGTTGAGATTCGCAGAAGAACTAAAGTTACCGACATAGCTCAACGGATTAGCCAGTTGAAGTGGCAATGGGCGGGGCACATAGCTCGTAGAACGGATGGCCGATGGGGCCAAGGAGTTCTAGAGTGGAGACCACGCACTGGAACACGCAGCGTCGTACGGCCCCCACTAGAATCTAGTGACTAGATGGACCGATGACCTGATAAAGGTCGCTGGCAAGCGTTGGATGCGGGCCGCATTGAATCGGTCTGCGTGGACATCTGTGGGGGAGGCCTTTGTTCAGCAGTGGACGTCTATAGGGTGATGATGATGATGATGAGTGTAGCGCGGTCAGTGACCTCAAATATGACCCCAGTAGTACACGCGGCTAACACAACTGATGTAAGGGTTTCGTAAGCTTATTTTTTATTGAAATCTTTAGACATATTAGTCTAAAAATAAAAGTCATAACGATGATCTTCTTATACAAATGTCTTCCTCTTTTATATGTTTATGTGTTGTTATAAATAAATGTATTTTCTTACTTGAACTACAGACTTTTGGGAAAATTGTTTATAGAAAAGTTGTTTGTCATCTTCCATACTATAATATGGTTCCAGCTTTCATAATCCTTTCTGTATAATCATCTAGATGTACCCAGTGCATGACTCACCGTCATCCGAAGAACTTTCCTCCAAGTCCACGATGCTGAGCACATGCTTTTGTTGGGAAATCTCCAGTTTCTTCGCCTTACTTGGTGAAGGTTTGACATTACTGTCAGCTACGGGTGTATCTACAACAAAAACATGGAATAATTATGAAGAAGTAGAATGCTATATTATCATCGACTAACATAAGCTATCTTACTTCCTGATAATATTGTAAATGCGAAAGTTAGTGAGTGTGGATGTGTGGGTGAATGTTTGTTGCTCTTTCACGCAAAAACTACTGAATGGATTTGGATGAAATTTGGAACGCAGATAGTTTATAACCTGGATTACCACATAGAGTTCTTTTATCCCGGGAAAATGTTAGGTTCTTCTGGGATTCTAACCTCAACGCGGACTTAGTCACGGCCAAAAGCTAGTATATAATATTGACACGTGTAAGTAATTAATAAACGCAAACTGCTGGATTTTAAAACAATCATTCAGCAGTTGAATGTTATTTTATCGTCGAGTAACATAAGTTGTTTATTATTATTACGCGAGCGAAGTCACGATGCAAAAGCAGTGTCCAAGAGTATTAAAAGAGGGGTAGGGCGAATCAAAAGAGAGGTACGGCGAAATGGGATATTCTGTGGGTTTACCCATTAAAATTGGAGCCGTCCGACTGGGGCTGGTTACCAGTGCTCCACGAGAATACACTGCGCTAGTAGTAATGCTGTTAGCAGTGAGACCTCATCAACAACAGGGTTGGCAGCGCGTTAGTGATACCCCTGGTATCGCTAGCGGCTATAGGCTATGGTGACTGCTTACCATCAGGTGGGTCATATACTTGTTTGCCACCTTAGTGGTATGAAAAAAAGTATTACCGATATTTGCCTTCATCAGTTCATTCCGCAGTAGACTGGATTTCTTCTTCTCCACGTAACTTTCATTATCGGATGTGTCGGGCAGCTTGACAGTTTCTATATCAGCTGACTGGGGTACCGCAGCCTATTGACAGTGAACATTGAATATTTTATCAATCAAAATAACACAATAAAGAGCCATAGAAGCCTTTTTGGTATGAAGCGTTGCCTGTTATTCTAGCGACGCAAGTTTCAATCCCACCTATTTGTTTAAATTATTTTTTTATTCCATTATGTAAGCATGGTAAGCCGTCACGCCGTCAGTTACCGTAGCCTATAGCCGCTAGCAATACCAGGGGTATCAATAACGAGTTGCCAACCATGTTGTTGATGAGGACTCACTGAGCAGCATTACTACTAGCGCAGCGTATCATCGTGGAGCACTGGCAACCTTACTCACCGCAGAAAAACAAAACTAGATCCAAGTAGTGTTATTTGACTGCGATCTTCTGTAAGGTGGATGTACAGTCCCCAGTCGGGCGTCTCCAATATGAATGGGAAAACCCACGGGAGATCCCAATTCGCCCTACCTCTCTTTTTTAGCTCATGGTGTGATTAATCCCTGTACTTAAGCTGATAAAATGATATAGATAGGCCGGGATTTGAACCTGTGCCCATCAGATGACAGTCCGTTGCTACAACCACAAGGCCACCGTGGCTTTTTTATAATGTAATCAATATAGATTTTGTCATTAGTAACTATTATTTAAAGGATAATATGAATTTTCACAAAACTGCTTTGAATTAGATTAGAACTATGCCACAGTCTTTAACTGCTTTCAAAGCTTTTCAACAAACACTAATATATACTATACTAAAAGAGTATTATTGAAAATCCCTCCTTTCTATATCTATACTTCTATATCTATACCTCAGAGTAGATAATATACTACGTACAATCTACACTTATATTATAAAGAGGAAAGATTTGTATTTTTGTGGGTTTGTATTGAATAGGCTCCGAAATACAGGACTGATTTCAAAAATTCTTTCACCTATAGAAAACTACATTACCATTGACTAACATAGGTTATATACTATACTAGCTGCCCGCCCCGGCTTCGCACGGGTAGAAAAAATATTTGATAAATGTCTACCCGTGCGAAGCCGGGCGGGCCGTTAGTAATGGATTGTTTCTCGCGTGATAGTATAATATCATTACAAAATCATACCTCTTTCTTGTCTTCTGTCTGTATCAATGTCTCTATATTTACTACTGATACTGTTTTCGGTGCACCTTCTGATCCCTCCATGACTTCTTTTGTTGGAATATCAACCTGGAAAGTGAAATAAAGTTATAAAATTCAGTTAACTCTTTAGGATGAGAATTGATAAACATCAATGTTCAATCGTCAAATCGTAATTGGATTTCCCATTCGAATTTTTTGCTGTCAGACTGTAAAGATATATATATATAGACAGCCTTAGGATAAAATATAGCCTATGTTTTTATACCACTTAGGTGGCAAACAAGCATACGGCCGGTTGATAGTAAGCGGTTACCGTAGCTTATGGACGCTTGCAACACCAGGGGTATCAATCGCGCGTTGCCGACCCTAGCTTTTATTAGTGAGACTTTTTGAAATTAATTCAGAAATTTCAATGACTAAATCAAACATATATTAAAAAAGATTAGGTAGCCTACCTACATTAATGAATTTCAATAGTGAAATAGTTTTTTAAATTAGTTCCTAGAATTATTTAAATCTCTTTTTCACACTTAGATAGATAGATAACTCTTTACTGTACAACTTAAAACTATAATACAGAAACAGAATTTATTATACATATCGGTACAAATGGCGGCCTTATCACTAGATGTGATCTCTTCCAGACAACCTAGGCATAGTATAAAGAAGAGGGAGTAGGGTATCTCCGGCCCAATTCGCGATATAATTGCCTACTGTCTTAGGGTTGTCACTTTTAGCTAAATATTAGGCGCGGCTGTTCGCGCTTCGCTAGCAACCGCATGAACAGCGGCAACGTCAAGTCACGGTCCCGTATTAGGTACTCGTACATACTTATTTTGAATTACGATTTTCTGTAAGTAGGTAGGTACTTAGTTACTAATGTTACTATACCTACAATACTGAGAAATCGGCATAACTAAACGTAAACAAAGAAATAGCGGCAAACCAATTGCCAGATCAAAAGTACCTAATACATTCTAGTAGGAAATTAGGCCTACCTACCTACTTCCTGTGTGATAGAAAACTAATACAAACAAAAAATATGTAAGTACGTAGGTATCTCATCATCAAGTAAAAGTATATTATGCTAGAATAAGTGACTATCTTATTAGAAGGCTGAACGGGTCCAGGTTGCCCCAGAAGCACTTCGACCCTTGGGATCTTTTGTGCAGCCCTTAGCCATGATTGCTCTACTTACCTGCTGTGTCAAATACTCCCTGAATGAGTCTGCAGATTTTGCCAGCAGGGTAGAGCATGTATTCCTCTGGTTCCGGATATGCCGTCCCCAGAATTTCCATTCGCTGCCGCGCGAGTGCGTCGCAGCAGCATAGCACGTGTTCCATGGTTTCCGTTGCTGTTTTGCAGCACCTGCATACCACGCTTCCAGATAGACCCATCTTGTAGAGATGATCATTTGTGCCATAGTGGCCTGTAAGAGCTCCTGTTAGTTGTCTTAGTTGACATCTGGTCAGGCTCATTAGTTTTCGGCTATTGCCCTCTTTCCATTTGCTTATAAACTGCTTAGAATGTCTCAGGCCCGTGGTCGTTGACCATTCTTTTTCGTGGCGTTCATTAGCATATTTGTGCAATGCACTTCTGTAGGCTCCAGTTGGTACGCCAATGAAGGGTTCTGGACCTATGAATTTTTCCATCGATCCTTCTTTAGCTAGGCCATCCGCAAGCTCATTGGCCTCTATCCCCTCATGCCCAGGGACCCAGACTAACTTAACCACGTTGTGCGCACCACATCTGTTAAGGAGGTAGGCACACTCCGCAGCCAGTGCAGAGTTTAGTACACAGGAGCTGAGTGCTTTGAGTGCGGCTTGGCTGTCGCTGCAGATGTAGATATATTTATCCTTGATCCGCTTGTCCAATATTTCGTTTGCACAAGCAATTATTGCATAGGTTTCAGCCTGAAATATTGATGGTGTTGTTCCCATGCTGATGCTTTGGTGAAATCCTTCTGTGTACACACCGGCTCCAGTGCCATCTCTGGTCTTGGAACCATCTGTGTACCATATCATTTGTTCTTCCCTTGGTTTCCGTAGACCTCTTTCCCACTGTTGTCTGGTCGGAATATGGGTACTGAACCTTCTGTGAAACATGTGTCTAGTCAGGATTCTGTCACAACTCATGTTTCTTATATTGTCCAGCTCCTTGTTGGGTGCTAGTCTGGTATGATCTAGGCTGGATTGAGTTGCATCCCATTGGCCGGTTAGTACCAGTCTGTAGATGGCATTCCTAGCCTCAGTCTCAATGACGATATGCAGTGGAGTAAGATTTAGAAGTCTTTCCATTGCTACCGTCGGTGTAGTTTTGAATGCACCTGTGATGGCCATGCAGGCTGTTCTTTGCACTTTCAAAAGGGTGTCCCGAAATGTTTTTAATTTGGTCCTGGGCCACCACACAATGCTTCCGTATGTTAGTATCGGTCTTACCATCATTCGGTATATCCAATACATTATCTTGGGCTGAAGACCCCATGTTTTTCCGTATGCTGCCCTGCACATGTTCAGCACATTCAGTGCTTTACTGATGACGTGGTTAGCATGCGTATGCCATCTGAGTTGTTTGTCAAGTATCACTCCTAGATACTTGACCTCATTGGCCCAATTGATACTTTTATTGTACATCTGTAGGTCCCTAAGGCCTGTAAGTATCTTCTTTTTTGTAAATAAAATTACATTCATTTTGCTCGGGTTAACTGATAGATGGTTTTCTGTGCACCAGTTCTCCACTATGTCAAGAGCTTCTTGCATCAATGTTGATACTGTATTTGGGAATTTGCCATTGACGAGTATTACAATGTCGTCCGCATATCCAACCGTATAGAACGGTCCTTTATTCGTTTTTAACATTAGTGAGTTGACCACAATGCTCCAGAGTGTTGGTGAAAGCACTCCTCCTTGCGGGCATCCTCTAGTGGTAGTGGCCGTGATTTGTTCTCCCATAAGAGTGGACATTATCACTCTGCCTTCTAGCATGTTCTTGATCCATCTAATGAGAGTGGGTTCAATACCATGCATTTGAGCTGCTTGCTCTATTGCTTTGAAAGTTGTGCGGTCAAATGCGCCCTCTATGTCTATGAAAGCACCCACACAGATTTCTTTATAGTTTAGAGCCATTTCTATACGGCTCACCACATGGTGTAGGGCAGTCTCGGTTGACTTTCCCACTTGATAGGCACACTGGAGCTTATGTAGGGGATGCTCCTTTAGAGGCCCGTCCTTTATGTGTCTATCCATCAGTTTCTCAAGGCATTTGAGAAAGAATGATGAAAGACTGATTGGTCTAAATGACTTGGCGTTTTCGTAATCAGATTTTCCGGGTTTTGGAACAAATGTTACTTTCACTTTCCTCCAGATCTTAGGTATGTAGCCGAAGGCGATACATGCTCTGAATAGCCTGCATAGGTGAGGATTTAAAGTCGCTTCACCTTGTTGGAGTAGGACCGGATAGATTCCATCTGGCCCTGGGGTCTTGAACGGTTGAAAGCTATTCAGGGCCCATTTAATTTTGTTGGGTTCAACTACTCGTTTAGTTGTATCCCAATCTGCTTTGGTTGTCCTTATGGCCTGTTCTTCATAAGTGACCTGATTGACTTCGTCTTCTTGGATAATTACAGATCCCGGGAAGTGTACGCTGAGCATTGTTCTCAGTGTTTCTTTCCCGTTTTCCGTAAGAATGCCGTGTTCATCCCTGACAGTGGTCAGTGGATTTGTTTTAGTAGCTGAGAGTGCTTTAGTGAGTCTCTGCATAAGTGACTAACTTACCTTTCATGTTCAATAGGTAATCTGAACAGAGACAGGTCTGGAATCGATGAATTATTAAGACACCCAAACACACAGCAATACGTTCTTCTGTGATTATCAGAAATTTTGATGATGATATTGATGAATAAATCATTTAGCGGTGCCGAAAAGCCGTGACGCGCGCGCGAACATTGTGCAGTGTTAGCCCCGACTGGCGCACTGAGAAACGGGTCGAGATTTTGTTAAAGTGTGCGTGCGTCGACACATAGATACAATAGCGCACACATACAAGCCGCGCGCGGTGCGTTTGTATGAAGATAACCTACTTCCCCTCTCCTTATACTATGACCTAGGTAGGGACTGGAGAATGGAGTTTGGGAGACTCCACACTTCAACACTATAATATTATAAATACGAAAGATTGTGTAAGTGTGTGTGTTTGTACGCTCTTCACGCCTCAACGGCTGAATGGATTTGTGTGATATTTGGAATGGAAAGCTTACGAGCTAGATTAACATACCTATAGGATACTGTTTATCGGGGAAAATTGTGTAGTTCTCGAGCGATAGAAAAAAAAAAAAAATACTCAGCGACGGCTGAAAAAGAGCCACAGCTACTAAATAATATTTCTATACATTATGTACCTTCCTGGCTTGACTAATGTCATCACTATCAACTTTGCTTATCTTGAAGACAAACGGTTCTTCCTGTGCTGTTGAAGGGGTCTTTATAGCTGCCTTAGGTACCTCCGTTTCAGATTGTGGAGCATTAGAATCTTCAGACTGTTCGGCTGTCATTTGATTACTGCTTTCTGGAACATTCATATTATTATTTAATTCTTCTTACAAATATAATACTAATAATACATAGTTTGCTCCTTACTTACTGACACTTAAGAGTGGAATGCATTTAAATCATCTTTTGCCCCGCGACTTCGCACGTGAATCAGTAATATATGTGTTTGTATGCCTATGTTATTCAGTGATGATAATATAGCTAGGAATTTTTAAAGTCGTTATTTTTGAGTTTATTTATTACAAACAAAAATAAAAATATCATTTATTATTATTAACTATCTTTTATGAGTGGCTTTGTCCTCATGATTCTAGTGAAAACAATATTTCCTTTTCTTAGATGACCTTTTCTGTATCCCAAAAAACATGTGCAAAAGTTCATGATGATTGGTTGAGTAGTTGAGGCATGACAAACAAACACACATTCCCATTTATAATATTATCGTCAAGATAACTGAACTCAAAGTATTAAAGTTACATAAACACAATCACTCTTAAATTTTAAGACACAACATACCATCATCCTGATAGAAATCTTCATCATCATCACCATCCCCCTCTGCATCGTCATCATCCTCTGGCTCCTCATCATCCTCCATCACCCTGGATGACTCTGCTAACAGACCTAAGCTGTCCGTGACCTCAGGTACTTCATCATCAGTGTCCATTGCCATGCCGCTGACTATTGCAACTGGTGTTTTTTTAATACCAGATGTCGAGGGTTGGTTCAGTGTATCTATTTCCAGTTGTTGCTGGGCTATTTCCTTAGCTATCAGTTCTACTGATTCCTCCATTGCATTGCTATCAGTAATATTTTCAATTACTTTAAAGGGTTCTTTAGAAATAGATGGATCTTCAAGACTATCTGTATTTGGATCATTATGCTGTATGTTTTTACTATTAACGTCGGTTCCTCTTTGAGTATCATGGATGTCTACAGATTTTGGGGCTTCTTCAATAACATTAGTATCAACCACAGCAATATTTTCCAATTCTATTTTTTCTTTAAGGTGAACAGCATTGGCAATTTGTTGATTATTTCGATCAACTTCATTGATAGTTTTACAATTATCTTCTGAACTTTTCTGCATTTCTTCATCATCACCCTCAATAGTTGAAAACTCAACTGAGTCATCAATATCAATCAATTCTTGTGTAGGGATGTCAAGCATTACATCAGGTTGGTTCAGTTTGTGTGCATTAGTGGCTAGATCAGATTCATCTAATGACACATTATAACTAGATTTATCATCTGTTTTCATTACATCTTCAGCCAGTATATCATAAGAAGTTTTATTTTGGTCTATATTAACAGTGCATGGATTACCAATATTGATTTCAATATTGCTATTTGGGCTTGAGTCAACAGGTTTTACAGGGGATATTTGTTCCATACTTTCTGACAAGATTGTATTGGTTGGAATGTTAGCACATGTATGAACATTAACTTCTTCAAGAAATTCTGCAGATTTTTCAGGTTCATGTTGTGCAGTAATATCACAAGCTGGTTTAGGTATAATATCTTGACATTCTATACTACTTGTATTATCTACATCATCATTCGGAAATTGTGTAATTGTGTGTTCTTGGATATCAACATCTTTTGATGTCTCTTGAACTTCTGTCTTTAAATTATTCCCAGATGTGTTAATAGATACATTGTCATGGATATCATTTTCACATATTTCTGATACTGATAATGGCTTCTTAACAGCATTCTCTGTCACAATATCTTGAATAGCATTAATACCTAATGTCTCTTCTAGCACATTTTCTACATCATTGTCTTGTATATCCTGAACAATAGATGATTCTTGATCAGCTGGGCTGTCATCATTATAATTTATCATAGCGACATCATCATTCATCATAGAGTCATCATCATTCATCGTTGGGCTATCATGCTCATTTGTAATTATTTGGTCATTTGATTCATCTTCCCATCTCAATATCAATTCTTCTTCTTGGTCATTGGCATTCAGTTCTAGCACACTGTATTCAGGTGATTTTGATGTGCTTGTTAGTAGATTTTCATCACCAACCGTCAGTAAATTCTGATCGGATGATGTAGATTTGTCACCATCACCTTTCAGTGCTTCCTCATCATTAATGACACTAGTTTTCATCACAGAATCAGACTGTTTAATTTCTGATTCTGTTGAATTTCTTGTGTCTCCGCTGACTTCACTAGGCATTGCATCATGGTCTAATGTAGTATCCATTTCAACTTTATTATTTAGATAGTTTTCTGTAGCATCAGTGTCTGTTTCAGATATAAATGTATTAGTACCTGCCTGGTTAGAATTTGAGTCAGCTGTAGCCATATTCATTGTATCATCCTCTGGTTGTATAGGACCCGGAGTTAGCGTATTACCGTCTAAAACTTTATTTTTAATAATTGTGTCCTAATAATTACTGACGATATTCGACTTCTTTTCGGCTTAAAGCAATGACCTAACAAGAATAAAATAATAAAAACACGCTGCCTAATTGTATCATGCCGCTTGTGTGCGAGATTAACATTATTTAGATCACGTATTTAGTTGTAAATATTTTGCTTGCAAATTCTATCGTATTTCCCAAGTACAGTATACTCTGAATTAAAAAATAATACAAGAGAATACAACCGCTACACAACAATAATCACAGAGTACATAACCACTAACAGGCAAGTACAGGTCCAGTCAGAGAGTTAAACGACCCACAGAGTACGTCAAGTAGAGTAGCGGTTGTATTCTCTTGGACGTCAAGTATAGTAGATACCTTCTTCTTTTTTTTCCGCTATGGCAATCAATCCCTTTCAAC
This sequence comes from Falcaria lacertinaria, assembly GCA_951449985.1. Lineage (NCBI taxonomy): Eukaryota > Metazoa > Arthropoda > Insecta > Lepidoptera > Drepanidae > Falcaria > Falcaria lacertinaria. The sequence goes on along the minus strand of OX602137.1, from coordinate 2,416,293 downwards.
GACTACTTTTGCCAGTGTAGTTTAAGGATTTATAAAATTCTTCAAAACCATGACATGCATCTGGAGTACGTAATCACTACATTCCACATACAAAGTACACCGAGTCTTCTTCTTTTTTAAGTTTATGGCGACAAGACTTTTAATATACCTAGTCACCGACCGACATTACCGTGAAAATATTCTAAGGTGACAATACATACCGCCATCACAAAGTACACAGAGTAAATTAACCACTAGACAAAGTAAACGCTAGCGGTTGTATTCTCTTCTTCTTTTTCCTAAGTATCAATAGGCAATCAATCCCTTCAGGGACTATTTTTGCCAGTGTCGAGTAACAGAGAATTTTCAAGTTTCGAAATTTCTCGTGTTTGCCGCATTAAAATGCCTAGTGTCATGCATTCTAATGCTTAATGGAGTTTCTTTTTCTTTTCACGGGTTCTTATAAACCAGTCACGAAATGTAACGACACCAAAGATACACATTAAAGATCACTGTAACTCAATTTACATGATGATTCCCGCCAAAAACTCGGTTGTATTATCTTCTTCTTGTTCTATAAGTTAATGGCGACGAGCTACTAATACAGCTATTCCGCCAATGTCAAGTGGTGTGGTAGGCACAGAGTACATACTTGGGTGTTTACCTAATAGAATAAGTGAAAGGCAGTCATAAATGTTTTTGACAGATTGACAGCTACGTTGACAGCCACTGTACTTCAATTTTCAGAATTGATCAAGAATGCAAAATTATCTAAAAAATATTGTTGTGTCGTTACGAGAGTCTACCTAATAAGTCTTTCTTAGCATAAAATTAATCAAACATCGCGTTCTCACACTTCACTAGACGCTGGTCTCCGTTGTTGTAAAAAATATATGTTTGGTTGTTTTTACATTAATTTACGAAGTGTTTACGATATAGCATGTCTTTAGTTGTTCTCAAGTGATTTTGTTAACAGCTGTGTTATAGTTTTTCGTTTAGTGAGCACATAATTGTGTAAAATCATCATGAGTAACATTCTATCCCCCCGTATGATGGTCGGGGCGGCGATTGTCGGCATCGTCGGTGCAGCGGGCGTGTTTATTTATGAACAGATATATGCAGAGAAGAGGAGAGCAATGCTTAGTAAGCGTTTATTGTACACTATCTGTTACCCGCGACTTCGTCTGTATTTGTTTAAAGATAAATATAGCCTATGTCCTTGCCTAGGATATAATCTATCTCCCTGTCAAATTTCATTCTGACCCACTCAGCCGTTTAGTCCTGAAAAGTTAGCTAATAAACAAATAGAGTTACTTTCGCATTTATATTATTAGTATGGATACATAATATATCACACTGAGTCCCATAGATTATATACTACTGAGTCCTTTCAGGGAGTGTGTGTCAAAAGCTGAAAGCAGTCAATAGGTGTGCAGGAAATATTTTTTTGCATGAGCATTCATGCGGCACAGATGCACTCTCATCTTCCTTTTTCAGAGTAGGCAGAGTATAGAGTGCCATTTCATTTTTGATTTGCAGTTATTCCTGATACTTCTTGAAATGAAAAGTCATATAGTTTGAGATATCTTTGATGTGTATAAAATTGTTGTTAAATATGTTTATTTTATTATTGTTATGTGGAGGAGAGAACTTAGTATTTTTTCCAACCAGTGAAAATTAAGACTTTCATAAGTGCCTTATTAGGCCCTAAATTGAATGATTTTGATCACCACCCCAATAAGTTTGTTGCATATTGCCAGGGAAATGACATTAGACTGATTATCATCATGCCAAGTCCCTCACAGGGTAGGCAGAGAGTATAAAATGTCATTTCATTCTTGTCTTGCACACCTGTTTTTTGGGTTGAGTCATGAAAACGGTTTGAAAAGGATTTCAGTACATAAATTTACCTTCCAAATATTCTAAATCGATATCAAAAAATATTTATGCCCTTATAAGTCACTTATATGAAGGTCTACTAAGTAACCAGTTCAGAAAAAAGCCACCTGAGAAGAACAAGCAAGAATTTTAACTCATTCATCCATTTTACATATTCTTAATTTATAATAATGTAATTACGTTTTCAGTAAGTGAAGTAGCAAGGCTGGATAAGCAGGTGACATCAATGAGAACTGAGTTGGAAGCTCTTCGGGAATTGCAGAAGGAAACGTAAGTAACTTTTTTATATACCTCTAAGTTGGCACACATGTATTCACCCACTTTAAGCTAATCAGTAATCATAGCCTGTAATCATAGCCTAGCAATAACGGGGACATTACTAATGCGTAACCAAACCCATTGTTGATATGTAAGTTTTTTGTACCACTAAGGTGGCAAACAAGCATACGGCCCGTCTGATGGTACGTTACCGTAGCCTATGAATGCTTGCAACACCGCTCGCGCATTGCCGACCCTAAAATATGTATTTAATAATAATTATGCTTGGACATTATCACACAGCGCCATCTGGCCCCAAACTAAGCAGAGCTTGTACTATGGGAACCAGCAGCTGATATATTTTTTTTTTTTTTTTGTAAACACATTTTTATAATACTGACCAAACACACAGATGCAAGGCAAACACAAATGTTTATCACATAAATGTTTGCCCCGGCGGGAATCGAACCAGCAACTTTCGTCATATGTATGTAAATGTGTTACATGGCGTTCTGTTCTTGGTGTTAAGTAAAGTCTCGTTGCAGCCAACTGCGCAACAGTAAACAGAAGAAGGTGCGCCAGCGCCGCGAGAAGGCCCGCCCTGCGCCCGCGGGCGACGCGCCGCTCGACCAGAGCTACGCGTCAGACAGCGAGTACTTCACTGACTATCAGTCTGTAATGGGTAAGAGTTATATTACTGGGTAACTAAAATTCTTTGTAAAACCCCATTAATTCAATTTGTAAATTCCCTTATTAAAATAAAATTTAAAATAAAAAGGAAAAAATAATTATATTCACGCCTTCCCACTAGGGTCCCTGAAGAGAGGGGAAAAAAAGACAGCACTGAGTTTTTTGCCGGTTCTTCTCAGGTGGTTTTTTTTCGAACCGGTGGTAATTTAGACCTTCATAAGTGCCTTAATAGGGCCTAAACTGAATAATAGATTTTTGTGTAGGCAGAGGTGTACTTTCCATCGAAGATAATTTGGTGCCAACGTGACAGATGGTGAGTCCGTAGTAGTCTCTTAGGCACTACATACATCCTTGAATTTCTTCTGAGAGGTATGCAGGTTTCCTCACGATGCTTTTCCTTCACCGTAAAGAAGAAACTTACGTTTACTTTTAAGAGAAGTAAGGCGTAGGGTAATTGGGATCTCCCGTGGGTTTTCCGATTAATATTGGAGCCGCCCGACTGGGGACTGTACCTCCGCCTTACAGAAGACTACAGTGAAATAAGTAAGTGTGTAAGTGCGGTAAGTAAAGTTAACGAGCTACGGTTACTGCTTACCATCAGGTGGGCCGTATGCTTGTGTGCCACCTTAGTGGTATATAAAAAAATTACGAGACACTAGAAAAAATCTCAACCGCTCCGCCTAATTCCTGCCAAAACCTCCTAGTATGATTTTATTGTTGGAATGTTTGTTGTAGGTACAGATGCAGAGATGGAGAGCGAAGAGTTCTACGACGTGAACACGGACGAGGAGGACAATACATTGAGGGACTCCCTCAAGAATGGCCATGGTACACCCACAGACCATCTGGATGAGGTCAGTATCACATTTATTTCCTTACAAGCACCCCGTCCCGGCTTCGCACGGCCAGCGTTAGCTTTATAAGTTAACTACAAAACACAAATGAATTACACATAAAAATCTTCCTCTCGAATCACTATCTGTTAAAAATAACCACATCAAATTTGTTGCGTGGTTTTAAAGATCTAAGCATACAAAGGGACAGACAATAAGGGACATACAAAAATATGACCTATGTCCTGCCCCTGATATACATATCCTGATATACATATATATATAATATACCTATGTTCTTGTCAAATTTTATTTCGATCCGTTCAGCCGCTTAGTTCTGAACAGGTAGCAAACAAACAATCAGAGTTACTCTCGCGTTTATCTATAATACAAAAATGAATCGCTGAATGTGTTGATAAGCGCAAATCTCGAGAGCGGCTGAACCGATTTCGCTGATTATTACAATATTCCTTGAAGTACGAGGATGGTTCTTACAATCTCTACCCGTGCGAAGCCGGGGCGGGCCGTTAGTATAAAATAAGTATGGATCATTAACCCCTTATGCAAATAGCGGGTGTGATAAGTTTGTGTCTGTGTGTCTGTCTGTACCTCCTAAACGACTGAACCCATTCTGGTTTCGTTTTTAGGGTTCCATACCCGAACTGACCCTAAGGGTAACCAATGGAACCCTATTACTAAGACTTTGCTGTCCGTCCGTCCGTCTGTCTGTCAGCGGGCTGTATCTCATGGTCCGTAATAGACAAGGCAGTTGAAATTTTCACAGAATGTGTATTTCTGTTGCTGTAGACAAATAATAGAAATAGAAATAAATTAAAAAAATACGTGTTCTTTACGATGTATTAAAGCAAGTTTACGGCTCGCTTGATGGTAAACGGTCACCGTAGTCTATGCGTATCAATATGTTGAACAACAGTGTTGACAATTCGTTAGTGATTTCCCTAGTATTGCTAGCGGCTATATGCTACGGTAACTGCTTACCATCAGGTGGGCCGTATGCTTGTGTTCCTTAGAGAGATAAAAAAACTATTACCGATATTTCTACTGTATATAATAAATTTTCCAGGATTCATCAGAGAAAGCTGATGCTCCAAAATTATCGCAGAACAATGGCACATAGCCGTTACATACTTGTTGGTAAGTTGGCTTCTTATTCACCTACCTTTGTAACCGACATCAAAAGTTTCAAACTCCATTCTCCATTCCCTACCCAGGTTGTCTGGAAGAGATCACGTCTGGTGATACCAATTGCCGCCAATTGTACCGATTTATATTACTAGGTAGATATTTATCAAATATTTTGTCTATCCGAGCGAAGCCGAGGCGGGCAGCTAGTATAATATATAGCCTATGTTACTCAGTGATAATGTAGCTTTCTAACGGTGAAAGAAATTTTGAAATCGGCCCAGAAGTTTCGGAGCCTATTCAATACAAACATACACACAAAAATACAAATCTTTCCTCTTCATACGAAGCCGGGCAGAAGACCGTGCGAAGACGGGGGTAAAATCTGGTGATGTTATATTAATTCATGCTTTCTTCTTTCGCAGAATTATTCATCATAATCGACTTAGATAATTAGTTGTAGGTAATGGGATTTGATTGGACTGAGCGATTAGAGATATAATATGGCTAATGGATTTATTAATAATATAAGGGTGTAACAAACCATTTCCCCCGCGGGGTAGGCAGAGAGTATAGAGCGCCAACTGTTGACTTGAACACCTCTTTTGCTTCTTCTACATTCATCAATCTCTTCATACATGCCCACCGGTTCCGAGTACTCTTTACCTGTCCATCATTGAGTAGTTTCAATTTCATGTAGAATATACGTTACTTCCCCTCATATTGAGCCAGGTTAATATAGATTAGAATGTACCAACGGAAAGATACGTTATTAATCAAGCTTATAGTACACCGATCAGTGTTGCCATACAGAGCCTCGCGCGTGTAGACCCGCGCGCTTCCTACACTAGTTAGTTATAATTTATTATCTGTGGTAACTCTCTTACCGGCCGACCGACGAACGCGCACGGCACGTTATAACTTGTCGCTTTAAAATAGTTTAATTCTCCTTGTTGCTCTTTTTTTTTTATTTGTAATTATTGTATTCTTCTTATTTTAATTCAAGTTTTCATTATATTCTTATTTCAATACACGCTATACAAGTTTCTTCCTGTTACTTTAATGTTGTGGGAACAACCAAATATGATTAACCAAATGGTTCATTCGAATATTGTTGTGTATGCAACAACTAGCGCCACCTGTCGGCCAAACCTGCAAACTGTCATAATGGCGCGATGACAAATAAATGCGCAGCTGTGCGCTTGCAGCTACGGGTTCTTTCACTTAAGTTCGTAAACTTAACAAATATGATAACACTTTCTGTGCAAGTCTAGATTGTAATGGTGTTCTATACCCTGCCACTTGGCGTAATGATATGTATGTATTCAAATATGTACAATTAGTATGGAAGACATGAAAATAATAGTCAGATTTTTAAACAACCCGTAAAATATTGATCTGAGCCTCAGGTCCGCTTTTTATCACGCACGGTATGGGCATGTTATGCGGAGGAATGAAGATAACGTGGTAAGAAAGGTTTTATGTATGAATGTGGACGGGTACAGGGGTCGAGGTAGACCTAAGAAAAGATGAATGGATTGTGTGAAAGATGACATAGCCGGAAAGGAAGTGAATACAGAGATGATGGCTGATAGATGGTATGGAAAAATACATATTGCGCCGACCACGAATAATATGGGATAAGGGCAGGAGAATGATGAATTGCGTGCAACGCTATTGTTGCGGCAATTGCCACACTTTACTTACAATTGCCGCAATAATAGCGCCATAATGGCACGCAATTGTGATTAATTTAATATCGGATTCGAGGCCCTGGTTTGTTGCACCTTTATAAAATCGAAATTATGAACTATGTATAGTCACAACAATCCTAGTGTTGGAATTCAGACTGTATTAATGTTACAAAAGGTTTAAAATGTATTCAATATAAAGGAGTTTTTATTTATTAAAAGAAAGCTGGGAAAGGGTATAAAAAGTATAAAGGTATTGTTTTTTTTCCTTGATATTTTATTTCTACCCGCAAAGATGGAGGGATTACTTCTTTTGCAACAGGTAGATCTTAAACTAATTGAATAAAATTGATTCAAATAATAACAGATTTTGTAACTTAACAAAAGACAATGCCCATTAAAGTATGAACCGTCGTCTAGAATTGCTTCAAAACCAAACTTATTTTAGATGGTTCATAAAATAGCCACTCACTACCTCCAATTATTTTTGGAATCAAAACTCGGGTTTCGAAGTTATTGAGGAAAAATTATAAACTGTACTATTTAGCGGTACCGACCAACAGCGATAGCCGCTGTCACACTTGACTGTCGCCAACCAAAGAACCACATTATATTTGGCTCATTGTTGAATCAAATTATATTTATAAAGAGATCCCCTGTTCAAATAACACATTCTAATGGCAAGACGATCTCAAAAATAAGGAAATATTTAACATTACATCCTGGAGCATGAGGAATATCAGTAACAGTACCAAAAATGGGCATTACATAAATTACAGAGAATTATATACGGTTATGTTGAATTAAAATCGATATTCAACTTGGTTTTAGATCTACAGCAATAACAACGAATCCCATTTATCTTTGAGAGTTGAAGCTAAGCAAAAATATACTCCTTTATTAACTAAATATAAACCTTGTTTTGAAACCGTTACAAGCACTTACTCAACAACAAATAGACTTCGGGTCCGCCCAAAAGTGTCCGGAGCTAAAACGAAACAAAATTAATAATTATATCGCGCTCTGTGAAACGAGTCATAAGCCGATGAGATATGATTTAAATTTGATTGCTTTCGATTTTCATAAATATTCATAATATATTATTATGTAGGTGAATTCTAGACACTGTTTTTTCCATGGACCCGGTATATATTCATGATTATAAGTCTAACTTTTTAAACCGGCTCAAAATATAGCATTGAAACATGGACATTGAGTATATAATTCCTTATCAATTACTTTGTTTGTAAATTAAAAACGTGACCTTAAGCTGTAAGTATTTCAAAATGCACTGTGCGTCTTCCTACTTAAGGTTCAGAATGAAATTCTACGTTTATACCTGCTACTGCTACTAAGCTGTATATTGTTAAAATCTTAGTTGTGGTTGTGAAAAATGACATAATTCTGCTCAAATTGTTATCTATGTTAAAATTCAATATTGAACGGCTGAATATTGAAACGACATTCAAAAATTGAAGGGCCACGTAACTTTTTCAAGCGTCGATAGAATACAATTTCTCATGTGAAATCGGAGGCCACTCAGAAATAATGTGGCATCAGATTTGACTAACGCTTCTGTATCTTATGTATCTTAATGAAATTAGGTTTTCTCGTTAATATCTATAACTTCGAATGTGAAAGGGTAACGAATTACACCATTTTCGACACCAATTAATTTTATACCTTATGTCTCTAAGTTGAGGACTTAAAATAAAACATACCAATGATTTATAACAATATCCCTTACACACGTGCAAAGTAAATAATTGAATTAATGATTTTCTATAATTAAAATTACTATTCAAACACGGGTCTTTTAGGTGATATTAAATTGTTTATTTACCTCCCGACGTTCGACCGTGTTGCATCGGCCGTGGTCACGGGCTGACTGATTGTAGGTGTGTCTGTCGCCATCTTGATTATTAGAATAATATATGCGATATAACGGTATAGTTCGTGATTCTAATGTGTTCTATGAACTGCGATGTCCTCATCTGCCACGTTGGTACAATCAATAACTTCAGATAGAAGTATGTGTTGACTGACGTTACACCTCTGCCTACCACATAGGGAACTAGGTATAGGCGTCGATTCTGTCGTACAAAATCACTTAACTAAACTAATTTGTGAGGACTAGCAGTGTTGCTATCCCTTCTCATGTGCGGGGTTAAATAAGGATGGCAATACTTTAAGTCCTGTCAAATTAGTTTAGCTTAGTTCATTAATTTCGTACAACATAATTAGCACCATTACATGAATATCCAAAATGTTCGACTAGTCAATATAATATTTATAAATAATATTATATATTTATAATATATTAATCAAATATAACAAACTCGTATAATATAAAAATAATATCAATTCAGTATAAATTTCTTGAATAATTATACCTGTACGTAGTATATTATCTACTCTGAGATTATACCAAACCAATATAACAAATTGGAATAAAATTTTAAATGTTTTTGCGAATACCAACGAATGTTGACGACAACTCCCGAAGTTTAAAACACTAACCTAACCCGATACTGAACTGCATTTGTTAACATACATATAATGGGATGCGCTATGTATATGTAAATATATAATATGTAGGTACATAATGGTGCCAATTCTGTTGTACAAAATAACTAAACTAATTTGACAGTTCTAAAGGTATTGCTATCCTTATTTAATCCCGCACATGAGAAAGGGATAGCAAGACTTTAAGAACTGTCAAATTAGGTTAAGTTTAGTAATTTTGTACAACAGAATTGGCACCAATATGGGATCAAATATCTATAATATGACCCTCGCATATCCAGTTAAATAATTTTATAAACACAAACAAGATTGTCCCGGTGGTTTGAAAATTATGGTCGATCGAAGATTTAGAGGTTAATAAACTTATGTGAATTGAATTGAGATTATGCAAAGCTTTGTAAATTCGTCTAGAATTAAATAAAAAAGTGATGTATCTCAAGTGTACTGTTAGTAGTTATAATTATTCGAAATTGTATTTAGACTACTCTTATTAGAGTGATCACTTTTTTATTAGAAATAAAAAAAAGTTTGATAATTTATCGGCCGTCACAAACAAGCCCACGAGGTCTATAAACTGTATATATGAGATTAATAACTTTTATCATTATTATTTTTTTAGTATTATTAATTTTATTTCTTCACTAGCGACCAGCCCCGGCTGTGCACGGCCAGCGTTAGCCATATAATTTAAATATCTACAAACACAATGAATTATACATAACTTTATTATTATATACCTTCCACTTGAATTACTCTATCTATTAAAAAACTGCATCAAAATGCCTTGCGTATTTTTAAAGATCTAAGCATACAAAGGGAGAGACAGACAGCGGGAAGTGACTTTGCTTTATACCGTGTAGAGATGTGTATATAAATAAACGAATAGTACAGTGAAAATAAAAATAGATTATGTGATGCAAGATGAAGTTGTCTGGTTTTTAGTAATATCAAAAAAAATGTGCTACGTTGTTTATGCGTATATCGAAGTTAAACAACGATGCTATCGGTTATAAATTTGATTGGTAGGTATCGTCCGTGCCACGAAAAGCGCGATAAACTTTTTTTTTAAATCCTCCGAATTCGGAAATTTGCACTAGATTGCGACTCGCTAGTTCAGAATATTAATAAACGTTAAATTCCACTAAATGTTGTTGATGATGTATTGTAAACCTTATGTATATGTGTTTAAAGTTGCATTATATAATACGCCTCTGTACTCAATATAGCATTTAATCGACTTGTATTCCATTATGTAAAGTGATGTATTTTTATAATTTGTCTTTAACCATTATTGATTGAAGGGCACATGTAATAATGTTTTTATGTTATTTGCTATGTCTACTTAATTCATAGGCTGTGCCTACACTGCCTACCCTTTGTAATAATGATAGGGTAACATTGTTAACTTAATCTTAGCAGTTTTATCTTACAATTCTCGAATCTAAAAAGACATGACAGGTCGAATAATCAGTTTGTTCATTTTGACTTGTATTATTTTTAAAGCGTCGATCGAATTCTTTTGGATGTATCGAGATTGTATTTCCATATTGGTGTCAGAGTGATAAATGCTCAGACGGGCAAGCTCTAACAGAATAAACAAAAAAAGCATTGGCTTTTTCAGATTTGGACCAAATCTCTCTAAAGCATGGATGATGTCCTTTCAGTGCCGGTAGCAGGAACATTGTCGACAACGTTTTCGTATCGCCTTCGACTATTTTTGCATTGGAAAATGAACAGCGCTGCGGCGGTGAAAAGTGGAACTAAAAATTAGTATGACAATTTTGACATTTCGCTAGTTACGTTTTCGAAAACGTTGTCGACAATGTTCCTGACTAGGACTAGTCTCGCCTCTTTGATAACAACATACCGTGCCTATATTATATTATTGTGGCTGTATTCTGTCCTCTGTACCTGTAGAATTGTATATATAAATGGCAATTTGTTGATATATGTACATATTATCTGGGACATAATGGTTTTTGTTGTAAATCTGAAATAAAAAAGTTATTTTTAAACTCTTTTGTTTTTCTTACACACCCACCGTAGCAGAGAGACAGTGAAATATATTTTTAATTTTCCTACTAGGTGTGCATCCATAATTAAATATTTATTTTTATAATTAAGAATAACCATAACTCTTGTTGTTTTGGCTGCATTTTTTTATATCACCAAGGTGGTACAAGCTTACGGCCCACCTGATGGTAAGCAGTCACCGTAGCATATAGCCGCTAGCAATACCAGGGATATCACTAACGGGTTGCCAACCCTGTTGTTGATGACGACTCACTGTGCTAGCAGCATTACTACTAGCCCAGCGTATCCTCGTGGAGCACTGGCAACCTTACTTACCGGAGAAACAACACTTCCGCTTCGCTGTCTTCACCCACTAGTGGGTGGACTGGTAACGACCTAACTTAATAATTTAAAGGTAATATTGACATAACATACGAAAATGCATAGAACATTTATTAAATACATCAAAATATTAAATTCACATTGAAATATACATTTTTATTCTCTTAATAAGTAGTAATACTGGAACATTTTCGCAGAACAGACGATGCGTGACAAAAAGAATCGTACTTTCTAATGCATATTGACTAGAGTGATGTACACGATTTAAAATAAAATCTATACCAAAAATAATTCACAGATTTTTATTTTCATATACATATTTTTACTTTTTATATTTTCGTTTCTTTTTTTGCTTTCTGTAAATATACATAAATTATTTTCTATTTATAATTACCGTGCTATATTGCTCTGAAATAAAAAAAACGTTGCTACGTTGTCACAGATCGTTGGCTCAGTGTCCACGTAAAACAATACATATTTCGAAATGTATCGGTTATTACCTGCCAAATACAATTATAAAATAAAATAAAAATCAGAACATGACATATCATTTTATAGCAAGCATTACATTATTCCATCTAAGAAATGCAACTAATTCTCAATATAATACAAATATATTCAGTTAAATCCAGTAGGACAACAAAAATTGTACATAAAAAATTGAGACCTATTATCTTCTTATATATAAAATTATCGTGTCGCGGTGTTTGTAGTTAAACTCCTCCGAAACGGCCTGACCGATTCTCATGAAATGTGTGCATATTGGGTAGGTCTGAGAAACGGACAAAGTCTATTTTTCATCCCCCTAAATAAGAAAAAGAATTTATGAAATAGGTCCAGTAGTTTCGGAGCATATAGACGAGATTTATCAAATTTTCCGTCGGCTTTTCTGCGGGGTCACATGCAAAGACCCTTTACATTTACGTATTGAACTAATAAGATAGGTCCAAGGGAATAATGGTGCCAAACCACTTAACTAATCTAATTTGACAGGACTAAATTCTTGCTATCCCTTTCTCATGTGCGGGGTTAAATAAGGATGACAATACTTTTGGTCCTGTCAAATTAGTTTAGTTTAGTGATTTTGTACAACAGAATCGACACCATTATCGTAAACTTGATACCACTTGGTTACAAGTCTAGAGTGAGACGACCGCTCGGTCGTAGCGTGTGCTAAAGCGAGATGGCGATACTGACAATCAATTTGCTGTATGAAACCGTTCCCAATATATCTTGTATGTCATATATCTTCGAGTCACAGTAGATTACATAACATATATAACTAGAAACTCAATAAAAGGCAGCTGGAACTTTGCAAACATCGAAGTGACGTCGGCTAATACTACGCCTACGCCTAAACTACGCCTTGCAATGTACATATAGACAATTACACGCACACAACTACAAATAAACCATTCCATACACCTTTTCCATTTGATCTGAGACTAAAAGCATATTTCTTTTATAACATTATGTATTAGGCCTTCTTATAGATAAATTAGAAATTAATAATAAAAAAGGCGCATATTCACTTAAAAAAATATCAAATAATAATTTTCTAAATAAGTTTTTTTATAGTAAAAGTATAATAGGTTAATCTTGTCATATTCCGTTAGTCTTCAAAAGGTTATTTTTAACCGACTTACAAAAAGGATGTATGTTTTTTCATATTCCGTTATGGGAAAATTATCGCTAAGTCACGGATGGGTATTTGATAAAATAACGCGCTATATAGCTATTCAATAGAATATTCCATAATCCACCATAAGAGCTTAGCCTTAAAGTATAATATTTAACGATAACTAATGTAAATATAATTTTCTGTCGCTCCGCTGCCCTTAGGCTGCTCTTACACTATTAAAATATTTCAATATATACATATTATAATATATCATAGTTGAATATATATTATATAAATCAATTAGTAAAAAAATTCATTTTCTGCCAATCTTATTTAAAATAGGTAGGACATTACATGGTGTTAGGATGTATAACTAATATTTTTTTAAATTAATTTTTAATTATAGTTCATTTTTATACCACTAAGATGACAAGCAATGGCCCACGTGATGGTAATGGGTCACCTTAGCCCATGTAGTTTCTATTATTTAGATTTGACTCATTCTGTGACAAGCTTTCGAATTGAATAGACGACTCTACTGGGAGAATGGTGCTAATTCTGTTGTACGAAATGAATACTAAACTAATTTGATAGGACTTAAAGTATTGCCATCCTTATTTAACCCCGCACATGATAGAGGGATAGCAAGACTTTTTAGTCCTATCAAATAAGTTTAGTTTTGTACCGCAGAATTAGCACTAATAATACGTATACATACATTTATCATTAATGTTGATATAATATATACATATATTACTAAAATACCACAAAATAAAAAGTAATATTTAAAATAAAACAGTTTCTACAACTTTTCAAGGATGCGCTGCGCTGGCAGTAAAAAAACCTTGTCCATCCATATGCTGCTAGCAAAGGGATATCACTCCAACAGAACTATGGCAAATGTGATACCTCTAATATTACAATTGTTTTCTCGATGCCGTTTTAGTGGTGAGAGCAATCGCTGTGCTAGCAGAATAAGGATCGAGCGGGTCCCCTAATGCCAACACAGAACCATCAAGTGATTTTCTGTTGGAAGTAACGATTTAAAACACTTAACTACGCGTCCTGTAGCAAGAACAACGTTCGACTAGGTTCGTACAGCTTCCGACAATTTTTTTTATGGGAAAATGAACAGCGCTGCGGCGGAGAACAGTTAAACTAAAAATTCGTATGAATATTTTGACATATCGAGACTACGTTTTCGAAATATGTTCTTGCTACCGGTACTGATTCTAAGCAAATTATTCTCTGCTTTATTTTTATTTAATTTACACATACACATACAATACTACATTAATAACTTATTAGGGCCATTTTTATTGCTATATCGTAGCTATGCTTATAGTCGATGATTAAAAAAAAACAAGTTTAAAGCTAATTTTCGTGGCATCTAAATAATGTGCTAGTAATCAGATCAATGCCCAACAGTGGAATAAATAATAATAATGCTTGGACATTATCACACAGCGCCATCTAGCCCCAAACTAAGCAAAGCTTGTACTATAGAAACCAATAGCTGATATAATACTGTGGGGCGAGCGAGGTGATCATGCTCAGCCACCGCAAAGGGAAGATCTTCCAGCCAGGCGGGTGTTGTGCCTGGGGAACCGCGGCTCCGACTGATCTAGTCGGAAACTTGTATATATGTTGAATTGCGTAGAAAACTTCGCTAGCGCGTGGCAGGATTGTGACGTCATTCGTTGAATGTTGTCCTGCTAGTTAGTTGATTTCTAACGTTGGTTTATGTAGCCGTGAGGTCGCTACAATACTTATATACTTTTTTTTTGTAAATACCTACTTATAATACATACCAAACACCCAGACGCAAGGCAAACATATTTGTCACATAAATGTTTGCCCCGGCGGGAATCGAACCCGCGACCTCCAGCGTAGCAGTCAGGTATACTAACCACTAGAGCAGCGGTCTCGTCGAATTATACAATCATAACTGTATAAATAAATTAATATAATAGATTAATACAATTATAACTGATCGTTCATTTAATGTTAAAATCAACTTAAGATTAAAAGTAATTAGTTTAAATTAAATATATAAAGATAGTTAGCAGTACGTACTTAATTGTATGATTGAATTATAACCACCTATGGGAGAAACCACTCATATTTTAAATTATAGCCTTAAACAAGAACATTAAAAAGACACGATTTATACAGAACGTTATAAAGCATGATACATAATTATATTAAATAAAAAGTCAATAATTGATCAATCAACTTGTGGGGCGAGCGAGGTGATCATGCTCAGCCACCGCAAAGGGAAGATCTTCCAGCCAGGCGGGTGTTGTGCCTGGGGAACAAGCCGCAGACTGTTCTAGTCGGAAACTTGTATATATGTTGAATTGCGTAGAAAACTTCGCTAGCGCGTGGCAGGATTGTGACGTCATTCGTTGAATGTTGTCCTACTAGTTAGTCGATTTCTAACGTTGGTTTATGTAGCCGTGAGGTCGCTACAAACTCAATGTCTGTTACGAAAATCAAAGAGATTACGTACAATACAACACATACACGAATACTTAGTTATTACAAATTACAACTCCAAGAGAATACAACCACTAGATAACAATCCGAGATCAACCCGAAATTTCCGAATCAAAAGATTTGCAGACTGGCATTTGGCAAGATTATTATAGAACTCTTAAACACTTGAAATTCATTTTATCCACTTGAATTTTACTCGCAACAATGTATCGTGTTAAGACAGTCGATCAATATGGCTCATTCGCATTGTGTTGTGTTTTAAGGAGACAATGACTACGATACACCATTTGGGAAACGCTGATCTAGGGGTGTTCTATCTCCGGGCACAATTTTTGGGACACTATACATGTGTACTGGTTTATTACGGCTCTGTATAATCCTGAATTAAGTTGATTAACGTAAACGATATATCAATCATGAATAAATGTTTCTTCTTTATTTCTTTCTTTAATCAGACGTTGTAAATAATTGTATACCTATTGCCTGTAGCACGACTAAACATTATGGTGTTACTTTTTTGGTTTCAGTTGTTCATTGAGTTTCATGCCTGAAAAAAACCAGTATAGTCTCAGTCCAGTATATTCATCTCTTATTTATATATTATGTATATTTATTTGCTATACATTATATTATTTTATATTCTATTTATGTATTTTATTCGCTGTTGACATGATCACACTCAATTCATGTTACAGTTTATGATATGCACACCTGCTCCTATGTTTCTCCTGCCAGCTGTGGTAGACTGGTAGAAAATGCTTTAGCATTAAGTCCACCGTTGTACTTTAATTGTGCATTAAGTTTTTTAATAAATAAATATTATCCTTTCATTTACAAAATAATGCATTGCATTGAATCGGTCAATGTGAAAATCTATGGGGCGGCCTTTGTTCAGCAGTGGACGTTTATCGGCTAATGATGATCACGTTAAATATAAAAATATAAATTGGTAATACCATGTCGTCGTTTAGGCGTCCTGACCAGAGCAGAACAGCGTCGGTTGCCGGTGGACCCCTATAAGATAACAAAAGGTGTATTCAATTAGCTTTGTTGAAGAGCCTTTGTTGAATATTATAGGAAGACAATGCTATGTCATCATCATCATCATTCTCCTGCCCTTATCCCATATTATTTGGGGCGGCGCAATATGTATTTCTCTTCCATACTTCTCTATCAGCCGTCATCTCTGTATTCACTTCCTTTCTGGCCATGTCATCTTTCACACAGTCCATCCATCTAGAGAATGCTATGTTAGAGATTTTATTTGATTTCAATAAATAGTAAGAACTTTCAAGAGAGGTAGGGCGAAATGTTATTTTAGTTGTGGTCGAGGTCGGGATGGTCGGGGTGGGGCGGCGACCTGCAATATATTGTGTGGTGCGTACCGTATCTGTTGTGGTCGAGGTCGGGATGGTCGGGGTGGGGCGGCGACCTGCAATATATTGTGTGGTGCGTACCGTATCTGTTGTGGTCGAGGTCGGGATGGTCGGGGTGGGGCGGCGACCTGCAATATATTGTGTGGTGCGTACCGTATCTGTTGTGGTCGAGGTCGGGATGGTCGGGGTGGGGCGGCGACCTGCAATATATTGTGTGGTGCGTACCGTATCTGTTGTGGTCGAGGTCGGGATGGTCGGGGTCCGGTGGCGGCGCGCGCGGCTGGCGGTCGTCTCCGCCGGGTAGGCAGGTCTCCACCATGGCCTCCAGGCAGTTCACGAACAGCTCACAGCTCTCCGCCGTGCACTGGTTCTGAGGCATACAAGTTACAACACATATTCAAAACCCATGTTGGTTGTGTGGTTAAAGCGGCAACCTTTCATTTATGGGTCTAGGTCAATGCTTCCCATAGTGGTTCAGGAGGTCCACCTCAGGGATCCAAGGAAAACTCACCAGGGGTCATTTTTTATACCACTAAGGTGGCACACAAGCATACGGCCCACCTGATGGTTAGCAGTCACCGTAGCCTATAGCCGCTAGCAATACCGTACTATCACTAACGGGTTGCCAACCATGTTGTTGATGAGGACTCACTGTGCTAGCAGCATTACTACTAGCCCAGCGTATCCTCGTGGAGCACTGGCAACTTAACTTACCGCAGAACACAACACTACATCAAGTGGTTGTATAGTTAAAGCGGCCACTTGTCATTTATGGGTATAGGTCAATGATTCCCAAAGTGGTTCAGGAGGTCCACCCCAGGGGTCCATGGAAAATCGACGGAGGTTTACGGTGGCGTGCAAAAAAATGGGGTGGTCACAAGTTTCAAGTGGTCCATGGAAATTTTTGACCCTTTTGGAACCACTTAGGAAATGATTGAAACCTAATATACTTCCCTTTTTTTTTTCTTTCTATAGATATAATCTTCGCATAATGTGACGAGTTTTGGGAATATGATAGAAATGTAGCAGCACACGGTCTACGAGAAAATGTAGTTTGGGGAACCTCTGGTCTAGGTCAAGGGTGGACTTCAGTGACGCCACGCTCCCAATAATAGTCGAATTACAAAGAAATTATATTTACATCTACATATTTTAACCAATTAAAATAATAGAAGATCTTCCAGCCAGGCGGGTGTTGTGCCTGGAGAACAAGCCGCAGACTGTTCTAGTCGTAAACTTGTATATATGGTGAATTGCGCAGAAAACTTTGTAGGATTGTGACGTATGTATGGATAGAGTTGTCATCCGTTGAATGTTATCCAGATTCCAAGGTTTATATATCGTTGAGGTCGCTACAATGGACTAAGGCGCTGCTTCGCTATGCGGGTAAAGTCGCAAGAAAATGCTAGTATTACCTTAGTGAACGGTCCGGCGAACCTCCACAGCCCCCCGAAGCCACAGCTCTGCATGTAGTGCAGCTGCTGTTGACTGGCGTCCTCTGAAGCTATCATATTCTATCAAGTGCAAACATATATTATACACCGGAGAAAGGCAACAAATAAAAAAAAACCCGGCCTAGTGCGAGTCGGACTCGCGCACCGAGGGTTCCGTACACACTTGTAGGTAAGGTTCAAAGTAGGCGAAATTCAATTTAGGTCGCTATCAGCGCGTTTCAGGAATATTTCTTAGTAAATTCGCATTAATAAAAATTAAACTACATATTTATGGTTTTCAGATTTTTCCCTTTATTTGTGCTGTAAGACACTGCTTCCTGCCAAATTTCATGGTTCTAGGTCAATGGGAAGTACCCTGTAGGTTTTCATTCGCGAAATTTTGCGACATAATCGGTAATATATTTTCTTCATATTAACTTACAGGTTTGATTATTTTCAGCCGAAAGGGACGACAGACCGGGGTATTTCATATTAATTTCAATTTGATAACTCCACGCGTTCTTGAGATAAAAAATCTTGAAAGACAGACAGGCAGACAGACAGACAGACAAACGGACAACGAAGTGATCCTATAAATCTTCTGTTAGGCTCCCCTACTATAAGGGCAGGAGAATGATGATGTGTAGATAGATTATTATCATCCTAAGTTATAGTTTTAGTTCTGTTATAGTTTTTTTTATTATTATTATTAGATATTATTTACATTAGTTTTATTACTTGTAATGCGGTGCATACATGCTTTGGAACACAATTCTGAGCCGGTAGCAGGAACATTGTCGACAACGTATTCGAAAACGTAACTCGCGAAATGTCAAAATTGTCATACTAATTTTTAGTTCCACTTTTCACCGCCGCGGCGCTGTTCATTTTCCAATGCAAAAATAGTCGAAGGCGATACGAAAACGTTGTCGACAATGTTCCTGCTACCGGCACTGATCAGATTATCACCATTTTACTTTGAACTTGTATTTATAAAATTGTGTTCTGTTTTTTTGTGCGTAATAAATAAATAAAATAAATAGATTGAGACGCGGGAGAAGTGACTGGGAAGAAGTAAGTAAATAAGGATACACCTGTATGATGGTCTGCACTGCGCTGAGGATGACCTGGTCGTGGCAGTGCATCAGCACGTGGTTGATCTTCATGTCCAGCAAGCTGTGGCTGCGGGGGGAGGGGCGGCTCAAAAACATTTTTTATATACCTCTAAGTCAGCTAACGAGCACACGGCCCATTTGATGGTAAGCAGTCACCGTAGCCTATAGCCGCTAGCAATACCAGGGATTTTTAACGAGTTGCCAACCATGTTGTTGATGAGGACTCACTGTGCTAGCATTACTAGCGTATCCTCGCGGACCACTGGCAACCTTACTCACCGCAGAAACACAACACTACAATAAAGTAGTGTTATTTCACGAATGTTTATATTATGTGTGAGTCCCGTTAATATAAGTAGTCGTTTCGGACAGTACCGGACCGATTTGAACAAATTATTTTACTATTAGAAGCCGACATTATCCCTGATGAACATTGGCTACTTTTTACCGCGGGAAAATTCTTTATTCCTAAACTAGAAAACGGGTAATAGTATACTATAATACTACGCGGGCGAAGTCGCGGGGAAAAATAGTACAATAGTATTAGAATATAGTTTAATTTTTGTTTCTGAGCTCTAATAGGTAATACATAAGGTATATACTTACATAACTGGAAACACTTTCGGGAAGACAACAGAACCCTCGGCTAGGTACTGGTACAGGATACGGATCTCATCCTCATCTGCAATTTTTTTTTTATAATGCTTGGACATGATTACAGCGCCATCTGGCCCCAAACAAGCAAAGCTTGTACTATGGGAACAAGTAGCTGATATAATACCTACTTATATACTTTTTGTTTGTAAATACATACCTATAATACATACCAAATACCTAGACGCAAGGCAAACATAGGCAAGGGGTAGGCAGAGGTGTTACAACACCCACTTTCCACCGAAGATAATTTGGTGCCATCGTGACAGATGGTGAGTCCGTCGCCGTCTCTTAGGCACTACATACGTCCTTGAATTTCTTCTCAGACGTATGCAGGTTTCCTCACGATGTTTTCCTTCACCGTAAAGCTCGTGGTGTGACTAATCACTGCACTTAAGTTATAAAAACTTATTGATACAGGCCGGTGGGATTGAAACTTGCGTCGCTAGTACATCAGGCAACGCTTCATACCACACGGCCGGATGATGAGGGTCCTATTTATACACAAGCGAAGTCACGGACATTATGCTAGTATAAGACAGTTACCTGTGGTATATTTAACGAGTGTAGCCAGTACAGTGAGCACAAGAGCTTGCGTCGTGAAGTCCGAGAGCACTGAAGGGTCGAGCAGGCTGTTGCTCTCGGGACTAGTGGTGTCCTTGTCGGTTGACGCTTGCTGTGGGGCAAATTCAGTTGACATAAATAGAACATTTTAATACCTCGACTCGATATGTTATATATATGATAGCTATGAACACTATAGGATTTAATCACCTTTGAAACTGTAGTATTTGTGAAAAGAAGCAGCGCAAGTACGTTATTACAGCTGATGCTTTATTGCAACTGAATGGCGGTATCCTACTAATATTAGAAATGCGAAAGTTTGTGAGTATGGATGGATGAATGGATGTTACTCTTTCACCCAAAAACTACTCAACGGATTTGGATGAAATTTGGAACACTTCTTATCCCGGGAAAATTTTTGGTTCCTCTGAGATTCTAAGCTCAATGCGGACGTAGTCACGGGCAGAAGCTAGTGCATACATTTGATAAAATAGGTACGTAGTCCCCACATGTCAATACATAACAGAAACAAATGTATCTAAAGGTAAATCCAGTGCCTTTGCTTGTGCGCCACCTTGGTGGTAAATAAAAAAAGTAAGAATAATCGGTACTAGCGTGTATGTATGAAGAGATAGATGAACGTAGAAGAAGCAAAAGAGATATGCGAGTCTCTAGTGAAATGACGGTCTATACTCTCTGCCTACCGCGTGAGGGACTTGGCGTGATGATATGTATGCTTATGAACTAATTTGAAAGTTACCTTAGTAGAAGTATCTGGAAAGTCGCTGTCCCCAGATTTGGTGGAGGGTGGCCGTTCCGTGACGTCATCAAGGCTGCCAGGGGACCCGCGACCGTCATCTTCAACCACCTAGAGCAGAAAAATAAACATATTTAAATACATTAGATTAATATAAACTCAAGTAAGACTCAAGGAAGTTTGAAAGTAGCTCCAGTAATAGATAAGTTGAGGAGCAAGCGTTTGTCATGGTATGGGCATGTAATGCGGAGGAATGAAGATAACGTGGTAAGAAAGGTTTTATGTATGAATGTGGACGGGTACAGGGGTCGAGGTACACCTAAGAAAAGATGGATGGACTGTGTGAAAGATGACATGGCCAGAAAGGAAGTGAATACAGAGATGACGGCTGATAGAGAAGGATGGAAGAGAAATACATATTGCGTCGGCCCCAAATAATATGGGATAAGGGCAGGAGAATGATGAGATTAATATAAACTCAGAGAATATAATATTTATAAGTGAAGAGGCAGTTGGTTTGGTTAGTGGTTAGTATAATTGACTGCTACGCTGTAGGTCGCCGGTTTTTATGTTTTTTGCTAGGATAATAAATGTTTTTTTCTTAAATCAAAGTAGCCTAAGTTACGCCTTGTAACATAAGCTATCTGCCAATGAAAATTCCGCCTAAATCGGCCTGTTCTTATACACTTTAATTTTATGTATTTGTATACAAGCGACCCGCCCCGGCTTCGCACGTCCAGCGTTAGCCATATAAGTTAAATACCTACAAAAAAAAGCTGCCTCTTTAATCACTCTTATCTATTAAAAAAACATCAACATCCGTTGCGTATTTTTAGAGCTCTCCCCGCTGCTCTTCCCGCTGTCTGTCTGTCCATATGGACAGACAGACAGCGGGAAGCGACTTTGTTTTATACTACGTAGTGATATTTATAGAATATGGTCATTTACTTTGGGATATCCCGTGGGTTATCCCATTTAAATTGGAGCCGCCCGACTGGGGACTATACCTCCGCCTTACAGAAGACCGCAGTGAAATAATACTACTTGACGTAGTGTTGTGTTTCTGCGGTAAGTAAGGTTGCCAGTGCTCCACGAGCATACGCTGAGCTAGTATTAATGCTGCTAGCGCAGTGAATCTTCATCAACAACATGGTTTCAACCCGTTAGTGATATCACTGGTATTGTTAGCGGCTATAGGCTACGGTGACTGTTTACCATCAGGTGGGCCGTATGCTTGTGTGCCACCTTAGTGGTATAAGAAAAAACTCACATCTAGCGCACTATCATCGACTTGTTCCCTCGCCGCTTCGCCTGTAGCGCCGTGTTGCATGCTGTGCGCGCGTCCTTCGCTATCCTGTGTGCGGGCACATAGTATACATATTTACATTACATATATACATAAATAGTGAAGGTAGGTACATTTAGTGGAAGGGTGTGAGTGCGTGCTCTCGAAAACTATTTTTATGTGTAAAACTTTTCCTCTGCATTCCTGGAGGTGATTTCGTGTATAGGAACGGAAGGAAATCATAATCATCATCAGCCTATAGACGTCCACTACTTAACAAAGGCCTCTCTCATAGATGTCCACGCAGACCGATTCAATGCGGCCCGCATCCAACGCTCGCCAGCGACCTTTATCAGGTCATCGGTCCATCTAGTGGGGGGCCGTCCGACGCTGCGTTTTCCAGCAGCCGGGGTAGTGTTGCCAATTTTGTGACATTGTCGCTAGAATTGACGACAACAGTCTTAGACATAAAATAAGGTAGAGTTGTCAGATGTTACACATAATCGCTCAATTTCTAAGCATTTCTCTAGTAGCGTGATCTTGGAACTTTTGCTACTTAACCGAACAATGGTGGGGCCGAAGCGGCCTCCAGCCAGGCACAGTGGAATACTGGTAATTTAGACCTAACTAAGTGCCTAATTAGGGCCTAAACTGAATAAATATTTTTTGGATTTTAGGCAACACAGCTAAGGACGCCCATAGTGGGGCTCGGACCTCGGCCTAGGGCGTCGCTAGCGGGCTAGCTAGGGAGCTGGGCTGGACTGGTATTTTTATTTTTTAGGGACGTATATAATCTGCTTTCAAGGACTTTGCCGACTGGCAAACAGATCTACAGAAAATAAGCAAAATTCAAATAAGAGACTAGATTAAGGTTTGCATAAAATTTTAGTTTTCTATGTATTTTTTCATATTATTATACTATGGATCTGAATAAAAGGCTATTATTAAATCCTTAAAATATAAAATAAATTTTTATATCCATTATCATTATTACTATTATCGCTAGCGAGGCACATTTGACAGCTGTCAAATTAGTCTCTTGTGCTACACTACATCCAGTGTAAGAACACTGGATGTAGTGTAGCACACCAACACAGCCATATAAAAGTAAGCGGATTAGAATCGCCAAATGATGATCACATCGAATTTAGGAAAATTCCAGTGAGATAATAATGCATGGATATCTTTTACTTAAAATTAAATTTTATCTTATTGACGCACAGTTGAATGTTGCTTGCACCAACGTATCGTGTTAAGACAGTCGACCAATCGGGGCTGTCTCATTCGCATTTTGTTTTGTTTTAGCTCCGGACACTTTTGAACCCAAAATCCATGTTCCATTAGGTCCATGTTCAATTAGGTCAGTAGAAAAAAAAACTTGTTCTTCCGATTACCTTCATTAAATACACAAACATACATATATAGTCTATAGTTTTCGAGATCACATGGCATATGTACGACATATAAAGGGGGTAAGTAAGGGGCTAAAAACCTAAAATGATGCTAAATATTGGGGACAAAAATAGACTTCACAAAGCAACTATAGTTTTTTGTATGATACAATTGTCTCTTTACTGTCGTTTAAAGCTTAAGCAGAATCACTTGTGTTGTTTGGGCGTGTTTCATTGTCTGCGTGGAAGGTTAGTGCAAAACAATTCGTATTTAGATATCATTAAAATTTATATTTACATTGTAACAAGCACCGCGTGAGTTACTTTGGTAAGTTTACAATTGATTAAAGATTTTTCGACTGCCCTTTGAATAAAAATTCGAATTCAAGGACTTAGTTCCTGTCAAATCAAATCAAAAATGTTGACCTTCATAAGTGCCTTATTAGGACCTAAACTGTTTTTTTTTTTTATTTTGATCGAAAATCATTTATTCAGTTGAGGCTATAATTCGAAATAAACATCCTGCTGAGAAGAACCGGCCAGAATCTCAGTGCTCTTTTCACATAACAATTAGTGGACACTGCCTTAGTCTTTTTGCAACAAGCTATCACTAAGATCACCTAGCCAAATATTGTGAGACTTGACAGTACATATTGGTGTCGATTCTGTTGTTCAAAATTAATAAACTTAACTAATGAGACAGGTCTAAAAGTCTTGCTATCCCTTTCTCATATGCGGGGTTAAATAAGGATGGCAATATTTTTAGATCTGTCAAAAGTTTAGTAATTTTAAACAACAGAATTGGCACCATTGTGAATGTATATAAGTCTTTGTAGTTGAATGTATACTGTCGTGTAGTTTCAAAACCATGCAAGGTCAGAATGGGGTACTTCTAAGGGTCGGACAAACGTGCATTTTGGGTTTTAGAGGGTAATTTATTCTTAACACTAAAAAAAATAAAAATCAATGTACTGTCAGATTTTTGGCGGGTATTATACTGCTATTAATTGTGAAACTTATTTTATACGTCTCAACTGAAATGTGCGACAATTATTATGATTAACATTTTGTTAAACAATGGCGCCAATTCTGTTGCAACTAAACTAAACTAATTTGACAGGTCTAAAAATATTGCCATCCTTATTTAACCCCGCACGTGAGAAAGGGATAGCAAGACTTTTAGACCTGTCACATTTGTTAAGTTAAGGTGCCAATTCTGTTGATCAAAATTACTAAACTTAACTAATTTGACAGGTCTAAATATATTGCCATCCTTATTTAACCCCGCACATGAGAAAGGGATAGCAAGACTTTTAGACCTGTCACATTAGTTAAGTTTAGTAATTTTGA
The DNA here is from genome assembly GCA_951449985.1 of Falcaria lacertinaria. NCBI lineage: Eukaryota > Metazoa > Arthropoda > Insecta > Lepidoptera > Drepanidae > Falcaria > Falcaria lacertinaria. The sequence goes on along the minus strand of OX602137.1, from coordinate 2,390,874 downwards.
ACAACAGAATCGACACCTTAGTCATTTTGTACAACAGAATTGTTCACCAATATCGATACAAATAACGCTACTTAAAAATAACACGCTATTTAAATACACACCCTAGGAGGGCCAATGGTATCTTTCGAGGTAGGAACGGAAAACGATCTTTGGGTTTTGAAAAGCATTCTAGCTGAAGTCTATTAAACAAGCAGTGCACAAGCATCGTTTAGGGAAGAATATAATAATTTACGCCGTTTAAACGTTTTTTTTAGCGTTATTAATACCGTTATTTTAATAGACGTAAATTATTTTGTAATTTGCGTGATATTCGTTATTTGAATTAATAGCAGATAACGATCGATTGACATAAATAGCGTGTAACGTTACGCGATAACGAATATAACGCGTTGCGTTGGGCAATCGTTATACAATCCATACAAACGATATGATTCGTAAATCCAATGATAAGTTGCATGTAAACACAAAAATTAAGTAGTAACATAACATAATTAGATTCCTAATATACTGAAAAGGAAAGACAGTTAGTAGATAAATAATATATGATAGACAGACATTGGTGCCAATTCTGTTGTACAAAATTACTGAACTTTAGTAATTTGAGAGTTCTTGAAGTCTTGCCGTCCCTTTCTCATGTGCGCGGTTAGATTAGGATAGCAATACTTTTAGAACTGTCAAATTAGTTGAGTTTAGTAATTTTGAACACGTAATTGGCACCATTATAATAAAGATATTTTGACGAAAGAGCTCGCATCCTTTTCACGTGTATGAACGCACATATATACGCGTTCAACGCGTATGGTAAGCGTTGAACACGCAAACATGAGTCGACGACAGTCTCGCGTAGAAGTTAAGTACGAAAATCATACTGTTACAAGCCCGTTGCGATGAAATAACTGTATGGGTACGTATGCATGTATGATGTGCGTGATCATACATAATATGTTATTATATGATATATGTGTTAATATATAACATTTAGAACATACCTGATGCGAAATATGAGCCGAATGGGAAGTGCCAGCCGCTTGAAACGTCGGCGATTTGCCTAAAAACAATAAAGCTGTAGAATTATAAAAGAATACAATAAGGTTCTAGAATTATTTGTCTCACTGAAATAATATTAATCGTGCTAACCATCTATTTATACCACTAAGGTGGCAAACAAGAATACGGCCCACCTGATGGTAAGCGATAACCATAGCCTATGGACGCTTGCAACGCCAGGGGTATCACTATCTCTATATCAGTTTGTTGCTGAATCAGGAAAAAACGGCTCAACAGATTTGTATGAAATTTTTACACACGTATAGTTTATAACCTGGATTAACACATATGATGCTTTTGATCCCTGGAAAATGTTAGGTTTCTTTGGTATTCTAAGCTGAAAGCGGACGAAGTCGCGGGTGGAAGCTAGTGTTTAGATATAATACCTCCATGTGCAGACGTCATGGCGACTTGGTCCAGTACGTCCCAGGACTTCTGCCGCCTGTTCTGGCAGGTAGAGCTTGCTGCGTGCGGCTGGATCAGCAGAGATGACTGTAAAAACAAAATAAAAAAAATCATTTAATCAGTTTAGGCCCTAATAAGGCACTTATGAAAGTCATTACCACCGGTTCAGAAAAAATACACCTGAGAAGAACCGGCAAGAAACTCAGTGCTCTTGTCTTTTTTTATGTAACAATCATGATATAACAATGTTTAAACGGGCTAAATCTCCATTTTGTCCACGTAACGGCCGCCATATTGGATTAAATATGGCAGCATTTAGATGATAGTGTATTTTCACAAAAACCAAACATGTATGCCTCCTTTTGACGTCAGACAAGGGTTAAAAACTAATAACACCCCTCCTTTAGCGTCGTAAGCTAAAAATAGTATATGTTCAGTCACCTGGTGATGGTCAGTGGTAGGGAAGTAGTGGTCGCTATCCGGCAGCCATTTCAGTAGCGTGTGTTTCACGTGACAGCGAGATCTGACTTCCTCGCTCACACACACTAATGCTGCGGACAGACATACAACTTATTTATCACTATTTTATTAAATTACCACGGCTTTATAAGCAGGCATGTACGTAACTACGAATTTCAGGGACCGTCTTTCGCAGTAAGCGAAGAGTATAGAGCGCCATTTCACTCTTGATTTGAACACCTCTTTTGCTTCTTCTACATTCATCAATCTCCTCACGTATCATCTCCGGTTTACCTCTCCATCATTGAGTAGTTTGACAATTCGATCTAGAAAATTAGACCTTGCTCTTCCATGGCTTCTACTTCCACGTACATTCGCGTTGTACATAGTTAGATAGATAACTCTTTATTGTACACCTTAGAACTATAATACAGAAACAGAATTTATTATACATATCGGTATATATATTTTCATATATATGTTTTATCAGTCTTTCATCACTCATTCTTTCTTTATGTCCAAACTAACAAAAGCACCCTCAGGTTCTGGGAACCCAGTTTCTATTTTCAAGATTTAAGGTATTTTTTAATTTATTTTATATCGTTCACCAACAGATGAAAACACTGTATGCAAAATATATAATAGACAAAAATAATCATTAGTAAGTGTTTACCTAATTCGGGAACGTACCCATACTACGTGACCCGTTTAAGGGGGGGGAGGAAGTTCTTCAAAATACTACGCTCAGTCACAGGAGGGGGAAGGGGGGCTTAGATTTGTTATTTAGCCGATTTCGGCGATAGAAATTTCAAACTTTTTCCACCTATCCTTCAATGCTTCTTATATTACGTAAAAAGTTATTACGTGTCTTGGCAAATACTATGAGTGGTCACCAAAAAAGATAGGTCACGTAGTATGGGTACGTTACGTATGTACGTTCCCTTCCAGGCAACGGCAGCTACAGTAGGTGAGTTACCAGTGAGGTAGGAGACGGTGTCGAGCGAGAGGTGGAACTTGTCGAGGTGCGGGCGCGCCGTGACGGCCAGCAGCGCGGCCAGCACGCGGCACGTGCGGGACACCGTGCCCGGCGCCGGGTGCCGGTAGCCCTTCAGCAGGTGGCCCACCAGCGCGAAGTGGAAGTTGGACCGGAAGCTACACACAACACACACTGGGGTAGGTAGCCCTTCAGCAGGTGGCCCACCAGCGCGAAGTGGAAGTTGGACCGGAAGCTACACACAACACACACTGGGGTAGGTAGCCCTTCAGCAGGTGGCCCACCAGCGCGAAGTGGAAGTTGGACCGGAAGCTACACACAACACACACTGGGGTAGGTAGCCCTTCAGCAGGTGGCCCACCAGCGCGAAGTGGAAGTTGGACCGGAAGCTACACACAACACACACTGGGGTAGGTAGCCCTTCAGCAGGTGGCCCACCAGCGCGAAGTGGAAGTTGGACCGGAAGCTACACACAACACACACTGGGGTAGGTAGCCCTTCAGCAGGTGGCCCACCAGCGCGAAGTGGAAGTTGGACCGGAAGCTACACACAACACACACTGGGGTAGGTAGCCCTTCAGCAGGTGGCCCACCAGCGCGAAGTGGAAGTTGGACCGGAAGCTACACACAACACACACTGGGGTAGGTAGCCCTTCAGCAGGTGGCCCACCAGCGCGAAGTGGAAGTTGGACCGGAAGCTACACACAACACACACTGGGGTAGGTAGCCCTTCAGCAGGTGGCCCACCAGCGCGAAGTGGAAGTTGGACCGGAAGCTACACACAACACACACTGGGGTAGGTAGCCCTTCAGCAGGTGGCCCACCAGCGCGAAGTGGAAGTTGGACCGGAAGCTACACACAACACACACTGGGGTAGGTAGCCCTTCAGCAGGTGGCCCACCAGCGCGAAGTGGAAGTTGGACCGGAAGCTACACACAACACACACTGGGGTAGGTAGCCCTTCAGCAGGTGGCCCACCAGCGCGAAGTGGAAGTTGGACCGGAAGCTACACACAACACACACTGGGGTAGGTAGCCCTTCAGCAGGTGGCCCACCAGCGCGAAGTGGAAGTTGGACCGGAAGCTACACACAACACACACTGGGGTAGGTAGCCCTTCAGCAGGTGGCCCACCAGCGCGAAGTGGAAGTTGGACCGGAAGCTACACACAACACACACTGGGGTGCGGTACAGCTCCATGATTCTCAGCCGATGATATGGACACACACTGTGTTAATGAAGAGTTACATGATCAAAGAAATCGGAATATCAATAATATATCTTCACGCCTTCCCACAAGGGTCCCCGAAGAGGAAGGCAGAGGTGTTACAGCACCCACTTTTCACTCAAGACAATTTGGTGCCAACGTAACGGGAACGCGTGAATTATGTTTCATCGCGGCGGCAAAATAGGTTTAGGAACTAACCTGCAATTATTTTACAGAGCTGCTTATTCCGATTTCTGTGTCCAAATCTCGGCCAATGATACTAAAGCGTGCAGCATTATTTATCTATTTTATTTTACTATCATACAGCACAAAACAAAGTACAATCATGAAAAAATACAGATTAAAAGAAAACCAAATAAATCCTTCCTAGAATTAATAGCAGAACCGTACTCACCTCAGTCCTACTGCGTGGTCCAGCTGCTTGAAATGCCACTCCAACGGCTCCCGCGTCTCCATCATCACTTGTTCCAGGGTCTGATAATAATAATTTGGGGGACTATGAGAACCAGCATTTGCCAGCTATTGATTTGTTGGCAAACCTATTTTATTTTATAACTGCAATATTGTGATCTTTGTATGTGGCAGCACTTTATAAATCTGCCTCTCCCGCATGGAATACCACCACATTCAAATCAAAATCAAAAATCAAAATCAAAAATCATTTATTCAGTTTAGGCCCTAATAAGGCTCTTATGAAGGTCTAAATTACCACCGGTTCGGAAAAAAAGCCACCTGAGAAGAACCGGCAAGAAACTCAGTGCTCTGTCTTTTTTTGCATTTAACAATGTGAACAAACCCATTTTCCAACGACCTACAATGGTGCCAATTCTCTTGTTCAAAATTACTAAACTTAAATCATTTGACAGGACTAAAAATATTGCCATCCTTGTTTAACCCCGCACGTGAGAAAGGGATAGCAAGACTTTTAGACCTGCCAAATTAGTTAAGTTTAGTAATTTTGAACAACAGAATTGACACCAATACATGTTTACATTACATATAATGAGTAATGAAGTAACTTACCTTATGTTCAAACTGTCCTTGCGAGTCGAGGGTATGCAGGTTCTGCTCCATGAGCGCCAGCCCCGCGGCGTACAGCGTCGGGTCGTCCAGCTGCAGAACCGACAGCGACACCCAGAACAGCGCTTTGTGGATGGGTGACGCCTACACACATGGAAATATACATTCAGCTGTGCACCCACAGCGTCACCCAGAACAGCGCTTTAAGGATGGGTGACGCCTACACACACGGAAATATACATTCAGCTGTGCACCCACAGCGACACACAGAACAGCGCTTTAAGGATGGGTGACGCCTACACACACGGAAATATACATTCAGCTGTGCACCCACAGCGACACCCATAGTGTCGCTGTGGGTCGTCCAGCTGCAGAACCGACAGCGACACCCAGAACAGCGCTTTGTGGATGGGTGACGCCTACACACATGGAAATATAAAGCCTATGTTATTCATTGGTAATACAACATGACACTGATGAAATTTTTAAAATCAAGCAGTTTTTGATCAAACAAAAAGACAAATCTTTTCTACATACAAACATATCAGCACGCCAAGTCCCTCGCGGGGTAGGCCGAGAGTGTAGAGCGACATTACAATCTTGTTAAGACAAGACATATCTCTTTTGCTTATTCTACATTCATCAATCGCTTCAGACATGCCCGCCGGTTGCAACTACTCTTTACCTTTCCATAATTGTTTACTCTTTCAAGTAAAGTAAGTATACTAGCTTTTTCCCCGCGACTTCACCCGCGTAAAAACATAATGATTGCCTATAATTAAGTGAGCACTAAGATTGTTTTTGATTTATTATTATATAAAAGGTTTTTTTGTGTCACTTGTTGGTGATCCTTTTAAAATTAATAAATAAATATTTATGTTACTCAGTAAGATAATACAGCAGTTTACTGGTGTAAGAATTTTTTAAATCGCTCCAGTAGTTAAAGTTTATACGTTACATACAAATGTTTCCTCTTTACAATATTAGTGTAGAAGTGTGGACTACACTCACCGGGTACAACAAAGGCTGTAGCCTCGTGAGGCACATGATCAAAGCCTCCAGTAGGGCGAGGTCGTTGAACGACTCCAAAGCCTTCACCAGTATTCTGAGGAGCTGCTTCATATCGTCGTCAGTCACGTTTTTACCTGACATAAACAATCATCCGTCAAAGTCAACTTGACATGAGGTTAGAAATATTGAATAGATTCAGGTGTTACTTTGCGGAAATTCATATTTATAGAATACAAAATATAGAGCATAGCAAATTATAATATATTTTGTAATCTATGAGGTTAGAAACTTCTTTTTTTCATGTAACAATCATGATATTTACATACATAACAAAATTCTTCTGGACAGTAGGAAATTACAAATATCCAAATGAAAGCTACCAAGTTGGTGATGTCGACGCTCAGCATAAGCACATAGAGTTAGAGACTTGAAATTTTGACAGTAGGTACCTTTTATGACGTAGGCATTCACTAAGGAAGGGTTTATAGAAATATCACCCCCAAGGGTAAATAGTGGATGAAAGTTTAAATGAAAATCAGTCATTTTTGAAGTTAAACACATGAAAATTAGTAGTTGGCCTTTAAGTTAAAAATACGTGCACATTTCAGGATTTTCGGAAATTCCATCCCTAAGGGGGTGAAATAGGGGATAACATTTTGAATGAAAATCCGTAATTTTTGAAGTTAAACGCATGAAAACTGGTATTTGGCCTTTAAGTTAAAAATATGTACTTAATTCAGGATTTTTGGAAATTCCACCCCTAAGGGGGTAAAATAGGGGATAAAAGTATGAATGAAAATCCGTCATTTTTGAAGTTAAACGCTTGAAAATTGGTATTTTATAGGTACAAAATTGGCTTATTCACTGTACCACGCGTGAGAAGCTGTGGGCAAATGCTAGTTTTATATATGTATCAAGACCTGTTATTAAGTAATAAGATATAGTAATAAAATACTTACTGATACAACCATACACAATTAATGCTCTGGGCTGTAGAGCTGGATTGAAGCAGAACGCAAAACTCTTCGCTAGCGATGTCCTGTGGGAAAAACACACACCATTAAGGACCGGTGACTATACAATATAATTATAAACGTTGTCCAATGCTGCGACTCGGTATTTTTATTTCACGGCCCGGTACCGGGTCGCGACCTGGCATTTGGGAAACGCTGATCTATAGTACTGAGTGTTGTACCTACATCCTTAAAGATTCTTAAAGTCAAAGTTTCGATAATCCACTACAGTAGGGCTAGCATGAATAATTTGCGACAACGTTTTCGTATCGCCTTCGACTATTTTTGTATTGAAAAATGAACAGCGAAGCGGCGGTGAAAAGTATGACAATTTTGACATTTCGCGACATAAGTTTTCAAATACGTAGTCGACAATGTTCCTGCTTCCGGCACTGGACTACTCACCAAGTATGCAACCAGTCGCAGTCTGGTATGTCTTGCATACACGCCTCCATAATCTCCAGAAGTGCATCGGCGATGGTCTCCAACGACTGGAGCGGCAGACGCTCGCGGTCCGTATTCGTGGGCATGGTGTGGGCGCACGACGGCCCACTGCTGGACGACGACGCCGCCTCTGGGCACGACGCGTGCGATACTTCCGAGTATCTGGATGTTAACACACACATTCATGTCGATTGTGTTTTACACAATCACTGAACTAAATTAATTTGATTGGACGAAACATTCTTGCTATCCCTTTCTCACGTGCGGGGTTAAATAGAATTGGCCACCATTATCTACACTAATATTATAACGAGGAAAGATTTTATTGTGTGTTTGTTTGTATTGAATAGGCTACGAAAATGCGGGACCGATTTGAAAAATCTTTTACCATTAGAAGCCAACATTATCCCTGATGAACATACTACATGGCTACTTTTAACTGCGGGAAAATGCTTAATTCGTACGGGAGCTCTAGCAATACCAGGTATAACCTGGTATTGCTAGAGCTCCCGTACGAATCTTCGACTCACCCATTGCCATGTCTGTTGTGGGGACTCCTGAAGGCAGTGACGGCCGCCGACTTGACCTTCGAGATGCCGAACATCTGGTAGAACTTCGGCAGCGCGAACTCATCCAGCGACAACATCAGCACGCGCTGGGTTTCCTCTGCTCAAACAAAGAGATCAATGACATGGAGATTTTTTTAATAAGACTGCTTGTTTTCATTCCTTCCCACAAGGAACCACGAAGAGGTAGTACTTTACTCAATGTGATGTTAAATTGCTAGCATTTTTAGTGAGCTCCTTACAAAAGACCATAGTGAAATAACACTTCTGCGGTAAGTAAGGTTGCCAGTGCTCCACAAGGATACGCTGGGCTAGTAGTAATGCTGCTAGCACAGTGAGTCCTCACCAACAAAATTGGCAACCCGTGAGATACCCCTGGTATTGCTAGCGGCTATAGGCTACGGTGACTGCTTACCATCGGGTGGGCCGTATGCTTGTGTGCCACCTTAGTGGTGTACATTTGATTGTGTGAGATGTGTGTGTGACGAGTGTACTGACCGGTGAAGCTGGGCGTGGTGCAGGTGCAGAGCGAGTGTATGATGTTGATGACGAGCCCGTGCGTGGCGGCGCGCATCGACACCGTGCCCGAGCACACCAGGAACGACACCGTGTGGAACAGGTACGGCAGGTGCCGCGCCACGTCCAGGCAGTTGTTGAAAGACAACATCAACTGGGGATACACACACACACACACACACCAAAATTAACGAAAGGACATCATCAATTTTGGTTTAAATTTGAAAGTACCGGCCAATGCTTTTTTTTGTATATTCTGTTAGAGCTTGTCCGTCTGAACATATATAACTATGGCACCAAAGCTGTAGAGGACCATTGTCGTCGATTTTATTAGAGTTCGAAAATCAGAATTTTCATACATTTTTGTTGAAAATAGGAATTCAAATTAGTCAAAATAAATTAAATGTACTGTAATGTTCAACTTTGGTGCCACAGTAACAAATGCTCAGACGGACAAGCTCTAACAAAATATACGAAAAAAAATGCGTTGGCCGGAACTTTCAGATTTTGACCAAATCTATGAAACATGGATGATATCCTTTTTCAAATTTATTCCAACCTTCAGGCGGTGGGTGCACGGGTCATTCTTGAATGTCTTGATAAGGCGTCCACCTACCAGTGGGTGAAGTTAATGGGTGGACGGGTCACGATCTCACGCATCTCATACATACCAATGTATTCGAAAATGTAACTCAAAATGTCAAAACTTTCATGCGAATTTTTAGTTCCACTTTTCGCCGGTGTAGCGCTGTTCATTTTCGCTTACACAAATAGTAGAAAGCTATACAAATACGTAGTCAAAGGTTGTCGTTGCTAAGGCTGCTGGTATCATTTAACATACGACGTAGCGCCTACCGTATTACACACATCGGTCATGTTGTGCCTAGAAATTCCTAGTAATAAGACTTAGCTTTACATTAACATTATAAAATAAATTAAATGAGCTAGGGAAAATTGGGATCTCCCGTGGGTTCTCCCATTAATATTGGAGCCACCCGATTGGGGACTGTACCTCCACATTACTGAAAACCGCAGACAAATAACACTACTTTGCTGAAGTGTTGTGTTTTTGTGGTAAGTAAGGTTGTTCTCCACGAGGATACGCTGGGCTAGTAGTAATGCTGCTAGCACAGTAAGTCCTCATCAACAACAGAGTTAGCAACACGTTAGTGATATCCCTGGTATTGCTAGCGGCTATAGGCTACGGTGACTGCTTACCATCAGCTGGGCCGTATGCTTGTGTGCCACCATAGTGGTATAAAAAAAAAAGTGTTGATACTAATAATATACTCAATAATACTCACTAAATATCTGGCCAATATTGCGATGTCGTCCCACATCATGTGCTGTTCGAGCATTGCCGTCGGCGAGTGGCATGTTTTATCCACCACCTAGTTCACCATTACCATCAATTAATTACACAGAGGGTCAATTTGTTTATCATGAATGATACAGGGTAGCTTATATAATAATACTAGCGGCCCGCCCCGGCTTCGCACGGGTAGACTTTTATATCAAATATTTTGTCTACCCGTGCAAAGCCGGATGGGTAAAAAATAAAAAAAAATATTTAGGGGTGGACTACCCCTAACATTTAGGGGGATGAAAAATAGATGTTGGCCGATTCTCATAGATACCGGATAAGCACAAAAAATTTCATCAATATCGGTCAAGCCGTTTCGGAGGAGTATGGCAACGAAAACTGTGACACGAGAATTGTATATATTAGATTTATCTGGTTCATTGTATGACAACGCGGGCCACGAAATTTGTTTGACTGTTACTGTACCCAGCTGCCTCAAAAATGGTTATGGATGGCGTGAAGATACTTGTGTGACAATCGAAAAATTACATACGATCGTACGATTATCGATTATTACACCCCAAAATATGGCTATAGCTTGGCAAAAAAGTCTAAAAACGGTATAAAATTTTTGTCTACTGGCAACCTTCACAAAATGTAATCCATGTTATGACGTGTACTGTAAACAAACCAATCAAGACTATACGACGAGGCTCTATACGAGCTGCGGCGGGTTGACATACAAATGGCACCGTACAGCCGCTATTTTTATATGTAAACTGTATATCGGTCTATCAAAAAGTTAATAATCAGGACTCGTCCGTTGTAAACGTTGCAGTTATTTTTGTCTTCGTATTAAAACTGTAATGTAGGTAGTCAGTAGTTATTAGTTTAACTAGAAATAAGAGGGTAGCTTCGTGCACCGATGTACCATGGCCGGTGCCACCTCGTCAGTCTGAATATAACTTGAATCCTATCAGGTGTGTTTTTATTAAGCTCTCGCTAATTTACCCGAGTAAAATCAAAAATCAAAATCAAAAATCATTTATTCAGTTTAGGCCCTAATAAGGCACTTATGAAGGTCCAAATTACCACCGGTTCGGAAAAAAAGCCACCTGAGAAGAACCGGCAAGAAACTCTTTTTCATGTAACAATCATTATATAACAATTTGTAACAAAATTCTTCTAGACATTGGTATGAAATTACAGCGTATAGTTTATTACACAGATAGATTGATTTTTTTGTTGAAACGAAGCGTACTGAAAACATTTTGGCTGATCAAATTCTATTGGTCATCTTTCTAAAGATTTATTGTGCACAGACCAATAAGTTGAACCAAGGCGATTCTAACGCATATTTGAACATACATAATAAAAAAAATATATATGTTCTTAAAATGTAAAAGCTGATAAATATTCAGGCACTACACAAGCTCAAGTTACAGTCTATGGTGCTTTTTTTTGTATTCGATTTTTTTTTTAACATTCATGCTGTAAATTCAAAACATTGGCGCCCATTATCTTGTCACACGCTAGTCCAAAATACACATTTCATTTTATTACTGTCAAATCAAATTAAGACCTGTCACAACGACGAATACTTATTTAGTTTCAATGAACAATAGAGTAGGGTAAATATTTTAGTACTGTTTAAGTCTAGTCACCAACAAGATAATTGGCACTAATATTCTTTTTACTAAACATTAAAAACATTTACTAGATCATAAAAAAATAGAAAAATAAATTGGAATTGCAGTGTCAACGGCCAATAGTTATCGAATGGGAAACTAAAAGCATAAAAGCAACTAAATAAAAAAAAATGCAACAGACTTACAGTGGCCGGAGTGACTGGACCGAGGATATTATTAGGCAGTTTGGATAGGGCCTGTTTGGAACAAAACGATCACAATATTTACTGACAGTAATTTAAAAAAAAAACCGTCTCAAAATATAAATCCTCTAAAATAATAGCTAAAAACACTCGATTAAGTCACCTTTGCAACAAAAGAAACTAAATCAAAATTTGTTCATCCGGAGCAATTAAACCATAAATCGTGACGACAAAGCAAAAACAAACTAAATTGCTTAAAACAATAATAAGTACTTTCTAAAGCAACTCAAATGCTAAAAGAATCATTTCTACAGAGTATAAAAATTTACAAACTAACAAAGAAAATTTACATCACGTTTGACAAACAAACCAACTGACACAATAAACAAACATGATTATGTACCCGAATAGTGTTCCAGTTGAATTTAAAAATCGGCCAAGTTTGATTTAGACTCGCACACCGAGGGTTCCGTACTAAAAACGAACTAGGTTTAAAGACAATCTTAACTTTGCCGTTCGATCCCTAGACACGGCTATTGCACCAGCCGCAAATAATAAGTAAGTAATAAATAAGTGTATCAATAGTCGATATATATAGATTATAGATTTATTTATTTGGTATCTTTTTAATCAACTGGAACAATCGATAAACTACGATAATATGGTGCGCCCCTCCACAATGCGAAACGTTTGTATGTATTAGTGAAAATATTTACGCGGCGCCCCATCAACTCACAACGCGTGTGTGTGCTGTGGCTAATTTCAAAGAAAAACTAGTCCAAGTAAAGACGTAGATTGAGTAACTAGTAGACGAGGGTACCGCGTGCTAGAAAGGGATGGAGGCTGACACACAAGTGACCGCTTAACTGAACCAAAAGATAGGTTAAGTTACATAAAGTATTTTACGAAACGTGAAGAACGAAAAAGCACGCAGTAAGGGACAAAAACAATTATAGCTGTGTCCTTGTCTTGTACATAAGTACCGTATATAGCCGTCTCTTTGTGTGTGAGAAGAGCAGAAGATGTTATTGCCTCTATTAGTTACTCCATCTACGGGAAAAGTTTGAGTTCTTCTCTTTTCGAACCAGTGGTATGGTAGACTCAAAAGTGCCTTATAAGGGCCAAAACCGACTGATCTTGTACGCTATTGTGAAGTTATTGGTGAAGACAAAAGTTATGGCACCAGTAAGTATGATGGTAATTTAGACCTTCATAAGTGCTTTTTAAACTGAATAATAGAAGTAATTTACGATTTTGATTTTTTATTTGTGAACGGGCATTTGACATACTACGACACAAGAGGATTTGTTTTAGTGTGCATCTGACTACAAATTAAAACAGTTATTTGGAGGGATATGCGCCATGTCATCGTAGTTCATGTGTACATAACTACATATGCTAAGGGAAAAACTCACCCTACACATACGGCCGATAACCTTCTTGGAGACCAGCTGAACGTTGGCGGACGCGAGCGCCACTGCCGTGTCCGCCATTATCTCCACCATGGGGGAGCCGAGCCCTGGTGGCGAATTAAATTATGGTAATCACCAAATACTTGCATAATATTATCGATACCTACTAATATTATAGCGAAAGTAACTCTGTTTGTTTATATGTTTGTTTGATTCCTTTTCACGACTGAACAGCTGAACGGATCGTAATAAAATTTGGAAAAGAGATAGATTATATCCTGGGGAAGGAAGTAGGCTAAATGCATATGAAATTAACACGATATTTATAAAGAAAAACCAATTACAAAACATGTTTGACTGATTGTTCGGGGTAATGTCCAAAATGGCTGATCGTCTGATAAACTATTCTTTCCCTGTTCTCATTTTGTATTCAAATTTTTGTACTTATATTTCGTAGTTTTTTTTTATTTGCCTCTGTTCACCAATTACAATAAGCCATGCTGACTGGTTTCGCAGTTACCTGACTGGCCGCCGGCAGTGTATACGTATAGATGATATGCATTCATCTTGGTGCAACACTACTGCAGGCGTGCCGCAGGGTGGCGTTTTATCACCTCTACTCTTCGCAATATTTATAAATTCTATCTCAGACAGTCTTCTTTCCTCCTACCACCTTTATGCAGATGACCTTCAGATTTATTCTCAGGCTTCAGTAGATAGGCTATCGGAAGCTGTAGGTGTGATTAATACCGACCTAGCCATGATAAGTGAATGGAGTCGTGCTCATGGATTACAGCTTAACCCACATAAAACTCAGGTTATTGTTGTCGGCAGTCCGAAAATGATAGCCAGGGTACCATGGTCTCAACTACCTCAACTACTTCTAGAAGGTAATGTTCTGCAGCTGAGCCGTGAAGTAAAGAATCTGGGTATTTACCTTGACAATTGTCTGTCTTGGAACCCTCAACTACATAATATAAGTAGAAAAATATTTGCATCGTTCGGGTCATTACGTAGACTTCGAAACTTCCTGCCCATAGCCACCAAAATTACGTTAGTGCAATCCCTCCTTCTTCCTATACTAGATTACGCAGATGTCAGCTATCTCGATCTCACTGAGTCCCAGCTAAATAAACTTGAGCGTCTTCAGAATGTCTGCATACGTTTCATATTTGGTCTTCGCAAATATGATCATATTTCGGAATTTCGAAATAAGCTCAAGTGGCTACCCATTCGCCTTCGTCGGAATACTCATATTCTGTCTTTACTATACAGTATACTATTTCTTCCTTCTACTCCTCCTTACCTTAAACAACGCTTTTCTTACCTTAATGAATCACATTCTCAAGGTTACTTAAATCGGCGAACAATCTTAGTTTGACAATGCCACCGCATTCCACTAACTTTGCTGACAAATCTTTTGCAGTGCAAGGTGTTAGACTTTGGAATGCGCTGCCAATATCAATACGCCGTGCTCAAACTCTAACTGAATTTCAAAAACATCTCAAAATTATTACCTATCACTGTAAGTCACGCAGCATTACTGATACTTTCCATTACTCATTTATACGACGACAATTTATATAAGTAATTACATGTATGTATTTAGATGTATGTATTTGTATGTATGTATATTCATATTTATGTATATGTATGTATGTAATTGGTATGTAGTAGTTTATTATTTTATTTTCAATTATGTATCTAATTGTAGTTAGATATTTAATATGTTACTACTTCAGTAAAGGTACCAACGGGTATCTTGTTCATATAGTACTGTGTACACCGTCAACTGCCCTGTCTCAAACTCCATTCTCTAGTCACTACCCAGGTTGTCTGGAAGAGATCACATGTTGTGATAAGGCCGCCAATTGTACCGATTTATAATGTATTTTATGTTCTTCAGTTATTGATTTTGGTGTACAATAAAGAGTTATCTATCTATCTATCTATGTTTGTATAGAATAGGCTCCGAAACTACTGAACCGATTTCAAAAAAACTTTCACCGTTAGAAAGCGAAATTATCACCGAGTAACATAGGCTATATATTATACTAGCTGCCCACCCAAAATATTTGATAAAATGTCTTAAAATTACTATAATTATATATGCATATATAAATGTACTTATAAATATGTATTACGTATGTATGTTTCTTCCATACCAATTAGTATTAGGTATATTATCTCTAGTTTAAATCCTTATTGGTTCACCACCAACTGCCCGTTAAGTAAATTCATTCCATCCCACGGTTGCCTGGGAAGAATTCGCCGAGTGTGATAAGGCCGCCATTTGTACTTTACTATGTAACACTGTATTCGTATGTTGTATTAATTGGTGTTTAAAATAAATAAATAAATGTCTACCCGTGTGAAGCCGGGGCGGGCCGCTATCTAAATATTAGGTCCTTACATATGAAATTGGCGTTTTGTATGGGAGGAACAAAAAGTCGAATATTTTTTAATATAATATATTTAATTAATCAAAGTATGAACCATTATTTTCTATGCACTTTTGCCATCTCATAGGTAGTTCATTGATCCCTTTACTAAAAAAACCAGTCGGACGGGAATCAATAAAATCTTTGAAGGCGATTTGGACTGCCCCATCGGAGTTGAATTTTTTCCCTTGCAAGAAGTTATCCAAATTTCGAAAAAAATGGTAATCTGTTGGAGCAAGGTCCGGGGAGTACGGAGGATGTCTTAGACTTTCCAATTGAAGCTCTTCTAATTTAGTAGCCGTCTGTAGCGCAGTGTGTGGTCTAGCGTTGTCGTGAAGCAGCAGTGGCGTGGAGCGATTGACCACCCTAGGTTGTTTAGCCGCTAGCTTTTCCATCATGGTTTGCAATTCCTGACAATAGACATCAGCCGTAATAGTCTGGCCAGATTTGAAAAAACTGTAATGAACAATACCGGCACTAGTCCACCAAACGCTTACAAGTAACTTTTTTGGGGTTATTTTCGCTTGGGGCAGGATTTGGCTGGCTGGCCAGGATCTAACCATTGCGCTGAGTGCTTCCGATTATCGTAAAGAACCCATTTTTCATCACAGGTAATGATTCGGTTTAAAATACCTTCATTATTGTGCCGGTTTAGTAATGTAACGCAGCAGTCGACGCGCGTTTGCCGGTTTGTTTCAGTCAATTCGTGAGGTACCCACCTTTCAAGCTTTTTAATCTTCCCAATTTGCTTCAAGTGAATTAAAACAGTTTTATCACTAACATTGCAGCCTGCAGCTAACTCGGACGTGGTTTGCGATGGATCCCTTCCACAATAGCCTTCAACTCTTCATTATCAACTTGAGTCTCAGGCCGTCCACGGGGCTTGTTCTGCAGGTCGAAATTTCCAGAACGAAAACGTTGGAACCAAAAACGAACTGTGTTTTCTTTTGCAACACGACCGCCATACACATCATTCACCCTTCGAGTTGTTTCCGCAGCACTAGTGCCACGGCGGAACTCGTACTCGTAAATAATGCGATATTTAAGGTATTCCATTTTGTAAAATGAGTGACGCAAACAGAAAAAAACAGAAGAAAAAAAACAAATGAATGACGATCATCGAAGCACAAATACATGAGTCTATAGCTGTACAAATTTGAATTTGGAATTCCTTACCAAAGAGGAGAAATTCGTGATTAAAGTAGCCAGTACGAAAAACGCCAATTTCATATGTAAGGACCTAATATATATAACTCAAAGGTGACCGACTGACTGACATAGTGATCTATCAACGCACAGCCCAAACCACTGGACGGATCGGGCTAAAATTTGGCATGCAGGTAGATGTTATGACGTAGGCATCCGCAGGATTTTGATTAATTCTACCTCCAAGGGGATGAAATAGGTCATGATAGATTGTATGAAACTTTGTCAACTTTAAACCGATCGGGCTGAGACTTTGCATGCATAAAGCTACTATGAAAAAATAATTCTACGCGTACGAAGTCGCGGGCGCAGCTAGTTAATAAATAACACTTGGTTTAGAAGCTATTAAGCCTAAGATAAAAACATCACGTACCGTGTTCAACACTCCTCTGTATGAAGCTGTCGAGCACGCTGTCGATGAGCTCGGGCACGTGCCCGATGGAGCCCCAGATCTTGGCCTGCACCGAGGGGTACATCTCCACCTCGTCAATGGTCAGCGTGATCAGCTTCTCCAGGATCTGGGACACCTGCTTCTGGCGGCGGGACTCCTCTGAGGGCTTGCAGAATCTGGACATTATGGGGACAACTTTTTTTTATTTATAACTAGCGGCCCGCCCCGGCTTCGCACGGGTAGCCATTTATCAAATATATTTTGTCTACCCGTGCGAAGCCGGGGCAGGCAGCTAGTATAATATATAGCCTATGTTACTCAGTGATAATGTAGCTTTCTAACGGTGAAAGAATTTTTGAAATCGGTCCAGTAGTTTCGGAGCCTATTCAATACAAACCCACAAAAATACAAATCTTTCCTCTTTATAATATTAGTGTAGATAATAATAATAATAATTTATTATCAGACCACAAAGATCCATACGATACAATCAAATAATACAGACAGACAATAATAAAATATGTTATGAAAACTAATTAACTAAAACCAAAACCAAATATTGCACTAGACATATAGCCATTGTTCTAGTGCATCATAACACTAGGCACACAAACGTACGGCGCAGTGCCGTAAGGGGGGGCGCCGAAGAGTAAAAAAACCGGCCAAGTGCAAGTCGGACTCGCGCACCGAGGGTTCCGTACACACTTGTAGGTAAGGATAAAAGTAGGCGAACTTCATATGAGGTCATTATTCGCCGGTGACTCAACAGCGCGATACAGAAATATTTTTTAGTAAATTCGCATTTAAAAAAAAACTACATAATAACGGTTTTCAGATTTATCCAATACTTGTGCTGTAAGACACTGCTTCCTGCCAATTTTCATGGTTTTAGTCAACGGCAAGTACCCTGTAGGTTTTGATTACCTTGTGAAATCGCAAAATATGCGAATATTTGCGACATATCGTTTCGTCAAATTTTTTATTATTTTACAGCCGAAAGCGACCATAGAACCGGGTATTTCACATTAATTTTAATTTGATAACTCCACGCGTTCTTGAGATAAAAATTATTGACAGACAGACAGACAGACAGACAGACAGACGGACGGACGGACAACAAAGTGATCCTATAAGGGTTCTTTTAACTTTTAAGGTACGGAACCCTAAAAATGAGTTCTAATCTCTATGAAAAATTGATGATTTCCTTTTAAACTTTGAGCAGCTCTGTTGAACTTTTTTTCCGTCGATATCGTCACGCCAAGTCCCTGACGGGGTAGGCAGAGTTTAGAGTGACATTCCACACCTCTGTACTGTAACATATGTTAAAAGACTTACCTTACTAAGTTGGCAAGCCACGGCGTCATGTATTCAAGACACAAATGTTTCAGCTCTATCGTGGATCCTCGGAAACCCTGAGCGAAAATAACAATAAATTATTTGTACATTGAAATCATAAACACACTTATAAATGCGAAAGTTTGTGTGTGTATTTATACGCTCTTCATAGCAGGAGAGCTACTGAACCATCAGTCTCCCACAAGGCTACAATTTTTATATGTTTTTAATAACATAATAATTTAAATTAAGTCTTAATTTAATAAGTCTTAGTTTAAAAAAAAAACACAAATAAGGCAAAGATGTTTGCGTCTGGAAGTTTGGTATGTATTATTTTTTATTTTTTTTATTTATTTATTAAACTTCATGCAATTACAATTTGCACAGGCGGACTTAATGCCGTAGGCATTATCTACCAGTCAACCTTTGGGTGATGCTGAGATAAACGAGGCAGGTATGAAGTGTTAAATATTCGCTTTTCGCTACAAATTGTAATTGCATGAAGTTTAATAAATAAATAAAAAAAATACATACATGTATTACAAGTAAAATTATGAAGGTACATGGAAAAATAATTATATACTAAAATATCCATTACATAATAATATATAATAAATAATATATAAGTAATATTATAGACATATAATATATATCAGATACATATAAATACATACGAATATATAATATACATATATATACAATACATACGAAATGTACATGAAGAAACTAAATAAATAATGATCTATTCAGACAATTGTTTGGTGTATAATTGATGCACTTTCGTCTTAAACATGTAGCGGTTTGTTGTTTATATATATATATATTGTATTGTATTATAAGTATATATTTACAAAAAAAAAAGTATTATATCAGCTACTGGTTCCCATAGTACAAGCTTTGCTTAGTTTGGGGCCAGATGGCGCTGTGTGATAATGTCCAAGCATTATTATTATTATATTTTTATTATTATCACCTGTATGCACTCCTCGAGGAACTCCAGCGTGAGATGAGGTTCGTTGTGTGCTAGCTTCTCACTCACTGATTTGATGAAGATCGTATTGTTCGATGGAATGCATAGACCTACAACATACATACAATAAATAACACTGGGGACTGTACCTCCTGAACCTGTACCTTACAGAAGACCGCAGTGAAATAACACTACTTGATGTAGTGTTGTGTTTCTGCGGTAAGTAAGGTTGCCAGTGCTCCACGAGGATACGCTGGGCTAGTAGTAATTCTGCTAGCACAGTGAGTCCTCATCAACAACATGGTTGGCACCCCTTAGTGATACCCGTGGTATTGCTAGCGGCTATAGGCTACGGTGACTGCTTACCATCAGGTGGGCCGTATGCTTGTGTGCCACCTTAGTGTAACACTGTAGTGTAGTCATAAAATCGCGCACCGAGGGTAAATGACAAACTTTAACTTTTCCGTTCGGTCCCTAGACACTATTGAGCAAACAGCAAAAAATAAGTTTGTATTGGTAAATTTACTCTTTTTTTGCAAATGTAGCAAAAACAAGTTCAAATCCTACCGGTCGGTTTTCTAGAAACTTGAGTGCAGTGATTAGTCACACCACGAGCTTTACGGTGAAGGAAAACATCGTGAGGAAACCTGCATACGTCTGAGAAGAAATTCAAGGACGTATGTAGTGCCTAAGAGACGGCGAAGGACTCACCATCTGTCACGTGGGCACCAAATTATCTTCGGCGGAAAGTGGGGGTTGAAACATCTGCCTATCTCTTCGGGGGGGGGGGGACCCTTGTGGGAAGGCGTGAAGATAATTATGACTGACCTGAAGTCTCCAAGAGTTGTCCTTCAATCTTGAGATGGAAGGTGGCGGTGAGCGCGCACAGCTGGTTGTAGGCAGCCGTTCGCAAGGTGGGGTCACAGGATCCCAGGTTAAGCAGCGCCATGTTCAATAACGTACCGGGCACGTCTTTAGGACGTATTTTCTGATGAACTGTTACAGAATCCTGTGAAGAAGAAGGCCGCCATTTTTTATGTAGCTGCTACGTAAGATTGACGTCAGAATGTTCGCAACCGTCGTGCAACAGTCACACGGTATAAACTAACTGAAAAGGATGGTAATGGTAATGAGTAACGAGGACTACGGGGTATGATGTTGAAGGAAAGGGGATATTTGACAGCGCACAATTTATTACGCTCACTTAACCAACTAGTTTTCGACAACAGCAAAAAATAATGAAGTGTAAAAAACAAAATATAAAAATATCACGAATAATTTGAATTTGAATATGAACTAATTAATTCCAAAAAGTATTTCTTGTCGCCAACACTAACAAAATAACTATCTGGCCTATACATCATCATCATAAATTTCAAAGCCATGGTGGCCCTGTGGTTGAAGCAACGGGCCGTCATCTGATGGGCCCAGGTTCAAACCCCGGCCTGTATATTGATACAGGCCGGGATAATGTGTTAGTGATATCCCTGGTATTGCAAGTGTGCCACCTTAGTGGTATAAAAATATCAAAAAATGAGTGGACGAGCAGCCAATCATATCAGTATTATTTTACGAATTAAAAATATATTTTTATTTTACATTTTAAATTAAATATCATAATCTTGACTAGAATGACGTTCACCTCAATACCGTCTTGGCTCGAATGGTACTAGCACAAATCAAAATGAATTAAAAATAATTTATTCAGTTTAGGGCCTAATAAGGCACTTATGAAGGTCTAAATTACCACCGTTAAGAAAAAAGGCACCTGAGAAGAACCGGCAAGAAACTCAGTACTCTGTCTGTTTTCATGTAACAATCTTTTTTTTTATTCCACCAAGGTGGCAAACAAGCATACGGCCCACCAGATGGTAAGCGGTCACCGTAGCCTATAGCCGCTAGCAATACCAGGGGTATCACTCGCACGTTGCCGACCCTAATCATGATATGTATGTATATGTCATCGGAAAATAACAAGAACCGCAAATTTATACATTTCCTAGGAAATTTATCAACCTTCGTAGGATTCTAAACGAGAGATTAATTGTATTAATTTACGCCCATATTTTCGCAAAGTAATATACTTACCGAAAAAAAAAAAAACCAACGTCGGCTAAGGCGGGTGCTCCGCTACGCTTCGCACCCGCCGTCTAACCTATCACGGCCATGTCGGACTACAATGTTACAAACGGTGAACGTAAATTAATACAATTAATCTCTCGTTTAGAATCCTGAGAAGGTTGATACATTTCCTAGACTTTCCTAGGAAATTTATAAATTTGCGGTTCTTGTTATCTTCCGGTGACATATACATATATCATAATTTTTTATTGCAATAAGTGTACAGCATTTTAGAACGTATGTAGGTAGCATCCCTGACCGGCTGGCTGAGCTCCCATCGGTTCCTGATGTGTATGATGGACTGCACGATGTTGTCGCAGTCGTTGTGTATGAAACTCAGGGGCGTCGGCTCGTTGATGATCGACAGTGAGAACTGGTTGTCATCCACTAGGCACACCTGTACACACATTTGATTTTATTAGCTGTATCGACCAAAGACTAAAAGATGCATCGAAAAAAAGCCGTTTAAAAATGTGGGATGGAAAATAATCATAATAGTTTTTATCATTCTCCTGCCCTTATCTTATATTATTTTGGGTCGGCGCAACATGTATTTCTCTTCCATCGATAGTTTTTATATTAATTTATATCTTTACCAACATAAAAACCCCTCTGTTTCCCTATACGGTTCTCATTGTTTAGAGTAAGTAGGGGGATCGGGATCTTTGTAAAATTGACGAGTCTATAAACAGCTGTCGACGAAGTGGTACACCTGCCTTGCTAATATCAGTATCACACAAAGGTAGACTGGTAGAGAAAGCCTACGGCATTAAGTCCGCCTTGGCAAATTGTATTTGCAGGAAGATTTTTAAATTAAAAAAAAAACTCGCTTTCACTTTATACGCCATTAAATTTTTAGAAAATCACCGAGAGTGGAAAAACAAACGCTATCTTCAACTACTAGCATTAGTTCCATATTGGTGCCAATTCTGTTGTTAAAAATTACTAATCTTAACTAATTTGACAGTTCTAAAAATATTGCCATCCTTATTTAACCCCGCACATGAGAAAGGGATAGCAAGACTTGACCTGTCAAAATAGTTAAGTTTAGTAATTTTGAACTACAGAATTGGCACCATTGTCACCTGTTGTGTCGTCAAATATACATATAACAATAAATCCTTTTTTGTATGTATAATCAGTTTTAAAGGTATATGTGATGATATAGATGTTATCTGAAACTTACCTCGTCAATCTCGGAGGCGTAATAAACGTCATTCAGCAGAACAGGGAGGCCTAACACCTTAGTTTTCTCAACTGAAGTTATTTGCAAGGCTGTGGGTCCGACCTGCAAATAATTACTTATAGTTTGACAAAGAAACTGAACAAAATTGTTGCCTACTGGCATCCTTCACAAAATGTTATCCATCTTATGACGTGCTATATACTATATATTATACTAGATGCCCACCCCGGCTTCGCACGGGTAGACAAATCTACTATAAAAACAAGTCGGATTTTCCTTCCTGACGCTATAACTCCAGAACGCACGAACCGATTTCCACGGTTTTGCATTCGTTGGAAAGGTCTCGGGCTCCGTGAGGTTTATAGCAAGGAAAATTATTTACTAGCAGCCCGCCCCGGCTTCGCACGGGTAGACAAAATATTTTTTGATAAATGTCTACCCGTGCGAAGCCGGGGCGGGCCGCTAGTAATGAATAAACCCAAAACTAACGGACCGATAAAAAAAATACACGACCAAAATGCAATATTATGACTGAGTAACATTGGCTATATATTATTTAGCTCCGCGGGCAAAGTCGCGATGAAAAAGCTATTAACAACAATAATTTAGCTCCGGTTACCTTGATAGCGACTTTGGTGTCCTTATGCGAGAGTTTGAGCGCATTGTTGAACACTTTAAGATCCTCCTCCAGCGCCAGCGTAGCGCCGGGCAGCTTCTGCTGCTCGCACTCCACGTATTCACTGAGACGGCTGTGGTTGTCTATGAATATCAGCTTGCGGTTGCCCTGGATACATAGACAATAGGATAAATTAATTAAATCGGTTTTGCGGTAGGTACATGACAAGCTTTTATTTAGTTAAGTGTGCGTGTGTGTGTGTGCTACCTCAAGTTAATATCGATAGTATCGAAGTTTGTTATTATCGGCACCAATGGTGTCGATTCTGTTGTTCAAAATTGCTAAACTTAACTAATTTGACAGGTCTAAAAGTGTTGCTATCCCTTTCTCATGTGCGGGGTTAAATAAGGATGGCAATATTTGTAGACCTGTCAAATTAGTTCAGTTTAGTAATTTTATACAACAGAATTGGCACCATTATCGTACTGAAGAATAGTATAGTAGCGCACTCACCCTCAACGGAGCGAGTATGGACTCGTGGAACTTCGTGTACTCTCTGAGCCAGCTGTTGCAGTTGTATATGTAGCAGGCGTGGATGTTGATGTAGGCCACCTCGGGCAGCACTGTGAACCATTTCTGCAGGAAGTCCGTCCTGGACATACAAACATTCAATATAAACTTACAAAATAAATACAATTTAAGTATATGTTCGTTATGTCAAAATAACAGCTTTGATGTAGTGTGTGTTTGTAGTAGTAATGCTGCTAGCGCAGTGAATCCTCACCAACAACAGGGTTGGCAACGCGTTAGTCATATCCCTGGTATTGCTAGCGGCTATAGGCTACGGTGACTGCTTACCATCAGGTGGGCCGTATACTTGTGTGTCACCATAGTGGTATAAAAAAATCAGCATTTTTACAAGTGTATTTATTGTACTTATAAAATGTTGTTGTCTATTTGTTTGTTCCATCTTATCTCTAAAACGGCTGGAACGATTTCGGTGGGAGTTTCACTGGCGGACAGCTCAGCTCATGTTATTAATATGAATTTACGCCCGTATTCCAAAACTGTCAAGCGTGAATCAAGACTCTCGGATAGATTTTTGGTAGTAATTTATATTATAACTGAAATCGAGCGTTACACTACTTATATTAACAAGAGTTCAACGCTGTTGGATTAAGGTAGTTTGAATTGAAAATAAAAACGATTTAATTCAAACAAATCCAAAAATAATACGACAGCCCAAACAATTACGTGGGCCTTCAAACTTTGAACGCCGGTTCTGTTTTCGGCCTAAAGAATCATAAATAATAAAAAAACTAACCTAAATCTGTTGTCAGAGTTTGTGTGCGTGAAGTCAACAATCAGCTCGAAGGGCTGCTGGCAAAAGGGCTTCAAGGTCAAGATCACGTGGTATATAAGAAGATCAGGGTTCACTTCGCCGATCCTGAAAGATATAGCATTAAAAATACTTGAACAGTGAAATATTCTTATAGAGTCCCACGTTGGGCGCCCACTAGCTGCAATACATGTATTATATATAATTATAATAGTGTATGATGATTTTAAACGAAGAAAATTGTTATAGAGAGTTTGTGAACGATGTAAGAGAGAGTGAGACGGAAGATGTAGTTGTGGCGTAGACTGAGTAACTAAGAGACGAAGGCAAAAGAGGTGTGCAAATCAATAGTGAAATGTCGCTCTATACTCTCTGCGTACCCCGTGAGGGACTTGGCGTGACGATATGTATATATGTAAGACTATTTAATATAGTCACCGTTCGATTACATTACTCACTTGTACCTCCTAGAGATGAAATAGAAGACAGGATTTCCGATCTTGCTCGTACCAGCTTGATAGAAGATGTTCAAACTTTTAATGCTTTTGAACTCATCCTTCTTATGCATGTTGTGTTTGACTATAAACTCTTCAAAGTTGGTCGAGGATATGTCTATCGACGACCATCGGGCGTATGAGAACAGGAGACCTGATGCCCTAGAAAGATGTTTGATACTTCATATAGTTTAGTCACTTAAGACGTTAAAGTCTTGGGTTTGATTATAAGATAACGCTTAAAAAAATCTATGACCTTTTTTTGCAATTTTTTATACCACTAAGATGGCAAACAAGCATACGACCACCTGATGGTAAGCAGTTGCCGTAGTCTATAGCCGCTAGCAATACCAGGTATATCACTAACGGGGTGCCAACCATGATGTTGATGAGAACTCACTTTGCAAGCAGCACTACTACTAGCCCAGTGTATCCTCGTGGAGCACTGGCAAACTTACCGCAGAAATAACTAACTTGAAATAACACTACTTGATGTAGTGTTGTGTTTCTGTGGGAAGTAAGGTTGCCAGTGCTCCATGAGGATACGCTGGGCTAGTAGTAATGCTGCTAGCACAGTGAGTTCTCATCAACAACATGGTTGGCAACCCGTTAGTGATATCCCTGGTATTGCTAGCGGCTATAGGCTACGGTGACTGCTTGTGTGCCACCGTAGTGGTATAAAAAAAAAAAAGATTAGTATTTCGTTTTAATACTTACGATTCCACAGGCTTATGCTCCGGAGGACCCAGATAAGCGAGGAGAGTCGCCATCTGCAACAAACAGAAAACAAATTAATTTTGGCACTTTAGTTCAAATTACATGTTTTGTAAAGCATTTTCCGCTATCGCCTCTTTGCGATTGTTATTTATTGTCAAGATTGCTATTGTTACCAGTGATGACATACGGCACAGGAACGTCGTCACTCACTATGGGCCTCATAACATAAGAAAGCTCAGAGCCACTCAACGAGCTATGGAGGAGAAACCTTAGCAAAAAAGACTTTCGACTACATATTCGAATAAATATCAAAATTGTCATACGAATTTTACGTCCACTTTTGCCGCCGCGATACGAATACGTAGTTACGTTATACGAAAGTTGTTCTTGCTGAAGCTACACGATATTTACTCTTAACGCCTGCTTACATAACAATAATGTATATTCTCGTCATATAGCTTACGCTAAAAAAAAAAAAGATATATAATTTCATAGTCATAAATAAATAATTTCGCGGAACCCTGATGACAGTTCCACGGAACACTTAGAGTCCGCGGAACCCACTTTAGGAATCAAACTCAAACTCAAAATCATTTTTTTTTAACTTTACAAGTACTATCAAGTCGTCAGAATCTACAATCGGTGATCAATAGCAGTCTTGGCTGAAGCTGGTTCTCAATAATATAGCCGCTAGCAACACCAGGGGTATCACTAACGGGTTGCCAACCATGAAAACTACTTACTTTTAAGTCAGGGTCGGCAACACGCGAGTGATACCCCTGGTGTTGCAAGCATCCATAGGCTACGGTGACCGCTTACCATCAGGTGGGCCGTATGCTTGTTTGCCACCTTAGTGGTATAAAATATATACCCTTTGTATGTGCAAAAATGTGTAACCTTGTCGAAGGGTCTCCGGCCGACGGCCTTGTGGTCGCGGCTGCAGGAGAGGTAGTCCCCGATGCGCTCCTGGTGGCTCCACAGCAGCCGGTGCAGCGCCACCACGTTGGCGTCGCTGATGAACGACAGCGTGTGCGCCGCCTGCTCCACGCTCTCGCAGTCCGACGCTATTTGGATGAAGAACCTACAAATAACACCAAGTTTACTTAAAGAGAGAAGTACAGCGAATTGGGATCTCCAAGTAAAAGTTCCCATTTAAATTTAAGCCGTGGTGGCCTTGTGGTTGAAGCAATTGCCTGTCATTCGATGGTCCCAGGTTCGAATCCCGGCCTGTACCAATGAGTTTTTCTAAGCTTTAGTACAGTTATTAATCACACCATGAGGTTTTAAAAAGAGAGGTAGGGTGAGTTTTCCCATTTAAATTAGAGCCGTCTGGGGACCGTACCTCCGCCTTACAGAAGACCGCAGTGAAATAACACTACTTGATGTAGTGTTGTGTTTCTGCGGTAAGTAAGGTTGCCAGTGCTCCACGAGGATACGCTGGGCTAGTAGTAATGGATTCGGTTTGAAGTGATCTATCATTTCGGTCAATAGGTTAAAAGCCTGTTATGAGCAGCTGCTGCCGTGGATCTACTCCAGAAACTCCAATATTTATTAGAAAGCATGACATTTTTATGCAACAAACTAAATTAAATTGATAATTCTCTAACTATCGAGGAGTCGAGGCTGGCAAAAATAGTCCTTGATGAGGATTGTTTTTTTTATAGCACTAAGGTGGCAAACAGGCATGCGGCCCGCCAGATGGTAAGCGAGAGGCTATGGACATGTAGCGACCTCACGGCTACATAAACCAACGTTAGAAATCGACTAACTAGCAGGACAACATTCAACGAATGACGTCACAATCCTGCCACGCGCTAGCGAAGTTTGCTACGCAATTCAACATATATACAAGTTTCCGACTAGAACAGTCTGCGGCTTGTTCCCCAGGCACAACACCCGCCTGGCTGGAAGATCTTCCCTTTGTGGTGGCTGAGCATGATCACCTCGCTCGCCCCACAGACACTTGCAACACCAGGGGTGTCACTCGCACGTGTTATGTGAAGCAGGCAGTATAAGGTGTTATGTGTGTGTGTGTGCGCGGGGAGGACCGCTGCCCAACACTTCATCGGACTACCGTTAAGATAGGTGCTCACTATTGTAAATTGTACTCAATAAATATATTAAACACTAGCTGACCCGGCAGGCGATGTCGGCAGGCGTCTTAGCTATGAATTCATATGACAAATACACCATAGAACAAAGGTCCATTAGTTTATCGCTAAATTAAAAAGGCTCCGGTTTTATTTCCATTTTTCTTTTCATAAGAACCTTCTGCCAATAAAAAACACAAATAAGAATTAGCGTAATCGGTCCAGCCGTTCACGCGTGATGGCGTGACCAAGGGAAATAGGGATTCATTTTTATATATAGAGATATAGGTGCCAATTCTGTTTGCCAATTTGACAGGTCTAAAAGTATTGCCATCCTTATTTAACCCCTCACATGAGAAAGGGATAGCAAGACTTTAGGAACTGTCAAATTAGTTTAGTAATTTTGAACAACAGAATTGGCACCAGGGTGTTCATAATTCGGGTTGCCGACCCTAAAATTGGCATATGTTGATGATGAGAAATGAAACTTGAAGTGGACTGTATAGATGTATAATGGTTATAGCACTTAGAATGAATATGCATATGATTGCTGGATATAGTATGTTGAGCGTTTGCACTATGCGTCTGTTCGGTGCGCTGCCACAGGTCAAGTGAAAGCTGGTGGGAGCAATGTGTTGGTTCGGCGGCCTCTGACTCCTTAACATTTTGGAATAAGAAGAAGAAGAATGAGTAGAATAAGAGTGCTCACTTGCGTCCGGCTTCGAAATGAGCCCTCAGGAAGTGGTTGAAAGGCAGCATGTGCTGTTCCTTGGAGAACTCGACGTGGTTGGCGATGTTCTGCAGGATCTTGGACATGAGCATCAGGCCGCGCCGCACGTTGGCCGGCACCACGCGGCTCACGATGCCCAACTCCTGGGGCGACACTGGACAAACAATGACTATACACTACTAGCTGTTAGCATTACTACTAGCCCAGCGTATCCTCGTGGAGCACTGGCAACGTTACTAACCGCAGAAACACAACACTACATCAAGTAGTTTTATTTGACTGCTGTCGTCTGTAAGGTGGAGGTACAGTCCGCAGTTAGTTGGCGTTGTTGGTGAGGACTCACTGTGCTAGCAGCATTACTACTAGCGCAGCGTATCCTGGTGGAGCACTAGCAACGTTACTTACCGCTGAAACACAACACTACATCAAGTAGTTTTATTTGACTGCTGTCGTCTGTAAGGTGGAGGTACAGTCCGCAGTTAGTTGGCGTTGTTGGTGAGGACTCACTGTGCTAGCAGCATTACTACTAGCGCAGCGTATCCTCGTGGAGCACTGGCAACCTTACTTACCGCAGAAACACAACACTACATCAAACTAGTGTTATTTGACTGCTGTCGTCTGTAAGGCGGAGGTACAGTCCCCGGTCAGGCGGCTCCAATATTAATGGGAAAACCCACGGGGGATCCCAATTCGACCTACCACTCTTTTCTAAGCTCAAGGTGTGATTGATCACTGTACTCAAGCTAAGAAAAACTCATTGGTACAGGCCGTGGTTTGAACCTAGGCCCATCAGATGACAGGTCGTTGCTACAACGTCACGGGCCACAACGGCTCAAAAATGGCCCACTCACCAATGGCCGGGTTGATGAACCTCAGGAATAGAACAGTGCCGACTGCGCCCACGCTGGTCTGCGGGAACTGGGAGAACCTCTTGCTCAGCACCTGGTCCACATCGACATACATGTTTATTTTTATACACTATCAAGATGGTGACGGTAAGTCTGGGACCATGCAAATACTACGTACTCAGAAATGTAATTATTATTAATAGATAAAAAAATCTGTGAAAAAAACGTGAGTTTGATGTCATATTAGATCAACAGCGGGAAAACTGGTGACTTTTTTTTTTATACAACTAATGTGGCACACAAGCATATGGCCCACCTGATGGTAAGCAGTCACCGTAGCCTATAGCCGCTAGCAATACCAGGGGTATCACTAACGGGGTGCCAGCCATGTTGTTGATGAGGACTCACTGTGCTAGCAGCACATGACGGCCTAAACTGGCTAAATACATTGAACTAACTTACCTGATAGAGGCAGTGGCACATGCTGCGTAGCTGCGGGGGGAACTTGTCGGCCGAGCTGACGATACGCTCGAACACCTCTTTAGTGAGCTCAATCAAGTTGGCCCGGTTCACTTCTATGTCCTGAGTGGCGTCCAGTCTACAACACAGTTTCATTAAACACCATCTTTTTGAGGAAGGGAGCAGACTTTTTTTAAGGGTCGGCAATGCACTAGTGATACCCCTGGTGTTGCAAGCGTACCATAGGCTGCTGTAACCGCTTACCATCAGGCGGGCCGTATGCTTCCTTGCCACCTTAGTGGTATAAAAAAAAAAAGACGTGGTCTTTGAGATTTTTTTTACTCACTAAATCCCCCCGGTGGCCATGCTCCGTGCATCTAGGAGGGTTTGACCTTACGTAACATAGCACCCAATAAATTTGAATACATTTGGATATTTTAACTCGACTATATAGGAATTAAGCAAATTCAGTAGTTCCCTACTCGACCACAACCTTCGGATCCTAACCCCTGTTTGATGGTGAAGCACATGTTGGAAGTATGAAGGTGTGGTGTGTGTCTGTTTGTGTGATTTAAGCCTTACCTAGCAGGATCGACTTCAAAGCTGAGTTCTGAATGTTCGTCGGCGTGTTCTAGCAGCGCGGTGACCGGCGGCTCTAGGAGGCCCTGGAGGTACCCGAAGCCGTATATCTTGAAGCAGAACGCCATTATCTTGCTGCCCAGAGAGTTGCCGCGGAATAGAGTCTGCATGCAGTCAGATACCTGTGGATTTGATACAAGTTATACTGTGTCATAGATTAATACACTTCTAGGGTCGGCAACTCGTTAGTGATACCCCTGGTATTGCTAGCGGCTATAGGCTACGGTGCCCGCATACCAATAGGCGTAAAAAAGGCAAAAAAAGAAGTTCATAATCATGTTAAGTGGTTTAAATTAAAAACCAGCACGCCAAAATATACAAAATAAATCATATAGTTTAGATCTTCATAAGCCACTTTTTTTTTATTGATACCCATCCATATCATAGGGATTACAGTGCAAATGATAAATCTCCATTTTGTGACGTCCGCCATATTAGATAAAAAATGGCGGCATTGAGGTAACTGTAGTTTGTCACACACACACACACGCAAGGAACATCTAATAATATAAAGCATACACCTTATTGAC
Organism: Falcaria lacertinaria; assembly: GCA_951449985.1. NCBI lineage: Eukaryota > Metazoa > Arthropoda > Insecta > Lepidoptera > Drepanidae > Falcaria > Falcaria lacertinaria. Next base: position 2,359,516 of record OX602137.1, on the reverse strand, counting down.
TTAAACATAACTTGGCCTTACCTCAACCTCCCTGTAGAATATGTTCCACAGGAGTGGTGCGAGTAGATGTTTGGCGTCGAAAAGCGTGACGAAAACGCGCGCCAACTCGTCCATTTGCGACGTGCTCACAACGTTGGCTAGAGCCATTGCTATTGGCAACTCGCCCTGGGGAACAACACAAGTTTTAACCGACTTCGAGGCAGACCACATTATTTTTTTAATCTACACATAGTGCCACGATTGTTACCATTTAAACCGAGACGACATTGAAGTAAATTCGATTCTGTGGTTCAAAATTACTAAACTTAATTTAACAGGTCTATATAATCTTAAGATCCCTTTCTCATGTGCGGGGTTAAATAAGGATGACAATATTTTACTGTCAAATTAGTTTGGTTCAATTATTTCGTACAACAGAATTGGCACCAAAATGAAATTTCAAATATAAAGTAAATAAATTGCCGGCGCCACCTCCACCTAACAGAAGACCGCAGTCGAATAACACTACTCTGATGTAGCGTTGTGTTTCTGCGATGAGTAAAATTGCCAGTGCTCGAGGATACGCTGCGCTAGTAGTCATGCTGCTTACACAGTGAGTTCTCATTAACGAGAGGGGTACAGCCCCCAGTCGGGCGGCTCCAATTTAAATGGGATAACCCACGGGAACTCCCAAATCACTCTACCTCTCTTTAGCATCTAGTTTATAATATTAGTAAGATTTACCTTGTCAGAGATCATGGTGACTAGCTGTACCAGTTGCTCGAACCTGTCGGCCAGCACGGTCTCAGCAAGGGTGTCGAACTCCGTGCCCTGCTGCAGGATCTTGGTCAGCACCTCCATGAAGGCTGCTCGGGTCTGGAGGTCTCTGTGGTAGCCTAAGTCTGTTCACAACACCAGGAATATTAGTTGCGGAGTTGGGAAGTAAAATCACGAATTTTAAGAGAGGTAGAGCGATTTGGGATTTCCCGTGGGTTATCCCATTTAAATTGGAGACGCCCGACTGGGGACTGTACCTCCACCTTACAAAATAAATGACTTTTGATTTTGATTTTTTATATTATGATAAGATACTAGCGGCCCGCCCCTGCTTCGCACGGGTAGACATTTATCAAATATTTTGTCTACCCGAGCGAAGCCGGGGCGGGCAGCTAGTATAATAAATAGCCTATGTTACTCAGTGATGATGTAGCTTGCTAACGGTGAAAGAATTTTTAAAATCGGTCCAGTAGTTTCGGAGCCTATTCAATACAAACCCACAAAAATACAAATCTTTCCTCTTTATAATATTATAGTGTAGATGTATGGATATAATTGTCTGACCGATGCTGTGCATGAGGCCGGAGTCGATGTTGGCGGAGAGCAGGTTGGACATGGCCTGTATGGTCGCGTTGCGCAGCGTCTCCAGCCGGCCCGGGCTCTCCGCCATGCTCGCCTCGTTGCAGTCGTTCAGCAGGTTCATGAACAGCGTGAAGTACCTCACATACATAACATTGCGCACTTACTTATATATATATATATATACGTACACTTAAACGAGCATTAATTATCAAGGTAACATAATAGTTTCTGTTTCTTCCTGTTTTCTACACACACCTTTATCCCATCCTCGTCGCCACTTTATAGTGTTTAAGGAATAATAATTTATCAATTACTACAAATAAAAATACATGCCAACATTAATTAAATCGGCTGTTTTATTTTATAAAACATACTAGACACTTACAATCAATACAAATCAATTTGAACTGTTTATTTTGTGGCGGGAACGAGAGCGAGAGCGCCAGAAAAGAAGGAGACAGAAATATCTGTTCCATTACCACAGTAACACTCCTTGCTTTTTCCTGTTTTTTCTCCCCCATTTGTTATATATATTGCTTGTTAATATTAGGTCCTTACATATGAAATTGGCGTTTTTCGTACTGGCCACTTTAATCACGAATTTCTCCTCTTTGGTAAGGAATTCCAAATTCAAATTTGTACAGCTATAGACTCATGTATTTGTGCTTCGATGATCGTCATTCATTTGTTTTTTTTCTGTTTGCGTCACTCATTTTACAAAATGGAAAACCTTAAATATCGCATTATTTACGAGTACGAGTTCCGCCGTGGCACTAGTGCTGCGGAAACAACTCGAAGGGTGAATGATGTGTATGGCGGTCGTGTTGCAAAAGAAAACACAGTTCGTTTTTGGTTCCAACGTTTTCGTTCTGGAAATTTCGACCTGCAGAACAAGCCCCGTGGACGGCCTGAGACTCAAGTTGATAATGAAGAGTTGAAGGCTATTGTGGAAGCGGATCCATCGCAAACCACGTCCGAGTTAGCTGCAGGCTGCAATGTTAGTGATAAAACTGTTTTAATTCACTTGAAGCAAATTGGGAAGATTAAAAAGCTTGAAAGGTGGGTACCTCACGAATTGACTGAAACAAACCGGCAAACGCGCGTCGACTGCTGCGTTACATTACTAAACCGGCACAATAATGAAGGTATTTTAAACCGAATCATTACCTGTGATGAAAAATGGGTTCTTTACGATAATCGGAAGCGCTCAGCGCAATGGTTAGATCCTGGCCAGCCAGCCAAATCCTGCCCCAAGCGAAAATTAACCCCAAAAAAGTTACTTGTAAGCGTTTGGTGGACTAGTGCCGGTATTGTTAATTACAGTTTTTTCAAATCTGGCCAGACTATTACGGCTGATGTCTATTGTCAGGAATTGCAAACCATGATGGAAAAGCTAGCGGCTAAACAACCTAGGCTGGTCAATCGCTCCACGCCACTGCTGCTTCACGACAACGCTAGACCACACACTGCGCTACAGACGGCTACTAAATTAGAAGAGCTTCAATTGGAAAGTCTAAGACATCCTCCGTACTCCCCGGACCTTGCTCCAACAGATTACCATTTTTTTCGAAATTTGGATAACTTCTTGCAAGGGAAAAAATTCAACTCCGATGGGGCAGTCCAAATCGCCTTCAAAGATTTTATTGATTCCCGTCCGACTGGTTTTTTTAGTAAAGGGATCAATGAACTACCTATGAGATGGCAAAAGTGCATATAAAATAATGGTTCATACTTTGATTAATTAAATATATTATATTAAAAAATATTCGACTTTTTGTTCCTCCCATACAAAACGCCAATTTCATATGTAAGGACCTAATATTAACCGTTCTCACGTGATGCCGTGACCAAGGGAAAAGGTGGTTCATTTTTTCATTTCTTATGGAAGATTAGCACTAGAATATTGCATGCCTTTTAAATATATTTACAGTTGTACTTACAAATAGTGATGAAACAGTACGACTAGGAATTTTTATTACTTCGGTATTTTGCGAACACATCTCTTCAAATGTTCGATGTTTGATGTTGAGTGTGATTGTAAGTAGACATAATTATAATAGACTAGTGGCTTCGCACGGGTAGACATTTATCAAATATAGATGACCCGGTGAACTTCTTATCACCATTCATCAAATGTTTGACAGGTAAGAACAGTTTGTATGGGAAAATAAATTTTACGTTTTTAGTGTTTTACTCGCAATTTTTCCATATTTTCTCACCGTTTAAACCTTTCCTGGACTACCACGAATATTTCAAGACTAAAATTAGCCAAATCTGTTCAGCCGTTCTCGAGTTTAAGCGAGACTAACGAACAGCATTTGATTTTTATATATATAGATAGATAGAAGATAGATATATTGCTGTACACCATCGACTGCCCTAAATTATTATTTATATGTTCTACATTCCATCCCAAGGCTGCCTGGAAGAGATCGCCGAGAATGATAAGGCCGCCATTTGTACTGTTAATTATGTATATACAGTATTTTTTTATAAATGGTGTACAATAAAGTATTAAAACAAATACATAAGTAGACTGAGTAACTAATAGACGAGGGTACCGCGTGCTAGAAAGTGATGGAGATAGTTATCAATGTGTGCGTCTGTGTGCGTAAAGTGATGACACACAAGTGACTTCACCCGCTTAGCTGAACCAAATAAGTTAAGTTATAACTTTATCACAGACTTTTGTCTTCCTAAGACTTCGTCCGCGAAGAATGGAGATTACTATTTTTATTGCGAGGAAAATAGATACACAATTTGCCTGAAAAGTGAGTTATCACATTACTCTACATAGCTGTGAGTAATCACAGTGACTCACTCACTCTACCAATAAGTGAAAGTCCGGTCAAAATCGATTAAACTGTTCAGAGATTACTATGGATTCTATGGAATAACATACAAAATGGACGCAAGGATAGTCAGACGGACGAACAGACATACATAGACAAGTACATGCAGATAACCATAACAGCAGAAGGGTGGGATCACGTGATTGGACCACCCCTAATCGTCTAGCAAACGGATCGCGTTGGTATATCAGAAACAGACCTCAAACTAAACTAATTAGTGATCCCTCTACATGATTGTGACCATAAACACTTACTTGAGGAATAGCTGACTCTTGGCCTCCATGAGGTCTCCGCGATCCGACTCTTCGGGCTGAAGCGGTAATCCTTTCAGCAACGCGGCCACCGCTTCCATACATGCTTGGTCCAGTTCCCTAAACCATATTTTTAAGTGCAGTGATTAGTCACACCACGAGCTTTACGGTGAAGGAAAACATCGTGAGGAAACCTGCATACGTCTGAGAAGAAATTCAAGGACGTATGTAGTGCCTAAGAGACGGCGACGGACTCACCATCTGTCACGTTGGCACCAAATTATCTTCGGTGGAAAGTGGGTGTTGTAACACCTCTGCCTACCTCTGCCCACAATTGTGGGAAGACTTGAGGATATATTATTAAAGTAATATTACTTTGTTATAGACGTGGCGTCGACTCGAATGGGTGGCGCGATTTGGTGACTTGTCCCCAGCACCCAATCCGTCACGTACTCCACCATCTTATTGCGGAACTTCATCTCCTGAGAATAACAAAAAATACGGTCAAGCTGTACAGTAATCTTCATTTTCTTCTTCTTCCTAACTATGGCAATCAATCCTCTTCAAGGACAATTTTTGCCGATATCGAGTGTTAGAGAATTTTCAAATTTCTAATTGTTTTGTGTTTTTTGCATTAAAATGTAGTGTTGTGTTTCTGCGGTAATTGAGGTTGCCAGTGCTCCACGAGGATACGCTGCGCTAGTAGTAATGCTGCTAGCACAGTGAGTCCTCATCAACAACAGGGTTGGGAACTCGTTAGTGATATCCCTGGTATCGCTAGCGGCTATAGGCTACGGTGACTGCTTACCATCAGGTGGGCTGTATGCTTGTGTGCCACCTTAGTGATATAAAAAAAAACTAAAGTTTATTGGAGTTTTTGGAGATAATCCACGGCAGTAGCAGATCGCAACAGACTTTTGGTCTGAGGTAACGAACAATATGATAAATCACTTTACCCAAAAGTCATATTAAAAATTTCCAATGTTCCTATAAATCAGTCACTAAATGAAACTTTACTGCACATAACATAAGATCTAATATCATAAAACATCTAATATGTGATAACCTGGCTGCCTAGCTTCTGGGTGTTTGATATGTATAATAAGTATGTACTTATAAAATAAAAGTATATAAGTATTCTATCAGCTGCTGGTTCTCATAGTACAAGCTTTGCTTAGTTTGGGCCCAGATGGCGCTGCGTGATATTGCGAAATGAAATGTAATTCTAAACTGTAATTGATAGAAATATTTGCTGTTGTGTCGAGTGTGAGTAGAAGATAAAACATTCTTTCTTTCTTTCAATTTTTTTTATACCACTAAGGTGTACACACAATCATACGGCCCATCTGATGGTAAGCAGTCATCGTAGCCTATAGCCTCTAGCAATACCAGGGGTATCACTACGGGGTGCCAACCATGTTGCTGATGAGGACTCACTGTGCTAGCAGCAATACTACTAGCCCAGCGTATCCTCGTGGAGCACTGGCAACCTTACTCACCGCAGAAACACAACACTATATCAAGTAGTGTTATTTCACTGCGGTCTTCTGTAAGGCGGAGGTACAGTCCCCAGTCGGGCGGCTCCAATTTAAAATGGGATAACCCACGGGAAATCCCAAATCGCCCTATCTCTCTTTAGACTCTTTTCTTTCTACATGTAAGGGCAGTGTTGATAAGTTACCTGTCTAAAAGCCAAGTCATCCCGTCGCCGCATCATGGCCTCCACCACTTGACACAGCTTCGTCTTTATATGAACCGACAGCACGGTCATGTCAAGATGGCGGACGTATCTGCAAGGTTATCATTAAAATATATTATTATTGGCGCCAATTCTTTTATTCTTGACTAAACTTAAACTAAACTAAAATATTTAACTAAGTTTTAACTGTTAAACTAATTTGACAGGACTAAAAGTCTCGCTATCTCTTTGTCATGTGCGGGGTTAAATAAGGATGGCAATACTTTAAGTCCTGTCAAATTAGTTTAGTGATTTCGTACAACAGAACTAGCACCATTACCTGACAATAGCCAGCATAAGGCTCTCAATGGAGGTGGTACTGAGATGGTCTGCGGGCTGGCCGCTGCGTTTGTTGTCCAAAATACTCTTCATTATGAAGATCGTGTGCTCCACGAACTGAGTGTTCATGTCAGTCAGCATCACCTGCGATAATAACACGTAATACTAAGAGTAAATAGTTCAAAGTACAATGGCAAGATCACATACAATATTTGCCTGTTTGATGTGAAGTGTCTATGGATGAAAAAACTTAAATACCATAGTAACATAATCACCGATATTTTTTGATAGATGCGTTCACAGAAGATATCATCATTTTTATGACTGGACCTTAGGTGTAGTGGTTATTATACCTGTTTGCTAACATTGAGGTCGCGGGTTCGGTATATATTTTTCTTATACTATTTAGTGGCAAACGGTCGGGAACGTGAGTGGTAACCAATAACCTGTGGACGCTTGCAATACCAGGGGTATCACTCGCGCGCTGCTGACCCGAAAAGTCCTAGCAACAACAATTTCCGACTACATATTCGTATTGCCTTCGACTGTTTTTGGATGAGAAAATTAACAGTGCTGCGGCGGTGAAAAGTGGAACTAACATTTTGACATTTCGCGAGTTAAGTTTTCGAATACGTCGATAGTCGGTAGTTATACTTGCTCAGGCTATTGCTTTGAGAGCTGCAGTTTCCTTGCTAAGTTTTTTGCCGGATTGTTCTTAACACGAAAGATTCGAATCTGGTGGTAGATTCTGACGATTTGAAAGTACATACTTATTTGAAAGAAAGAAAGAAAGAAAAAACATGTATTCATAACAACACAAAAGGAAGACAAGTGTAGAAGAACATAGTGTCGTTATGAAACGGTCCCAACTCAGCATGTGCTGGTTGGTTTATGACGGACAACCAGCGCTGATCTACCGTTGGGACCGACCGGTGATATTTGTAAAGTCTAGTCAAATAAAGATAATTTTGGAGTATGAGTTTGAGTAAGACAGTCTTGTTCGCTTTTAATCTTGAAATGTGCGGATATTACCTGCTGCTGCTGGTCAAAGAACTTGTCGATAATGGCCTTGATCTGGTCGAAGAGGATCGGGTACAGGGCGGGCGCCATCTCGTGCCCGATTAGCTCCTTCACGTGCGTCTGTATCTGAATGCCGAACCGCTCGTTGGTGCACAGAAGTAGGCGCAGGAGTTGTCCTATGAACCTACACAGCGAATTAAATATAAGCGGATGCCTTAAAAAATTAAGATATTTCTATCCCAGTTGAACAGATGAATCCGTTTACAAAACAGAAATTCCCCCACTTATCTACTTATAGATAACAATTTTAGAAAACTGTAACTCGACTACGGAATAAACAACCGGCCAAGTGGTAAGGTCATATCATTCTTCATATTGACTTGGTTTGATTATTTTACAGCCGAAAGAGACCATAGACCCGGGTATTTCATATTAATTTCAATTGATAACTCCACGCGTTCTTAAGATAAAAAATCTTGACTGTCAGACAGACAGACAGACAACAAAGTGATCCTATAAGGGTTCCTTTTTACCATTTAAGGTACGGAACCCTAAAAAAATTAAAAGGATGCGTTAAAATAGACTGATAATGGTGCTAATTCTTTGTACCCAATCATTAAAATAAATTAATTTGACAGGACTAAAGTATTGCCATCCTTATTTAAACTCGCACATGAGACAGGAATAGCTAGTCTTTTGAGTCCTGTCAAATATGTTTAGTTTAGTGATTTTGTACAACACAATCAACACCATTTTGAAATTTCTATTCTTGTAAACATTTTGAACAGAGGTAGAGCGAACTGGGATCTCCCGTGGGGTTTCCCCATTAAAATTGGAGACGTCCGACTGGGGACTGTACCTCCATCTTACAGAAGACCGCAGTCAAATATCACTACTTTGATGTAGTGTTGTGTTTTTGCCCACTGGGAAGAGAGAGAACACGCTGAACACGCTGCGGTAGTAGTAATGCGGCTAGCAAAGTGACTCATCAACAACATGGTTGGCAACGCGTTAGTGATACCCCTGGTATTGCTAGCGGCTATAGGCTACGGTGACCGCTTACCATCAGGTTCGCCGTATGCTTGTGTGCCACCTAAGTGGTATAAAAAATATTGACCTTGGAATCGTTATTAAATGTCATCAGTAAGGTCTAATTTCAAGGTCTGCTACGTCCTGTATAAATGCTTAGTATGCTATACTCACTGCGTCACGGGACAGTACTGCACTTCCTGGGAGCTGTTCACTAGGACATTGTATTTTCTTGGATCTGCACCGAAAATATACAAGTTATTATAGAATAATTTACTAAAGACACTAGTATACACTTAATATTATAAACAGGAAAGTATATATATATATATTTGTATTTTTGTGTTTGTATTGAATAGGCTCCGAAACTACTGGACCGATTAAAAAATCTTTTACTATTAGAAGCCGACATTATCCCTGATGAACATAGGCAATATGTTATACTAGCTGCCCGCCCCGTTTTCTAACGGGTAGACAAAATATTTGATAAATGTCTACCCGTGCAAAGCCGGGGCGGGCCGCTAGTTTAAAATAAAATTACGATTATAGGCTGCGCTGGTTGGAATACTGCTAACACAGCGAGTCCTGTAGAACACAACATAGGATTGGCAACGCGTTGGTGACAGCCCCTGGTATTGCAAAATGCTACGGTTGCATACATAGCATAATAAAATAAAACTAACTTGTACGGCCACAAATCAACGTATTCCATTCAATATTGATGTAATAATTTTCTTTGAAACACCCCACTGTCCCCATTATAAGCCGATAGTATCTAATAAAGATTCCATCTTAACATAATATCAAGGTTAAGCGGTCACCATGACAGTGCAGATGAGCCCAGGCCGAGGACGGCCGCCGCTGCAGGCACACGCCGCCGAGAGCGCACAGGAATGACGTTATATTCGCCCACTCTTGCAACTGCATCTATAGTATTCATTGATATTAATATACATCACTCTCCTGCCTACATTTTCCACCTATGATAAGATTTGTGTCAAGATCCTTCAGACTAATCCCCTCACAGTACAAAGTTTTCACACAGTACCCCGACATTCCCCAAACAGAACCCCGACAGTCCCCACACAGTAACCGCTGTCCCAGCACAGTACCCTCCGTGCCATTGCCAGTAACCCCAGTCCCTACACTGTATACCCCAGTCCTCACACAATACTCCCAGTCCCCACACAGTACCACCCATTCTCCACACAGTACCCCTCAGTCCCCACACAGTACGCCTCAGTCCCCACACAGTATCGCCGAGTCCCAGCACAGTACCACCCATTCCCGACACAGCACCACCCATTCCCCACGCAGTACCACCCATTCCTCACACAGTACCACCAAATCCCAGCACAGTACCCCTGAGCTCCTACACAGTACCCCAATCCCCACATAGTCCCCCACAGTACCTCGCAGTCGTGCTCGGTGCTGGTGTGGTGGGAGACGCGTCTCTTGGGCGCGGCGCGGTGAAGCACTTCCGGTTGGATCTCATCCTGCCTGTCCCCGCCCTTCGGGTACTTCTGCAGCAGCTTGCATACAGAGTCCCTACACAATACACAATACACACTTACTGACAGGCCCAATTTTAAGAGAATTGGGAGCTCCCATAAGTTTTCTCATTAAAAATTGGAGCCGTCCGACTGGGCATTGTACCTCCACCTTACAGAAGACCGGAATCAAATAACATTACTTGATGTAGTGTTGTGTTTCTGCGGTGAGTAAGGTTGCCAGTGCTCCACGAAGATACGCTGCCCAGTAAGCGCGTCCTGTCAACAACGTGGTTGGCAACTCGTTAGTGATAACCCTGGTATTGCTAGCGATTGCAATATCACGCATCAATTGGTGCCAGTTCTGTCGATCAAAATTCTAAACTTAACTAATTTGACAGGTCTAAAAATATTGCCATTCTTATTTAACCCCGCACATGAGAAAGGAATAGCAAGACCTTTTAGACCTGTCAAATTAGTTAAGTTTAGCAATTTTGAACAACAGAATCGACACCAATATCACAACTTTCAAATATAATATTATTGAAACATTAAAATGATGGAATTGATGTTAATCGACTCACCAGCATCTGAAAGTCTCTTCCCAGACAGGCTGAACACCATTCACACAGTGTTCTATCTTCCTTAGTAGGGCCATGATCGGCTTCTGGAGGGCGGCTATCGACAGAAATTACACTTTTAAATATTTATTTGGAACGCACTTGGTTGTAACTTTGAGGTCCCAGTTAGAGCCTAAATATGTTGGATTTCGTAGATTCAAATACATTTCTTTTTTAAAACAGCCAATTGCGAGTCGGACGGAAATTTACGTGGCATGGCAACATTAGCTAATTTCATTTGTCGCCCAAATATACACTTCCCATTGAATGCTTAAGCAATGCAAAAGTTAAAGCCATTAGATAATACAAAGTTGCCTTTGCTACCGCGCTACATCACATTGGATTTTATTGGTCGTTTTAAAGAGTTCACAGAAACACCAGTAACAGCAATAAATATTTAATTCTACGAATTGTAAGAAAGTTCGAGACAGTATTTTACACAAATTGTTTGAAAGATCTCTGTTTTACTAGAAACATACTGTTCACGCTCAATAGGCGCCTGTCGTATTATTAGAGCAACAATTATAGTGAATGTGTTTTTGCCTACAAAATTCCGAACTACATTAATTTATAAAAGTTAACTGTCGGTAGATTGAAAAAAGATTTTGTCATTCTACAAATTTCGGTGCAAGGCTGTTACAAATCGTCTCTCAAAATAAAGAAAAACCTTAATCAAAATTAAACGTGCAGTGCTAAAGAAATTCCAATCTTGCTCTTAAACACATACGAAAGTATGAAAACTTCTGGAATGTGACAATAAACATACTACTGTTGACTTACACACCTCTTATTCTTCTTTAACATTCATCAATCTCTTCATACACGCCCGCCGATTCCGAGTACTCTTTATCTTTCCATCACTGAGTTCTTTGGTAATGTGTAAGTGATATAAAATGTGGTCAAGAAACGAAAACGAAGACTCAAAGAACTAGATGCAACAAAGTTCGATCGTACGTTATCTTAACATGGTATATTATACTTATTTATTCTTACCGTGAACGTTTTTGGAAAAACATCCCCGACCAACATCCTTTGTGCCAGCTTGTAATAAAAATTATATTGTTAGAGAGATTTCATTCGTACGGATACCGATTGTATAACATGATGTGTATAAATGCCTGTGCCGGTAGCAGGAACATTGTCGACAACGTTTTCGTATCGCCTTCGACTATTATTGTATTGGAAAATGAACAGTGCTGCGGCGGTGAAAAGTGGAACTAAATATTAGTATGACAATTTTGACATTTCGCGAGTTACGTTTTCGAATACGTTGTCGACAATGTTCCTGCTACCGGCACTGATTAGGGTCTTACTATTCAAAATAACAACATAAGTTAATACACTACAAATACACTACTATTATTTTCCTGAAGTCTAATCTATTCCAGCAGTGGGATTAGAAAGGCTTTGGGTGAGGATAGCTAAAGTATTTCGTAAGAAGTGGGATAAATAAGAACGTGAATGAAGATAGCTAAAGTATTTCGTAAGTAGTGGGATAATAAAAGCATTGAATGAGGATAGCTAAAGTATTTCGTAAGAAGTGGGATAATAAAAGCCGTGAATGAGGATAGCTAAAGTACTTCGTAAGAAGTGGAAAAACAAAAGAGTCGTGAATGAGGATAGCTAAAGTATTTCGTAAGAAGTGGGATTATAAAAGCCGTGAATGAAGATAGCTAAAGTATTTCGTAAGAAGTAGGATAATAAAAGAGTCGTGAATGAGGATAGCTAAAGTACTTCGTAAGAAGTGGAAAATCAAGAGTCGTGAATGAGGATAGCTAAAGTACTTCGTAAGAAGTGGAAAATCAAAAGAGTCGTGAATGAGGATAGCTAAAGTATTTCGTAAGAAGTGGGATAAATAAGACCGTGAAAGAGGATATCTAAAGAATTATGTAAGAAGTGGGATAAAAAACGCTTTGGATGAGGATAGTTAAAGTACGTTATAAATGGGATGATAATGGTGCCAATTCTATTGTACAAAATCACTAACCTTAACTAATTTGACAGGTCTAAAAATATTGCCATCCTTATTTAACCCCGCTCATGAGAAAGGGATAGCAAGACTTTAAGACCTGTCAAATTAGTTAAGTTTAGTAATTATGAACAACAGAATCGACACCATTAGCTGTGGATGATAGCTAAAGTAATCCATGACAAATATGATGCTACAAGCCGCGAATGAGGATAGCTAAAGTATTCCTAGGTAAGTGTGGTGTGTGGTGGTGTGTGGTGGTGTGTGGTGGTGTGTGGTGTGTGGTGGTGTGTGGTGTGTGGTGGTGTGTGGTGTGTGGTGGTGTGTGGTGTGCGGTGGTGTGTGGTGTGTGGTGGTGTGTGGTGTGTGGTGGTGTGTGGTGTGTGGTGGTGTGTGGTGTGTGGTGGTGTGTGGTGGTGTGTGGTGTGTGGTGGTGTGTGGTGATGTGTGGTGTGTGGTGGTGTGTGGTGTGTGGTGGTGTGTGGTGGTGTGTGGTGGTGTGTGGTGGTGTGTGGTGGTGTGTGGTGGTGTGTGGTGGTGTGTGGTGTGTGGTGGTGTGTGGTGGTGTGTGGTGGTGTGTGGTGTGTGGTGGTGTGTGGTGGTGTGTGGTGTGTGTGGTGTGTGTTGTGTGGTGTGTGTGGTGTGCGTGCGTCAGTACCGGTGGAGAGCGCGGAGGCGGTGGCGGCGAGGTCCTGGAAGACGGTGTAGTTGGGCAGCAGGCAGTGCGCGGCCAGGTCGTCGGAGCCGCCGCGCAGGTCGGCCTCGCGGCACAGCAGGCGGAAGCACGACATGCCCACCAGCACCACCTCCGTGTCGATCGACCACAGGCACATGAAGAACACCACCTACATCACGGTTAGGCTTTAGGGTCGGCAAGCGTCCATAGGCTGCGGTGACTGCTTACCATCAGGCGGGCCGTGTGCTTGTTTGCCACTAGCTGCCCGCCCCGGCTTCGCACGGGTGGACAAAATATTTGATAAATGTCTAAATGCTCCGAAACTACTGGACCGTATTCAATTTTTTTTTAATTTAGGGTATGAAAAATAGATGTTTTCCGATTCACAGACCTACCCAATATGCACACAAAATTTCATGAGAATCGGTCAAGCCGTTTCGGAAGAGTTATCTACAAACACCGCAACACGACAATTTTATATTTATGACTAGCGGCCCGCCCCAAATTCGCACCGGTAGACATTTAACAAATATAGAATATCCTATTCTTGGAAAAGCTTTTACTTTTTTTATTTTTGTCTGTTACTTATAAAAACGAAAATATGTATTCATAAATAGAACAATTATATATAAAGACTCGACTCATTGCTGTTTTATAAAAAATAATAACATTTAATTTTTGAAAATGGAACCACCAAATCAGTGATTTCTTCGGAGGAATACGTGCATTGCGTTGCGGCTACAGAAGAAATAAAAAGGTATTGGCGCAAAATCTTTAGAATTTTTCTCTAATTACAAATTAAATTGATGACCATCATTTATTTTTAGATTCTTAAATTTTTTGCATTCGTAGCGAAAAGCAGTGTTACACAGGGCGCTAAAACCCACTACCTCGTATACAATGGGTCACTTTAGCACCTTGTATAACAATCTAGTATTGATTTCGGCACCCACCTCCAGTTTGATGTGCGCCTGCTTGCAGATGGGTATCTGCGAGCCGACGTTGGCGTACTCCTTGTGTTGCGCGAGGAACTCGTTGCGGTAGGTGAGGATGTCGCGCAGCCAGCGCAGCACCTCGCGGTAGTTGCAGATCTGACGCTGGATCAGCTTCTGGCTGATGTTGTACAGCACTTGGGAGCTGGAACAAACACGTTAATACGTAAAGCAAAAACTTAAAGCCAAATTTTGCGGACGGAGTATGAAAAAGGACATCATCCATTTTGGAAACAGAATATACAAAAAAAAAATACGTTGGGCGGCACTTTCATATTTGGACCAAATTTCTATGAAATTTTCTGTTTTTGATTCTGATTCTGATTTGGGTCAAATCATTTATCTTCAAGTAGGTAGACTAAGTTCTTTTTATTTGTAATCTGTGTAATCTGTTTTGAATAAACTAATATATATGTACGACCAAAAATAATTCTATAATATCTAATGTCAGCTTGTAACAAATAGTACGCAGGTGAAGCGTGGGGGAAACATTAGTAATATATGAAAAACTAGCGACATTTATCAAATATTCTGTGTACCTGTTCGAAGCCGGGGCGGGCCGCTAGTATAATATATAGCCTATGTTACTCAGTGATAATGTAGCTTTCTAACGGCGAAATATATTTCGGAGCCCAATCAGTACACACAAAATACAAATGTTTCCTGTTTATAATATTAGCATTCACAAGCATACGGCCCACCTGATGGTAAGCAGTACTTAAGCTCATAAAAACTCATTGGTACAGGCCGGGATTTGACCCTGGGCCTATCAGATGACAGGCCGTTGCTTCAACCACAAGGCCACCACGGCTGATATAAAGAGTATAGATAAGGAGTGTTGTACCTGATGTCCCAGAAGGTGTTGAGCGGGGCCTCGGGGTTCCAGACGCGGACCCTCTCGGGGCGGTGCAGCGCCAGCAAGGCGGCCATGGCCTCCGCGGAGATCTCCCCCATGCCCGTCTGGTGCACCAGCGACACCAGCCCGTTCATCAGCTCCGTGCTCGACGACTGGATCTCCACGCTCGACCGACCGGGGTTCTGAGTTATATCATCATTACAGTGCTGGATTAATATCATCATTTCAGTGCCGGATTAATATCATCATTACAGTGCCGGATTATTATCATAATTACAGTGCCGGATTTATATCATAATTACAGTGCCGGATTTATATCATAATTACAGTGCCGGATTATTATCATAATAACAGTGCCGGAATAATAACATCATTACATGCCGGATTAATATAATCATTACAGTGCCGGATTATTATCATAATTACAGTGCCGGATTAATATCATCATACACGACTGGGGACTGTACCTCCGCCTTACAGAAGACCGCAGTGAAATAACACTACTTGATGTAGTGTTGTGTTTCTGCGGTAAGTAAGGTTGCCAGTGCTCCACGAGGATACGCTGCGCTAGTAGTAATGCTGCTAGCACAGTGAGTCCTTATCAACAACATGGTTGGAAACCCGTTAGTAATACCCCTCGTATTGCTAGCGGCTATAGGCTACGGTGACTGCTTACTATCAGGTGGATCGTATGCTTGTGTGTCACCGTAGTGGTATAAAAAAACCCATCAGACATTCGCCTCTAGTATCTCATCCAAAACACGTTATTTTTTTATTGTTATTTATAACTTTTCTTATACACTGCTACACTAGCACTAGCTACCTGCCCCGGCTTCGCACGGGTAGACATTAGTTTCGGAGCATAGACATTTATCAAATATTTTGTCCACCCGTGCGAAGCCGGGGCGGGCAGCGAGTATAATAGCCTATGTTCCTCAGTGACAATTTAGTATTCTAACGGTGAAAGATTTTTTCAAATCGGTCCAGTAGTTTCGGAGCCTTTTCAATACAAAACCACAAAAATACAAATCTTTCCTCTTTATAATATTAGTGTAGAAGTGTAGATGTATATAGAGAGTATTTAACACTAGCCATACATATGTATTGACTCACACTCAACATCAACATAGGGTCAGCGTGTATTAGCTTGACCATAGACAGCAGTAGACTGCGGTACGCCGGCATTTCTTCGGACTTGTTGAATTTTGACTGGACCTCTTTGGATTTTAGAGACAACGATATCATACGCAGCGGAGTGTGGACCACGTAACCCTGAAAAATATATATGTATAAATAGGTATAAATTAACAAGCATACGGCCCGTTTGATGGTAAGCGGTTACCGTAGCCTATGGACGCTTGCAACACCAGGGATATCACTCGTTGCCGACCCTTCAGAAATCTCTTCACAACCTTCTTGAAGGACCCCATGCTGTACTCCTTTGGGAAAACCTCGGCGGGAGTTCATTCCAGTTTTTTAGTGCTCCTTCCATATATATGTAATGTATGTATGTAAATGTATGTAACCTGAGTAGCCTTATTGGATGTGTCTGTGAACATCGCCCTCAGCTCGGCAGCCCGCGGGTAAAGCAACTCTATTTGCGGCCACCACGGCAGACGAGGTTGGTTTATTATCCTGCGGAGAAAAACATATATATATATATGGGTACTTACAAAATGTATGGGAAAGTTTATAATAATGCTCAAGCATTTATTCTGAGCACTGCTTATTAAGATAGGTTTCACATTACCTAACTTTTGATTTTGGAGGTAATTATAGGGATACCCTAGCTATATTATCTATACTAGCAATATAATAATAAAAATGCTTGGATATTATCACACAACGCCATCTGGCCCCAAACTAAGCAAAGATTGTACTATGGGAACTAACAGCTGATATAATACTTATATACTTTTTTGTAAATACATACCAAACACACAGACGCAAGGCAAACACAAATATTTAACAAATAATAGTTCACCCCACTGGGAATCGAACCCCCGACCTCTGCGTAACAGTCAGATATAGGTACTAACCACTAGACCAGCGGTCTCGTCAAAACTTGAGATGTCTATTCATTACACAATCACAAAGGAAAGATAGGGATTTTAATGAACTTTTGTACAGAAATTGACTATTCAATGTACGTAGGGTAAATGCTTTACAATTGAATTGAAATCCATTTATGATGTAATTATTGTTGAATACAAAAGTTTATTAAATATAATTTTAGGGTCGGTAACGCGCTAGTGATACCCCTGGTGTTGCAAGCGTCCATAGGCTGCGGTTACCGCTTACCATCAGGCGGGCCATATGCTTGTTTGCCATGATAGTGGTATAAAAAAATATATTCTCACCTGAGGAGCGAATGGACGATAACACAGTGGTATGAAATATGCGTGTTCAGATTGAGACACACTTTGAGAGCGTCGTTGTTGTGCGGCATGATGCGGAATAATGATACGAAACAGTCCGTCATAAGGTCCAATTCCGAATAGCCGGGTATCAGGTTGCAGCGGACGTAGGATTTCAGCGGATTGAACAGGAGCGACTGAAATCAAATGGGATATCCCTTGGGTATGGCCATTAAAATTGGAGCCGCCCTACTGGGGACGGTACCTCCACCTTACAGAAAACCGCAGTTTAATAACACTACTAGATGTAGTGTTGTGTTTCTGCGGCAAGTAAGGTTGCCAGTGCTCCACGAGGATACGCTGCGCTAGTATTAATGTTGCTGCTAGCACAGCGAGTCCTCATCAACAACAGGTTTGGCAACGCGTTAGGGATACCACTGGTATTGCTACCGTAAATGTAGCAAACAAACTTACATGGTTACTTACGCATAATATTAGTATGGATTTTGTAATGTATGATAAAAGTACTGACCTTGAGGTCATTAATGACAGACTTGACAAGTATAAAAGTACTGACCTTGAGGTCATTAATGACAGACTTGACAAGTATTAAAGTACTGACCTTGAGGTCATTAATGACAGACTTGACAAGTATTAAAGTACTGACCTTGAGGTCATTAATGACAGACTTGACAAGTATAAAAGTACCGACCTTGAGGTCATTAATGACAGACTTGACAAGTATTAAAGTACTGACCTTGAGGTCATTAATGACAGACTTGACAAGTATTAAAGTACTGACCTTAAGGTCATTAATGACAGACTTGACAAGTATTAAAGTACTGACCTTGAGGTCATTAATGTCAGACTTGACAAGTACTAAAGTACTGACCTTGAGGTCATTAATGACAGACTTGACAAGTATAAAAGTACTGACCTTGAGGTCATTAATGACAGACTTGACAAGTATTAAAGTACTGACCTTGAGGTCATTAATGACAGACTTGACAAGTATTCAAGTACTGACCTTGAGGTCATTAATGACAGACTTGACAAGTATTAAAGTACTGACCTTGAGGTCATTAATGACAGACTTGACAAGTATAAAAGGACTGACCTTGAGGTCATTAATGACAGACTTGACAAGTATTAAAGTACTGACCATGAGGTCATTAATGACAGACTTGACAAGTATTAAAGTACTAACATTGAGGCCATTAATGACAGACTTGACAAGTATAAAAGTACTGACCTTGAGGTCATTAATGACAGACTTGACAAGTATAAAAGTACTGACCTTGAGGTCATTAATGACAGACTTGACAAGTATTAAAGTACTCACCTTGAGGCCATTAATGACAGACTTGACAAGTATTAAAGTACTGACCTTGAGGTCATTAATGACAGACTTGACAAGTATAAAAGTGACATTCCCCGAGTCGGCGATGTTCAGGTAAGTGGAGGCTTTGCACAACTTCACGCAGGTCACCACTGCCGCCTCCGTCATCTGCTTCGAGTTGTTCTGAGGACCTGGAGATGAGAGAAACTATAATGTAATATATATTAATAAGAGAGGTAGGGCGATTTAGTATTTCCCGTCGCTTTTCCCAGTAATAAAATAAAGTAAATATTTTTCAGTTTATGCGCATTAAAAAAAATGTTATTTACGGTTTTCACTTATTTACATTTTACTTGTGCTGTAAGACACTGCTTCCTGGCAAATTGTATGGTTCTAGGTCAACGGGAAGTACCCTGTAGGTTTTGATTCCCTTGTGAAATCGCAAAATATGCGAAAATTGACGACATAATCGGTCATCTTTTCTTCATATTGACTTACAGGTTTGATTATTTTACAGCTGAAAGAGACCATAGACCCGGGTTTTTCATATTAATTTCAATTTGATAGTTCCTCGCGTTCTAGAAAAAAAAAATGGACAGACAGACGGACAACAAAGTGAGCCTATAAGGGTTCCTTTTTTCCTTTCAAGGTTCGGTACCCTAAAAATGCCTACTGGTTGTGAAGACTACATCTAGGATTACTTACTGAGCCCTCTCTTGACGGAATCAATGAATTGTTTCTTCTTGGTGTGCCTGGGACTGCAGGGGGCGCCACTGTCTGCGTTCACTATCTCTTCTAGAACTTTCTGTAACCAATATCACCACTATCAGGGGCGGCCTTAGCCAATGCGAGGCCCTGGGCGGGTAGATCTTTGCGAAGCCCTTGTCTTTGTGGAATTCGTTTGAATGACGATGCTTGACTTGTTATAGACAAGACGCTTTATTCGTATAAAATTGAGTTTCAGTCATCGAGCTCATTTCGCCATTTCATTTGATACTCATATCGGGTTGCTATGGAATGATTTTCTGGGACTAAAATAATTAATAAAATGATAACAATTGAAGTAATGCGCGCGAGTGCCTCGCGTCCTTGCAAGAGCGAGGCCCCGGGTAGCCCTGCTCGCCACCCCCTAAGGCCGCCACTGACCACTATTATTCAATGAAATCCCCATCGCGTCTGTCTGTTCGTAGTCCGCGTTAATGAGAGGTACGGTGGGGCTTTATAATGAACATTTTGTAATCCACGAACATTCATCGTCATCCGGTTGGGGACTGTACCTCCACTATACAGAAGACCGCACTACTTTGATGTAGTGTTTGCGGTGAGTAAGAATACCAGTGCTCCACGAGGAAACACTACGCTAATTCGGTGGATCCTCATTAACAACATGGTTGGCAACTCGTTATATCCCTGGTATTGCTAGCGGCTATAGGTAAGCAGTCACCTTACCATCAGTTAGGCCGTGCGGTTGGTTGCCATTTTACCGACAAAAAAAGCATCATCCCAAACACTGTTGTGGTCGGCACTAAGGTGGCCATTCTTTTTGTCAGCCAACGGGTTAAATAGATTAGTGGTTGAGTCAAAGGGTGAATGTACCCACCGGATTCAAGACCAGTAGCATGATCTGCAAGGGCCACATGGCAACCCTGGACTTCTTGTTGTCGGAGAAGCTGTCCTGTAGGATGTCGAACAGAGTGTCACAGCACTTGCTCAGTTCATCGTTGGGACGACACTGCACTTCTGCGAATTCCTATTGTAAAACATACAATTATTAAAAGCTTCTATTTAGTTTCATCTGTCCCGGTAAGTGTGTGTGTGTGTGTGTGTGTGTGTGTGAGTGAGAGAGAGAGAGAGAGAGAGAGAGAGAGAGAGAGAGAGAGAGAGGGTGTGTCATCAAATATTTCAAGTTAAATTTGACCCACTTTCCAGTGTCCGAGTTGAAATATAGCATACACGTGTGGTTACCGTGACAATCAACGATTACCGAATGCCGCCATTTTTTGGGAGTAATGGTATCAACAAATTTGTATTTGCTATTCAAATATACATCGAGATACTTTTGACAACAACTTTCCACTACGTATTCGAATCGCTTTAGACTATTATTTACTATGGGAAAATGAACAGCGCTACGGCGGTGAAAACTGCAATGTGACAATTTTTACATTTCGCGAGATACGTTTTCGTTTACATAGTCGATAAATGTTCCTCACAATACATCCGCTCGAAGTTCTGCAACTAACTGAGCTCCTCACTGTATCAGACCCCAATCCAAGCGTTCGGTCACAGTAGTTTTTTCCCGCCAAAGCAAATGCTACTATTGGTTAGTTTTCGTTCACAACGATGACCAATGGCGGCGCTGCGAACGCTTGGGATTGGTTATGAATTGAAACAGCAATTACATACGAAAGTTTATCAAAGCTGTTAAAAAATACTAATAATATTAACAAATTTAAATCAATAGCAATAAAAGCAAAAGTACTTTATATAAAGTTAATTACAAACTTACTTGAACACCATCTCAAGTCGATGGTGTAGACCACTGACAATTCAACACGATCATTTTGCACATATTCATTATATTTAAATAGAATCGTAACATTATTTAATCGAGCATGGTCTCTTATCTGGTAAATTCCAAATGATTATGCTAATTTACAATTAAGTGATGAATAAAACCAATTTTTACATATTAAATTATCAATAAATAATGTTTGCGGCGAAATTCTACGATACATTATTGCCAAGTTCAATAAACATGATATTATTATAGGAGGTGATTTCATCATAAATGTATTACAAAACAAGACAAAAATCAACAATTTTTTAAACCTTATGTCAGAATATAAGTTTACCCAACATATTAAAGAACCTACACACTTCACCCAAACAACTTCAACTTGCATAGACTTAATTTGTTACAAATTTCAACAAACATTCATTATGTACCTCAGTAAAAGAATTTGGCTTTTCAGACCATCTAGGCACAATCCTTCATATGAATATTCCAAATCAAATAAAACCAAAGACATGGTCAAAGAAAAAAAGACTATTTACTGATAAAAATATAGAAAAAATTAAATTAGAACTAAGATCAATTGATTGGCAAAACACGCTGTCTGCCACCAAAGATATTGATGATAACTACGAAATATTCCACAAAACTCTACAAAATATATTAAACAAAACTATACCAAAACAAAAAGTCAAAGTAAATAAAACAAATAAAAAGCACTGGCTCACAAAAGGAATAAAAACATCCTGTAAACATAAGAGACTACTTAAAATATTCGCACAGCAATCAAAAAACAATATAATCACACAACAATATAAAAACTACGAAAAACTCTAAAAAGAACAGTAACCACAGCAAAAAAACTACAATTCATTAATAAAATAAAGAAATCCAACAATATAACAAAAACAATGTGGAGTATAATAAACGATCGTACAAATAAAACATCTAAAAAAGAACGTTCTAACATAAAACTTAAGATTAATAATATACTTACCTCCGAGCCAGGGACAATAGCTAACACCTTTAATAACTTCTTCGCCTCCATCGGAGAAACGAAACATGCACACTCAAATCCAACACCCCGCGGCTTACCTGTGATACATCCCACTGAGTCTTCGTTATACCTCGTAAAGAACACAAGTAGCCATGGAATAGATGAACTCCCCCCCTCCCTTATTAGGAAATGTGCTGAAGAACTCACACTACCATTCACTCTATTAATAAACCAATCATTTCAAGAAGGACAATTTCCAAAATATTAAAAATCTCAATAATAAAACCTGTACACAAAAAAGAAAATAAGACAGATAAAAATAATTTTTGACGATTCACAAAACGGATTCCGAAAGAATAGATCCACGACTAGCTGTATTCAAATATATCCAAGAAGTCATTAATATAATAGATGCCAAGAAATACCCAATAGGCATACTGCTAGATATGTCAAAAGCCTACGACAAAGTGCAATATAATATATTATTAAATAAACTTCATGGAATAGGGATCCGCGGAATATCACACAAATGGTTTACATCATACCTTAAAGACAGACAACAACATGTACAATTAGAATACTTTAATGACACTACTAGAGAAATAGAAACTGTACAGTCCAATCGGAAACAAATAAATGCCTCAATACCACAAGGCAGCGTAATTGGATGCTTACTCTTCCTGATTTATATCAATGATCTACCTAAAGCAATCGATGAACCATGTGTCCTTTTTGCAGATGACATATCTCTACTTACATCATGTCAAGACGCTACCAACATAAACTGTAAACTCAACCATATCCTACATAAAACAAAAAGCTGGCTACAAGAACACAACCTTGAAATAAACTTGAAAAAAACTAAAATCATGACCTACTACCCCCATCAAAAATCACCCCTAAATATTAATTTTAAATTCGAAAATACAAATTTAGAGACTGCTAATGATTTTTCTTTACTAGGCTTAACTATTGATACACATGTAAATTGGAAACCACATATAAAAAAACTCTAGCCAAATTATCAAAGTTTACTTATGCTCTCCGAGAAATAAAAAAAAGTACATCTATAGACGCCGCCCTCACTACTTACTACGCATATGCCTACTCATGGCTCACATACGGTCTAATTCTATGGGGTAATAGCACAGACACACCGAGCCTTCTCATTCAACAAAAAAAACTAGTCCGAATTCTAGCTAATGTAAGAAATGACGTCAGCTGTAAACCCTACTTCAAAAAATATAAATTATTAACCCTGCCCTGCATATATATTTTAGAATTATGTAAATTTATAAGAAAATATCCAAATTTTTATACTACTTATGAAGAACTCCCTACAAAATATTCATTAAGACGAAAAAATATGCTCATAACTCCCTCTTCCAGATTAAACTTACATTCAAATAGTACGCTTCCTATGTCAATTAAGATATATAACCGATTGCCAGAAAAAATAAGAAATTAAAACAACTATAATAAATACATAAAACTAATCAAAACATTATTAATTGAAAAATGTTACTACACGATAAAAGAATTCTTAAGTGATAAACAAAAATAGTATATTTAGTTGTAAAATAATATAATAAGATGATTATAGTTTTATTTGCTATGGCAAATTATAATATTATATATAAAATTGTAGACACAAAGTTTAGTTTACTAAGTATTCTCATTTTGTCTGTGATATTAAACAGCAATATTAAATATAACATATTATTATAATTAATAAGATAGATGTGAATTCAATTATTATTAATATTAGTTGTAATATAAAATAGATATTAATATAATTTAATAAATGCCCTCTCCCTATCACAATTGCTGTGCCCTATAAACAGGGTGTGTACTGTATTAGTATAATTTTAAAATGCTGTACACTATTGCAATAAAAAAATATGATTATGATTATGATCTATTATTATTATTATTATATATTAAAAAAAAATTGAATGCTTACTTGTGGATATGTGTCCATCCAATTCCATATAGCCTTCTCCAATGAAGTTACCAAAACTATGTGCGCTGATTTCCTTAACAACTTAAATTTTTGTATAGATTCTGAAAGCAGTGACAAAAAACAACTTGGCAGCTTTCATTCTGTATGTTTGTAAATACCTACTTATGTCGAGAATAATTTTGGTAAACATTGTTATATCATGATTGTTTCATGAAAAAAAGACAGCACTGAGTTTCTTGCCAATTTTTCTCAGGTGGTTTTTATTCCGGACCGATGGTAATTTAAACCTTCATAAGTGCCTCTTTAGGGCCTAAACCGAATGAGTTATTTTTGGATTTTGATTATAAATGCGAATGTTTTGGTTCAACCTCGCCAAAGCGTATATACATATATATATAAATCTTTGACCGTGACCTTATAAGAGATATAGGGCGAATTGGGATCACCCGTGGGGTTTTCCATTACAATTGGTGCCGCCCGACTGGGGACTGTACCTCCACCTTACAGAAAACCGCAATGAAATACCACTACATTGATATTGTGCTGTTTCTGCGATGAGTAAGGTTGCCAATCCTCCACGAGGATACGCTGCTCTAGTAGTAATGCTGCTAGCACAGTCTTCATCATCAACAGGATTGGCAACTCGTTAGTGATACCCCTGGTATTGCTAGCGGCTATAGGCTACGGTGACTGCTTACCATCAGGTGGACCGTATGCTTGTGTGCCGCCTTAGAGTTTTTTTTTTTTATTTATAATTACCTGTTAGCAGCCGTATAAGCCTCAGGATATCGACGTTAATGTGTTGAATTAATTCTATGTCTGTAAAGTCTGGAGTTTCCTCTGAGGTAGATGATAATTCCTGAAACAAATCACCTTGATCTATGCAAACACATGCTTATCCAAAATAATTTTCCATTACGTACCTACCATACGGATCTGATTTGTTTTTTTTTATTTATACACATTTTGGTCTCGCACTTCACGGTTCAAAAAGAGTTTTTTCCCTCGCACAATTAATGTGGAATGAACTCCCCGCCGAGGTTTTCCCAAAGGAGTACAGCATGGGGTTCTTCAAGAAGGGTGTGAAGATATTTTTGAAGGGTCGGCAACGCGCGAGTGATACCCCTGGTGTTGCAAGCGTCTATAAACTGCGTTGACCGCTTACCATCAGGCGGGCCCTATGCTTGTTAGCCACCTTAGTGGTATAAAAAAATATGGGTTTTTGCAACAAAGTGCACGCCAACCCCATTCTTCCTTAAAATTCTTGATAAAAAAAATAATGTGTGTATGTATTAGTGTCGTTAGTGAAATGTGTAGATACCTGTAGTCGAGCACTGATTCTGTTGAAGACAGCATTGAAGAAGTTCAAACTCAAAGCGAACAGCACTTTACTGGACAGCTGTCGCAGTACCGTGTTGTTTACCACGCTCTCGTTACGCGTATCTGTAACAATATAAGAGAGAATTGACGAGACCCGGGCCGATCTAGTGGTTAGTACACCTGACTGCTACGCTTCAGGTCGCGGGTTCGATTCCCGTCGGGGCAAACATTTACGTGACAAATATGGTTTGCCTTGCGTTTGGGTGTTTGGTATGTATTATAAGTATGTACATATTTACAAAAAAAAAGTACATAAGTATTTGTTGTGTATGCGTGCCTCCCTAACAAATATGCTTCCTTAATAGAAGGCACGTAAGCACCGATGCCGCGGAGCATCGTTCGTCGGATTCGAATAAACTACAGTACGTCACAGACTGCGTTGCATTTTTTAACTGACGTCTCCCTGCTCCCGTCCGGAAACAGGAATCAAACAGTATTATATCAGTTGGTAGTCCTCATAGTACAAACTTTGCTTAGTTTGGGACCAGTGCCGGTAGCAGGAACATTGCCGACAACGTTTTCGTATCGCCTTCGACTATTTTTGTATTGGAAAATGAACAGCGCTGCGGCGGTGAAAAGTGGAACTAAAAATTAGTATGACAATTTTGACATTTCGCGAGTTACGTTTTCGAATACGTTGTCGACAATGTTCCTGCTACCGGCACTGATCGCGTTGTGTGATAATGTCCATATAATAACATTCAAACAAATAAAATGTAGAAAACCGACGCCAATCGAAGGTGGATGACGTTGGTTGGTACACGGATCACGAAATTAAAGTGAGATGGGCAGGTCGCTTGATGAGACGCCCTACTTCAAAGAGAGGCAGGGCGAATTGGGATCTCCCGTGGGTTTTCCCATTCATATTTGACGAGACCGCTGGTCTAGTGGTTCATATACCTGACTGCTACGCTAGGGGTCGCGGGTTCGATTCCCGCCGGGGCAAACATTTATGTGACAAATATGTTTGCCTTGCGTCTGGTACAAACAAAAAGTATATAAGTATTATATCAGCTACTGGTTCCCATAGTACAAGCTTTGCTTAGTTTGGGGCCAGATGGCGCTGTGTGATAATGTCCAAGCATTATTATTATTATATTGGAGCAGCCCGACTGGGGATTGTACCTCCACCTTACAGAAGACTGCAGTGAAAGTTTTCTTTGTCAATTGCAGTGAAACACGTCGACACAAAAATATACGTGATGAATCCGTTTTATTGAGGCGTGCCATTACACGACTACTACGTATTTGTGGCCCCTAGGAAAAAGGTTGAGTACCACTTATCTAGTTGCTCACCAATGAACTGGCAGACTTCCCTGAGGAGTATTTTGACGTTCATCGCCTCTTCGTATTTAGCAGTATCCTTCGGTTGTGAGCTGAGGCACATCTCTAGCGTGTCCAGAACTGTCACCAGGCTGTCATGGTAGCCCTTCTCCAACTCCGTTTGGGGACGGTTCAACCCCGTCGAGATTGTTGGTTGGTACTGGAACAAAAGCTATGGTTAATAACACTCAAAAGTAATGAAATCATCTATATTTGACTAGACTTTACAATAATAAAAGGTTTTTAATGTCAAGAATTCGTAAAGTCTAGTCGAAAAATCGTCAGAATCTACCACCAGGATTGATTGGTCGCTATTTGCTGAAATGGGTCGATCAAGTATTACGTAAGCAGATTTATTACAGATATTTACCCGCCCCTCCCCTTGTCATCAAAAATAAGCAAAGCTCTTACCCCCCCTCCCATGCTTACGTAAGCATTAGTTATGCATTTCTCTTTTATTGTGGGAGTTATTTGTGGGAATCCCTGAATATGTGTTTCGTTTTCAAGCATAGACAATCTGTGGGTTGCCATATCTGTAAAAAAGTAAATAACTACTACTGACGTAATCACCATCTAGAGCCCCCCACCCCTCATGTCATCAAAAATAAGCAAAGTATAGACCCCCCGCCCCCCTATAGTGCTTACGTAATACTTGAACGGCCCCAAAAGGGTAGGGCAAGAAACAAGGCTATTTTTAAAGAATTGAATTTTGATTGTTTTAGATTTAAACAGTAGTGGAAATAATACTTTCTTTCTTTTTTTTTTCTTCATAAAATCCAGGATCTATTATAGGGGATATCTATTATAGGGGATATCTATTATAGAGGAGCTATTATATTTGAATTTGGATGACATACCAGTTCATTCACCCTCTGTAAAATCTTGGTGAGTCCAGCGATGACTAGTGAGAACCGGTGGCGGCTGATCCTCACCAGGCAGGCTTTACACTGCTCCTCGTTCATGCATGAGTGCAGGTTCTGGTAACCAGTCTTGTATGGTAGCTGAGGAGGGAGGAAACATTGTAGCATTCATTTGAATATCAGGTAGAATTGATATTCTAACAGTTAGAATTTAACTGATGAAATCCTGATGGTTTAGGATAACAAATTAGTATTATAAAAAAAATATTCCAAATAGCATTTAATAGAATAAATTCAGCCATTTAGGGTCCGCAATGTGTGCGTGATACCCCTGGGGTTGCAAGTGTCAATAGGCTACATATGGTAACTGTCTAAAAGTAAGGAAACAATCACACTCGAAATGTATGAAACAAGAAAATATTCTCATCTGAAATTTTATGTACAAAATATGTATTAAAATTGATTGTCTAATAAATAAACAACCTATATGTATTATATTTAATACATAGTGATGTTGAGAGGGTAGCTGGACATATATCATTATGGTAAGTGTTAGACCAATGCTTCCTCATATTTTTTATTTTCTAAATTGTGGTGGATGAAACCTTCTTATCACGTTGTTATGGACTGAAGCTAAGTATCATTCTTCTGCCCTTATCCCATATTATTTGGGGCCGGCACAATATGTATTTCTCTTCCATCCTTCTCTATCAGACGTCATCACTGTATTCACTTCCTTTCTGGCCATGTCATCTTTCACACAGTCCATTCATCTTTTCTTAGGTCTACCCTGACACCTGTACCCATCCACATTCATACATAAAACCTTTCTTACCACATTATCTTCCTTCCTCAGCATAACTTGCCCATACCATGACAAATGACTGAAGCTAAGTATATTTATAGAAATATAAATAATCTATGAAATCTCTATTAGAATCATGATTTCATGGCTCGATCTTTTTAAGGGCAACAAGAAGACACTTTCAATGCTCACGAGGTTTGAATCTCTATATTCACATAAAAAAAAACAGGAGTAAATTTTCTATTACGAACTTATTATTTGCAGTTGGTGCAATAGCACGTGCAGCAGTGTCTAAGGATCGAACGTGAAAATAGTGATCAAAACATACTGTTTGTTTTTGGACATATGCAAGAAGGTTTGATTTGTTTGTTTTAGTATAATTTCAGTGACCCAGCAGTATAAAAATTATTGGGTCTACTGGCAGCCCTGGCAAATTTAAGCAAGACAATTAACAATTCAATAGGGGAGAGGTTGAAGGACGTATTTGCATATTTTATTTAACGTGTAAGCTTCTCGACATTTATTACCAAATGATGCGCAAACTCGCAAAAATATGGAATACGCAATTGCGTAGGAAGTACAGTAGCAGTAGGTTCAGAAATCAATAAATTTGGGACTGGATTTTACAACGAACAGACAGGAGTACAATCTGGTATGAATATCTGTATCTTTATCCTGCCTTATAAACATAAAAATAAATGTTTACAATAACAAGACCGTAAAACGGAATATGTTAAATTATAATTAATTTAAATAATAAACCACCTACCTGCTCCTCGAATCTGGCTATGAGCGAGTTCGCCCATTCTCCAGGCTTTTGTGTACCCATCTTGGTATAAAAACATGTATATTTTACGTAAATGTTAAATTTCTACACCTATTTCATTTTTACTTCATTTTTTTTATTCGGCTCGGCATTCGGCAAAGTCGTCAACGACGTCAACTTCCGCCCGCAACCACAGAGTACATAACCACTACGTTCCCGCAACTTTAGCTCCGGCCTCCGTCAGTCAAGGGCTGTCAAGCTCGCTGCAAACCTCTGCAAACGTAGTGGAAGTAGTGGTTAAGTACGATGTGGCTCGCTCGACTGAAGTGGATATTTACCCTGTGACCCTGTGTCGTGTGGGTGAAGCCGGCAATCCCGGGAGTACCGAAGCGATTTAATCGATTAATCGTTTTTAGGGTTATCCAAAGGGTAACTAACGGAACTGCCTGTATCTCATGATCCATAGGTAGACAGTTGAAATTTTCACATAATGTGTATGTAGCGACCTCACGGCTACATAAACCAACGTTAGAAATCGACTAACTAGCAGGACAACATTCAACGAATGACGTCACAATCCTGCCACGCGCTAGCGAAGTTTTCTACGCAATTCAACATATATACATGTTTCCGACTAGAACAGTCGGAGCCGCGGTTCCCCAGGCACAACACCCGCCTGGCTGGAAGATCTTCCCTTTGCGGTGGCTGAGCATGATCACCTCGCTCGCCCCACATGTATTTTTGTCATTATGACGTGTTAAGTTTCAAGTTGACAAAATGCCGTAATATTGCTTGTGTATTGCTGTGGTGATTTTGCATTTTGGTCAGTAGATTACCTCTGACCTGAAGGCATTTTAAGATCTTCTATTACCGTGGATTATCTCTTAAAATTCCATTAAGCATTCAAATACATGACACTAGGCATTTTAATGCTACACAACGTATTTACTATACTATAAAGCTTCATGATTCTCTTACACTCGACATTGGCAAAATACACTGAAAAGGATTGATTGCCACAGCTGTGAAGAAGAAGAAACTCAGAATCGATATCAATATTTAATCAATAATACCTAGTACCTACATCACCATTGAGTTTTCTGACGTTTGACTGACAGATACTTTGTGATTGGTTTTCAATTCTATTCATATTCAATTTGTAATGTAAAAACAGTACGACCAACACGACTATTTAAAACATTTTGTATTGCGAGATCCATTGAATTCTGAATACAATATCTCTACACTTCAGCTACATATAATTTCTGAAAGATGATGGTAAGTTTTTTTATTCTCAACTGTTTTCGGCGTTTTACTCAAAGGGGGCGTCGACGATTTTTTTAACGATAAATATTTAATTTCTTGGAAAATGGCACTTCAATGTTGATTCATTATATCACGATTTTAACATTGCACAGAATATTGAACATTGAGATAGAGAATAAGGATTAATATACGGGATAATGTTGTGACACCTTGTGACGTGGATGACATTGTTTTGTTATTGTTTATACCTACAAAATATATCAATGTCATTTCAAATATTCCAATTATCTATATCTAAACTTATAATAAAACTACAACAGGTCTAATTCTGTACATTGAAGCTAGCACATTTTTTTTAAAAATTGTATTTCACTCCAGCCCTCATTGGATACTGCATCCAACACTTTATTTTATATTTTTGTCTGTCCGTCTGTTTCTTGGCTGCAGATCAGGTCGAAATTACTGATTGGGTTCAATTGGTGGCCCTTGTCATCTGGTGCTTAAACTGCTCCTCTTGCTCTACCCTAGGAACACCGCTGCATATGGGATGCCTTGATTTGCTCACCATATTGTTCTGATATGCATTGTCCTATGCAAAAGTATATGATATCCTTCCCTGCCAGCACAATAAGCTGACGGAGCTCTGGAAATGTGTACCATAGG
The DNA here is from genome assembly GCA_951449985.1 of Falcaria lacertinaria. Taxonomy (NCBI): domain Eukaryota; kingdom Metazoa; phylum Arthropoda; class Insecta; order Lepidoptera; family Drepanidae; genus Falcaria; species Falcaria lacertinaria. The sequence continues at coordinate 2,328,172 of OX602137.1, read as the reverse complement.
AACACCACACTGCATCAGTGTAATATTATTTGGCTAAAATCTTCTGTATGACTGATGGAAAGGGCAAGCAAGTACTTGAAATCGACGGGCACATATGAAGAGTGTAATTAATTCATACCATCCATACCAATATTATAAATGTGAAAGAAACTCTGTTTGTTTGCTTGCTACCTTCCACAACTACACAGCCAAACAGATATAGATTATTTCTGGGGAAGGATATAAGCTATTGTTATCCTGAACCATGCAAGTGAAGTCGCAGGTAATAGCTAGTGTTAAATAAGCAAAAAAAGTATGCAAGACAAGTAGGAAATGGTGCTCTGTACTCTCAGCCTACCCCATGAGGAATTATTAATGATCAAGTATTCTAATCTTTAATGCAAAGCATATTACCTACCTATTCTCAGATTAAATAATTATGTTACAGGACTGCATTGAAGACTCCAGCCATGATCCCCTGTCAGCCCCGCCTGCACAGGTCACAACTGGCACCTCAACGGCTGAACCTAAAGTTGACAGGAAGAAACCCAGTGAGAATGTATCACTGGCTGATAACAGCTTATTAGTATGTGTTATTTTATCATTCAGTACAGTAGAGACTCCATTATCTGGAGTCATATGGATTTGCGATTATCGAATTTCCAACCATAGTCTAAGCACCATCCATCCCGCACAATCTCTGACCTACACATTCCGTTTTAAATAGTCAGTTACCAATAGTTGTACGTAGTATATTATCTACTCTGAGCCAATTGTGAGTCCTTCCAATTGGCGAACAAGCATACGGCCCATCTGATGGTAAGCGGTTACCATAGGCTATGGACCCTTGCAGTACCAGGGTTACTCACGCGTTGCCAACCCTGCAATAATCTCTTCTGCCGATCAGCTCCTAGCATAACTTAATAACAACATAACCTTGCCCACAGGTGGACATATCAGATGCTCTCAGCGAGAAGGAAAAGGTGAAGTTCACAGTCCACACCAAGACCACACTACCGGAGTTCCAGAAGTCTGAATTCATAGTGGTGCGCCAGCACGAGGAGTTTGTCTGGCTGCATGACCGATATGAGGAAAATGAAGAGTATGCTGGATATATTGTGAGTTAGGGCCCGAAATATAATATTGCTGAAGTTTATTTGAAACACTTAACTCAGATAAAAAGGCTCAGTAAAAGGACATTGAGATTTTGCTCATTATTTTACAGAACTCTATCTATTGTAAGTTACATACATACTGGAGAGTGTAATGGCGCTCTCTATACTATCTCTCTCTCTGCCTACCCTGAATGACTAAAAGGCGTCATCGCATCTATGAAAATAAGTAGTGTTGCACTCGATGGGCGACAATCAATAAAATCTGTTGATAGTGCAGCGATAGACATCACTATAAAACTAAATTGCCAAGTGGCACCTGTCTGTTTGTCTGTCTGTCTGAACATGATAAACTCAAAAACTACTGAACACATTTTCATACAGTTTTCATCAAATGATGGAGTGTTTCATGTGGAAGGTGTTTCTGTGAAATATGTAAGGTGTGAATGTAGTATAATGTTTCCGCCAGATACCGCCGGCGCCGCCGCGGCCCGACTTCGACGCGTCTCGCGAGAAGCTCCAGCGGCTCGGAGAAGGCGAGGGAGCCCTCACAAGGGAGGAGTTCCTCAAGATGAAGGAGGAATTAGAAGAGTGAGTATACATTATCTTTTTTATAGGGTATTTATTCATTTTATCTACACCACCCAATTCACCATAATTATAAACAGGAAAGATTTGTATTTTTGTATGTAACGAATAAACTCAAGAAGTACTGGACCGATTTCAAAAATTCTTTCACCGTTAGAAACTCCATAAGCATTGACTAGGCATTTTAAAAATGCAAACTCAAAAAAATATAGTTACTTGATAATTATCTTACACTACAAAAATAGTCCCTGACGAGGATTAAAGGAAGTTAATTAAAATCATCAATATATTCAGTTTTCAGGCCCTAATAAGGCACTTATGAAGGTCAATTTATTTTTAATAACACTAATGTGGCACACAGACATACGGCCCATCTGATGGTAAGCAGTCACCGTAGCCTATAGCCGCTAGCAATACCAGGGGTATCACTAACGAGTTGCCAACCATTTTGTTGATGAGAATTCGCTGTAGCGTATCCTCGTGGAGCACTGGCAAACTTACTCACTGCAGAAACAGCACTACATCAAAGTAGTGTTATTTCACTGCGGTCTTCTGTAAAGCGGAGATACAGTCCCCAGTCGGGCGGCTCCAATATTAAAGGGAAAACCCACGGGAGATCCCAATTCGCCCTACCTCTCTTTTTACCTAAACTAAACTGCTAAATTACCACCAGTAAAAGATCATCCTCATCTAATATTACCCATTTCTCCATACAGTGAGTACTTAGCGACGTTCAAGAAGACAGTGGCGATGCATGAAGTGTTCCTGCAGCGTCTAGCCGCGCACCCCGTGTTCAGAGGCGACTCGCATCTGCGAGTGTTCCTCGAATACGAACAAGACTTGTGCGCTAAGCCCAGAGGGAAAATGGACCTTTTTGGCGGACTGGTAAGCTACTTTGTCTTTGACCGTGTTGCGGGTTTAAGGAAAACGACCGTTCTTCACCATAATTGGTTTATTACTGTCACACACATTACAATGATCTTAGGAATAAGTACAATAGCAAGCAAGCAAGTAAGCATTTAAGCATACACCACATGTCGACTAAACTTTACAGTAGTCCCAGCATGATAACATGCGACGTTTTCGTAAACGTTATTAGCTAAATGTCAAAATGTTCATACAAATGTTTAGTTCCACTTTTCACCGCCGCAGCGCTGTTCATTTTCCCATATGGACGAATACGTAGTCGACAATTATTGTTGTTAGGGCTATTGGTCTTTTCGATGTGATGAACCTCTTTAGAGAAGACCGCAGTCAAATAACACTGCTTTGATGTAGTGTTGTGTATCAGCGCAAAAAAATGGTTGCCAGTGCTCCACTACCCTATAGCCGCTAGCAATACCAGGGGTATCACTAACGCGTTGCCAACCATGTTGTTGATCAGGAGTCAATGTGATAGCAGCATTACTACTAGCGCAGCGTATCCTCGTGGACCACTGGCAACCTTAACGGAACAGGAACCCAACACTACATCAAGTAGTGTTATTTGACTGCGGTCTTCTGTAAGGTGGAGGTACTGTCCCCAGTTGGGCGGCTCCAATATCAATTGGAAAACCCACGAGAGATCCCATCGCCCTACTTCTCTTATAACCTGGATAAACATATAGGATACTTTAACATACTTATATCCCGGAAAATTTTGTGGTTCCGTTCCCGACACCGCGGGTAATAACTAATGTATCAAAATAAAAATAAAACATTTATTCAATTTAGGCCCTTATAAACCACTTATGAAGGTCTAAATTGCCTTAGCATGTATATTTGATATTAAACAGGTCCGTTCAATGACGACCACGACGGATGAGATCTATCTGGGTGCTACAGTGCGCGACGTGAACGACTTCTTCGAGCAGGAGACCGCTTTCCTTCAGGAATACTACTCGCACCTCAAGGAGGCCGTCATCAAAGTTGACAAGATGACCACCAAACACAAGGGTAATTGTGAACAATTTTATTTTACAAGCTATACTTCAGTTTTACCTAGGTTAGTGTGTCATCAAATTTTGCAAGTTTGATTATTTGATTTGATTATATTGTACTATTATTATTAATATTTGATAATTGATTGTTATTATTATCTGTATGCCTAGCATGAATAATTTGTGACAACGTTTTCGTATCGCCTTCGACTATTTTTGTATTGGAAAATGATCAGCGCTGCGGCGGTGAAAAGTGGAACTAAAAATTAGTATGACAATTTTGACATTTCGCGAGTTACCTACGTTTTCGAATACGTTGTCGAAAAAGTTCATGCTACCGGCACTGTAGACTGTATCTCCGTTATAATGACATGAAAACGGGTGTTATACGCGATATTAAATTGTTTATTTACCTTCCGACGTTCGACCGAGTTGCATCGGCCGTGGTCACGAGCTGTCTGACTGTAGGTGTGTCGGGCGCACACAACTACAATCAGTCAGCTCGTGACCACGACCGATGCAACTATAGGGTCGGCAACGCGCGAGTGATACCCCTGGTGTTGCAAGCGTCCATAGGCTGCGGTAACCGCTTCCCATCAGGCGAGCCGTATGCTTGTTGGCCACCTAGTGGTATAAAAGAAACAAAAACTCGTTCGAAACGTCGAGAGGTAAATAATGGTGTCAATTCTGATGTAAAAAATCTCTGAACCAAACTAATTTGACCGGACTAAAAATATTTCTATCCTTATTTAACCCCGCACATGAGAAAGGGATAGCAAGACTTGTAGTACTGTCAAATAAAATTAGTTCTTGCATGCTCTTATTATAATAGACCTGTAATTTAATACATTTACCAATCAAATAACAATTCTTTATCAAGTAATAATGTGATGATTCCCAGAGGTGGCTGATGCTCATATCAAGCTATCGTCGTGCATCACCCAGCTGGCGTCGAGAGAACAGCCTGCTACGGAGAGGTTCCTGACCAGGGCTGCGGACACATTCGACAAGTGCAGGGTGACCATATACTCCTTATTTAAGGGTCCCGCTTCCGTACAGGGCCCTAATATTAAGTATTAGCTCACAAGCATACGGCCCACCTGATGGTTAGCAGTCACCGTAGCTAGCAATACCAGGTATATCACTAACGGGGTGCCAACCATGTTGTTGATGAAGACTCACTGTGCTAGCATTACTACTAGTGCAGCGTATCCTCGTGGAGCACTGGCAACCTTACTCACCGCAGAAACACAACACTACATCAAAGAATTGTTATTTGACTGCGGTCTTCTGTAAGGTCAAGTAGTGTTATTTGACTGCGGTCTTCTGTAAGGGCAAGTAGTGTTATTTGACTGCGGTCTTCTGTAAGGTCAAGTAGTGTTATTTGACTGCGGTCTTCTGTAAGGGGGAAGTACAGTTTCCAATCGGGCGGCTCCAATTTTTAATGGTAAACTGGTAAAGCCTCTTCAAGTGTACCTTGATTGTTTTCAGAAAATTGAAGGGCGAATGGCTTCAGACCAGGACCTCAAGTTGGCCGATATACTCCGCTACTACATGCGGGACGCTCACGCGGCCAAAGCCGTGCTGGTGAGGAGACTCAGGTACGGGTTCAACCGTCACCTTATTTAACCTCATTTCAATCTCAAAACCAACTTGGTATCTTTCATTTTGATATTTGTAATTTCATACCAATGTCTAGAAGAATTTTGTTACAAATTGTTATATCATGATTGTTACATGAAAAAAAAAGACATAGCACTAAGTTTCTTGCCGGTTCTTCTCAGGTGGTTTTTTTTCCGAACCGGTGGTAATTTAGACCTTAGTGCCTTATTAGGGCCTAAACTGAATAAATGTTTTTTGATTTTGAATCGACTCACAGTAGACCGCGCAGTCAAATAACACCGGTAGTTTTGTGTTTCTGCGGTGAGTAAGTTGCCAGTGCTCCACATCGATAACCTGCGCTAGCAGTAATGCTGCTAGCACAGTGAGTCCTCATCAACAACATGGTTGGCAACTCGTTAGTGATACCCCTGGTATTGCTAGCGGCTATAGGCTACGGTGACTGCTTACCATCAGGTGGGCCGTATGCATGTGAGCCACCTTAGTGGTATAAAAAAATCGGCTAAAAGACTATATTGATCTGTGACAGCCTGTATGAATGTCAGTGTATATTTCAGATGTTTAGCCGCATATGAAGCGGCTAACAGGAACCTAGAAAAAGCCAGAGCTAAAAATAAGGATGTACATGCCGTAAGTATAGTAACTTCTAATATGTTATTTATTATATATATATATATATATATATATATATATATATATATATATATAATTATCCGTTCTATGTAAAGGTTGATCCAGTAAGATATTGAAAGAAATGTTGATCCACCTTTTTGCAGTGTATAATTGGCTCGTTACAAATATAACTGATATACTTTGATCCGAATTTGAAATGGAAGGGTTGTTTGGGGATCTGCATCGGTCGCTTTACAAAAAAAATACATTATCAAAATGTTTTTGTTGATCCGTAACGGTCGCAAAAATTATACCGACGAGTCAAATGTGCATCCGTTTTATATTCATGCTCATGCGCAATCTTACTAACTAACGTTGATCCGAGGGAATGTATGTATCCATACTACTTAAACATTATAATAACAATTAGAAATTGTCCTTATATCTTCTGTATATATAAAAGAAAAAGCTGACTGACTGACTGACTGACATATCAACGCACAGCCTAAGCGGCTAGGGTTATAGACTTGAATTTTATACAGTACGTACCTTTTATGACGTAGGCATCCACTAAGAAAGCATTTTTGGAAATTCCACCCCTAAGGGGGTAAAATAGGGGTTGAAAGTTTGTACGAAAGTACGTCATTTTTGAAGTAATACGCATGAAAATCAGTACTTAGCCTTTCACTTAAAAATAGATAAATACGTATTTCAGGATTTTTAGAAATTCCACCTCGAAGGGGGTAAAATAGGGGTTGAAAGTTTTGTATGAAAATCGGTCATTTTTGAAGTTAAACGCATGAAAATTGGTACTTGACATTTTAGTTAAAAATAAATAAACACGTATTTCAGGATTTTTAGAAATTCCACCCCTAAGAGGGTAAAATAGGGGATGAAAGATTTGTGTGAAAACTCGTCATTTTTGAAGATAAACGCATGGAAATTGGTATTTGGCCTTTCAGTTAAAAATAAAAAAAACGTATTTCAGGCTTTTTGGAAATTCCACCCCTATGAGGGTTGAAAGTTTGTATAAAAATTAGTTATTGGCATTTGGGCTTTCAGTTAAAATAAATAAATACGTATTTCAGGATTTTTGGAAATTGCACCCCTAACGGGGAAAAACGGGTTGAAAGTTTGTATGAAAATACGTCATTTTTGAAATAAAACGCATGAAAATTAGTACTTAGCCTTTTAGTTAAAAATAAATAAATACGTATTTCAGGATTTTTAGAAATTCCATCTCTAAGGGGGTAAAATAGGGGTTGAAAATTTTGTATGAAAATCGGTCATTTTTGAAGTTAAACGCATGAAAATTGGTATTTGACATTTCAGTTAAAATTGAATAAATACGTATTTCAGGATTTTTTAGAAATTCCACCCCTAAGAGGGTAAAATTGGGGATGAATGATTTGTATGAAAATTCGTCATTTTTGAAGATAAACGCATGGAAATTGGTATTTGGCCTTTCAGTTCAAAATAAAAAAATACGTTTTCCAGGATTTTTGGAAATTCCACCCCTATGAGGGTAAATTAAGGGTTGAAAGTTTGTATAAAAATCAGTTATTTTTGAAGTTAAACGTATGAAAATTGGCATTTGGCCTTTCAGTTAAAAATTAATAAATACTTATTTCAGGATTTTTGTAAATTGCACCCCTAACGGGGTAAAATAGGGGTTGAACGTTTGTATGAAAATACGTCATTTTTTAAGTTGAACGCATGAAAATTGGTATTTGGCCTTTCAGTTAAAATAAATAAATACGTATTTCAAGATTTTCAGGAATTCCACCCCTAAGGGGTTTAAATAGGGGATGAAAGTTTTGTATGAAAATCCGTCATTTATGAAGATAAACGCATGGAAATTGATATTTGGCCTTTCTGTTAAAAATAAATAAATACGTATTTCAGGATTTTTTTAAATTCCGCCCCTAAGGGGTTATAAAATAGGGGTTGAAAGATTGTATGAAAATCCGTCGTTTTTTAAGTTGAGTGCATGAAAATTGGTATTTGGGCCCATCAGTAAAAAAAAAATTAAAAAAATTACCTATTTCAGGATTATTGGAAATTCCACCCCAAGATATAAAATAGGGGATGAAAGTTTTGTATGAAAATCCGTAATTTTTGAAGGTAAATCCATAAAAAAATAAGCAGTGGGCAAAAGCTATCATTTAGAATTTCAGATATAGGTACATGTTGACTTATTTACCACGCGTGCAAAGCCCCGGGCAATAACTAGTACGACTATATCTAGTATTGGTAGGACTCTTGCGAGGGTCAGTCTGAGGAATGGCCAGACCTTTGTCAGTTAATCAACGGCCAAGCAATAGCTAATCAACGCTACGGTGTTCCGGGTTGAAGAGCATTGTTTGCGGGGTACTAACAGGGCTTCGAGACTCTAGATCTTATATCTCAGGGTACTGAGTGCGATACAATGTCAGACATTGAGCTGCTGGCATGCATGCAGCTGGGCACGAAGCTTAACATCGGGTAAGCGACAAGCTCGTGTCGTCAACAAATTTCCACATACATATATCATACCTATAAACATAAAAACTTAATAAATAAAGTAAAGTTAATGATTAGGTGGTCTTGCAATAAATTATAGGAATTAAACCATCCATATACCTTAAGTATGTCCAGTAGGAGGACTTGCTGCCTTCTGATTGGCCCGTTTGAATCGGATCAACAACTATCGGAGTGGATTTGTATATTGGATCAACATTTCGGTTGCGTTTCCTAAATTTCAACGGAGTAAATCGTTGATCCAGCCGGAACCACATTTGTATGAAAAATATTACATTGGATCAACAAAAACCACCCGGATCAACATAGGTTTTCGGATCAACAAAGTGCTCGCGATATAGCACGCATGATCAACAATTGACGGAATGGTATAACTATATATATATATTTGTTGGTTGTCACTTAAAGCACTAATATCAATTCTAATATAGCATACTAGCATTTTTTTTTACTCGCCCCATCATTTTTAAGTAATATTAATTTTAATAATAAATTCGGTAAAGAAAGTCTAGAGCGTAACTAAATGTTTGTCTATTGGCAACCTTCACAAAATGTAATCCATGTTATGACGTGTACTGTAAACAAACCAATCAAGACGGTTCATGCTCTATACGAGCTGCGGCGGGTTGACATACGAACGACACAGCACAGCCACTATTATTATATACACTTTGTTGCCAGACTGTATGTAATAAATTTGAATTGACTTTAAAACTCAACTAATTCTCATTTTGACTGTATGATTTTTGTTGTGTATGTTATGTCTTTGTTGATTATGAATCGATATTTACAATTAATTTTCTATGTAAAAGAGGTTCATAAAAAAATCTGAGGGTGTAGGAAGTCAAGTCGGCATACAATTTAGAAAAAAACATTTATGCGAATATTAAACATAGGAACTATATTATATTCTTAATGAAAGAGTATGGTTAGTTATGTCATCACAAATCACGCTATACATGAAGTACTACTTACAATAGTATATACATACTAGTATCTATCTATCTATCTATCTATCTATCTATCTATCTATCTATCTATCTATCTATCTATCTATCTAAGGGTTGTCACCACATCGTCTCCTACTTTACAACATTTTAATATGTTATTCATTATTTTTTGTTCATTACGAGCTAATTTCATAGGAACTATATTATATTCTTAATGAAAGAGTATGGTTAGTTATGTCATCACAAATCACGCTATATATGTTTGTATGAAGTCATCACTATATGTATAATAATGATTCATACATGTATGTCTGTGCTTACAAGCCGCTGGAGGTACAAGAGGTAATTCACGCTTCAAGCATTTTTTTTTCGTGAACCATTGAAGAATGTGAACATCACACAGCACACTAATATAATATAATAAATGCGAAAGTAACTCTGTCTGTTGGTTACACAACTAATCTATACATATATATAAAAAATCATACATACATATTTCTTTTCATATGAACCTTCGCCTGACAATAACAAAAACAAAAAAAAAACACGAAATAGCGAAATCGGTCAAGTCGTTCGCGTGTTGTCGTGACCAAGGAAAACAATTAATTTTATATGTATAGATTTAAAGTTTAATAGTAGGATATTAAACGAGTTTGAAAATTGAGAAACACTGAGAAGAGAGAATAACAATTTATGAATAATGTCGATAAATCGTACCAAGATAAGTTCTTTTGCCAGATACAGATTTGGCCCCACTATAGTCTATGATGAGTATGAGATATACACACTATAGTGTGGCAAAAAGAGGTAGGGCGAAATGGGATCTCTCGTGGGTGTTCCCATTAATATTGGAGCCTCCTGGCTGGGGACTGTACCTCCACCTTACAGAAGACCTCAGCCAATAACACTACTTGATGTAGTGTTGTGTTTCTGCGGTGAGTAAGGTTGTGTGCTCCACGAGGATACGCTGGGCTAGTAGTAATGCAGCTAGCACAGTGATTCTCATCATCAACAGGGTTGGCAACTCGTTAGTGATATCCCTGGTTTTTTTTTATACCACTAAGGTGGCAAACAAGCATACGGCCCGCCTGATGATAAGCGGTTACCGCAGCCTATGGACGCTTGCAACACCAGGGGTATCGCTCGCGCGTTGCCGACCCTTCAGAAATAACTTCACACCCTTCTTGAAGAACCCCATGCTGTACTCCTTTGGGAAAACCACGGCGGGGAGTTCATTCCACAGTTTAATTGTGCACGGGAGGAAGCTTTTGGAACCGCGCAGTTCGGCACCATTTTTGGGTATTTCTAACGGTGACTGCTTACCATCAGATGGGCCGTATGTTTTCGTAACACTTTAGTGGTATAAAACTAATAATAATAATGTATACTATACAGGCGGAACAAGCTCAGGCCGAAGCGTGCGCAAAGTTTGAACAGGTGTCGGCGCGAGCCAGGGACGAACTGCTCGCCTTCCGCACCAGGAGGGTGGCCGCTTTCCGCAAGAGGTAAGCACATAATCTCAAACTAAGCAAATCATGTAGTATGGGTACCTGATAATTGATACTGATAGAATATTTATATACTTTTTTTGTATAAACATACCTATAATAAGTATTATCTCTCTGGTAAGTACCAGAGGCAAGGTAAACACAAATATATTGTTTCCCTTTGATTATATACAAGTATATAATGTAATATATAATTAAAGATTTATAATATATGTGACTGTGATGTGTTGCGCACATGAAAAAGGGATAGCAAGACTTCTTATTCCCGTCAAATTAGTTTGGTTTAATGTTTATTATAAGTATAAATTATGTGATTTATATATATAAATATGATTGCATGTCCGTATGTCCTAACAGCTTGATAGAGCTGGCCGAGTTGGAGATCAAACACGCGCGCTCGCAACAGGATCTCCTCAGGAAATCACTGCAGGTACTCAAGGAGTGCCAGTAGACTAAGGTGTACACATCTCTAAATATATACATTTATTCATTCTATAGGTATGTTTGTATACAACTAAGGTGTCAAACAAGCATACGGCCCATCTGATGGTAAGCAGTCAACGGACGCTTGTAACACCAGTGCCGGTAGCAGGAATATTGTCGACAACGTATTCGAACACGTAACTCGCGAAAAGTCAAAATTGTCATACTAATTTTTAGTTCCACTTTTCACCGCCGCAGCGCTGTTCATTTTTCAATACAAAAATTGTCGAAGGCGATACGAATACACGCGATAAAGTTCATGCTACCGGCACAGGGGTATCATTCGCGCTCACTCAGACAACTTAAAATAATCTTTATTTGACTAGACTTTGCAAATCAGTATCAAATCGTCAGTCTACCACCGGATTCGAAAGGTCGTTTTTGTTGAGAAGAATCCGGTTATAAACTCGTTAGTGATACCCCTGGTATTGCTAGCGGCTATAGACTACGGTGACTGCTTACCATCAGGTGGGCCGTATGCTTGTGTGCCACCTTAGTGGTATAAAAAAATTGGTCGAATATTGAAACGACATTCAAAGTTTGAAGGCACACGTAACTGGTTGAAGCGTCGTTAAAATACAATAAAATGGTGTCGATTCTGTTGTTCAAGATTACTAAACTTAACTAATTTGACAGGTCTAAAAGACTTGCTATCCCTTTCTCATGTGCGGGGTTAAATAAGGATGGCAATACTTTTTAGACCTGTCAAATAAGTTTAGTTTAATGATTTCGTACACCAGAATTGGCATCAAATTTGACTGGTGTTTTACTATTCGGCCATCATAAGTGGTACATCGTGTTGGGGAACCTTTTTAAAATCAAAATCGAAAACAGTTTGTTCAGCTTACGGCCGAATACTGAAACGATATTCAAAGTTTGAAGCCCGTTTAACTATTTGAGACGTCGTCAGAATACAGTTTCGCATGTAAAATCGGAGGCCACTCGAAATTAATGTGGCATTAGATTTGACTTTGATTTCATTATTCGGCCATTATTCTCTTATAAGGTACTTCCTGCCCGCCCCGGCTTCGCACGGGTAGACATTAGTTTCGGAGCATAGACATTTATCAATTATTTAGTCCACCCGTGCGAAGCCGGGGCGGGCAGCTAGTATAATATATAGCCTATGTTACTCAGTGATAATTTAGCTTTCTAACGGGGAAAGATTTTTTAAAATAGGTCCAGTAGTTACGGAGCCTATTCAATACAAACCCACAAAAATACAAATCATTCCTCTTTATAATATTATAGTGTAGATTAGAGTAGACTAATCTTATGAAGGTCTACTTTATCACCAATTCGGACTAAAAACACATCTGAGTAGAACCGTCATGAATATACAAGAACGCCAAAATGGTTGCCGGTTCTTCCTTAACACGGTGTTATATAAAAACATGTATACAGATACATAATATTATATATATATATTAAAGTGTATTCATAGTGTATATTATTAATTAATCATATGTAAGAGATTGTAAAAATATGTCATAAAATTTTCATAATTTGGCAAAAATGTCTAGAGCGTAACTAAATGTTTGTCTATTGGCAACCTTCACAAAATGTAATCCATGTTATGACGTGTACTGTAAACACACCAATCAAGACGGTCGATGCTCTATACGAGCTGCGGCGGGTTGACATACGAACAGCACAGTACAGCCCCTATTATTATATACTCTTTTTTGCCAGACTATAATAATTATTTTTAAATTCCTCGTATTGACAGTTGGCTTCGTACTGTTAATATAAATTCCTTATTTTTGTTCCCCATAAGTAGTTTTTATTCAAAACTATCATTTTCCCCGCGACTTCGCTCGCATATCAATATAATATTTAGGCTATCGTACTCAGTGATTATATAGCATTCCTCAGGAGAAAGAATAAAAAAAATATGTCGCATAATATTTTACTAGTGTTACAGTATTCGGCCGAATGTATGTAAATTTTTATGGCATGCTCTATAACTGTGTCTTAAAAACGGTCTGGTATTGCCAATACATAAAATGTATAGAGAAAGCATAACACAATAGATCGGAAAAAATAAAAATAAACTCGTTGGTCGTCAACAGCCAGTCACCTTTTTCTTATTTAAGAAAATTGCGAAAATAACCTTATATCATGTATCACAGATAGACTTTATATTCGCAATATATTTTATGTATAATTGTATACTGTTATAATAATCTTGTTATCTGCTAAACTGGTGTTAAGTTAATCACTATATTTTTTTAGGATACGCAAAGAAATTATGGATCTCTGCTTATAGATACAAGGGGTTTACCATACAGTCACTATTTCTGATGTGATGTTACCGGCAGATCAAATAAAAAAGGTTGATGTAATATTGCGAACAACGTGTGATGAGTTGCGTTGCGTGTTATTGTGTATATGTACTAGAAGGTGTAGTTTTAACAGTCGACACTTCCTTGTGCGCAAAGTTCCATACACTTTTTTTATTTGATCATCTGAGATTTTTCCATAATCTTCTGACACTGACCAAGAGTTTTTATTTTTTTAATACCACTAAGGTGGCAAACAAGCATACGGCCCACCTGATGGTAAGCGGTCACCGTAGCCTATGGACGCTTGCAACACCAGGGGTACCACTCGCGCGTTGCCGACCCTAAAGTACTAGGTAACCAATAATTTCCTACATACATGTCTTCACGTAAGTATAGACCGCCATTTCACTCTACATTTGCACACCCCTTTTGCTTTTTCTACATTCGTTATAAAAGGGTAGCCATTTCAGTGACTCCTAATCCTTCTAATCCTTCTAATATTATTGTATTGTATACTAGCGACCCGCCCTGGTGCATCTCGTGTCGGATTTTCTCTATTATATTATGCATGTACGATATGAAACTTAAATTAATTATCCTCAGAAATCACTCTGTCTATTATTGAAAACCGCATTAGAATCTGTTGCGTAATTTAAAAGATCTAAGCGTACAGACGGCGGCATGCGACTTTGTTTTCTTCTATGTTAAGATTAAGGTTTGAATGAGATGTAAGTGGCCAATCATCGAGAGGTAGGGCCATTTGGGATTACCCGTGGGTTATCCCATTTAAATTGGAGCCGCCCGACTGGGGACTGTACCTCCGCCTTACAGAAGACCGCAGTGAAATAACACTACTTGATGTAGTGTTGTGTTTCTGCGGTAAGTAAGGTTGCCAGTGCTCCACGAGGATACGCTGGGCTAGTAGTATTGCTGCTAGCACAGTGAGTCCTCATCAGCAACATGGTTGGCACCCCGTAGTGATACCCCTGGTATTGCTAGCGGCTATATGCTACGGTGACTGCTTACCATCAGGTGGGCCGTATGCTTGTGTGCCACCTTAGTGGTAAAAATAATAATAATAATAATCAGAGCGTTGCATTGTATGTGTGGCATCGGTGTTTGTGTGCGTGATACTACATAACAGTAGCTCCCTTGTGTCTGTTATCTGAGAAGCTTACTGTACTACGATGTTATTTTAAAATGTTTATGTTATCATAAGAAAATATATCATGAATATTATAGAGGGATTGGTTTTTTTATTATTTTCGTTTAGTCTGAATGCATTTCTCATAATTAATTTAAGAGCTTTGTTCAAAATCTAAATCAAAAAATCTTTCTGATTTGGCCAATTGGAATTTTTTCTGTTTAGGCCCTAGTAAGGCTCTTATGAAGGTCTTAAATTACACCGGCTCGGATAAAAAGCCATCTGAGAAGAACCGGCAAGAATCTCTGTGCTTTGTCTTTTGCAAAAAGCATAAATTAACTGGTGGCATAGTAATAAATGTTCAGACAGGCAAGCTCTAACACAATATAAAATCAAAATCAAAATTCATTTATTCAGTTTAGGCCCTAATAAGGCTCTTATGAAGGTCTAAATTACCACCGGTTCGGAAAAAAAGCCACCTGAGAAGAACCGGCAAGAAACTCAGTGCTCTGTCTTTTTTTGCATTTAACAATCATTATATAACAATTTGTAACAAAATTCTTCTAGACATTGGTATGAAATTACAAATATCAAAATGAAAGCTACCAAGTTGGTTTTGTCACTGCTTTCATGAAATACATATTCCAACTATTACAATTACCAGGAGCGGGGAGCCACTTGTGCAGAGTAAGTCTATATATTCCAAGCATTTTTATCATTTACATAATCATTAATTTTATAATAGGCTTTATTTATCAAAACTCTTTTGACATGAGTCTTAAACTTATCGTAATTCAATTCGGTAATAGATTGTGGGATTTTATTGTAAAAGCGGACGCAGTTTCCCATAAATGATTTGTTTACTTTTGTTAGTCTAAACCTAGGAGCCACAATTTTGTTTCTGTTTCTTGTATAAATATTATGGTTGTCTGAATTTAACTGAAAACTTCTAATGTTCTTTTTTATAAACAACAAGTTCTCAAAGATGTAAAGAGCCGGTAACGTGAGAATATTTTTAATTTTCTTAAACAATTCTCTTAACGATTCTTGGGGACCCATTGCAAAAATTGCCCTGATTGCCCTTTTCTGTAGAATGAATATCGTATCCAGATCCGCCGCAGATCCCCATAATAACACGCCATAAGACATGAGGCTGTGGAAATATCCGTAGTAAACTAATTTTGCAGTATCAATATCTGTCAATTGTCTGACTTTCCTAATGGCAAACGCAGCTGAACTAAGTTTCTTTGACAAAGTCTCAATGTGAGAGCCCCACTGCAATTTTGCATCTAGTGTTAGACCTAGAAAAATCGTGTTATCAACTAAATCAAGTTTTCTGCCATCCAATTGTACATTCGTGTCTACCTGCGATGAGTTTGGAGGAGAAAACCGTATACATTTTGTCTTTTTTGAATTTAAAACTAGGTTATTGGCGTCAAACCATTTAGAAACGGATGCTAGCGTTTCATTTAGACTTATCATTTCTTTGTCTTTTCTGCTCACTCTAAATATCAGAGACGAGTCATCCGCGAATAAGACTATGTCACAGATATTATCCACTACAAGTGGGAGATCATTTATGTATGCCAAAAATAAGAAAGGACCTAATATTGAACCCTGCGGAACTCCCATTTTTATTAATGTGCCTTTGGAAGTTATGCCTCCGACACCGACTTTTTGCTGACGACCGGACAAATATGAGGCTACAAGATCAAGGGCATTTCCGCGGATACCATAATATTTTAGTTTGAGCAGTAGCGTACTATGTTCAACGCAATCAAATGCTTTAGATAGGTCGCAAAATACACCTAGGGCATCATGTGAACTTTCCCATGCTTCAAATATATGTTTCAGTAATTTTGCCGCCGCGTCACTTGTAGATCTACCTTTAGTAAAACCGAATTGGTCTCCATGTAATATATTATGCGCATTAAAGTGACCTAACATTTGATTTAACATAATTTTCTCAAATATTTTACTCAAAGCCGGCAGTATTGATACTGGTCTATAATCAGAAGGATTTTCTCTAGATCCCGCCTTAATAATCGGTATTATTTTACTATATTTCATTAAATCAGGAAATATTCCTTGATCAATGCAAGTATTAAAAATGGTTGCCAGTATAGGAGCAATCGTTGGTAGAATTGCTTGAATAACTTTAATCGAAACTCCCCATAAATCTTCCGTGTTTTTAATTTTGAGCGTTTTAAATGTTTTCATAATATCATTTGCATTTACATGTCGAAAGTAAAACTCTGGAATAACTTTATTAAACGATTTCTTAAGTAAGCCTTCGGCTGTATTTGCACACGAGCTAAGGTTTTTTGTAATTTCCATATACTTTTTACACAATGAAATATTTACATAAACATAATCGATTTTCCCTGTAAAATGTGCTGTGAAGGTCTGATATCGCTTTGTGTACCAATCAGGTGACCTGCCACATTGGGTTACATCTGGTGCAGACCCCAACAGTGTTTGAGATAAAGATAGTGATGATAATAATAAATCTTTATCATAAACATGACTTACGAATGAAGAGGGAGTTACAAATAGATGCAGTAATATCTTCTGCTCTCCTCACACAGAAAGAGAAGGCTATATATTACGGTCATAAGTCGCACATTTTCGCGCGCTCTCTCTGCGCTCAACGCCCTCTTGGTGTCCAACCCTGATTGTGACGTGTTCGCGGATGGATGGCAGATGATAATGTCGGCTTGGAGTATTGCGTGATGACTGTATGCCTGTGGTTGCATTTTTAATTAGTATAATTGGCTTGAAGCCGTACTTATTAATTAAATAAATATACGGTACTAATGTACAAGTCAAGGACTCAGCAATACTATTTGTTGTCCCTTACCGCGTGCAGTTTTTTCATGTTTCGTAAATTACTTTATGTAACTTATTTGGTTCAGCTAAGCGGGTGAAGTCACTTGTGTGTCAGCACTTTACGCACACGGACGCACACATTGGTAACTATCTCCATCCCTTTCTAGCACGCGGTACCTTCGTCTACTAGTTACTCAGTCTAAGCTTACGAATGTACCTTGACCTGACGCGTTGCCATGGTAACTTACGATTCACAACACAAAATAAGTTCAAAACAGAAATGGATTAAAGTGCAAATAAAGTTAATTGAATGATATTTTAGTGGTAATAGTGATGAAAATATATATCTAGCGGGTAAGTAATTATTTTATTTTGAGTGCTTTATAGATAAAAAATAAGTTTTCGATGTAGTTATAACAATTGTTACAATAATTTCATCTTGTCTAATATGTTCATGCCTTCCTGAAAGGCATGGAGATTTTAAGCCGTGGTGGCCTTGAGGTTGAAGCAACGGCCTGTCATCCGTTGGGCCCGGGTTCATACCCCGGCCTGTACCAATGAGTTTGTCTAAGCTTAATCACGCCATGAGCTTAAAAAGAGAGGTAGGGCGAATCGGGGTATCCCGCGGGATTTCCCATTGAAATTGGAGCCGCCCGGCTGGGAACTGTACTTTGATGTAGTGTTTTGTTCCTGCCATTAGATCAGTGGTTCCTGCGGTAAGTAAGGCTGCCAGTTCTTCACGAGGATACGCTAATAGATAAAAGTAATGCTGCTAGCACAGTGAGTCTTCATCAACAACAGAGTTAGCAACTCGATAGTGATATCCCTGGTATTGCTAGCGGCTATAGGCTACGGTAACTGCTTACCATCAGGTGGGCCGTATGCATGTGTGCCACCTTAGTGGTATAAAAAAATTGGTCTCGTATAGTTTATAACCTGGATAGCTCTTAGCTCAATGCGGAAGAAGTCGCAGGCTCAAGCTAGTAAGTCTAGTAACTTTATTATAATAGATTAATAGCGATAGCGGCCCGCCCAGGCTTCGCACGCACATTTATCAAATATTATGTCTACCCGTTTTTAGAATTTTTCAGGCACTTGTAAAAAAAAATCTCCATTTTTCCATCCTCGTACGTCAAGGAATATTCTTAAAAAAGAATAAGCGAAATCGGTTCAGCTGCTCTCGAGATTTGAGCTTAGCAACACATTCAGCGATTCAATTTTATATCATAGATTATTATTGTAGGTATAAAAGGTAGTATCCTCAATCCTCATTTTGCGTGAACCCGTGATATTATATATATGGCGTCGTTGCTGGGCTCCTGTGTATTCCTGTGTGTGGTGGGAGCGTTGCCAGGAGCACACGGCAAATGGGTGGAGGGAACAATCGATACTAAGGATGTGAGTATTGAATCAACAGGATTCGCTTGCGTGCAGTTGTTATGTGTGCAGGATGATTTATGCAAGTCGCCAGTTTTATTGGTTCTGTATGAGAATTTCAGTCGCATTTCAATAATTATGACGTCATTTTCTCTTAGCAGAAACGTAAAAACTTGCAGTTTTGGTTACTAATGACCAGAGACATGTCATCTAATGACAGTTTTTTGGGATGTTGATCGAAATAATATGATTGAAATTTTCATACATAATAGTGTGAAAGACGGTTAAATCCGACACTTTGAGGAATAGCGAGAGTAGATACAGTAACCTAATATAAAAATAAATAAAATAAATAAATCACTTGTACCAAATTGTTGTCACGCGGGAGGGTGCCAACTGCCAAGAAGGCTGGCAGCATTGCCCCGCTGTATGGCAATGCTGATCCTTTGCGCAAAATATGTTTCAGCCTTCTTGCCACCGGTCGCCTCAATCAATCGTCGTGAGACCTCCTTGTACCTATAACGTGTACTCCAAAATCGGCAAATATGTAACTTCTTTCGAGGCACACATATTTGCGGCGTTTGAGGCTCTCCTGTTTTACAACAGCAAATTGACTCGAAGGAGTATCGGGCTCTATTTCGAGAGCAACTTAAACTACATCACTGGATTTTTGGGAAATCTAAATACCCGATGATTTTGAAAAAAAAACTGTATTGTTATAATATTCTATACTGTTTTTATAAGGATTAAATCTGGAAAGTAATGACGGAGGTTTATCTTAAGGAAAATGCTTTGGAAAATATTGCTTTTTAATAAACTGGTTCATCTTTTTAAGTAATTTCTTTACTTTTCTTGTTTGAATATCACTTTTAATTAATGTGCTACATGTTTCAGAGCTGGGCCTTCCTGGCTCGCTTTTGCTTCCTGTCCTTGGACGGCCAGTTCGAGTACCTGATTGAGTTCGACCGCGACATGGGCATCCCTAACCTGCTACTGTACTACGATGACGACAGCCAGTGGCCGTCTGTCTACCACAGCGCCAAGGTAAAGGAGTGAAGTCCTAGGTTCGATACGGTCGGGCAAATACCGATTTATACGGGTGTACAAAATGGTCCTTCAAGCAGTGGGGAGAGGTTTTCCTTTGTAAGGATATTTTACTTATCTTTATTATATTGTGAATTATGCCTTGAAAGCAGTAATAGTAGGCTATAGCCGCTAGGAATACTAGGAGGAAATCACTAACGCGTTGCCAACCCTGTTGTTGATAAGGACTCACTGTGCTACTAGCATTACTACTAGCGCAGCGTATCCTCGTCGAGAATTGGCAACCCTACTTACCGCAGAAACAACACTTCATCAAAGTAGTGTTATTTGACTGCGGTCCTTGTAAGGTGGAGGTACAGTCCCCAGCCGGGCAGCTTAAATTTTTGTGAGAAAACTCACAGGAGATCCCGTTGCGCTCTCTCTTTTTAAGCTCATGTTGTGAATAATCACTGTAATTTTACCAAGTTTTTATAACGTTAAAAATCTCTTTTATTTAAGAGCTGTAAAGAAAGAGAAGCAGTGCTGAACAAGGCAGGCCAGAACCAGATTATAAAGCTGTCCCACTGGTATCCAGAGACTGAGTACTCTGGCTGTATTCTCACCAAAGCCAATAAGGAATTGCCAGCTTCCAAAAGGTATCTTTTGATTTATTATAACGAGATGTTGCCATATTTGTAGAAAGATAGAGAGATATAAGCGACCGATAAATATATAGGGAAACTCCCGTCTTTCCTAGCAGTCATCTAATGTCTTTTTTTTCTTTTCTATTTAGTTCTAGTAGTTTATTTCTTTTAGTTTTATTCCTTATTATTTTATTTACCTACTAGCTGTCCCGACAGACGTCTAGTCCCAGCTATGAATTCATATGACAAATAAACCATAGAACAAAGGTCCTTAAAACCGATTCTTTTTTCAAATTTTATTTTCGTAAGAACCTTCTGCTGACAATAAGAAGCACAAAAAAAGGAATTAGCGAAATCGGCCTTGCCATTTACGTGTGATGCCTGAAATAGGGATTCATTTTTATATATAGAGATATTACTCTAGTACTTTGTTGTGACTAATATATCGATGGTTGAAATGAAAAACAAATGAAACACCACTTTGGACAACGCCACACAATACTGAAATGCCAATCAAATCTGATGCTACGTAAATTTTGAGTGGCCTTTTATACCACTAAGGTGGCACACAAGCATACGGCCCACCTGATGGTAATCAGTCACCGTAGCTTATAGCCGCTAGCAATACCAAGGATATCACTAACGACTTGCCAACCCTGTTGTTGATGAGGAGTCACTGTGCTAGCAGCCTTACTACTAGCCCAGCGTATCCTCGTGGAGACTGGCAACCTTACTTACCGCAGAAACACAATACTACATCAAAGTAGTGTTATTTTACTGCGGTCTTCTGTAAGGTGGATGTCCAGTCGTCAGTCGGCTCCAATATAAATGGGAAAACCCACGTGAATTCCCTAATCGCCCTGACTCTTAATATTTATTTTGATAACGCTTCAATTTTCGAATAGTTACGTGGTCCTTCAATTTTTTTAAGTCGTTTTAGTAGTACTATAAGTGGTAAGCGCTTTTTAAACGCGGTTCACATTCTTCCAGCACATCAACAACAGAAGAATCGTCCATGAAAGCCTCTATTCTTACATCAAAACCCAAAACCGTAACAAAACCGGTGCCTCCCGAAGACGCATCCTATTACGACCAGTTTTTAAAAACTACCACGCCCAAAACAAAAACTACCATTGCCGGTCAAAATTCTACCACATGGTACGAATTGGTGCCGTCAGACGATCTCAACTTTACCACTGAAACTCCTGAAGATTTGTGGGAGAGTATTGATCCTGGCAAGAATGGAAGTGTGCTACAAAACTTACACGACGTAGAGATTATGTTTGATAATAAGACTACTGGGGTAAGCTTAATATAGATTTTTACCCCGTTACGGCGAAGCCAAAAGAAAGGGTTATGATTTTAACTAGGGATGTCGAATATATTAATTAACCGTTAAAATTAACGAATAATTGAGAATAATTATCATATTCAATATATAGAATTAACGATTTCGAATAAAAATATCATATCAATATTGATATCAACTTCAACGAACTAATATAAATACATCGACTTCATTAATATTAAATCCCTGATAAAAATATTAATTAATATTTTCAAACGTTAAAATATCGATATTTTTATTTATCAATTAACGTTTAACGAATAAATAAAATCAGCCAATATTGACATTCTAAAATTGTTTTAATTTTTTTACCTATACATGTATGTATGTTTGTATTTCCGTATGTTCCACCGTAGCGTCTAAACTGTTCATCCAATTTTGATGAGTATAATGGCCCCTGTAGCGTAGGCTACATTTTAACCGACGTCAACCATAGGACGAGTAAATTTTAACCTGTGAACCCCGATTTAACCGATCTCGTTCCTTTTGGTAGCGCAGTTTTTTGTTCCCCGTAGTCGAGTTAGCTTTTAAAACTGTTTACTTATGTCAGTAAATACTATTTATAGACTAAGTCGCCGCCAAAAGCTTGTATGTCAGATCTATTAATGGTGTAAATTCTGTTGTACAAAATTACTAAACTAAACTAATTAGACAGTTCTTAAAGTCTTGCTATCTCTTTCTCATGTGGGGGGTAAATAAGGATGGCAATACCTTTAGAACTGTCAAAATAGTTTAGTTTAGTATTTTGTACAACAGAATTGGTGCTATCTAATTATGCTTACTTTCCAGCATAAAATAAAACGCTCAACATCTGAACTGTATAACCGTTATCGCCGTCGTCGTCTGTACTCCGACTCCAATCAGAGTGGGAGCTCTCAAAAGAGCACTGAGAAACTCATAGTGTCCTGCCACAACTCACGCAGGTTCAGGTCGGCTAGAGAGAGATGGTGGTTCATCGCTATCAGCAACTGCGATAGCCCTAAGGTATGTTTAAAAAAACTTTTTTTTTATACCACTAAGGTGGCACACAAGCATACGGCCCACCTGATGGTAAGCAGTCACCGTAGCCTAGAGCCGCTAGCAATACCAGGGGTATCGCTAACGGGTTGCCAATCCTGTTGTTGATGAGGACTCAGTGTGCTAGCAGCATTACTACTAGCCCAGCGTATCCTCGTGGAGCACTGGCAACCTTACTCACCGCACACTACTTAAACACAACACTACTTTTTTATGCATACTCATGTTTTATGAAATAAGTGTATCTTTAAAGACGAGTTAACTACATATTTATAAAACAAGTCGCCCCGCTGAGTCTGTCTATCTTTCTAAACACGATAATCTCAAAGAGTACTGAACAGATTTCTATACGGTTTCTCAATAGAATGGAGTGATTCATGAGGAAGGTAATATTTAGTTTAATTCGTTTTGTGATTATTGGCTGAAATATGACGACAGTTGTTAAAAGTATTGGAAAAACAAACATGACTCGCGGATAAAACTCGGTAAAAATTGTAGGCGTATATGGTCTGCTATCCATGCGAAGTCGGGTGGTAGTATTAAGAAACGTTTTTTATGTTTATTGCAATTTGTTTCTAACATTATTTCGCGTTGGGCGCCAATACTTGCCATTGGCGCCCAACGAGGGATTAACTTGAAGTATTAAGTATTATTACTAGTTACTTTAGTTTTTATTTTATATAAGTATGTTCCAATAAACTTTTAATGTATTATAATATGAGAAAATCTGTAAATATTTATTGAGATAGATAAATCGAACAGTAATTACTTAAAATAAAATAAAGCTTATTTCATACGACCTATAAAATCAAAAATCAAAATCAAAAATCATTTATTCAGTTTAGGCCCTAATAAGGCTCTTATGAAGGTCTAAATTACCACCGGTTCGGAAAAAAAGCCACCTGAGTGTTAAAAAGTATGTTTAACAAAATAATCAAATATTACTACTAGCGCCAGTATATTACCAGTGACAGAAATGTGTACTATTTGATGTTAATATTATCTGTGCTGTTTTTATTAAATAAAAAATCTCTCTGCTTGCTACCCGTGTACCGGTGTGTTTTAACAGGTTATGCGCCCAGTGTTAAAAATCTAAAAATCGTGTAATTTGTAACATAGTGAAATAATGTCGTCGGGCAGTTACATAGTAAACGTGCCGAAATTAAAAGGTCGAGAAAACTATGACGATTGGGCCTTTGCCGCAAGAAATTTTCTTGTGTTAGAAGGGATTGACATAGACGCCATTCCGGCCGACCTTAGCGAAGTAGAAGACAGAAAAGCGAAAGCGAAGTTAGTCATGACTATCGATCCGAAGTTATATGTGCATATTAAAAATGAAACTAAAGTAAAAGATTTGTGGCAGAAACTCCAGAGGTTATTTGATGACAGTGGGTTCACGAGAAAAATCAGTTTACTTCGAACGCTAATTTCAATTCGGTTGGATAACAGTGAAAACATGACAAGTTATGTGAGCCAAATAGTTGAAACTGCGCAAAGATTAAAAGGCACAGGTTTTGAAATAAACGAAGAATGGATCGGATCATTGCTATTGGCAGGACTTCCAGAAAAGTTTGCACCCATGATTATGGCAATTGAACATTCAGGTATTGCCATTAGTTCAGACGTCATAAAAACCAAGCTACTTGATATGAGTTCTGAAGTTGGCAGCAGCATTGACAATGAAGTCGCTTTATGGTCAAAACATAAACATAAAGCCGGCAACCATGTAAAAAGTCAGCTGTCAAATATGACTAATACCTCAACATCATCTATCAAGAAAATAATAAAATGTTACAAATGTAAGAAAATTGGGCACTACAAAAACCAGTGTCCTGAACTAAAAGAAAAACAAGTAAATGTTTTTAGTGCTGCTTTTTTCAATAGTAAATTTAATAGTGAAGACTGGTATATAGATTCTGGAGCAAGTGCTCATATGACATCTAACAAGAAAAGCTTATTGGAAATTCGACAAGTACACGATATAAAGGAAATTATAGTTGCCAATAATATGACAGTGCCAGTTTCATGCGCCGGAAATACACAGATCACAAAGGTACACAAGTCTCAGTTTGACATTAAAGTAAACAACATTTTGTACATACCTAACCTAACG
This sequence comes from Falcaria lacertinaria, assembly GCA_951449985.1. Classification (NCBI taxonomy): domain Eukaryota; kingdom Metazoa; phylum Arthropoda; class Insecta; order Lepidoptera; family Drepanidae; genus Falcaria; species Falcaria lacertinaria. The sequence continues at coordinate 2,303,101 of OX602137.1, read as the reverse complement.
ACCAACCTACTATCAGTAAGTCAGTTGATAGCAAATGGAAACAAAGTTATTTTTAAAACAGATGCTTGTTATATTCATAATCAACATGATGAACTTATTGGAGTAGCAAACTTGCAAAATGGTGTGTATAAATTGGATACAATTAAGTCAGAGAAGGGGTTGGCAGCAGCAGTTCAATCAGTGGATGCCAAGCAATGGCATAGAAGGTTAGGATATATCAATAGTCGAGATTTACAGATAATGAAAAATGGCACTGTAGAAGGAGTTTCATATGATATGAAGGCTGATATTCAGAAATCTAATTGCGAAGTATGCTGTGAAGGTAAACAGTCTCGTTTACCATTTCAACTATCAAATCACAGAAGTCAGAAAGTGCTAGATTTGGTTCATTCAGATCTGTGTGGGCCTATGGAGGTTCGATCTCTTGGACAAGCCAGATATTTTCTGTTATTTATTGATGATGCTAGCAAGATGGCATTTGTTTACTTCCTAAAAGAGAAGAATCAGGTCTTACAATGTTTCAAGGAATTTCATAGTATGGTTAAAAATCAAAAAGGGACAAATATCAAAGTATTGAGAACCGATAATGGAGGGGAATTCTGTTCAGATGTGATGGAGAAACATTTAAAGGAATGCGGAATAATCCATCAGAAAACAAATCCATATACTCCGGAGCAGAATGGTCTTAGTGAGCGATTCAATAGAACAATTGTTGAACGTGCTAGATGTCTTCTTTTTGATGCTAATATGGAGAAAAATTTTTGGGCAGAGGCAGTTAACACGGCAGTATATCTGAAGAACAGGTCGCCAGCCTCAGGTTTAACCCAAAAATCACCAATTGAGGTATGGACAGGACAAAAACCTGACCTCAGTCATGTTAGAGTATTTGGTAGTCCTTTAATGATGCATATTCCTAAAACTAAGAGATTGAAATGGAATAAGAAAGCAATCAAACTCATACTTGTAGGGTATTCTGAAAATACTAAAGGTTACAGACTCTATAACCCAGAAACCAGAAAAATCTGTACAAGTAGAGATGTAATCATAATGGAGAGAAGTGACAACACTGCTCAGGTGGAAATAAATGATTTAAAACCGGAAGATCAACAGTCAGAATTCAAGGAAAATTCTGAGGAAGAAAGTGTAATAACATGCAGAGATCAGAATGATCCTAGTTATGTATGTGAATCAGAATCGAGTACCACTTCAGATGAAGAGAATTCTTATCACACATTAACTGAAGAAGAACAAATTGATATACCCGATGACACACTTCCGATATTGGAAAAACGTTCCAGGAAACCGCCTGATAGGTATGGCTTAATGACTTGTGTGTTCCAGATGAACAGAAGTTATATAATGAAGAGATTACCTATGAAGAAGCAACAGAAGGGACTGAAAAAGATAAATGGCAGCAGGCCATGTCAAATGAAATTCAGGCATTTGAAGAAAATCAAGCGTGGGAGATTATAAACCGTAATGAAGCAGACCGAGTAATACAATGCAGATGGGTGTTCAAGAAAAAGCTGGAAAAAGATAATAATACCAGATATAGGGCAAGACTTGTGGCAAAAGGTTTTACTCAGCAGGAGGGTGTCGACTACAAAGAGACATATTCACCAGTCCTTAGGTATTCAACACTCAGACTATTGTTTGCTATAAGTGTTAAGCTTAGCTTTGAAATAACTCATCTTGATGTAGTTACAGCTTTTTTAAACGGTTCCTTAAATGAAAATGTGTACATGCAGGCCCCACCTTGCTTAAACTGTCCAAGTAATTGTGTTCTTAAGTTAAAAAAAGCAATTTATGGACTAAAACAGTCTGCCAGAGCATGGAATGCGAAGATAAATGATTATTTAATTGAAATAGATTATATAAAGTCAAAATCAGAACCATGTCTTTATAGTAAAAAATGTAAAGAAGGGCAGGTTTTAATTGCAATATTTGTTGATGATTTCTTCATTTTTTCGGATAGTAAAGAGATGACTAATGATTTAAAGAAAAAACTGATGTCAAAATTCAAAATAAAAGACCTTGGCAAGTTGAAACAATGTTTGGGTATGCGAGTAAAAATATATGATAATAACTGTATATCCATTGATCAAGAACAATTTGTAGAAAAAATACTTGAAAAGTTTCATATGAATAATTGTAATACTAAAGATACTCCAATGGAATTTAACTTAAAACTAGAAAAGGCAGAATGTGTTAACAATAAATTTCCCTATCAACAACTTGTAGGAAGTCTAATGTACTTCTCAGTTCTAACACGTCCGGATATTTCATACAGCGTTAGTTACGTAAGTCAATTTAATAACTGTTTTAATTCTGTTCATTGGCATCATCTTAAAAGAATTTTGAAATACTTAAAAAAAACTAAATCTTATGGCTTGATGTATAAAAGGGATAATTGTGATTTGGAAGGCTTTGTAGATGCAGACTGGGCATCTAATGCTATAGATAGGAAGTCCTACACAGGATTTTGTTTTAAATTATCTGGCTGTGTAGTGTCTTATGAGTGCAAGAAACAGCAAACTATAGCATTATCTAGTACTGAAGCAGAATACATGGCCATTGCAGAGGCATGTAAAGAAACAATGTATTTAAAAGGTTTATTATCTGAAATTGTTAACTTCAATTCCACTGTTGTAATATATAATGATAATCAGGGAGCTCAGAAATTGACAGAAAATCCATTATTCCACAAGCGAACTAAGCATATAGATGTACGATATCATTTTATTAGAGAAGCAGTTGCTAATGGAATCATAAAAGTAGAGTATCTGTCAACATCTGAGATGCCTGCTGATATCTTAACGAAAAGCTTAAACTCTGTAAAACATAATTGTTTTGTTTATAAATTAGGAATACGTAAAATTGCTTAAGTTTTTGTTGTTAATTGCTTGCTATGTATGTTTAAGGATGCAGTAATGTTTGTGGTTTGTTGACAATGTTGTTAAAATTGTAGCATAGATATTAAGATGGAATATAGATTATTTTGCTAAGTGGTGATGTTAAAAAGTATGTTTAACAAAATAATCAAATATTACTACTAGCGCCAGTATATTACCAGTGACAGAAATGTGTACTATTTGATGTTAATATTATCTGTGCTGTTTTTATTAAATAAAAAATCTCTCTGCTTGCTACCCGTGTACCGGTGTGTTTTAACACTGAGAAGAACCGGCAAGAAACTCAGTGCTCTGTCTTTTTTTGCATTTAACAATCATTATATAACGTTATATACGTTGCTGATTCCGAAATTTGGGTCTTCTTTTAAAAGACTGGCAACCCTACATTCTACATGCATTTAAGAAATTGTTTACAGGGCTTAGACGTAAAGTACAAGTTCCTGATGACGAACGGACCGGCTGGAGATTTCTGGCACGAACACTTTTCAGCTGATGAATTTTGTAAGTAATTCTTTACTTTATACACAACTTAATAAACACATACGTACGCACGATAACCAGTTCGGTTTTCGGCCGGGACTGTCGACAGAAAGTGCAATATTGTGTGTTAAGCATGCTGTCAAATACTACACGACTCGTAGCACGCCTATATACGCTTGCTTGCTCGACCTCTCGAGGGCTTTTGACCTGGTTTCCTACGACTCCTTATGGAAAAAACTAGAGGACGTTCAAGTGCCTTCTGAACTTATCAATATCCTCAAACATTGGTATGGAAATCAGGTTAACAGTGTTCGTTGGGATGGGGCCTATTCTGGTCCATACAGGTTGGAGTGCGGGGTAAGGCAGGGGGGTTTAAGCTCTCCTACGCTTTTTAGCCTGTATATGGATCAGCTGATCAGTGCGCTGAGTAGCGTCCGAGTCGGTTGCTATGTTGATGGCGTATGTGTCAACAATATTAGCTACGCAGATGACATGGTGCTGCTCAGTGCGTCGGTTTGTGGCCTAAGGAAACTTCTGGCTATTTGTGAGGACTATGCAGGTACTCATGGTTTAATATATAATATTAAAAAGAGTGTTCTCATGGTTTTTGGGGCTGGAAAGAAATATCCGGAATTAGTGCCGCCAGTTAGGCTGAAAGGTTTGCCTTTAGATAGGGTGCACCAATTTAAGTACCTTGGACACCTATTGACTCCAGACCTCAGGGACGACGAGGACATTGAAAGGGAGCGAAGGGCGCTGTCAGTGAGAGCGAATATGATCGCCCGCAGGTTTGCACGTGCCTCGAGGGATGTCAAAAAGACATTATTTAGAGCATACTGCACTTCTTTTTATACAAGCAGCTTGTGGGCTCATTTTACGCAAAAATCTCACAGTGCTCTTCGCGTGCAGTATAATAATGCTTTCAGGGTGCTGATGGGGCTGCCTCGTTTCTGTAGCGCGTCAGGGATGTTTACTGAAGCCCGCGTTGAATGCTTCTATGCTATAATGCGTAAGAAATGCGCATCCCTGGTGCGCAGGGTCCGGGCCAGCGCCAACAGCATCTTGAGCATGATTGCTAGCAGGCTAGACTGCTCTTTTGTGAATCACTGCTGCAAGGTTTCAGGTGGAGCGGTATCCTTGAAGCAGTGATTCAATAAAATACGTATGTTTTATGTAATTATACTAACCTAGTCCTTAAGTCTTTTGTAACTAACAAAATATGAGTCATTGAGCTTGAAATAAATATATTATTATTATATTATATTATTTATGTAAACAGAAAAAGTTAGTTCGAATTAAATTACTCATAACAAATCTTGCCTACTTACCGCAGAAACACTACATCAAAGTAGTTATTTGACTGCGGTCTTCTGTAAGGTGGAGGTACAGTCCCCAGTCGGGCGGCTCCAATTTAAATGGTAAAATCCAAGGGAGATCCCATTTAGTCCTACCTCTCTTTTTAAGCTCATTGTGTGATTTATCACTTTACTTAATCTCAGAAAAATACTATGGTACAGGCCGGGCTTTGAACCTGGGCCCATCAGCCGTGCCGTTGCGTCAACAACAAGGCAACCACGATAAAAAATCGTCAGGTTCGGCAACGCGCGAGTGATAACCCTGGTACTGCAAGCGTCCATAGGCTACGGTAACTGCTTACTATCCGGCAGGCCATATGCTGGGTGGACAGCTTAGTGGTATAAAAAAAAGTACTAGACCCGACGACCATTTATTAATAGCTCATTGCATGAGGACTTTTTGATACAACTGAGGTGGCACACAAGCATACGGCCCACCTGATGGTAAGCCGTCACCGTAGGCTATAGCCGCTAGCAATACCAGGGATATCACTTACGAGTCACTAACCCTGTTGTTGTGGACTCACTGTGCTAGCAGCGTTACTACTAGCCCAGCGTATCCTCGTGGAGCACTGGCAACCTTGACCGCAGAAACACAACACTACATCAAAGTAGTGTTATTTGACTGCGGCAACCAAGCTCAATATGAAAATTACAGATGTGCTCCCAATCCTTATAACGTACACGTTAGCGTACGTGTTGGTGTTGGTGGCCGTAGTGATGTGCAGCGTGGAGCTGCGTGCGCGTCACTTGCTGCACGCGACCTACAAGCTGTTCCTGTCGTCCACCGCGGCGCAGCACTGCGGCGTGGCGCTGCGGGCGCTGGCCTGCACGCGGTACGCCGCCAACGGCCGCGGCAGCCCTGGCGCTGGGGTTGTCGGTCAGTTGTCTAACCACTTTTGTACTACACTTCTTTTATATATCACTAAAGTGGCACACAAGCATACGGCCCACCTGATGGTAAGCGGTTACCGTAGCCTATTGCCGCTAGCAATACCAGGGATATCGCTAACGAGTTGCCAACCTTGTCGTTGATGAGGACTCACTGTCCTCGTGGAGCACTGGAAACCTTACTTACCGCAGAAACACGACACTACATTAAAGTAGTGTTATTTGACTGCCGTCTTCTGTAAGGTGGAGGTACAGTCCCCAGTCGGGCGGCTCCAATGTTAATGGGAAAATACACGGAATATCCCTGCACTTGACCATAGAAAAACTAATTGGTCTGTACCAACTGTCTGTACTGCCGGGGTTTGAACCTGGGCCCATCAGATGACAGGCCGTTGCTTCAACCACTTTTCAATCTCAATTTACCATTCGCGTATAAGAAATTATTTCAAAACTTTCAGGGCAATTCTTATGCGGCGTGTCGGAAACCACCTTTCTTCTTTTACTGCTGTTGATGGCTAAAGGGTACACCATAACGCGAGGCAGACTCAAAGTGGGCTTCACCGTCAAGCTGACAGTATTCATGTGCTGCTACATCGTCACGTATGTCGTGCTGTTTGTCTATCAGGCGCAGGTAAGAAATATCATGATGGGACGTGGAAGTCCTGAAACACGTGTCGGAAGAAACCACGCCTGAGCTCACACCTGGGCGCAGGCCGTTCGACTGTATCATACTCATTTAAGCGGAAAAAGCAAATTATAATATATTTTGTATTCTACGATATGTACCCAGGCGTTCGACCCGGGCGAAGTGTTATACTTATACGAGAGCCCGGCCGGCTACGGGCTGATAGTGCTCAGGATCGTCGCCTGGTGCGTCTTCGTCTACTCCACGTTCTGTACCCTCAGGAAGTATCCGGAAAAGGTATGTTCTAAAAAATTAACTAATGTAGACTTGCTTAACATATACATTTTTAGGTATTGGGGTTCCGTTCCTTAAAAGGAAAAAAGGCACCCTTATAGGATCACTTTGTTGTCCGTCTGTCTGTCTGTCTGTCTGTCTGTCTGTCTAAATAAGGAAATATACTGTACAGGGGCACTGCTTATTTCAAAAATCTCTTCCAGCAGACCCGCGAGAGGAGAAATTAAAAGAGATACAGGCATAGTGTGCGTAGGTTTACATATAATAACAATAAACATATATCTCTAAATATATATAACTCAAAGGTGACTGACTGACATAGTGATCTATCAACGCACAGCCCAAACCACTGGACGGATCGGGCTGAAATTTGGCATGCAGGTAGATATTATGACGTAGGCATCCGCTAAGAAATCATTTTTGAAAGTTCCACACCTAAGGGGATAAAATAGAGGTTGAAAGTTTGTATGAAAATCCGTCGTTTTTGAAGTTAAACGCATGGAAATTGGTATTTGGCCTTTCAGTTAAAAAAAAAACGTATTTCAGGTTTTTTGTAAATTCCACCAGGGGGTAAAATAGGGGATGAAAATCCGTTATTTTTGACAATAAACGCATGAAAATAGGTAGCAGTGGGCAAAAGCTATCATTTAAATTTTTAGATATAGGTACAATTTGACTTATTTAACACGCGTGCGAAGTGGGCAAAAGCTAGTACTAAATATACACAAATACTGATAATGGTTTTTCACTTGTTTCTTAAACAGAAATATAGTTCTGGACGTGCGGATATTAGGCCTTTTAGCTCGGAACCCTTATCACCCAACCTGTTTCATTATGATTTTTGCAGAACACGTTCTACGCTCCGTTCTCCATTTGCGGAACTCTGTGGTTCTTTGCTGGCCCGCTGTTCATATTGACTGCAAATTCTTACATAGGTAAGTCACCGGTATAATATAATAAAACAAAGTCCTTCGTCGTGTCCGTCTGTCTAAACGCGATTAATTAAAAAACTGCTGAACGGATTTTCATACGGTTTTCATCGATGGACGTAGTGATTCATGAGGGGAGATTTAGTATATACATAAAATAAGTAATAAATTGGCAGATTTTATTTTTATTCGTTAAACGTTAATTGATAAATAAAAATATCGAATTTTTAATCGTTAAAAATATTAGGTCCTTACATATGAAATTGGCGTTTTTCGTACTGGCCACTTTAATCACGAATTTCTCCTCTTTGGTAAGGAATTCCAAATTCAAATTTGTACAGCTATAGACTCATGTATTTGTGCTTCGATGATCGTCATTCATTTGTTTTTTTTCTTCTGTTTTTTTCTGTTTGCGTCACTCATTTTACAAAATGGAAAACCTTAAATATCGCATTATTTACGAGTACGAGTTCCGCCGTGGCACTAGTGCTGCGGAAACAACTCGAAGGGTGAATGATGTGTATGGCGGTCGTGTTGCAAAAGAAAACACAGTTCGTTTTTGGTTCCAACGTTTTCGTTCTGGAAATTTCGACCTGCAGAACAAGCCCCGTGGACGGCCTGAGACTCAAGTTGATAATGAAGAGTTGAAGGCTATTGTGGAAGCGGATCCATCGCAAACCACGTCCGAGTTAGCTGCAGGCTGCAATGTTAGTGATAAAACTGTTTTAATTCACTTGAAGCAAATTGGGAAGATTAAAAAGCTTGAAAGGTGGGTACCTCACGAATTGACTGAAACAAACCGGCAAACGCGCGTCGACTGCTGCGTTACATTACTAAACCGGCACAATAATGAAGGTATTTTAAACCGAATCATTACCTGTGATGAAAAATGGGTTCTTTACGATAATCGGAAGCGCTCAGCGCAATGGTTAGATCCTGGCCAGCCAGCCAAATCCTGCCCCAAGCGAAAATTAACCCCAAAAAAGTTACTTGTAAGCGTTTGGTGGACTAGTGCCGGTATTGTTCATTACAGTTTTTTAAAATCTGGCCAGACTATTACGGCTGATGTCTATTGTCAGGAATTGCAAACCATGATGGAAAAGCTAGCGGCTAAACAACCTAGGCTGGTCAATCGCTCCACGCCACTGCTGCTTCACGACAACGCTAGACCACACACTGCGCTACAGACGGCTACTAAATTAGAAGAGCTTCAATTGGAAAGTCTAAGACATCCTCCGTACTCCCCGGACCTTGCTCCAACAGATTACCATTTTTTTCGAAATTTGGATAACTTCTTGCAAGGGAAAAAATTCAACTCCGATGGGGCAGTCCAAATCGCCTTCAAAGATTTTATTGATTCCCGTCCGACTGGTTTTTTTAGTAAAGGGATCAATGAACTACCTATGAGATGGCAAAAGTGCATAGAAAATAATGGTTCATACTTTGATTAATTAAATATATTATATTAAAAAATATTCGACTTTTTGTTCCTCCCATACAAAACGCCAATTTCATATGTAAGGACCTAATATTAATCAATATTTTAATTAATTATTTGATATAAATATTTATATGATATTTTTATTCGTAATCGATAATTTTATTTATTGAATATGATAATTATTTTCAATTATTCGTTATTTTAACGGTTAAATAATATAATAGACATCTCTATTTCACGCGTATGAAGTCTTGAACAAAAGCTAGTATGTAATAAAATAATTACCTTCATATGGTTCCAGATAAGTGGGTCAGAGAGAGCGTGGTGACCGCTGTACTTCTGTTCATAACGTTCAGCGGACATATCATGTTTCTGGTAAGCACGGCTTGTATGCCTCATATGTATGGAGGACGAATATACAACGTGTTAAAAAATACCCCGTAAAAATGTAATTAATTATCAAAGAAGAAAATGTTTTCAACCCTAATAAGCTGTCATGTCAGGGAACCAGATTATTTAACAGAAAGGCCTACGCACCTATTTTACCTAATAATTGGTTTCGATTCTGCTGTTCAAGATTATTAAACTTCACTAATTTGACAGGTGTAAAAAGTCTTGCTATCCCTTTCTCATGTGCGGGGTTAAATAAGGATGGCAATATTTTTAGACCTGTCAAATTAGTTAAGTTTAGTAATTTCGAACAACGGAATTGGCACCAATGTAGAGTTAGGGCTCTTTATAGCTTTTTTGTATAAAAATACCAATATGGAGGTTTTGGCTGGTATCGTAAATTGTGTTATAGTGATCCTTAGTGTGTATTTTCGCTGTAATAATGGGCAGGAATCATTAAGTGACTGATTTATTTACTGGTTGCCTCTGACCTAAAGGCGTGTTACGATCTGCTACTGCCGTGGATTGTCTCCAGAAACTACAATAAGCATTACAATGCATGACACTAGGCATTTTAATTTATAAACTTGATAATTCTCTCACACTCGACACTGATAAAATTGTCCTTGAAGGGGATTTATTGTAATAGAATATACAGGTTGTTACAAAACTACCCGTAAAGCCGAAAGGAGGTTAAATGGGGCCTTATAACGATACCTATATTTCACAATATTTAAGAACTGAAGTAACGCTGTATAAAATACCCCAAAAAAATATTATTTTCACTGATGCGCAAACCCTATTCAGTAAAATCAAAGAGTAACCTACGCAGAATGTACCTACATTTCTACTCAATACGCGGAACGGAAGATTGACAACATATTTTTTTCCTACTTGTCATTTTTTGACAATTATTAGGTAAAATAGGTACGTAGGTCATTCTGTTAAATAATCTGGTTCCCTGACATGACAGCTTAGTAGGGTTGACAACATTTTTGGCTTTGATAATTAATTATATTTTTTACGGGGTGTTTTGTAACACGTTGTATTGTAAGGATATCTATCCATTGTTAGGAAGAAGAAGAAGAAGAAGAAATACCTAAACACTCAGGCGAAAATAAATACGTCCTAAAATGTTTTTTTTTTCAGTTGCTAACATTACCCGTGTACGCCAACAAGAATTTCCCGTACCACGTGCGCACAACTCAAATTGGTGTAATGCAGGTGAGAACTAAAACATTGGTACCTTTTTTATAATAATGCTAGCTTTTTTTCCCGCGACTTCGCCCGCGTAGCAACATAAATAGGTCTCGAAGTTTTAACGTTTATTCGTTACTGTGTCATAAATTGATATCCCGAAAGGGTAGGCAGAGGTGTTACAACACCCACTTTCCACCGAACATAAATGGTGCCAACGTGACAGATGGTGAGTCACTACATACGTCCTTGAATTTCTTCTCGGACGTATGCAGGTTTCCTCACGATGTTTTCCTTTACCGTAAAGCTCGTGGTGTGACTAATCACTGCACTTAAGTTATAAAAACTCATTGGTACAGACCGGTGGGATTGGAACTTGCGTCGCTAGAATAGCAGACAACGCTTGATACCACACGGCCACCACCGCTTACCTATAATATTAAATTGTTATTTACCTCCCGACGTTCGACCGAGTTGCATCGGCCGTGGTTATGAGCTGACTGATTGTAGTTGTGTACGCTCCTGCTTGATTCGCGGGTAGAACGAATATTGGTAATGGTATCTACCTTTATATGAGGGTCGGCAAGGCGCGAGTGACACCCCTGGTGTTGCAAGCCATAGGCTACGGTCACCGCTTACCATCAGGTGGGCCGTATGGTTGTTTGCCAACTTAGTGGTATATAAAAAAAATTTACCCGCGAATCAAAAAGAAGGCGACGGACAGAAGCAAAAGAGGTTTTCTCTCTAGTGAAATGGCGCTCCATACTGTCTTCCTACCCCGTAAGGGTCTCGGCGTATCTACAACTACATAAATAAATAAATCTTTTTTGATTTGCTTCAGGTGACAGGCAGTTCCACTCTAGACGGGTTTGGTCACAATGCCTACCATCCGAACAACAATGGCGCCGCTCAAACTGTTATCATACCCCTTACTAGGTGAGATTACGGCTATTGGTGTCGATCTGTGCCGGTAGCAGGCACATTGTCGACAACGTTTTCGTATCGCTTTCGACTATTTTAGTATTGGAAAATGAACGGCGCTGCGGCGGTGAAAAGTGAAACTAAAAATTAGTATGACAATTTTGACATTACGCGAGTTACGTTTTCGAATACGTTGTCGACAATGTTCCTGCTACCGGCACTGTTGTTCAAAATTACTAAACTTAACTAATTTGACAGGTCTAAAAGTATTGCTTTCCCTTTCTCATGTGTGGGGTTAAATAAAGATGGCAATATTTTTAGACCTGTCAAATTAGTTAAGTTTGATAATTTTGAACAGCAGAATCGACACCATTATGTATGTTTACCTAAATACCTACTATCGTTTTTGTTTACACAGTTTATTAACATCCACCCCGAGTCTTCACAATTCTCTATACTCTCGGATTTAGCCGCCTGTGCCCAGTAGGAAAAATTTGTCTGCATAATGTACTATCTTTTAGCAGTGGCTTCACACGCGCGGTTCTAGATAAAGACAGCCTATGTCTTTTCCTAGGATATAATCAAATCATTGCCAAATTTCATTACGATCCGTTTAGCCGTGAAAAGATATCAAAAAACGCAAGGTTATGTTAACTACTACTTGACATGGTCAATTCTAAATTCTCGATTTGTTAACTACTAGTTGACACGGGCAAGCAAGCGGATATATATATTCGTGTATTGTATTTTCAGACGCACAGAAGAGCTGATAGGCAACATGTATAGTCAATACATGGCGTCGGCGCCCCCTCTATCTTTGGAGAATGACACACCTAAACTGAACGGGATATCGAGAAGTATCGATTCACTATCACCAAAGAATCGACTAATGTACCAAAACAGTACCGAGACCAACGTATCAGATGATATAAAACCAACATTGTCTAATGAAAATTCCGAAACTAATCAAGTTTTCACCGTCGAAAGTCAAATGTCGAAAATTGATCGGTCATTGACTATTGACAGATCATTGCCAGGTGTGAAAAGTGTGATCGACAAGCCAGTGTTGCCAGGTGACAATGTTAATAATCTACCAAGTACAGAGAGTATGGAAAGCGTGGATATGACTAGGAGTGAGTTGCCAAGTGTGTTGAGGTCACGAAGGAATCTTCTAGAGCCTTTGAAGCGGGAAGAAGCTCCGGTACCCACGTGGTCGCTGGCGAAGGGTCCCTGTGTAGTTGGGATGCAGAGGAAATTGAAAACTATTGACAGTGACGGTAGGTTTAATTTATCATTATTTTATTCCATCTTACATGTGCCCGGTAGAGATCGCCGAGTGTAATAAGGCCGCCAATGGTGTCGATTCTGTTGTTCAAAACTACTAAAATTAACTAATTTGACAGGTCTAAAAGTCTTGCTATCCCTTTCTCATGGGCGGGGTTAAATAAGGATGGCAATATTTTTAGACCTGTCAAATTAGCTAAGTTTAGTAATTTTGAACAACGGAATCGACACCAATACTACTCTACTTATATGCTACACTATATTCATATGTTGTATCTCTTCTTGTACAATAAAGTGTAAATAAATAAATTATTTTCAGAATCAGAATCGAACGGCAACCTCTCTCAAACGAACGGCAAAAAAGTACCACCGGTTCGCAACGGACTACCAAGCTCGGGTGAAATTTCTACCATCATGGAAGGAAGAGTACATAGCTACCAGAACACTGTCAGCCGCGCTACCGTCGACTTGTTCAGTGTTGCCAGTAAACATAATAAATAGTAGCAAATGGTAGATACTAGTAGGTTTTAAATGCACTCTTTAAATATTATAAACGGAATTGAATACTCAGACTTGAAATTAATTTTATATTTCACAGTTATAAGTATTTATTTAATAAGCAAAGTGAACTAACACCGTCCTTCGTACACCCGGATTATATACAAAATGCCCTAAGGGTAATTAGGGAAACTTTATTTGCAACCCTTTTTAAGAATACGGCTCGCTTGATGGTAAGCGGTTACCGTAGCACATATTATAATATCAGTAAAAATGAAAGGGCTTGCTGAATTGTGCGCTGCCGACAAGAGATTACAACTGTAAGCCCTTGTAAAAATAATACCATGTACCATACCTATACCATCATATCTCAGTATGGATGAGTGGGGGCCGTCACATTACGTCAGAGTGAATGGTACTTACCGGGGTATTCTGTATATAGGACTAAATATATAAACGATTTTAAAGATAAAGTAATAAAGGTGATTAATTACAACTCCTAATCAAAGCAATGTTATTTTAAGTAACCCTTTCATAATGTCGATCTCATTTGTGTGTTTTATATCTCTTTCTAGCATTAAGATGAGTGATTATTCTAGTCAATAATTAAATAATGTTTTGTAATACATTATTTTATATTCCAAAGGTCTAGTTGAATAAGTTATTGAATTAAGAATACTAGCAGAACCGGACTACGCTTCGCTCCTTATTATTACTACTAAGGTGGCACACAAGCATACGGCCCACCTGATGGTAAGCAGTCACCGTAGCCTATAGCCGCTATCAACACCAGAGGTATCACTACGGGGTGCCAACCATGTTGCTGATGAGGACTCACTGTGGTATCAGCAATACTACTAGTCCAGTGTATCCTCGTGGAGTACTGGCAACCTTACTTACCGCAGAAACACAACACTACTCATTGGTACAGGCCGGGACTGGAACCTGGGCCCATCAGATGACAGGCCTGTTGCTTCAACCACAAGGCCACCACGGCTTTTAGAGCTTTTTCGCTGGGGATCAGTGCAATTCCCTTTTACCGAGAACTTCATAATATTTATACGTGCAGTAAAAACTTGGTAACCCATTTTACGAAAATTGCGCAGACATAGTACAAAATTCAGTTCAATTAAAGTTTGTATGGAGAAGTAAAGCTAATATTTTTATTTAATATGCATTTGAATTATTATTTTTACCTGGCACCCTTACTTACCGCAAAAACACAACACTACATCAAAGTAATGTTATTTCACTGCGGTCTTTTGTAAGATGGAGGTACAGTCCCCAGTATGGCGGCTCCAATATTATTGGGAAAGCCCGGGAGATCCCAATTCGCCCAACCTGTCTTGAAAAACCTTGTGCGTCGCCCGCCCAAAATGAAACCGACTTTTGTAGTTATTAGTATTTTTATTCAAACATAAAAATACATGTAAAAATCTTAACTCATTAGATAATGGTGCCAATTAAGTTTTACAAAACCAAACGAATTTGACAGGACTAAAAAGAATTGCTATCCTTTTCTCATGTTCGAGGTTAAATAAGGATGGCAATATTTTCAGTCCTGACAAATTTGTGATTTTGTAGTACAGAATGGACACCAATGCTAACTGCATTGCTGTCCAAATAAGAGTACCAATTTAGTGTTGCAACATGCATGATCATAATATAAATGTCACGAGGTACACAGTTGCCTGCAAGGTTAAGCGTTATTCGTCGATAGTGACATGGATGATACGATCAATATCGAGATTATAAGAACAGTCTAAGGATTTATGTTCTTAACTATAGAGTTGGCGCTTAGTTTTATTTAATCATTTATTTTATTTTTTTCTTTTATTATTAACTGTTAATCGCATGCTTTTTTTATTTTATTTTTTCTTGTGCCGTGTGTGAGTGGAGAATTAAAACATTACTATCGATAGCAAAGGCTGATCTAGGAGGGTGTCCAAACTTTCAACCCATGTTTCACCCCCTTCAGGATATTTTATGAGACAAAAAATAGTCTATGTCCTTCCCGAGGTTATACTCTATCTCATTGCCAAAGAAATGCTCATACGGACAAGTTCTAACAGAATATACAAAAAAATATTGGCCGGCACATTCAAATTTGGTTCAAATATCTATGAAACGTGGACGATGTTCTTAAATTACGATCCGCTCAGCCGTTTAGTCGGGAAAAGATCGCAAACAAACAAAACATTATAATATGTATGTAGCAATATAGTATATTTACTTTACTATGAAATAAATTCAAACATCTTTGTCAATCGAACGATCTGTCACGTTGCAGTAAAAGTCTACCCTGTCTAGAAGGGTATAGATAAATGATAGTTTAGTTATCCCACTTCTTGAACTCGACCCCGTCTGGTGGCTTGACGTCCACCTTCTCTTGAGCGACCTGGTTCCAGTTGGTGCTGAGGACCGTGCCACCGGACTCCACCTGGAACACAATATATTTTAAACAAATATGTAACTGATTTAATATATTATTTAGTCATATTTTAATGGAAACAAGTAAGTTATATCCTACTAATATTATAAATGCGAAAGTTTGTGAGTATGGATCGATGGATGGATGTTTGTTACTCTTTCACGCAAAAACTACTCAACGGATTTGGATGAAATTTGGTACACAGATAATTTATAACCTGGGCTAACACATAGGATACTTTTTATCCCGGGAAAATTTTAGGTTCCTCTGAGATACTAAGCTCAACGCGGACGTAGTCGCTGGCAGAAGCTAGTTAGGTTAATAAAAAGTCTGTAGTCGGTCATCAAGCAGTTTCATTCGATGCATATCATAGCATATTATAGGGGTTAATGAGGAAATTATAAATCGCCATCTTGCGGCGGCCGCCATATTGGATTTAAAATGACAACATTTAGATAATCGTGCATTGGTGTCAATACTGTTTTACAAAATCACACTATAACTAACCAAATTTGACAGTTCTAAAGGTATTGCCATCCTTATTTAACCCCGCACATAAGAAAGGGATAGCAAGACTTTTAGACCTGCCAAATTAGTAAAGTTTAGTAATTTTGAACAACAGAATCGACACCATTGTCCTAACTAAACGTGTGTGCCAAATCAGCTCAATGTGGCACTGGGAAGTGGGTCTAATGTAACTTGCAAGATGTGTGTGTGTGTGTGTTCGATCACACACACATCGACACTGGACAGGTGACACTAAATAAAAGCTTGTACTCGTAATGTTTTAACCCTAAATTTAAGCCCGTTTTTCAGAATAGCACTTTATTGGCGAAAAAAAAATTGCCGATATATAACGAGTCGCGTAACCCCGTCGACTCTGTGACGTCACCTTATGACTGTCTAGGGAATACTCACAAAACTCTTGTTCATAGCCCTGCGGACCTCATCGGAGCCCTCTCCGTAGATCTTCTGGAAGAGTGCATTGAGGGCGGCGTCGCCTTCTGGCTTCTCTTCTTCCTCCTTCACACAAACAAGTCATATTTTATTTTATTACAAATGATTATTATGAAACAGCCTCAGTTCAAATAAGAAAGGTAGATTAAGTGGAACTTTGCGAAAAACTAAGTGACGCCGGTTTGTAAACATATGAAAGAAAGAAAGAAAGAAAGAAAAACATTTATTCATAACGACACAAACATATACAAAAGGAATACAAGTGTAGAAGAACATAGTGTCATTATGAAACGGTCCCAACTCAGCATGTGCTGGATGTCTTGTGAAGGACAACCAGCGCTGATCTTCCGTTGGCGCGTTCCATATAGTGCGTGGGCGCGGCGTAGTTTCGTTGTAGGTGTGTGCGTGTAATTGTGTATATGTACACTGCAAGGCGTAGTTTTAGCCGTTCGAACAAGTTTGAAAAACACTGGTTGGCAGTTTGTGTAAATCAGTTACTAAGAAACATTCTTACCATTTTTTTAATATCCTTTTCAATTTTGTCCCAGTCTTTTCTGAACAGTTTTGGCGGCTCCCGCGGTTGTGGGCCGGATGCATCTATTACAGCTGTAAAAACAAAATAAACACGTATGATTAAGGAAAATTATAAAGAAAAAACTCCATCACTGGGTGCTCTGCAGGTAACCAGTTAAAATAAGCATGCCATATGCTTGTTAGCCACACATTTGTGGTATAAAAAACAGTATTCGTTCTAAGTCATTTATCGGTAACTAGATGAATTCATGTATCAAATTCACCATAGAAAAGAAGACCTTTAGTATCTTTATCCCGAAATTTAAAACATTCTGTTTCTTTTTTAAAAAAAACTATGTAAGAACCTTCTCCTGACAATAGCAAACATAAAAACTGAATCAGCGAAATCGGTCCAGTCGTTCACGCGTGATGCCGTGACCAAGAGAAATAGGGATTCATTTTTATATATATAGAATAATAATTTAGCAAATCAAAATATCATTTATTGGGCCTAATATGGCACTTATGAAGGTCTAAATTACAAAAAGCAACTAACCTTGCGGTATAGCCTTAACTTGTACCTCCCCTGGCTCTCCCTCTCCTTCCAACTGCGTCCACCTTACCCCTTCCTTTTTCCGCAGCTTGACTTCAATCTTGGACGGAGTCACTGTATGCACGCACATTGACGGTACTATTTCATGCGCCAGTTCCAGTTCTAGGCTATATTCGGAGTCTGTGTTTGGCAGTGCACTTGTGAGAGAAAGCTGTTGAATTAAAGAATTGTCTAGTTTCCATTGTACAAGTGTTGCTTCGTTTTGGACCAGATAGCGCAGTGTGAAAAGGATATCAAGTTTCATAGATTTGGTCAAAATAATTGTTTTAGTTAATTTGAATTCATATTTTCAACAAAAATGTATGAAAATTCAGATATTCGAACTCAAATAAAATCAACTAATATGGTCCTTCAGGTTTGGTGCCACAGTAAAAATTGTCAGACAAGCTCTAACAGAATATACAAAAAAAAATAGTTGGCCAGCGCTTTAAGATTGGACCAAAATGGATGATGTCCTTTCTGAACATTATTACTATTGTTTCTCATAACTTCACAGATGAATAGTTTTTGTCTCTTCAGTACTACTACATACATCCGTGAATTTTTCTCAGATGTATGCAGGTTTCCTCACAATCTTTTCCTTCACCGTAAAGCTTGTGGTGTGACTAATCACTGCACATAAGTTAGGAAAATTAATTGGTACAGACCCTGATTCAAACTTGCATCATTAGAAGGCAGAGCTTCACACACATCGTCATCACGGCTCTTTCTCATTGGTTTTAAAATGATATCCCTATTAAACGTCTCCGAGAAAAAAATACTTACAGATCTGGTTCCATAGTGTACTTTGACTTTATCGATAGGAGCATTCTTGATTAGCACAGTGACTACCACTTGTGACTCGGTTTGGTACCAGTCATGTTTTATTTTAGGCTTCATTGGCTGAAATATAAAATAGTGTTCAAAGTGTTTTAGTGTCTTTTAAGTAAGAAGTATTATCTAAAATCCCATTGTTGCTTGGTATTTATAGGCAAAGTAAAATTTCTCACTAGGAATAGAAGAATGTAAAGAAAGAAAAATAGAAAGACATTCCAGTAATAATCACTTTAGCTAAAAATAAATTGTCCTACAATATTATTGTCTAGGGAGGTACATAACTTCTACAGAAGTATAAAAAACTTACCTCAGAGCATATAATGTCGTTACCTTTAACTTCAGTCATTACTTGAAAAAAGCTGTATCGAAACGACTATCCCGAAAATAATTATTTTTCTGTAAATACAATTTATAACAATCAAATCAAATTAAAGTTGTCCCGACTCCCGACTTTTCTGAAGGATTATTTTCTCTGTGGATTTTTCTAGACTTGTGTGTATTCGAATACTTGAATACGAACTATGAATGAACTACGTACAGTGCAAACCACTAATTCTTTAGAAATAACTTCAAACTTTTATTTAATATTTCGTTCCTCTTCTTGCGTGGAAAAAGTCAGCGCGCCTGCTTCAACTTATTTTATTTGATTAATTATAAAATAATAAGTTTTGGTTTTTAAATAATCATATTTTTTGTGTTATAAAATTTTGTATTTGAACGGACATTAAAACGTTCACGTTCCAAAATTAGACTTTCCTTGCATTCTGACATATAATGTCAATGACACAGCTGACCTGTCACTGTCAATTTATTACTGTCACCTTATACCAGCCAAGTGGCCCAAGTGGGACTAGAACTTGCACTATCAGGGTTCCGCAATTATTTTATTTTGTTTAGTACTGTACTACAGAGCATGCGTAATGTACGAACCAGATAGTTTTACTACAAGCTCAAAGCTCGAGAAACTCTAGAAACCTTACATAATGCAGTAATAAATAATTATAAGTCATATCACTTGATAACTTTACATAGCACGGGAACACATTATGAATGGTAATTTTACCATCATATCATACAACAACACTGCAGTGTTGTTACTTTACTGCTATGTCACACAGATTGAGTTGCCATAGTGGAATTGTTAATAGGAATAATGAAAGGAGTATTATTCAAACTGTCAATAGCAATACAATTGAAACTCAATCTTTGCTACTGCTACTTTTGCCTATCAAGTGTTGCGCTTGATAATATGTTTACGTAGTATATTTTATCTATTCTGATAGTAGGGGAGCCGAAGCGGGGATTTTGGGATTTACACGAGCGCGTCAGATTAACATAAAGGGGTACCCTGCACCATGATGAGTACCTCCGCCTTATATGATCCCTCCATATAGGTCCGCGCGTCTAGGGCACCTTTTTTTAGTTTTCAAACCATCAGTTTAAGAAATATCCTCTCTATCACCGTCCGATTATAGTGTCAGCATAACTGGAACATCAAGCTGAACCATCTGTAAAAAAATCTGACGCGCTCGTGTTTTCAAAATCGCTTTATTATTTTATTTGCATATTGTATTTTAAAAAATTCATCACGAGCTTGCGTCACGTCCGTATCGTCAGTCTTTCGAATAGTAGATTTTGTCGGGTTCGCTTAACACCCCCTCTGAAAATCAGACGCGCTCGAGTATGTCCATGTGGCTGTTTCATCTACATTTTTTTTTAAACTTGCAGGTAGGCGGTCTCCCCATCGGCTTAGGGGGGAATACATCATTTAACCTTATTTTCTACCTACTATCTAACCTTCAAAAATAGGTCCCCATGACGCTCCAGTGAATCCCCATTTAGCATCGTGGGCTCCCCGACTATGAGATAGTATCAAGCGCAACACTACTCGTACTCACAGACATGATTTTAAATTTTTAGTGGAACCCTAAAATGCAAAATAGCTGCGCGAAATCAAAATGATGTTTTGGTAGTGGGGAAGGAAGAGTATTCGTTTTTCTGTAATAACATTTCAATTGTCGTTATAGCTCTAAGATTTTGTGGAATAAATTTGTAAATAGATAGCACAGAGTACATAACCACTACGTTTTAATAGATAGTTTCGTTGCCGTATGATGCAGGTAAATATTTTTTTGCTAAAATACGTAAATACCTGATAATTTAGTAGATAGCATAGCGAACGGTAGGTATGCTTCGATATTTATTTTGTTTACCTACTTTCTTATCAGCCGCCAACATCTTGAATTGAAATAATGTTAATAGTTAACACTCACACAAAGTAAGTAACTTTTCTGTAAAAAACTGTTACAATTTAATGGCATGTTTTTTTTATTTATTTATATTTTACACGTAATTTTGCATAAAGTTTACCGTATTGATATTGATTAACGTAGAACCGGCGGGCATGTATGAAGAGATTGATGAATGTAATAGCAGCAAAAGAGTTGTGCAAGTCAAGAGTGAAATGGCATTCTATACTCTGCCTACCCGAAAGAGACTTAGCATGATAATTTGTATTTATTTATATGTACTAATAAGATTAAATTATATAGCATCTTTGTTCCCAGCATTGGACCTTGAATATCCTGAAAAGAGTGACAAAATCAGAGTGTCTACGACTTTTCAGTAGCAAAGCAGACATGAGCCGGAGAATAGCGGTGTGTCAGATGACCTCTGTAGCAGACAAAGTAACTAACTTACAAGTAGTCACCCAACTTGTGAGCGATGCAGCTAAGGAGAATGTCCAGGTTGGATAATTCTACGAATTTTATAAATGTGAAAGTTTGTAAGAATGGATGTTTGGATGTATGCTTGTTGCTCCATCAGGCAAAAACTATTTAATGGATTTGTATGAAATTTGACACACATAGTTTATAATCTGGATTAACATGTAGGATATTTTTTATCCTGGGAAAATGTTAGGTTCCTCTGGGATTCTAAGCTAAACACGGATGAAGTGGTGGGCAAAAACTAGTCTTACTATATGTATGAAAAGACTGATTAATTAAACCTTGAGACATCATATGCCAGCTTCCTTAGCTGAGCCTATGCCAAGTGTAAAGTTTAAAATAGTATAAGGAGCAAATGGCACTGTGTGCTAGTGTGAAAATTTTGACAAAATTTATATTAAATAAAAAAATAGAGTCAACAAACTGGACAACAATAGGACAGACATTCTTGGAAGTCATGGAGGGAGGCCTTTGCCCAGCAGTGGGATGTACCAGACTGACAGTAACAGTAATAACTAGAGGATTATATGCTCTTCCCTGCTGGCAAGATCTGCAAACTCATACAGGGAGTATTTGATACAGCAGGTAAGTAGAGCGTAAGGGGCGAAGGGCAGCACAAAAATTCCAAGGGGCGACGTGCGTCTGGGGTAGCCTGGACCCTGGACCCAACAAAAGCCCAACTATAAGATTAGATAAAATAATATATTTTTTCCCCAGATGATATTCTTCCCAGAAGCATGCGACTACATTTGCGACAACAAACAGGATATTGTGAAGTTTTCGGAGCCGATACTAGGGGGCAGCACCGTCGGCCAGTATAGGGAGCTGGCAGCTAAGCATAATGTTTGGTTGTCTATGGGAGGAGTGCATGAGAAGGTGGGGAACTGTCAATACCCATACTAATCCATACTAATAATATAAATGCGAAAGTAACTGTTTGTTTGTTGTGGGTAGGACAGCTAGTCTAGCTAGTTTTAAGAGAGGTAGGGCGATTTGGGATTTCCCGTGGGTTATCCCATTTATATTGGAGCCGCCCGACTGGGGACTGTACCTCCGCCTTACAGAAGACCTACATGTGTTTTTTTTTTTTTTTACTTTATTGTGTGTACTAAATTATTAAATAAATAAAAGACCGCAGTGAAATAACACTACTTGATGTAGTGTTGTTTCTGCGGTAAGTAAGGTTGCCAGTGCTCCACGAGGATACGCTGGGCTAGTAGTATTGCTGCTAGCACAAAGAGTCCTCATCAGCAACATGGTTGGCATCCCGTTAGTGATAACCCTGGTATTGCAAGCGGCTATAGGCTACGGTGACTGCTTACCATCAGGTGGGCCGTATGCTTGTGTGCCACCTTAGTGGTATAAAAAAAATTTAAAAAAAAATAGTCGAATATATGTAAATATCCCGCGTCACAATGTTGTTCCGCGAGATTATGATACAATTTTACCTAAAGTGTGTAATTTGGTCCAAGTTGAGAGATAGCACTGTTTTTATCTGCATTATTGTTTTTTTTCTAATACATAATATTAAATTTACATATAACTGACTAGCGGCCCGCCCCGGCTTCGCACGGGTAGACATTGATATCAAATATTTTGTCTACCCGTGCAAAGCCGGGGCGGGCAGCTAGCCTATGTTACTCAGTGATAGTGTAGCTTTCTAACGGTGAAAGATTTTTTGAAATCGGTTCAGTAGTTTCTGAGCCTATAGACATTTATCAAATATTTTGTCTACCCGAGCGAAGCCGGGGCGGGCAGCTAGTATAATATAGCCTAGCCTATAAGTAAAATATAGCCTATGTTACTCAGTGATGATGTAGCTTTCTAAAAAAAAAGAATTATTAAAATCGGTCCAGTACTTTTTGAGTTTATTCGTTACATACAAAAATACAAATCTTTCCTCTTTATAATATTAGTGTAGATTCACAGAAATGCATGGCCCGGTTTACTTGTAGTTCTATAACTACTTGCACTAGCAATAGCTACACTACTCTAAGCAATGTTTATACCACTATTGTGGCAAAGAAGCATACGGCCCGCCGGTAAGCGGTCACCGTTATTAATAGGCTAAATGGCCGGTTAAATGGCAGGTTACCCCAGAAGCATTTCGACCCTTGGGATCTTTTGTGCAGATGCGGTCACCGTTGCCTGTAGAAGCTTTGCAATACCCTTTATTATTAGTAGGACCTTTACAGGACGAAACCGACCCCACGAAGATGTTCAACACTCACGTGATAATAAATAACTTGGGGGAAATAGTACAGACATACAGGAAACTGCATCTCTTCGATGTAGAGATACCGGAGAAGCGTGTGAGATTGAAAGAGAGCGATTTCTCGAACGCAGGTCGACATATTGTCACGCCGGTCGACACTCCTATTGGGAAACTAGGTGGGCTTTTTCTTACTACTCTATACATATAATACATAAATACAATACTTAAGTTGGTCTTAAAATATCAACTCAATAAAGTAGCATCAAATAATGACATAAGTAAGCCGTGGTGGTTGAAGCAACGGCTTGTCATCTGATGGGCCCAGGTTCAAACCCCGGCCTGTACCAATGAGTTTTTCTAAGCTTAAGTACAGTGATTAATCACACCATGAGCTTTTAAAAAAAAAGAGAGGTAGGGCGATTTGGGATTTCCCGTGGGTTTCCCATTTAAATTGGAGGCGCCCGACTGGGATCTGTACTTCCACCTTACACAAACGTTTGGTTCTTGTGACATGGCACGATTATCTAAAATTTGCCATTTTTAATCCAATATGGCGGACGTCACAGAATGGAGATTTATCATTTCCACAGTAGCCCCTATGATATGGGTATAAGATGAAAGGGCATGATGATCGAAACACAGGTTTTTATCTCAATAATAAAATCTTGTTAATGGAAAAACAAAATGAAATCTTTTTATATTAAAATCTTTTGTTCCAGGCATGGCCATTTGTTACGACATGCGATTCCCTGAGCTAAGTACAGCATTGAGTATAATGGGAAGTGAGGTACTTACCTACCCTTCTGCGTTTACGCAGGCCACGGGGGAGGCGCATTGGCATGTCCTTTTAAGGTTAGTACATACTAGCGTCTGCTCATGATTTCGTCCGCGTTGAGCTTAGAATCCCAGAGGAGTATAAAATTTTCCCGGGATGAAAAAAAATCCCATGATAAAAAGTGTTAATCCATGTTATAAACTATCTGTGTATCAAATTTCATCCAAATTCGTTCAGTAGTTTTTGCGTGAAAGAGTAACAAACATCCATCCATACTCACAAACTTTCGCATTGATAGTAGTAACTAGCTGCCCGCCCGGCTTCGCACGGGTAGACATTAAAAAAAATTAGGGGTGGACTACCCTTAACATTTAGGGGGATGAAAAATGGATTTTGACCGATTCTCACACCTACCCAATTTAAACCCAAAATTTCATGAGAATCGGTCAAGCCGTTTCGGAGGAGTTTAACTACAAACACCGCGACACGAGAATTTTATATATTATATATATCATCACGCCAAGTCCCTCACGCGGTAGGCAGAGAGTATAGAGTGACATTTCACTCTTGTCTTGCACACCTCTTTAGCATCTTCTACATTCATCAATCTCTTTGTCGTCCTTACATGTATTAGCCACTACATACATCCTTGAATTTCTTCTCAGACGTATGCAGGTTTTCTCACGAGGTTTTCCTTCACCGTAAAGCTCGTGGTGTGACTAATAGCTGCTGCTAAAAAGCCGTGGTGGTAGTGTGGTATCGTAGCTCGAATCCCACCGGTCTGTACCAATAAGTTTTTATGTAGACCTTATAAAATATTTTCTTTTTTACGCAAACAGGGCGCGTGCGATAGAGAACCAATGCTACGTCGTGTGCGCAGCGCAGTGCGGCGCTCACAACGACAAGCGACGCTCATACGGACACGCAATTTGTATAGGTATATATGATTATACTGCGATGATAATTACAGAGAGGTAGGGTGATTTGGTGATCATCAATTTATCTCATATGTTGAAGTAATACATACATTAGTTCACAATATCCTATATATATCAGACAAGATATTGCAAGAAGAAGACAAGATATTTTATGTAATGTGTTTTTTTTACTAGGCCCCTGGGGCACAGTCCTGGCCGACTGTGGCACAGACACGCCCACATACTGTGTAGCTGATATTAATTTGGACGAGCTGGCGTCTGTACGCAGAGATATGCCAGTGTTCAGGCACAGGAGGTGAGTTGAGGTTTGTTACTTAAAACATTTTCTATGTTGCAGTCAAGTCAAACTGAGTTGCCGAGCGATCCGAACCAGTGGTTACAGTTATCCAAAGTTTATTAAATATAAATATATTTTTCAATAAAAGCTGCCCTAAAAAAGATTTTATTTTACCTTTTTATTGGCGTGATTAATATGTATATCCATGATATTACAGTTTTAAGAGTAAGATTCTTTTAGCTTAGCCGCGGTCGGATGGGCAAATAGACATGACGAAACTATAAGCGTTCCTTGTTTACTTCGGAACCCTAAAACAGATGATCGGACGTCAATTAAAGAACATAGTGATTTTTCCTTGGTGTTCCAGACGTGATGTCTACTCGCTATACACGCTCTCCTTGCGGAAGTCCCTCCTGGCGGAACACGCGCATGTCCCGGACTCGCGTCCGGCGCCCGCGCAGCCCGCGCAGCCCGCGCCGTCCGGACGGACGTACGAATTCGGACACGTGCACATCCCGGAAGAGTGCATGTTTTACAAATCGAAATTGACTTATGCGTTCGTCAACTTGAGGTAAGTTTTTATGGTGAACTAGCTGTCACCCGCGACTTCGTCCGCATTTATTTTAACCCCCTAAGGGTTGTAATTTCCAAAAAATCCTAATATGTATTTTTTTTAATGAAAGGCCAAATACCAGTTTTCTGGCGTTTAACTTTTAACATGTTGGACTGTCATACAAACTTTCATCCCCTATTTTACCCCCTTAGGGGTGGTGATTCCGTAAACCCTTCCTTAATAGATGCTTACGTTATAAAAGGTACCTGTATATATTCCAAGTCTCTAACCCCAACCGTTTACGCTGTCCGTTGATATGTCATTCAGTTTATTCTTTTATCTATACTATATTATTATATCTACACTAATATTATAAAGAGGAAAGATTTGTATTTTTGTATGTAACGAATAAACTCAAAAAGTACTGGACCGATTTTAATAATTCTTTTTTCATTAGAAAGCTACATCATCACTGAGTAACATAGGCTATATATTATACTAGCTGCCCGCCCCGGCTTCGCTCGAGTAGACAAAATATTTGATAAATGTCTATAGGCTCCGAAACTACTGAACCGATTTCAAAAAATCTTTCACCGTTAGAAAGCTACACTATCACTGAGTAACATAGGCTAGCTGCCCGCCCCGTCTTAGCACGGGTAGACAAAATATTTGATATCAATGTCTACCCGTGCGAAGCCGGGGCGGGCCGCTAATATACATATAAAGAAAAAAGATATGCCTATGTCCTTCCCCAGGTTATAATCTATCTCACTGCCAAATGCCAAATGTTATAACGATCCGTTCAACAGTTTATCCCTGAACAGGTACCAAACGAACATACAAACAGTTACTTTCACATTATATTAATATATTAATATTATAATATTATAATATTAGTATGGATATGTGGCTAGCGTGAGGTTACAGGTTCAAGCTTGTTTGGAGCCGTTGTGGCTGTACCAAAGAGTTTTACTAACTTAAGTGCAGTGATTAGTCACACCACGAGCTTTACGGTGAAGGAAAACATCGTGAGGAAACCTGCATACGTCTGAGAAGAAATTCAAGGACGTATGTAGTGCCTAAGAGACGGCCTCAAACTCACCATCTGTCACGTTGGCACCAAATTATCTTCGGTGGAAAGTGGGTGTTGTAACACCTCTGCCTACCCCTTCGGGGACCCTTGTGGGATGGCGTGAAGATATATTATTATTTATTTAATGTTTAAGTTATTAATTTTAATTGTCAATCCAACTAGCAACCTTACGTAGTGCAGCTTAACCTTGCAGATGCGTGATACCGGGCCACGTGCTAGTGGCGCCGCTGAGGGCCGCCGAGAGGAACCGGGACCTCACTGAGGAAGAGGCCGATGACTTCTACAGGACCATACGATTGGTGCAAAAGGTAATCACTTTGTGACGAAAGCATCCTTCATGATTATCACTACACTATCTACACTAATCTATCTACACTTCTACACTAATCTACATCTACACTATCTACACTTCTACATCTACACTTCTACACATACATCTACACTATCTGCATCTACACTATAATATTATAAAGAGGAATGATTTGTATTTTTGTGTATGTTTGTATTGAATAGGCTCCGAAACTACTGGACCGATTTCAAAAATTCTTTCACCGTTAGAAAGCTACATCATCACTGAGTAACATAGGCTATTATACTAGCTGCCCGCCCCGGCTCCGCACGGGTGGACAAAATATTTGATAAATGTCTATGCTCCGAAACTAATGTCTGCCCGTGCGAAGCCGGGGCGGGCCGCTAGCACTATTTTAAAAGGAGAAACTGACTGACTTTTTTATACCACTTACGTATCAAACAAGCATACGGCCCACCTGATGGTAAGCGGTCACCGTGGCCTATGGACGCTTGCAAC
The DNA here is from genome assembly GCA_951449985.1 of Falcaria lacertinaria. Taxonomy (NCBI): domain Eukaryota; kingdom Metazoa; phylum Arthropoda; class Insecta; order Lepidoptera; family Drepanidae; genus Falcaria; species Falcaria lacertinaria. The sequence continues at coordinate 2,275,166 of OX602137.1, read as the reverse complement.
ACCAGGGATATCACTCGCGCGTTGCCGACCCTAACCCTGACTGACTGACATATCAACGCACAGCCTAAACGGCTGGGGTTAGAGACTTAAAATTTTGACAGTACGTATCTTTTATGACGTAGACATCCACTAAGAAAGATTTTTGGAAATTCTACCCCTAAGGGGGTAAAATAGGGTTTGAAAGTTTGTATGAAAATCTGTCGTTTTTGAAGTTGAAAACGCATGAAAATTGGTATTTGGCCTTTCAGTTAAAAATAAATAAATACGTATTATTGGATTTTCGGAAACTCGACCCCTAAGACTTTAAGTTATTCATAATTGTCCTATTTATGAATAAATATGTTAGTTTTTATGAATTTAAATAAAAAAAAATTAAAACTATTTCCCCTAGAACAGGTTATTCTATTTTTCTCCGCTCTGAAACTTTCCAATGACGAACTTTTTGAGCATGGAGGAGTGAAAAGCATATTTTGTGATCTTAAAACTCTTTGTTTCAGCTGATGGAAAAAGTGCATAACACCAATTCTTGTACAGTCACGATACAGGACGGGCCGGACGCGGGGCAGACCGTTAAGGTAACCCTAATATTGAACGAAGGTGACCCTAATATTGAATTAAGATGACCCTTATATTGTTTTCAAATTTCAAAAGAGAGGTAGGACGAATTGGGTTCTCCCGTGGGTTTTCCCATTAAAATTGGAGCCGCCCGACTAGGGACTGTACCTCAACTTTACAGAAGACCGCAGTGAAATAATACAATTTTGATGTAGTGTTGTGTTTCTGCGGTGAGTAAGGTTGCCAGTGCTTCACGAGGATACGCTGCACTATTACTAATGCTGGTAGCACAGTGCGTCCTCATCAACCACAGGGTTGGCAACTCGTTAGTGATACCCCTGGTATCGCTAGCGGCTATAGGCTACGGGGACTGCTTACCATCAGGTGGGCCGTATGCTTGTGTGCCACCTTAGTGGTATAAAAAAAATCAAACGTGAGAATGACACTGGGTACGTCATAATTTTCCACGCAGTCGCGATTTTTTTAATAATTTGCTTGTTTCAGCATCTCCATTGTCACGTGATGCCGAGGAAGAAAGGAGACTTCATTGAGAATGACCTTATTTACTTGGAATTAGCGAAACATGATCAGTAAGTAGTTTTTTTTGTATTTACTTCGTGCGGTAAGATCCTGAATATTATAAATACGGATGTGTTACTTTTGACACGCTTTCACAACGTGATCTCAATGAGCAAGTATTAGGCGCGTCGAAAAAAACACCTTTTTACCGGAATCAAGCTTTTTATACAAATAAACAAAATTAAAGTGTCTGTTTGTAATGTCTAAATAACACGTTTTATTTAATACATATGTAAGTATGTATATAAATGCGGCACATATGACAATTTTAGGATCGACCACGTGCGAGTGATAGTTTTTATTTTAGGATCGACCACGTGCGAGTGATAGTTTTTATTTTAGGATCGACCACGTGCGAGTGATAGTTTTTATTTTAGGATCGACCACGTGCGAGTGATAGTTTTTATTTTAGGATCGACCACGTGCGAGTGATAGTTTTTATTTTATACATAATTATGCAAGTATAAATATTCGGCACATATAATAATTTTAAGGTCGGCAACTCGGCCATGCGCGAGTGATACCCCTGGTGTTGCATGCGTCCATAGGCTACGGTGACCGCTTACTATCAGGTAGGCCGTATGCTTGTATGCCAACTTAGTGGTTTAAAAAAATCTGTTCTGGCTTATCTCCGAAACTGCTGAACCGATTTTAACGTGACTTTCACTAGCAGATAGCTGATGTTACAAGGCGTATCTTAGGTTTAGTCTATTGTAGAAAAATCCTTGTGTGACATACAGCTCACAAAAGTAGGAGAAGAATCACATTTTGGATACTATAATGGCGGTAATGAGCTTTACGGCCCTCTTGGAAAGTGGTCACCGTTGGTAAGAAAAACTCATTTTAAAAATCTGTTTCCAGGTTCAAGTCCGGTCACCCTTCTAAGCCAGCGCGCTGTTTGGAAGAGATGCAAGATGAAGCATTGCTGCTAAGAAAAGAGATGGAGCTAATGTTGAAAGAACAGAGATTTTTAAGTTGATAGCTATTTTGTTTAATCAAATAAGTAATTATTCGTATTTTTTTATTAAATGTCCATGAATATTTTTATTTTCCTCTGTAAATTTCATTTATGTATTGTATATACAATATAATTTATGTTAAGTCGTTAATTTTGTGGTTTATTTAAATAAAAGTTATCCTAATTATTTTTTATTATTTTATAGTTTTTCGAAAGGGCTAGTAATAAAAATAATATTAGGTCCTTACATATGAAATTGGCGTTTTGTATGGGAGGAACAAAAAGTCGAATATTTTTTAATATAATATATTTAATTAATCAAAGTATGAACCATTATTTTCTATGCACTTTTGCCATCTCATAGGTAGTTCATTGATCCCTTTACTAAAAAAACCAGTCGGACGGGAATCAATAAAATCTTTGAAGGCGATTTGGACTGCCCCATCGGAGTTGAATTTTTTCCCTTGCAAGAAGTTATCCAAATTTCGAAAAAAATGGTAATCTGTTGGAGCAAGGTCCGGGGAGTAGAGAGGATGTCTTAGACTTTCCAATTGAAGCTCTTCTAATTTAGTAGCCGTCTGTAGCGCAGTGTGTGGTCTAGCGTTGTCGTGAAGCAGCAGTGGCGTGGAGCGATTGACCAGCCTAGGTTGTTTAGCCGCTAGCTTTTCCATCATGGTTTGCAATTCCTGACAATAGACATCAGCCGTAATAGTCTGGCCAGATTTGAAAAAACTGTAATGAACAATACCGGCACTAGTCCACCAAACGCTTACAAGTAACTTTTTTGGGGTTAATTTTCGCTTGGGGCAGGATTTGGCTGGCTGGCCAGGATCTAACCATTGCGCTGAGCGCTTCCGATTATCGTAAAGAACCCATTTTTCATCACAGGTAATGATTCGGTTTAAAATACCTTCATTATTGTGCCGGTTTAGTAATGTAACGCAGCAGTCGACGCGCGTTTGCCGGTTTGTTTCAGTCAATTCGTGAGGTACCCACCTTTCAAGCTTTTTAATCTTCCCAATTTGCTTCAAGTGAATTAAAACAGTTTTATCACTAACATTGCAGCCTGCAGCTAACTCGGACGTGGTTTGCGATGGATCCGCTTCCACAATAGCCTTCAACTCTTCATTATCAACTTGAGTCTCAGGCCGTCCACGGGGCTTGTTCTGCAGGTCGAAATTTCCAGAACGAAAACGTTGGAACCAAAAACGAACTGTGTTTTCTTTTGCAACACGACCGCCATACACATCATTCACCCTTCGAGTTGTTTCCGCAGCACTAGTGCCACGGCGGAACTCGTACTCGTAAATAATGCGATATTTAAGGTTTTCCATTTTGTAAAATGAGTGACGCAAACAGAAAAAAACAGAAGAAAAAAAACAAATGAATGACGATCATCGAAGCACAAATACATGAGTCTATAGCTGTACAAATTTGAATTTGGAATTCCTTATCAAAGAGGAGAAATTCGTGATTAAAGTGGCCAGTACGAAAAACGCCAATTTCATATGTAAGGACCTAATATTCTGTTGTTTATCAAGAACGTATATTTAATTCTAATATAATAAAATCTCAAACATGAAATTAAATCAAAATAAATAAACTAAAACAGACCAAACACTTGGTTAGATCCATTTAAATTTATTCAATATTAAAAAAAAATGTTTTTTGTTTAATGGCTATTGAACAGCTTTAAATGTTTATTTATTTATATTGTCTTAAAATACTTTTTTTTCTTTATACAGAGAAAAATATAACTTATGCACAAGGAGAAAAAAACAGCTAATAAGTATAAAAAATTAAAGAATTAAAATAAAGAAAAACCTTGTATATAATAGTTTATAATATACGCAAGTTAATACATAAATAATAAAATAAATTGCAGATATTCATACTTAAATTAATGCTTTGTAGACATGTCAAAAATGTCTGCTATTTTGTATTAGTGGAGGTTTCCAGATGGAGGCTTAATAAAAAAAAACTTAGACCACGCTGCCTATACTGTTGACACCATAGTCTTTTAATATTGGAACCCACCAATCACGTCGACGCATGAGCGACTGAAAAGACGCGGGCTTTCTTTCTACGCTCTGATTGGCTGTGATCTCTCACGGCGCGCCATTTGCAAACCATCATGGCCGGCGGCGAACGAATAAGTAAAACAGTTTTGTTTTCGTGCGCGTGAGTGAAAAATCAAATTAATATATACTTTCCCTTTAATTGTTGAGTGTGAAATCAAGTGAGCCTCGTGTTTGCGTGACTATCCTAACGCTCTGAGTAAAAAATATTCAGATGGGCAAGCTCTCACAGAATATGTACAACAAAAATGCGTTGGCCGGCTTTCAGATTTGCACCAAAATGTGTGATGTCCTTTCATAACGCTTCGCCCGCGTAATTTTCGTATAAAGGGGCAGATACAGAGTTTATGGTACACGTATTATTATGATTTATCCTTTCGCATATTAACACTATTTACGTTCACATAACTGGCATCTTCTATGACGTTTCCGTATATAGCATTGCTTGGGATCCAGTTTACAATGCCGCTGTAGTTCGTTACATCCGGCGTTACATATCTGGTGGTTCCGTCTTTTTGGAAGCTAAGTTGTGCATAGTGCAGTTCATTGTTCCCACTATGACTTTGATTACTTTGTGCATCAAATACGCACTTATCGATTGTATTATTTCTATTATTGCTGTTGTTAACTGGTATTGCATATTGGTTTTCTTGGTTGTGCGTGCAGTTTACGGCTTGTTGGCTGTTACTAGCTTCGGAGGGAGCCTCTTTCCATTGCTCGGGATGTGGCAGCTGGGAATTAGGTATATTCTCGTATGTGATGTCATCACCTTGGCTCTGAAACGGTAATGATATTATATAGAAAAACTAGCTTCTGCCAGCGACTACGTCCGCGTTGAGCTTAGTACCTCAGAGGAACCTAAGTTTTTCCCGGGATAAAAAGTATCCTATGTGTTAATCCAGGTTATAAATTATCTGTGTTCCAAATTTCATCCAAATTCGTTAAGTAGTTTTTGCGTGAAAGAGTAAGAAACATCCATGCATCCATACTCACAAACTTTCGCATTTATAATATTAGTAGGATTTCATCCCCTGTCCCTTGGTCACAGCATCACGCGTGAACGGCTAGCTATACCGATTTCGGTACTTACTTTTTCTGTGTTTGCTTTTTTAGTTCGGGATAAATTTAAAGGACTCTCGGGATAGCTTGTGATGTTATAATTTGGGTGTTATAGTAAAACAGTGGGTATTACAATAACAAAAGTGGGAAGCATACGTAGGTACGGCCCGCTCGTTTATCTGCCTTACTTCTTACTTGAAAGAGCTGTGCTGGCTCGCAGCGTGGTATTGAGCGTTGCCTGCTATTCTTGCGACGCAAGTTCCAATCCTACCGTTTGCGTGGTGACCAATGACGTTTTACCAAAAATCTTAAGTACAGTTATTAGTCACACCACGAGCTTTACGGTGAAGGAAAACATCGTGAGGAAACCTGCATACGTCTGAGAAGAAATTCAAGGACGTATGTAGTGCCTAGGACACGGCGACGGACTCACGATCTTTCACGTTGGCACCAAATTATCTTCGGTGGAAAGTGGGTGCTGACCCTTTTGGGAAGGCGTGAAGATATATAATGATTATCCTTATGTGTTAATCTTACCGTGTTATCCTTAATTCGTGAGTGACAGGCGTAGGCAAAATAGGCACACAGTGCACACAGGATACAGGCTATGCCGCATCCGATGGTGATCAACGTCCAGAATATAGTATTCTCGTCATCTTTAATGCCAAACAATAAACGTATCACTCGTAAAATCCACATTAGTATCGTACAGGGTCTCAGTTTACATAAGGTATACAAATATATATATGTGTATATAATACTAGCTTTTTTCCCACAAGTATAAAATAATTTACCACCGTACCTTGATCTTGACGATTCATTTTGGTGTCTTGATTAATAGGGGTGGCATTATGATCAAATTTAGGGCGACCAGTGCTGGAAGTTGGAAGTTGTCTATAACTTTGGGTGACCGTATTCTGCACCACTACAGGTGTCGAAGTCGACATCACCTTACGGATGGTATCTGCGATGAAAAAATCAATTAGGAATGGAAGATCATTTGAAATGTAAACTTTATGTAATTCTTTTGGTCTTAAAAGAGTAATTGCTGAGTTTCTTCTTTCTTTCTTTCATTCTTCTCAGCAAAACCGACCTACCGAATCCAGTGGTAGATTCTGACGATTTGAAAGTGCTTGCCTGAAAAGTCTAGTCAAATAAAGATCTTTTTGAGTTTGAGTTTGAGAGTTTGACCAGAAAATGAAGAGAAAGATGTACCTACCTGAAGATTATAGTTTCTCAATATTAACGTGTGTTGCATTAAAATGCCTAGTGTCATGCATTCTTACGCTTATTGGCGAAAATAATAAATCACTCCACCCAAAATCAATATTTAAGCATTATTTCTAAAATAAGAAATAAATAATGGGAATAATAATAATAATAATCTTATAAACATTCCTGAGAACACATACATGACCATGCAGAAAGCTGTAATATTAAACACCTGTCGCATTCCGGAAATTTCTACGAGAAGAATCTCACAATCCATCAGCCCCAAACCATGAAGTTCCGTTGGCCTAGGCCCGTAACTACATGATAGTTACCGAAGTATCTATGTGCTTCGAGAAAAAACAAAGAGTACAAAAATAATAATAATAAGTAAATATTGCATGGCAGACGTCCGTAGTCTCATTCCATAGCCCAGATATCCCAATTCATTAACAGTTCACCACAATAGTCCAATTTTAGTTTTCCATCCCCATGAAATAGTCCCTGCACTCGGCGAGGATCATCCCCGGGTGCATCACTATGCATTCCGGGGATGATACTCGCCACGTGTATCCCTTACCAAATATTAAACTTATCGAACGGGCCTCTACGTGTTGGATATACCTATATCCCCACGCAAGCCTGGATAAAGGGCCGGACCTTATGAGTATTGCTTATGAGGCTCCGTGAGTTTAAAAGAAACATAATAATAATGTTTATTTTTTATACCATTAGGCTGGCAAACAAGCATACGGCCCGCCTGATGGTAAGCGGTTTCCGTAGCCCATGGACGCTTGCAACACCAGGGGTATCATTCGCGCGTTGCCGACCCTAAAATATCTTATCTAAGAAGTGTTACTAATTGATGGGGCGAAATATCTAGTGGACTGTATTTTGTTGTTAGGGCTTCAACACGCTCTTTAATCCTCGTTTCAAAAAGATGCGGCGGCGGGCATGTGCAGCACTTCTAAAGCACACTGATCTTCCACGAAAACAACTGATAGCCTTATTTCAGCTCCTCAGTTGCTTCCGGCACTGCACAATCCTTTTGAGCTTATAATGTCAGCGGCGCGGTGCGAAATAATATTGCGGTAGCGTAGCGGTTGAATTCTCTTGAGAACGAATCACACACTAATATGACAGCAATTGCGCGGCGGAAAATGCGCGGTGGAATATGCGCAGGCCGATGCACTTCCGATTTGCATCCATGAAGGCGAGGGTGTCTCAGCCGTTACATGAAACCTCAATAGTGCTTTAGGAGGCCCAAACACTAATAATGATAAATGCAACTTACTTACAAATGTGTACGTCGCCACAAAACTGCATTGAATCCATTCAGTTTGATAAATATAATATCTTTTATCTTTAAGTTTGAAGTTGCATTGCCAATGGTTGCCCATCGCCGGCGATACGTTAGAAATCTGTGCCAATATGTAAACTTTAAAATACCTTCGAAAACTTATGCAGTAGTGCCTTATTAGGGCGTGAACTGAATAAATGATAAATCCTCTGTTCTTTCTTTTCACAAGCTTATATATAACTTGTAATGTTTATTTGTGTTTAGATCACTTCCACAATAAAATCCGTAGAATATATGGAGTTTATTTTTAATGCAAGAATACATCCTACTAGCTCCAGATAAGGAACCTCTTGAACGGTCTATAGCACAGACCAGATTGTATACGAATTTTATTATGAAAGACAGTTTTGTGTTACTTTGACATAGTTGATGCTTTAAGGGTTTTTTCCGGACTAGGGAACTTATTGGTTAGGTGAAATGCTGCAAAAGCTTGTTATAAATTAACTAAAAAATCGTTATTAACTAGTTATTAAAATCACCCCGGCTAGCCACATGCCTTGAAACAATATAACTGTGAGGTAAAAGCAAGGATACCTAGTAGGCGATGAAAATATGTCCTTCGAGTGCACTGTATGATCCTGCTGGTTTATGTTACTTCACAAGGCACTTTTATTGATATTTATTTATCTTGATTCACTCGCGTTTGGTCACGAAATCAGCTCTAACCCGATACTTTGGATGGGTGAGCGTGCGGGGTGAGTTAGCGGTTTTCTCAGTAGCGATTTCGACAGTCTGGGACGGACTACCAGGGAGAGTAGACGCACCAGAGGCGAGAAAAGCGAATGAATGAGTGATTTGAGTGATAGAATATATTTAATACATGAAGGAATAAGGTTTTACTAAAATGATTATGATCGGCGTATACAGTAACAAATACAAATATTTACAGCACACACCATTAGTTCGTAGACTTCTAATTCTTCGCGGGAGTTAATTTTCCATTTTAATACATGTCCATTTTCATTGAGACACCTGAAAAATATAGTTGGGACAGTATTTGGCTTTAATTTTCTGTTGTTATAATTAGGTATCCTTAAACTTTGGCCCTTTTCCGTACTTCTGAAGCGTTAACTCGGTGTTAGTGTTTCTGGATTTCCATTTTTTTTATACCACTAAGGTGGCACTCAAGCATACGGCCCACCTGATGGTAAGCAGTCACCGTAGCCTATAGCCGCTAGCAATACCTGGGATATCACTAACAAGTTGCCAACCCTGTTGTTGATGAGGAGTCACTGTGCTAGCAGTGTTACTACTGGATACTACTAGCCCAGCGTATCCTTGTGGAGTACTGGCAACCTTACTTACCGCAGAAACACAACACTAAAACAAAGTAGTGTTTTTCACTGCGTTCTTCTGTCGGGCAGCTCCAATATTAATGTGAAAACCTACGGGAGATCCCAATTCGCCCTACTCTTGATATAATTTCGTTTATTAAACTTACTCTGCCATTTTCAATATTATTCCCTCGTCAAACATGATGGTAAACAATGCAGGCTGGCCAACTAATAATATTACGTGGTACGGATGACATGATCCAGTCCTAGTGGAGATGTGAAATGTTATACTGTTAGGTACTTCCTCTGAAAACAAAATATTAGTTAATTATGATCATTCGAATCCTTGGTCACCCGTGAGGTCGGTAGAAAGCTTGGGTTGAAGCTGGAGTAAGGCTCTGGGCTCGCGTTGAATTTTTTCTTTGTTACCAATAAAGTGGCAAGCAAGCATACGGCCCGCCTGATGGTAAGCGGTTACCGTAGCCTATGGATGCTTGCAACACCAGGTGTTTATCTTTATACCACTAACATGGCACACCTGATGGGAAGCAGTCACCATAGCCTATAGCCAGCAATACAAGGGGTATCATCACTAACAGGTTGCCATGCCATGTTTTTGATGAGGACTCACTGTGCTAGCAGCATTACTGCTAGCTCAGCGTATCCTCGTGGAGCACTGACAACCGTACTTACCGCAGAAACAAAACACTAGATCAAGTAGTTTTTTCACTACGGTCCTCTGTAAGGTGGAGGTACATCCCCAGTCGGGCAGCTCCAATTTAAATAGGGAAACCCACGGGAAATCCCAAATCGCGCCACCTCTCTTAAGGTGTATTGCGCGTTACTTACCCTAAAATAAGACATAAGACAAGCAATATGGTGTCTGATATCGTGTAGGATAATATATTGTGAACTAATGAACGTATTTCTTCCACTTATTACATACATTGATTTATTTTTGGATACACCATTAAGGATGAGGTAAAATATATCGTAATTATGCATGTAGGTACTAGATGAACCTCGTCCACACATAAATTTTTTTTTGGAACTCCATATTGGCTGAGCTTAGATGGAAAGCTTCAATATTCCTGAGCAAGGGAATACTGTTAGTTATTTCATATAATATATGAATCACCAAAATTTGCGAGCGTCATTTCTCTGGTAATTTTTGATCGGAGCACTTAGCGTGTGCATCTCTGTAGTGCTTGCCGTCAACGATTACAACACAATCACACAGAAATATATTGTACATTTAGTAAATACCTGCAAAGGTCAGTAGCAGACCAGCTGAGAATAATATTAAATAATCCAACATAGCGTCCACCGACACTACACCAGCCACTTACTGATAGTGCGCTATCCATACTACATTGGTATTAATATTATCCATTTTCCTGCATCGGCTGTGACTAAAAGTTAGTTTGTAGGAACGACATCGTCACAGTCATCTATTAATACATATTATACATTATACATAAATATAAAAAAAATTAAAACAAAACCCCATTTACTACGTTCTCACCAATAACTTTTTAGATATTTCAATTAAAAAATAAACCTAAAACTAAAAACCCTAAAAAAATAATACAAATATTAAAATGTATCATTAAAAGGAGTCCCTTTAGGCAAGGTTCCGAATATACGTGCAGCGTTCCCCCTCTGAATAGCTAGACTAATTCTTTGTTTGAGGTAGCTGCCAGCTCTTCGGTCTCCTGTGATGTTGACTAACCTTTTTGTAATATCCTTTAAAAGCCTTATAGCGCTAGGACCCCACGGACCAAGGATCTCGACACCGAATGGTACAAAATCATATTCGGAGCCTAGATCCCTGTATTTGCACGCTTTAGCTTTTTCAGCCGCTTCACAAGCCGCACCAGCTCTGTTGTTGGTTCCATGTAAATATGAAAATGAATTTCCGTTCGTTAGTCTCGCTAAAACTCGAGAACGGCTGGTCCGATTTGGCTAATAGGTTTTAAAATATTTGTGGAAATCATGGGAACTTTTTACTATCCTTACGCCAAGTTCCTGACATCGTAGACGGAGCGTATATTATCACTGAGTAACATAGGCTATATATTAAACAGCTAGTATATCTATGTATTGACAAAGTATTTAATGATAGGAATTCAGAAGCGACGAGCATGTATGAGGAAAAATAATGAAGATGGAATAAAGTTTTTTGTAGTTACGTGGAATCTATTTTTTTCCAAAATAAAAGTAGCTATTTTATGCCTTTTAACATCAGCCAGTGAAAGATCTGTTAAAATCAGTCCTCTCTTTTGGATTATGTTTACATTAAAATTACATGGGCTTTATATTTGTTGCGCTGAACACTAACTCATCATCTCCCTGGCCCCGAACATTTGGGGTCGGATCGAAATGTCTTTTGACGCCATATTATTTTTTCTCCATCCATCTGGGCTTCGAGTCCGCTAATTTAACTAAAAACAATCGTAGAGAACTACAATTAACAATTCGATACGAAAACACCAAATGACCGCGATATGTACGCTTACAATTTACTTATAGGTCATTGGCATGATCCCGATCTATTCCTACCATCGTTATCGATATTGCCATAAAAAAATTTATTCAAATTGCCATAAAATCACAAAAGGGCCAAAATTCGTGCTAAAAAAAGTGCTAATAATAATAATAATCCACCAGCAACTTCCTCTTCGATATGGACTTATTGAGTCAGAGGTACCATATTACAGGTAAGTACCGCAGCCAGTTCTCGAAAATGGTCGTGCCACGCTCTACTGGGACCGTTCTGTCATTACGGATAGGACTATTGTTGCCAATAAGCCTGATATCGTGCTGACAGACCGGACCCAACCCCGGGCAGTACTCGTTGACATCACCATCCCGCATGACGAGAACCTCGTGAAAGCCGAGAAGGAAAAGCTCAGCAAGTACCTTGACTTGGCTCACGAGGTGACCGTCATGTGGGGGGTTGACTCGGCGGTCATTGTCCCGATAGTCGTTTCTGCGAACGGTCTCATAGCGAAGAGTCTCGACCAACACCTCAAGACGCTCTCGCTCGATGGTTGGGTCAAGGTTCGGATACAGAAGGCAGTACTCCTCGACACGGCACGCATTGTCAGGAGGTTCCTCAGTTTGTAGCCCTAACCACCGGTAGCTTGGGCTCTGGTGGGTTTTTTTATAATACGTGTTTTTTTTTGCAAGAATATTGTAAAAAAATCACCAACAGATAAAATAAATAAAGGGAATAATAATAATAAATCTTTATTTCAGACGAGTCCATAAAAAGTACACATGTAATAACATGTGTACTTTTTAAACTTTTTAACTTAAAGAGTTCTGACAGATAATATGTTAACACTTAACTATGACAAATTAAATCTTTAAATATTAGTAAATAAAAATAAAAACAAAACCATTCTAAATGTGAAAACTAAATAAACTAACTAGGTACGATAATGTATTGAGATCCATAAATGTATGATACCTGAGTCATTACTGCTTATATATAGATCCATACATAGGTTTGATGCTTTATAGAAATACTCAAAATAGTATCACAGGGTATTCCCCTGCTTAACTTCTAAAGAGAAGTAGGGCGATTTGGGATTTCCCGTGGGTTATCCCATTTAAATTGTAGTAAGTAAGGTTGCCAGTGCTACACGAGGATACGCTGGGCTAGTAGTATTGCTGCTAGCACAGTGAGTCCTCATCAGCAACATGGTTGACACCCCGTAGAGATACCCCTGGTATTGCCAGTGGCTATAGGCTACGGTGACTGCTTACCATCAGGTGGGCCGTATGCATGTGTGCCACCTTAGTGGTATAAAAAAAAAAACTTTTAATGTCTAGGTGTTTGAGAACTAAACTTCCAGTTGATGAAGCTACATTTGTATTATGTTGAATGTTATTAAATAAAACAATTAACAATTCAATCAATAACTTTACTTGTTTTCTTCTAGTCTCTAGATTTACATAACCACAGATAATATCTACCACAGACTCCCCTACATCTTCCCCATCAATCAATGAACATATATAGGTACATTTCTGTTTTGAATCATTAATCACAAATATAATCATTTAAATACCTAGGAGGAACAATATTATTTCGCGGCCTTAATTGTACTCTATTATAATGTGGCACCTCCTCCCTGCCTCTCTCCTGAATACAGTCATCCCTTATCTGAACCGGACTTTCTTCTGTAGGAATTTGTAAATATTCATCATTTTCAACAATTGGATCATGTGGAATATTTTTATAGAAGGACGGTTTTACATGCAATGTATTTCTTCTGAATACATGCCCATTTTTATCTTCTAAAATTAAAGATCTAGGAGCGTTATGAATATTTACAACTTTTCCAGGAAGCCATAAGTTGTCCCTCATATATACTATATCCTGACCAGAATAAAACTTTTGATTGCTATACTTAGCTGTCTTGTCATAATTTCTTTTATTTTTATAATTTACTTTGTTTTGTACTTTACTAAAATCAGTAACCAATTTTGGCTTTAGAAGTGCTTCATGAATAGGAAGTTTAGTTCTGGTCAGTCTACTAAATAATAATTGCGATGGAGAGTATGGTGAACCCAACACAGGGGTATTTCTATACTCTAATAACACTTCTTGCAGATCAATACCACTCTCAGAGGATTTTTTCAGCAAACTTTTGGCAATGCCTACGTATCTTTCAATGAAACCATTAGACCTAGGATATCTTAGGCTAGAAGTTACTATTTCAAATTTCCAAATTTCCAAAGTTCTGAAATTCATAAGAGTTGAAAGGCATATTATCGGCCCTCAATATCTTTGGTATACCATGTGTTGAGAATATTTGCTTTAATATTTTAATCACAGTAGATGCAGTCAATGAATTGTCATGAATTAATTCAAACCACTTAGAGTAATAATCGGCTACTACAAAGTAAGTTTTGTTACCCCATTGACAAAAATCACAACCAATTTTGTTGAATGGCAAAGTAGATACCTCATCAAGCAACATGGGTTCTTTGCATTTTTTTAAACTGTATTTTTCACATACTTCACAATTTGAGATCGCTTTAATAAAATCATTTTCAATATTGGGCCAATAGAATAAAGACTTTGCCCTTGCAATAGTTTTATTGATTCCGAAATGACTTGAATGAACTTTGTTGATAACCCTTTCTCTCAAAACAGATGGTACTATTATTTTATAATTTAAATATACAATACCATTTTCATAAAAAATATTGTCCTTGTGCTTGTAATAAAATTTAACAATATCTTCTGATTTATTTTTACATTTAGGCCAACCAATCTCAAAATATAACTTCAGTTGTTGCAGCACAGGATCTTTTTGAGTTTCTGCAGCAATTAAACTTTGTACTGCACCACTGACTGGTATGTATAGTTTTAGTCAAAGAAGTATCCACATCAATATTACTAGCATTACTTGATGCCCGACTCAATGCATCTGCCACATGCATTTTAGACCCTGGTACATACTGAACATCTAAATCATATATAGTTAACTTTAATTTAATTTTCCTTAAACGTTGAGAATTGATATTGTTAATTTCTTTATTCATGATGGCAACTAATGGTTGATGATCTGTTTGCACAACTACATGTCTGCCATATATATAGTAATGAAATTTTTTACATGCAAATAGTATTGCCAGAAACTCTTTGTCGATTTGTCCATACTCAGATTCACATTTAGATATACTTTTTGAGGCAAATGAAATAGGGTGACCATCTTGCATGAGTACACAACCAATAGCGTCCTTGGAACTGTCCGTTTGAATTACAATTTGTTTCTCAGGATTAAAATTTACAAGCACTGGTGGATTTATTAAAAGCCTTTTTACCTCATTTATACACTTTGTACAATTGTCATTCCACACAAATTCCACATTTTTCTTTAGCAACTGTCTCAATGGACCAGTTACTTCAGAAATGTTTGGAATATATTCCCTGAAATAATTAACAAAGCCTAAAAATCTTTGGAGACTTTGCTTATCCGTTGGCACATCATATTCTAAGACAGCTTTAACTTTTTCTCTATCTGGTACCAGATTTCCGTTCACAATTTCATGACCAAAATAATTGACTACATTAGGTAGGTATTGAAATTTTTTCGGATTAAATTTAATGTTCAACTCACGTGCTCTGCAAAGGACTTTTTCTAAAATCTTATCATGTTCCTCTTCAGACTCCGCATGAATTAAAAAGTCATCAATATAAAAAACAATCCCTCAATATCACTAAAACATGTTTTACAGTTTTCTTGAAAAGTTTCAGCGGATATTTCCAGTCCAAATGGTAACACATTAAAATAATAAGATCCATATATTGTAGAGAATGTACAGTACTTTTTACTGTCTTCAGTTAGAGCGATTTGCCAAAATGATTCCTTCAGATCTAAAACAGAAAAAAATTTAGAATTACCTATTTGAGGCTTCAAATCATTTATTGTTGGAATCTCATAGTATTTTTTCAGAATACACTTATTCAAATCTCTGGGGTCTAAACATAATCTGATAGAACCATCGTCTTTTTCTACAATAACCACTCTGTTAATCCATTCTGTACACTCTTCAGCCTTTGATATTACTCCTAAGGGGGCGTTCATAAATTACGTGAGATGTTTAAGGGGGGAGGGGGTCGAGTCAAATCTCATCTAATCTTACGTTGGGGAGAGGGGGCCTCGGCAAATATCACGCAATTTAATTCTGATTTAAACAAAAAAAAAACTATTTTGGTCCATTTAATCCAGATTGTACATGCTTAAGATTAAATCTTTTAATAAATTATTAATTTTTCTCACGTGAGATTGGGGGCTGGGGGAGGGGGTTGACTAAAATCTCACGAAATCTCACCAGGGGGGGAGGGAAGGACAGAAAATTTTAAAAAACACCTCACGTAATTTATGGACCCCCCCTAAGCTACAAAGTTGTAACACTTCTTGCTGTGAAGCCTACCTAGCTCTTACAGATTAGAGGTGAACTAAGGCAGGTAAAAAAAGTCGACAACTAAAAGGTTAACAATAGAAGTATATTGAGTAGTCTCAGGGTCATGGGTTCCACTCGCGGTCTGAACGGCGTTACGCAACTATGTAAATGACCACTGGCCTTAGCAGGAGGGAATGGTAGCCGGCGCAGTCCAGCAACTCGGTGTCGGCAGCATTCCGGGAGTGCCGCACAAGTATACGTCCGCGGCACGGGCGTCAAGGTAAGTAGATAGGTACACACCGCCGCAGCAACGTCGGCAGCAGAGCCGGAGGTAAGAACCCTGGAATCCGCACAACCAGTCGTCTTAGGTACTGTGCATTGTCCCTGTCTGACTGCCACATCCGGTCTCCAAGCCAAAGCACAATGGTAGTTATGCAAAGTACAGTGATCAATGATGAGGCAGTCATACAGCGGAAACAGTATAGTAGGTAAATATAGTGATATCTAGAACGTTCAACATCCGTAATGCATAGTTTTATCCAAAAGAATAAATAACAAAAGCAAAGCGATGATTACGTAAGTATGCAGTAATGAGATGCTCAACATAATGCAAGGCACGATAGAATATTATGGTACACTACCTACATTTTTTAATAAAATTAATTGATTGGAAAAAAATACCGGCACGTACACCGGTATTATTTTACGTACAATCTTTTCGTATAGGTATTAATAACAATAAAGCATACAGAAGACGGTAAGAAGTCATTCCGCGATTAAAACAGATATAAAAAATATAATTATGAAAACTGCCCCAGTTTTTGAGTTCCGGGAATTAGGTTCTCGCGATGCAAGTTGCATAATACTGCAGAGCGATTATTAATTAAGAAATAGGCGAAGGCAATAGAAAATTACGGTTGCAGAAATTATAGTAGGTACATGAACAGAATAATTATTAGGAAATAATGAGTTTATTTACAATGAAAGTTTAAACATGCTATAATTTTCACCAAACACTACACCTAGGTGAAGGAAAGAAATAAATAGCAAAAACAGGCGCACACAAAATCAAAACATAATTTGGCAGAGTCATTCTAACCGTTAGATATTCGAATTTACTCACCGAAAGATAGAATTTATCAATATACACATAATAAGATACAACACTCACCCAATTGGGGTTTTATACACTTCACAAGTTTTTATCTATTTAAAGGAACGGTAAAATGAGGTATAAAATAAGAATTATGCGTTTTCTAGAAAATATTGAAATAACAGCTTAATATAGGTCGCGGCACGAAACTCTAGCGCTGACCGTTATTGCGCAGAAGTAAAAAATAAGGTGTCTTGGCGGGGTACAGGGGTGAAGGGCGAGCGTGCGTTGCGCCGATTGGCTCTCCAGTCGTACTCCGTCCCCCGTGCCGATACGACGCTCCGCGCACTTCCAGTGTACAGTCGCGTTCTGAATTGTTTTGTTGTCATCGTTAATTTTTGTTGTTGTTTTTTGTTAAGTTTGTTTTGTTGATTTGTTTGTTGTGTTTGTTAGTTTATTCACTGTTTGATTAAGTTTGAACAGTTTTTAAACAGTGAAAATGCCGAGGCCGAGAAGGAATACTGTTTTGAAAAGACAGGCACGGAAAATGGTGTTTGACGTGCATTGTTTTCTGAAAAGGGAATCGAATGATTTCATTAATTCCCTGAAACAAATTCAAAGTGAAATTGGCGAAGCTGCGAGTATTTTACTCGATTCTGACCGCAGCACTGTAGATATAAGTGAAATAAAACAAACTGCAGAAGTTATTCAGGCGGGAAATATAAAATTAAATAGTATAATTAGTGACTTACAGAAAATTCAGAAAAGGACAGCTGAATCTACAAAGACGTCCATAGCAACGGTAAGGAAAATCTCCACTGAAGCCAATAATTCCGACTTATTATCAGTATTTAGAACACCAGGCAAAAAACGCTCCAGATCAAAACCGGTCACAGATATTGATAACTTTGATCAAGGATTAATAAAGAGGTGCATACATAACTTTCATAGGACAAATAATGAACTTCCCACCGTCGGAAAGTTGAGAAAGAAGCTAGAGGAAGATATAAATTTCAAAGGCTCAGAACGAAGTCTTCGACGAATAATTAAGAGTTTAGGGTTTCGGTGGAAAAATACTGAAAACAATCGAAAAGTACTGATTGAAAGTTCAAATATACGTTTACTACGTATCGAATACTTACGCAAAATAAAACAATATCGCCAAGAGGGAAGGCCCATCGTATATACAGATGAATCTTACGTAGATTCATCGCACTCTGCTCCAAAAGCCTGGACCGATGGTACTACAAAAGGTCTCAAAAAACCTATCTCCAAAGGACAGCGGGTGGTCATTGTCCACGCAGGATCAGAGGCTGGGTTCATACCGAACGCACTGTTAACTTTTAAAGCTGGTGCGAAATCAGGCGACTACCACGACAATATGAACTACGACAACTACGAAAAATGGCTGAGGACACAGTTATTGCCGAACTTACCGCCTAATTCTGTCGTGGTAGTCGACAACGCATCATACCATAATAAACAATGGGACCTTGCACCCACTTCTAATTCCAAAAAAGCTGACATGCAGGGTTGGCTTACTGAAAAGGGCATACAATATGAGGAAACTCTACTAAAACCTCAACTATACAATTTAATACGGGCTAACAAAGATAGATTTAAAACATTTTCAATTGACAGGATACTAGCAGAGCAAGGACATCAAGTGCTAAGACTGCCACCATACCACCCAGATCTAAATCCAATCGAAATGGCATGGTCTGACATAAAGCAATATGTAGGCAGTAAAAATGTGAAGTGGAGTGTTGCTAAATGTATAGAACTAATTCAAGAAAAAGTTTTGCTGATGGGTGCTTGGGATTGGGGAAAGTTATGCCAAAAGGTAAAGGACATAGAAGAGCAATATGTCAAGAGTGACCATGTCGTGGATTTGGTTACAGAAGAATTCATCATTCGCGTTGATGGTGACAGTTCAGAGGATAGCCTTGGTGAGTCTGATGACGATGACGCTGTTAGTGCCGACGACCGAAGCAGCCCTGAGCCGGGGCCCTCAGTAAGCAAAAGGCCCTGTTGGGATACTATTGAAGGTGTAAGACCATTGTCTGATTCGGACTAGATATCGGAAAGGAGAATGCGGTGTCTGATGTCCACACCCTGCCGAACTCGCAGGTTTCTTCTATCCTGAGAAGAAACTTCAGTAGGTTCTTATGTAATTCGGACTTAATATAATTTTTTTTATTATTTGGTATTTAATATAAAAATTTACAAATCCGATAGTGTATTTATTTTTCTACTCCCCATAAACTTGTTAAAAATTATATTGTAGGTAACATGAAGTAATATTTGCGTGCGTGACAGTACCCATACGCAGTTAAGTTCCACATTTTGTTCACCGCTAGACTTACTATTTGACTTTACATTAAAACATTATTTTGCTGTTTTTAACTAAGCAATTAAATTACTAATTTGTATTGCGTGCGCGATGGTACCCATGCGCAGCTATCCCCTCCACGTTTCGCTCAGCGCTAGAGTTTCGTGCCGCGACCTGTACGTGCGCTCTCAGTGGTAGTAGAGCGCAGCGTGAAAGTTAACCTCGCGTCACCGCTTGCCTCGCCTCTCAAGCCGTTTAAAAGTCGCCTTGCGATTGGTCGGCCGCGGTTCGGCATGCAACGAGATCTTCGCAGTGACAACTGCATAGAATTAGCGAAACCGTTACAAAGTCTCTCCAATTCATGTTTTAATTTCTCTTTTAATTTTAATGGAACTCTAGTTTGGCGGCTTAGATACTGGAACAGAGTCCTTTATCAATAAAATTCTACATTTCTTGGGAAATCTACCTGACCCTGAGAAAACATCTTCATATTTATTAATTATTGTTTGTCTGCCCATATCATTTTCAATACTATTTACAATTTTTCTTTCAATAATTCCTAACAATAGACATGCTTCCTTTCCCAAAGTTGGTTGATATCCAGAATTCGTTACAATGAAATCCAACAGGAATACTTTTGAATTCAATTTTACCTCTAATAAAACTGTACCAAATGTTTTAATCTTTGATCCATTATAAGCTTGCAATGTAACTTTAGATTTAGACAATCTAACGCTGTTTTGTTTTTTCTTTGGTGTTTTACGTTGAATATCATTAAACAACGAAATTGGAATAAGATTCACATCTGAGCCAGTATAGAGTTAAAAAGTACATTTTGCCACATTTTCTAAAATTAAATTTTGCTCCCAACAATCAACACTATTAACATTTAAACATACCGAATCACAATACAGTTGTTCATTATTGTCTTGAGATTCACCATCAGGAATGTTTTGTACTGATTTCACTTGCCCGGTGGGGTTTCTTGTTCTGCATACTTTGGCAAAATGATTAAACTTGCCACACTTTGCGCATTTTGTGCCCCTTGCAGGACATTTATTAAGATTCCTCTCGTGCTTTCCGCCACACCATCGGCATTGTACCATATACTGCACTTTGAACACTTCAGCTTCAGTATTTTGAGAATTTCCTAGCAAGCATTTAGATTGGGACCTAGAAATCTCAGCATGTCGAAATCTTTTTATGGTTTGATCTAAATCCAGATCGCCCAACAGTAATATTTTTTCTTGTTCGGATTTGTCTGAACTTCCAAAAATAATCCGATCTCTTATGGCATCATTTTCATCCGAAAAGTTGTAATTTTTTGCCAAACTTTTCACATCCATAAAAAATTGATCAAAAAGTTCGCCAGACTGTTGTTTTCGGTTGTAGAACAAAAATCTTGAATATATGGTATTCTTTTTAGGCTCACAATATTCATTGAAACTTTTAATTACGTCGTCAAAAGTAACCTCACTTCTTAATTTAAAGTTGTTATAAATCTGAACACCGTCTTCTCCAATAGTGTTTAATAGAATCGCTATCTTACGCGAGTCCTTTTCTTCGTCTAATCCAGAAGCTGTCAGATAAATATCCAATCCTTGTTTAAATCTTTGCCAGTTACAGGGCAAGTCCCCGGTAAGGCACAATTTTCTTGGCAAATTGTATGTGGCTGCTGCCATTTTAACTGTACAGCAATTTTTAACACATAGTCAAACACTTAAACGACTGCGCCATGTATTATGTTGAATGTTATTAAATAAAACAATTAACAATTCAATCAATAACTTTACTTGTTTTCTTCTAGTCTCTAGATTTACATAACCACAGATAATATCTACCACAGACTCCCCTACAACATTATTACCTGATCTTATTGATTTCAAATCAGTAGGAGATAAAATAAAACAATATAAAGATAAATCAACCATTGATCATAATAAAAATTGCAAAAAATTAGATTAATTAAATGAGGGAGATTATGTGTATTTTTAGCATAAACCAGATTCCAATTGGGTTCCTGGTATTATTTCTAGTACTTGTCCTGAAACTAGGTCATACATGGTTACTTCTCCTCAAGATACTTTCTGTAGAAATAGACAAATGATTGTCAAACCATCCACACCACACATTCATAACTCACCAACACACACATGCCAAGTACATCTCATGAAATTTACTAGAAAAGGGAAACGATACATTAGTACAAAATAACAATTTCAGTAACACATATACTACTAGGTCTGGGCGAAAAGTCAATTTACCAGAACGCTTTAAAGATTAATTTTGTATGTGATTTTGTCTAGATCTCGTATCGTCGTCGCAAAGACCTCGTATCTAAGTTTTCTATGTCAAGTTAAGTGTAAGAAATTATGTCTGTTAATTTTAAGATTTTATATATTGTCAAAAAGTTGTTTAATATACTTAAATTTAATACAAATAATAATAATAATGTGTTTATATAATTAATGTTCAACTTCAACTTTTTTATTAATGGCTTCTGCGGGGTTGCCACAATTTCGCCAATGTCGCGTTGGTAGAACTAAGAACAAGTGATGGAGGTATTGAGCATTCGTACATTCTGAATTATATATATAGGACAGCACAGCACTATCACAGGACAAATAGACATATATAAAGTAATATGTACATACTTAATATTAATATAATGATGGGGTGTTGTTATTATAAGAAATATGAATACTATAATTTTATTTTGTTAGACATAATAAATTTATTGAGAGTGTTAAGGAAAGGAGTGAAGGCCAAGGAGAGAAGGTAGTTAAAGTTAGTAGGGCGAGGGATTTCAGGAGGTAGGGAGTCATACAAGGAGCAGCGCAGCTTCACACAGTTGAAAAAAATATGTTCCAGCGTGCCCTCATCCAAGCCACATTCACAGAGAGAGTGGTCACGAATACGAATTTTAGCGAGGAAGACCGGTGTGCAACAATGACCCAATCTCATGCGACATATAACAGATGTAGATTGTTTACAACTGTTTTTTAATTTAAAAAACCAAGGCTTGGTAGGAATACAATTTTGAATTTGGCCATATACCTTGCATTTAACATATCTCTCAACTTGCCAGCTTAAATCCCATTTGTTCCTTAGCTGAGCCCGACACACAGAAGTTAGGTCATGAACGTAGGCTTTATAATGATCGCTGTTACCAAGCTGTGCAGCTTGCTTAGCAGCTGAGTCAGCAGTTTCATTGCCTGGTATACCTATATGGCCAGGAATCCATACCAAAGAGACTCTCAGGCCACGTTGATGACATTTAAACAGGGCTTCCTTAATTTTGAGAATAATGGGAAATTTTTATTTAGATTTTAATTGATTGGACAGATTGATTGAATTGATTCAGGTTTTACTTTGCGGAAATTCATATTTATAGAATACAAAATATATTATAACTTGCTTTTTCCGCTTAATAAGTGTGATACGGTCGAACGGCCTGCGCCCAGGTGTGAGCTCAGGCGTGGTTTCTTCCGACACGTGTTTCAGGACTTCCACGTCCCATCATCAGGGTGCCGCCGCGTTGGTCGAGCAGCGTGATGTCACATCAAGGTCTGGATGCTGGAGCAGCGCCGAAGCACGATGGTCGGACGCTGGAGCAGCGTCACAGGATGCTGGACCAGCGTCGCAGGATGCTGGAGCAGCGTCACAGGATGCTGGAGCAGCGTCACAGCATGATGGTGGCGTGAGACGCCACGACAGCACGTAGACCCTTCTGTAACTAAAGCTGAGAAATGAGTGATTGTTTAGCGGTGCGTCCCGTCCTTTTATAGTAGTAGAGTGGTGGTGGAACTCGTATGTCGTGACACATCGTATTTTATCGTGTAAACATACGTGTTTAGTATATCTGTAATACTAAATCTGTCTCTTTCCTTTTTCTCTCTCAACCGTAGGCAGTCTAACTGTGTGCAGGTGCTCCGCACAATATTAGTTGATTCTTGAGTTTTTGTATCACATTAGACCAAGTATACAGTGAAAATAAACGATTGAGTGAGTGAACAGTGTTTGTGTGCATTTCTACCAGCCTTAATATCCTTAACAATACGTAATAGAGGGGAATGTGTAACGTCGGTTTGTTCATTCAACAATGATTCATTATTTATATGTTTGATTATTTCTAAACCGCACCGCTAAACAATCACTCATTTCTCAGCTTTAGTTACAGAAGGGTCTACGTGCTGTCGTGGCGTCTCACGCCACCATCATGCTGTGACGCTGCTCCAGCATCCTGTGACGCTGCTCCAGCATCCTGCGACGCTGGTCCAGCATCCTGCGACGCTGGTCCAGCATCCTGTGACGCTGCTCCAGCGTCCGACCATCGTGCTGCGGCGCTGCTCCAGCATCCAGACCTCGATGTGACATCACGCTGCTCGACCAACGCGGCGGCACCCTGATGATGGGACGTGGAAGTCCTGAAACACGTGTCGGAAGAAACCACGCCTGAGCTCACACCTGGGCGCAGGCCGTTCGACCGTATCACACTCATTAAGCGGAAAAAGCAAATTATAATATATTTTGTATTCTATAAATATGAATTTCCGCAAAGTAAAACCTGAATCAATTCAATATATCCAGACGGCTAGCATAGCTGATCAGGTCAAATTATACATCAAAATAACAAAGCTACACCGATTAGCGGTGCAAAATGTTTGGTTCTATCAACAATGCAAACACTTTAATGTTATTCCAAACTACATACATATAAACTCCAAAACACATAATAAGTCGGCTAATATTGCAATACAAAAGGCACAAAAAATATGGCTTAACGAAGAGTCACGTTATTGGTTTAGTGTTAGGGACAATTTAAAATTACACTTACTATATTCGGAACTTACATATAATTTACATAATGTAGAATTCGATCTAGTTGATAATAAAGCCAGAGACCTGGCATCAAAAGTAGTATACAAAAAGAAAATCAGTCAATCAAAGAAATTAGAAAAATTAATACAGAATAAATCGAATACACAGATAAAAGAACAAAATAACTCTACACAACACACTTTCTATCAGCGTATCAAAAATCTTACTGAAACTCAATTCGCGGAAAACGAAATTTGTCTATTAAACAAAGGTATCAAATACAATTTGAATCAAAAAATTACACAAAAATCAATTGAATTACTAGCTGTAGATACGGAAGTTGCCATCAGCACAAACAAAAAATCGAGCAATAAAAACTTAATTAAAGGAATAACTGCCCAACAAATACACACACACCTATCTCAGAATAATAAAAATACAGTTTCCGAATATAGTACGTTAAAATCTATTTAACAAAAAATAACTACAGATGATTTAATATTAACAAAAGCAGATAAAGGCAATACCCTGGTGATACTCAAACATAACGAATACAACAATAAAGTAAATGATATCATAAATACAGACGAGTTTACACAATTAAAATCAGATCCCACCAATAAATACACCGCCGAATTAAAAAGAGCTATTGTGTCGTCAACCTATCTATTTCCAAATCCATCTATTTCTAAACAAAAATTTGTACCAATGAATCCACAAGCCCCTATACTATACGGCCAACCAAACATACACAAAGATGGTGATCCCATACGACCTATCGTTTCATACATATGCGCTCCTGCGTATAAATTAGCAAAACACCTCAACTATATAATAAAAGACAAATCAAATTTTAAACCAAAATATAGTATAAAAAACGCTTTAAATCTAATAGATAAAATAACAGATATAAACCTCCCTCCAAATGCAAAACTCATATCATTAGACGTTGAAAGTCTTTTTACAAATGTCCCTTACCATGAAAGCTAACAAATCATATAAGCCAATTTCAACAAACAAAAACTACACCCATCTGAAAGTCAGGATATCATTAAATTAATTGAACTATGTATGAAACAAAACTATTTTCGGTTTAATAATAAATTCTATAATCAAAAAGCAGATATCTTTATGGATAATTACGAAAATAAACATATTATTGGAAACAACAACATTCAATATTACTATAGATACGTTGACGACATAATCATTTGTTGGACAGGAACTACAAGACAGTTAGACAATTTCGTCAAAAAACTTAATACAATCCACCCTAAAATAAAATTTAAACTAGAAATCGAACAAAATAAATCATTAAACTTTTTAGACCTCACGATCACCAGGCTAGAAAGTAAACATTAATTTAGTATCTATCGCAAACCGACATATACAGACCTTACTATACCATCTACGTCTAATCATCCATGGCAACATAAACTCGCGGCATATCGTTCTATGATACACAGATTATTGACTGTTCCTATGAACAACGACAACTATAAAAAAGAATTAAATATCATATACCAAATTGCAAAGGCAAACGGATATAATAATAAATTAGTCAACAATCTCTTAAAGAAAAAACAAAACAATAATATCAGAAAATGTTTATATGCGATATCACCAAAGCGAGCTGAGCGATATACCGCGAGTTTGTCATATATAGGTCCAATCACGGAACAAATATCTAAAACACTACGTAAATATGATATACATGTTGCCTATAAGACGCGAAATAAACTAGGTCAAATTTGTAATGTTAAAGAAAAAAATAGATCGCGGCCAAAAATCCGGCGTATACAAATTATCATGTCAGGAATGCGATAGCTTTTACGTAGGACAGACAGGACGTAACTTCAATACTCGTTATAAAGAACACATATCAGCCTATAAAAACAAATATCCCGAAAAATCAAATTTCGCCAAACATCTCTTAGAGACCGGACACAGCCTAAACGATAGTCACACATTTAATATTTTACACACCTGTAATAAAGGCCAAAAATTATGTGTTTTGGAGGGTTTAGAAATAATCAAACATATAAATAATGAATCATTGTTGAATGAACAAACCGACGTTACACATTCCCCTCTATTACGTATGTTTACACGATAAAATACGATGTGTCACGACATACGAGTTCCACCACCACTCTACTACTATAAAAGGACGGGACGCACCGCTAAACAATCACTCATTTCTCAGCTTTAGTTACAGAAGGGTCTACGTGCTGTCGTGGCGTCTCACGCCACCATCATGCTGTGACGCTGCTCCAGCATCCTGTGACGCTGCTCCAGCATCCTGCGACGCTGGTCCAGCATCCTGTGACGCTGCTCCAGCGTCCGACCATCGTGCTGCGGCGCTGCTCCAGCATCCAGACCTCGATGTGACATCACGCTGCTCGACCAACGCGGCGGCACCCTGATGGTGGGACGTGGAAGTCCTGAAACACGTGTCGGAAGAAACCACGCCTGAGCTCACACCTGGGCGCAGGCCGTTCGACCGTATCTCACTCATTAAGCGGAAAAAGCAAATTATAATATATTTTGTATTCTGATTGGACAGAACCGCTTGGAGACAACTTTTGGAATCGGTGAAAATTATAGATTTACCAATGTTATGAGAGTGTACGTATAAAACCGCTTCTAGTATGGCTAATGCCTCACCGGTGAAAACTGATGAAATAGGTGGGCACTTATATTGGAGAATTATTTTGTATTTAGGAATCCATACTGCAGAACCAACATTACTATTTTTAGTGAATTTAGAGGCATCCGTATATATTAGCAACCATTCATCATCCAGTGTATTTATTTTATCATTGAACAACGAATTTGGTTCAATGGAGTTTTTGTCTATGCCAAAATCTAGAACAATATTTGGGGTAAAAATAAGGGCATTGTAACTGACTAAAAATAGGGGATTTCCTGAATATTGAATTATTGGGTAAGGGAGTTGAGTAAACTTGATGAAACTACGAAGGATGCAAGGGAATTTTTCTTCAGATATGAATCCTTTAGATAACATATTCTTATGAAGGTTTTCTAATTTTGATAAAAGAGGGTGATCGGCATTTTGGGCAAGTTTGAAAATACAATTGGCAGACAAAAATTGCCTGCGCAGTTGTAAAGTAGGTTCAACAGATTCTACCTGCATGGCGATTATCGGAGAAGACTTCATAGCGCCAAGAATGATGCGGAGACATTTGGCTTGGATTTTATTTAACTTTTCGAGGGCGGCTTTATTAGCAGGATCTAATAGGAATGTCCCATAATCGAGATGACTGCGAACTATAGCATTATAGAGTAGTTTTTGGCTATACGGATGGGATCCCCACCATGCCCCAGATAGAGCTCGCAAAATATTAATGTTTTTTTCGCATTTAGCAACTATGTAATTAAAATGGGGTACTCCAGTTAGTCTTATATCCAACCAGACTCATAAAAACTTGAACGATCTCTGATGAGGAATAATTTCATTATTATAGTAAAGATTTAAATCTGAAAAATTCAGTTTTCTAGTGAATATGACAGAGCAGCTTTTGGCGACCGAAATAGATAAACCATGATCGAATAACCAGTCTCCTAAATATTAGGTCCTTACATATGAAATTGGCGTTTTTCGTACTGGCCACTTTAATCACGAATTTCTCCTCTTTGGTAAGGAATTCCAAATTCAAATTTGTACAGCTATAGACTCATGTATTTGTGCTTCGATGATCGTCATTCATTTGTTTTTTTTCTTCTGTTTTTTTCTGTTTGCGTCACTCATTTTACAAAATGGAAAACCTTAAATATCGCATTATTTACGAGTACGAGTTCCGCCGTGGCACTAGTGCTGCGGAAACAACTCGAAGGGTGAATGATGTGTATGGCGGTCGTGTTGCAAAAGAAAACACAGTTCGTTTTTGGTTCCAACGTTTTCGTTCTGGAAATTTCGACCTGCAGAACAAGCCCCGTGGACGGCCTGAGACTCAAGTTGATAATGAAGAGTTGAAGGCTATTGTGGAAGCGGATCCATCGCAAACCACGTCCGAGTTAGCTGCAGGCTGCAATGTTAGTGATAAAACTGTTTTAATTCACTTGAAGCAAATTGGGAAGATTAAAAAGCTTGAAAGGTGGGTACCTCACGAATTGACTGAAACAAACCGGCAAACGCGCGTCGACTGCTGCGTTACATTACTAAACCGGCACAATAATGAAGGTATTTTAAACCGAATCATTACCTGTGATGAAAAATGGGTTCTTTACGATAATCGGAAGCGCTCAGCGCAATGGTTAGATCCTGGCCAGCCAGCCAAATCCTGCCCCAAGCGAAAATTAACCCCAAAAAAGTTACTTGTAAGCGTTTGGTGGACTAGTGCCGGTATTGTTCATTACAGTTTTTTCAAATCTGGCCAGACTATTACGGCTGATGTCTATTGTCAGGAATTGCAAACCATGATGGAAAAGCTAGCGGCTAAACAACCTAGGCTGGTCAATCGCTCCACGCCACTACTGCTTCACGACAACGCTAGACCACACACTGCGCTACAGACGGCTACTAAATTAGAAGAGCTTCAATTGGAAAGTCTAAGACATCCTCCGTACTCCCCGGACCTTGCTCCAACGGATTACCATTTTTTTCGAAATTTGGATAACTTCTTGCAAGGGAAAAAATTCAACTCCGATGGGGCAGTCCAAATCGCCTTCAAAGATTTTATTGATTCCCGTCCGACTGGTTTTTTTAGTAAAGGGATCAATGAACTACCTATGAGATGGCAAAAGTGCATAGAAAATAATGGTTCATACTTTGATTAATTAAATATATTATATTAAAAAATATTCGACTTTTTGTTCCTCCCATACAAAACGCCAATTTCATATGTAAGGACCTAATATTTGAGAGCCATGTTTCAATTTCAGTCACGGATTTTGATGAATGATATAAAACTATGTCGTCAGCATATTGCAGTACTTGACAGAATTGGGGTGTCGTTGGATGTCACATTTTTTATCAATGCTGTCTGACATCTGTCAAGCGCTAGACTGCTTCGCGGTCACTGTGCGCCCGCATGCACGAAAACTCCGATTTCTATTAAATTTCTATGGAAAAAATCTATGGAAGCAATATGTTACAATTATTGTTCTAGAATACTGATTAAATTTCCTATCCAATGTGTTAATTTATTTATTTTTAATAATAATGTTAAATAAAAATAAAAAAATGTAATCGGCAACCATGTCGGCGCAAATATTTCACTAGGTAAACTTTAAACACTAAATATAAACAATTATTCATCACTGAACAAGCACAATAACAAATAATAAATGGAAAGATAATTGAATTTACTTACGTATTCACTTTATTTTCAAATAACGAACGAAATAAAAAACAAGAAACGGTGAAAAAATGGAAAAAATGGCCGACATTTTATAGACAGACAAAATATATTAATTTATTTTATTTAAGTCACAAGAATTAACGCAAATGTCGAACCTGACACTGGCAGCTAATGTATGACACTAAATTATGGTAAAGTTGGACACGGCACACGGTCTTTTAAGTGCACGAAATAAAATATATTCTGTACGGAATTTTAGCTTGCCACCTGGTCGCAACTAACAGAGCGCGTGAAAATGTATACCCCGAATTTGGGTCGACTAACACACCAATGGCAGCAAGTTCTAAATCGTAAGTGTACAAATTATAGAGTAAAGGGCTCAATACTGAGCCTTGTGGGAGACCTTTCCAGATGTTTCTTGGTGGTAAGTAGGAGTCTTGGGCTCTGATTGTAATAGTCCTCTGTGATAAAAAACAGAATATGAATCTTATAATTTTATCAGGGATACCAAGCTGTAACAATTTGTTCCTGAGCACAGAGAGATCAACATTATCATAAGCCGACGTTACATCAATGAATATCCCTCCAAGAAATTCCTTATTTATAAAAGCGTTTTGAATGTCGGTAGTTAGAATACTAAGATTATCATTAGTGCTCATACCTTTTCTAAATCCGAATTTAGACTTAGCAAGGAGGCCCCTATTTTCCGTAAACCATTCCAACCTATTTTTAACTAGGTGTTCTGAAATTTTAGCTAAGACACATGACATGGCAATAGGGCGTCTTGAGTTGGAATCCGATGGATCCTTTCCTGGTTTCAGTAACGGAATAATAAATTGTGTATTCCAGGACTCTGGAATAAAGCCTTGTTGGTAGTAAATATCTATTAAATTTAGAAGATAGATTTTAGTTTTGTCTGAGGATTTAGTTATAAAAGAATATGTGATGCCATCTATTCCGGGTGAAGAATCTGTCACGCCAGATAGGACAAGATTTAACTCCTCGATTGAAAATGGGCGATCAATGCTACTTGAGTTAGAGGTGCGGTATGGTATATTATTAAATGAGAGAGCAAGATGAGCAAAGGGTGGAGCCAGTCTGTCAGCGAATTCGTCAAGCCAGGATGAAGTATCATTGGATGTTACGTCGGGTGTATTAAAGTATCCTCTGAACCTACGGATCAACTTCCATACTACTGACGGAGGAGTGTTTGGTGAAAGGCATTCACAGTATTTAATCCATCCCTCTTTTTTCTTTGTGGATAGCACTCTTCTAGACTTTGCTGCGCGTCTCTGATAATCTAAGAATGTATCCAAAGTCATAGAAGAGTTATATGAGAGTTCTGCTTCATTGCGACGGCGGACAACCGCTGTACACTCAGAATCCCACCACGGAGGGGAACTACAATAACGCCTTTGTTTTTTTAGAGGAATGTGCTCATCAGCTGCAGAAATAATTGATTTGACAAGTTGTGTATAGCAAGAATGGGGATCATCAATTGGATTTGGGATTGAATCAATTTTTTCATCAAGGGAGGACGAATGCAAGTTCCAATCGGCACCTGAAAGAACATGTTTTAGGAGGGGGTTTGGGGGATTTCGGGGTGGGGACCTATGAGGAAGTTTTATAATAATGGGGTAATGATCGCTGCCATAAGACAAGGGAAATACTTCCCAGGAGAGGATAGAAGAGAGGGAAGAAGAGCAAACAGTGAGATCAACGGCACTTGGGTTTTGGTTTGGAAAGCCCCTACGGGTAGGGGAACCATCATTCATGACACATAGGTTAGCCTCGTTGAATTCATCTAAAAGAGAATAACCGAATAAGTCACAAGAGCCAGAGCCCCAGGAAGAGTGGTGAGCGTTAAAGTCACCCAGTAGTATCACAGGAGGAGGGATAGATGATATAATAAGAAGAATATCAGCGATTAAAGAAGAATTAGGGTGAGGTATATAAAGAGATACAAATGATATATTAAAAGCTCGAACAGCAACAGCATTAATTTCTGTACTGTGAGCAGGCAGAACTATTTGCGAGAAGTTTAAGCTTCGCTCAACCAATAACGCACATCCTGCATACCCATCCCGGCGGTCATCCCTAAGACAGGCGAAACCCGAGACCCTATAATGTGACCCGGGAACAAGCCATGTCTCCAACATGGCCACTAGGGCGGGGGAAAATTTTCTTAAAAGAAATCTTAAATTATGCGACTTAGGACGAAGACTCTTGCAATTCCACTGCAGTATCGTTAGGGGCTGGACCATAATTGTTATGAGATGAAAGTGAAGAGATTTGATTAATCATATGTGCAACGTGGGACGGTAGGCTAACTGAGTTTTGGGTTAATATTAGGTCCTTACATATGAAATTGGCGTTTTGTATGGGAGGAACAAAAAGTCGAATATTTTTTAATATAATATATTTAATTAATCAAAGTATGAACCATTATTTTCTATGCACTTTTGCCATCTCATAGGTAGTTCATTGATCCCTTTACTAAAAAAACCAGTCGGACGGGAATCAATAAAATCTTTGAAGGCGATTTGGACTGCCCCATCGGAGTTGAATTTTTTCCCTTGCAAGAAGTTATCCAAATTTCGAAAAAAATGGTAATCTGTTGGAGCAAGGTCCGGGGAGTACGGAGGATGTCTTAGACTTTCCAATTGAAGCTCTTCTAATTTAGTAGCCGTCTGTAGCGCAGTGTGTGGTCTAGCGTTGTCGTGAAGCAGCAGTGGCGTGGAGCGATTGACCAGCCTAGGTTGTTTAGCCGCTAGCTTTTCCATCATGGTTTGCAATTCCTGACAATAGACATCAGCCGTAATAGTCTGGCCAGATTTGAAAAAACTGTAATGAACAATACCGGCACTAGTCCACCAAACGCTTACAAGTAACTTTTTTGGGGTTAATTTTCGCTTGGGGCAGGATTTGGCTGGCTGGCCAGGATCTAACCATTGCGCTGAGCGCTTCCGATTATCGTAAAGAACCCATTTTTCATCACAGGTAATGATTCGGTTTAAAATACCTTCATTATTGTGCCGGTTTAGTAATGTAACGCAGCAGTCGACGCGCGTTTGCCGGTTTGTTTCAGTCAATTCGTGAGGTACCCACCTTTCAAGCTTTTTAATCTTCCCAATTTGCTTCAAGTGAATTAAAACAGTTTTATCACTAACATTGCAGCCTGCAGCTAACTCGGACGTGGTTTGCGATGGATCCGCTTCCACAATAGCCTTCAACTCTTCATTATCAACTTGAGTCTCAGGCCGTCCACGGGGCTTGTTCTGCAGGTCGAAATTTCCAGAACGAAAACGTTGGAACCAAAAACGAACTGTGTTTTCTTTTGCAACACGACCGCCATACACATCATTCACCCTTCGAGTTGTTTCCGCAGCACTAGTGCCACGGCGGAACTCGTACTCGTAAATAATGCGATATTTAAGGTTTTCCATTTTGTAAAATGAGTGACGCAAACAGAAAAAAACAGAAGAAAAAAAACAAATGAATGACGATCATCGAAGCACAAATACATGAGTCTATAGCTGTACAAATTTGAATTTGGAATTCCTTACCAAAGAGGAGAAATTCGTGATTAAAGTGGCCAGTACGAAAAACGCCAATTTCATATGTAAGGACCTAATATATTCAGGATAATAGTCAGCAGCTGAACAAGCAGCTGGTCCTGAGGTTGAGACTGTGGTGGGGAAGAGGGAGCTTGAGTCATATGAAGACTATACCCATTAGGGAATTGAGATGTATCATTGGAGACAATTGATTGGTGGGCTACTTTGTCATAAGATTTATTCATTGAGGCTCGGGGTTGGGGGGTTTTATAAACAGTTTTCTTATAGGACTGTGCAGAATACACAGAAGATTGAGAGGACTCAGAGGGATGAGGAATAGATACCGACCTGGTCGGAGCTTCTTTCAGTACGCTGTTGTAAGCCCTATTAATCTTTGGTGAGCGCAAGCAGGCCTCTTGGTAAGATATTCCATCTCTAGACATCATAATTTTGAGAGACTTTTGTCGTTCTTGCTCTGGGCAGAATCTGCTAGTAGAAAATGATGTGCTGAATAGTTGAGGCAGGTAGAATTTTGTTCTAGTGTATTACATTCATCTCCACAGTGTGGTTGAGCACATCTGTAGCATCGTGGGGCTGAACGGCACTGAGTTTTGATATGGCCGAAACGGCAGCATTTCATGCACTGTATGGTGGGAACTACCACCAACATAATGATGATTACGTTTGTAATGTTGCGTTTTCACTGTTAGATTACCAGTTCATCTTGACCCCTGAAATGAACTAGATTCGTTATGTCTAGAGTTCAACTGAAAATGGACGATTTTCAATGTTCTAAGTGTCCACCCACTGGCTGCCTATACGGCGCCTTCGAAGCAACACCTGTGCCTGTTGTCCGCATTTCAAAGTAAACTAGCCAATAATGTCAGCATCTAATCTTTGATTATATCATCTAATTAATCAATCAGTGTACATAATATATCGATCAGTAATAAAAGTCGTTGATTCAAATTGCATTCTCATTCAACACCACGTCACTACAAAAAAACCCATGAAATTGTGAATAAAATCCGAACGGTTGGACCGATTTGAACGCAACTTTCACGGGTAGATAACAGATGCTATAAGGCGACACTTAGTTACTTTTAGTATGAGAAAATAATTAGCGTTCCTCGCATTAGCATATGCATTCCACGCGTACGAAGTCGCGGGCGGACAGCTAGTGTATTATATAATTACAAATTAATTATAATTTATTCCATCTTCATTATTTTTTCCTCATACATGCTCGTCGCTTCTGAATTCCTATAATTAAATACTTTGTCAATATATAGATATACTAGCTGTTTCTCATCAATATATTATATAGCCTATGTTACTCAGTGATAATATACACTCCGTCTACGATGTCAGGAACTTGGCGTAAGGATAGTAAAAACTTCCCATGACTGCCACAAATATTTTAAAACCTATTAGCCAAATCGGACCAGCCGTTCTCGAGTTTTAGCGAGACTAACGAACGGAAATTCATTTTCATATTTACATGGAACCAACAACAGAGCTGGTGCGGCTTGTGAAGCGGCTGAAAAAGCTAAAGCGTGCAAATACAGGGGTCTAGGCTCCGAATATGATTTTGTACCATTCGGTGTCGAGACCCTTGGTCCGTGGGGTCCTAGCGCTATAAGGCTTTTAAAGGATATTACAAAAAGGTTAGTCGACATCACAGGAGACCGAAGAGCTGGCAGCTACCCCGAACAAAGAATTAGTCTAGCTATTCAGATGGGGAACGCTGCACGTATATTCGGAACCTTGCCTAAAAGGACTCCTTTTAATAATATATTTTAATATTTATATTATACTAGCGGCCCGCCCCGGCTTCGCACGGGTAGACTTTTATATCAAATATTTTGTCTACCCGTGCAAAGCCGGGGCGGGCAGGTAGCCTATGTTAATCAGTAATAGTGTAGCTTTCTAACGGTGAAGAATTTTTGAAATCGGTCCAGTAGTTTCGGAGCCTATAGACATTCATATATTTTGTCTACCCGAGCGAAGCCGGGGCGGGAAGCTAGTATAATATATAGCCTATGTTACTCAGTGATGATGTAGCTTTCTAACGGTGAAAGAATTTTTGAAATCGGGCTAAAAAAAAAAAAATTAAGGGCTGGACTACCCCTAACATTTAGGGGGATGAAAAATAGATGTTGGCCGATTCTCATAGATACCGGATAAGCACAAAAAATTTCATCAAAATCGGTCAAGCCGTTTCGGAGGAGTATGGCAACGAAAACTGTGACACGAGAATTTTATATATTAGATTTATGAGGTTTTTAGTTTTAGGTTTAGTTTTTAATTGAAATATCTAAAAAGTTATTGGTGAGAACGTAGTAAATGGGGTTTTGTTTTAATTTTTTTTATATTTATGTATAATGTATAATATGTATTAATAGATGACTGTGACGATGTCGTTCCTACAAACTAACTTTTAGTCACAGCCGATGCAGGAAAATGGATGAAATTAATACCAATGTAGTATGGATAGCGCACTATCAGTAAGTGGCTGGTGTAGTGTCGGTGGACGATATGTTGGATTATTTAATATTATTCTCAGCTGGTCTGCTACTGACCTTTGCAGGTATTTACTAAATGTACAATATATTTCTGTGTGATTGTGTTGTAATCGTTGACGGCAAGCACTACAGAGATGCACACGCTAAGTGCTCCGATCAAAAATTACCAGAGAAATGACGCTCGCAAATTTTGGTGATTCATATATTATATGAAATAACTAACAGTATTCCCTTGCTCAGGAATATTGAAGCTTTCCATCTTAGTTCAGCCAAAATGGAGTTAAATGGAGTAAAAAAAAAATGATGTGTGGACGAGGTTTCATCTAGTACCTACATGCATAATTACGATATATTTTACCTCATCCTTAATGGTGTATCCAAAAATAAATCAATGTATGTAATAAGTGGAAGAAATACGTTCATTAGTTCACAATATATTATCCTACACGATATCAGACACCATATTGCTTGTCTTATGTCTTATTTTAGGGTACGTAACGCGCAATACACCTTAAGAGAGGTGGCGCGATTTGGGATTTCCCGTGGGTTTCCCCATTTAAATTGGAGCCGCCCGACTGGGGATGTACCTCCACCTTACAGAGGACCGTAGTGAAAAAACTGCTTGATCTAGTGTTTTGTTTCTGCGGTAAGTACGGTTGTCAGTGCTCCACGAGGATACGCTGAGCTAGCAGTAATGCTGCTAGCACAGTGAGTCCTCATCAAAAACATGGCATGGCAACCTGTTAGTGATGATACCCCTTGTATTGCTGGCTATAGGCTATGGTGACTGCTTCCCATCAGGTGTGCCATGTTAGTGGTATAAAGATAAACACCTGGTGTTGCAAGCATCATGCACAAGCACATGCCCGCCGCCGCATCTTTTTGAAACGAGGATTAAATAGCGTGTTGAAGCCCTAACAACAAAATACAGTCCACTAGATATTTCGCCCCATCAATTAGTAACACTTCTTAGATAAGATATTTTAGGGTCGGCAACGCGCGAATGATACCCCTGGTGTTGCAAGCGTCCATGGGCTACGGAAACCGCTTACCATCAGGCGGGAAAAGATCTTTATTTGACTAGACTTTTCAGGCAAGCACTTTCAAATCGTCAGAATCTACCACTGGATTCGGTAGGTCGGTTTTGCTGAGAAGAATGAAAGAAAGAAAGAAGAAACTCAGCAATTACTCTTTTAAGACCAAAAGAATTACATAAAGTTTACATTTCAAATGATCTTCCATTCCTAAATGATTTTTATATCGCAGATACCAGCCGTAAGGTGATCACGACTTTGACACCTGTAGTGGTGCAGAGTACGGTCACCCAAAGTTATAGACAACTTCCAACTTCCAGCACTGGTCGCCCTAATTTTGATCATAATGCCACCCCTATTAATCAAGACACCAAAATGAATCGTCAAGATCAAGGTACGGTGGTAAATTATTTAATACTTGTGGGAAAAAAGCTAGTATTATATACACATATATATATTTGTATACCTTATGTAAACTGAGACCCTGTACGATACTAATGTGGATTTTACGAGTGATACGTTTATTGTTTGGCATTAAAGATGACGAGAATACTATATTCTGGACGTTGATCACCATCGGATGCGGCATAGCCTGTATCCTGTGTGCACTGTGTGCCTATTTTGCCTACGCCTGTCACTCACGAATTAAGGATAACACGGTAAGATTAAGACATAGGGATAATATTATTATATATCTTCACGCCTTCCCAAAAGGGTCAAGAGGTGTTACAGCACCCACTTTCCACCGAAGATAATTTGGTGCTAACGTGACAGATGGTGAGTCCGTCGCCGTGTCTTAGGCACTACATACGTTCTTGAATTTCTTCTCAGACGTATGCAGGTTTCCTCACGATGTTTTCCTTCACCGTAAAGCTCGTGGTGTGACTAATAACTGTACTTAAGATTTTTGGTAAAACGTCATTGGTCACCACGCAAACAGTAGGATTGGAACTAGCGTCGCAAGAATAGCAGGCAACGCTCAATACCACGCTGCGTGCCAGCACAGCTCTTTCAAGTAAGAAGTAAGGCAGATAAACGAGCGGGCCGTACCTACGTACGCTTCCCACTTTTGTTATTGTAATACCCACTGTTTTACTATAACACCCAAATTATAACATCACAAGCTATCCCGAGAGTCCTTTAAATTTATCCCGAACTAAAAAAAACAAACACAGAAAAAGTAAGTACCGAAATCGGTATAGCTAGCCGTTCACGCGTGATGCTGTGACCAAGGGACAGGGGATAAAATCCTACTAATATTATAAATGCGAAAGTTTGTGAGTATGGATGGATGGATGTTTCTTACTCTTTCACGCAAAAACTACTTAACGAATTTGGATGAAATTTGGAACACAGATAATTTATAACCTGGATTAACACATAGGATACTTTTTATCCCGGGAAATACTTAGGTTCCTCTGAGGTACTAAGCTCAACGCGGACGTAGTCGCTGGCAGAAGCTAGTTTTTCTATATAATATCATTACCGTTTCAGAGCCAAGGTGATGACATCATATACGAGAATTTACCTAATTCCCAGCTGCCACATCCCGAACAATGGAAAGAGGCTCCCTCCGAAGCTAGTAACAGCCAACAAGCCGTAAACTGCACGCACAACAAAGAAAACCAATATGCAATACCGGTTAACAACAGCAATGATAGAAATAATACAATCGCTATGTGCGTATTTGATGCACAAAGTAATCAAAGTCATAGTGGGAACAATGAACTGCACTATGCACAACATAGCATCCACAAAGACGGAACCACCAGAGATGTAACGCCGGATGTAACGAACTACAGCGGCATTGTAAAGTGGATCCCAAGCAATGCTATATACGGAAACGTCATAGAAGATGCCAGTTATGTGAACGTAAATAGTGTTAATATGCGAAAGGATAAATCATAATAATACGTGCACCATAAACTCTGTATCTGCCCCTTTATCCGAAAATTACGCGGGCGAAGCGTTATGAAAGGACATCACACATTTTGGTGCTAATCTGAAAGTGCCGGCCAACGCATTTTTGTTGTATATATTCTGTTAGCCATTAGTATGTCGCTGTATGTTACTGTTTTTATCATTGCTGTCTGACATCTGTCAAGCGCTAGACTGCTTCGCGGTCAATGTGCGCCCGCATGCACGAAAACTCCGATTTCTATTAAATTTTCTATGGAAGCAATATGTTACAATTATTGTTCTAGAATACTGATTAAATTTGTGTGTTAGTTCACCCAAACTTGGGCTATACATTTTCATGCGCTCTGTTAGTTGCTACCAAGAAGCAAGCTTAAATTCCCTACCGAATATATTTTATTTCGTGCACTTAAAAGACCGTATGCCCTTTCCAACTTTACCATAACTTAGTGTCATACATTAGCTGCCAGTATAAGGTTCGACCTTTGCGTTAATTCTTGGAAGTAAAATAAAAAAATTAATATATTTTGTCTGTGTTCCAAAAGCCGGCCATTTTTCATCGTTTCATGTTTTTTATTTCGTTCGTTGTGTGAAAATAAAATGAATACGTAAGTAAATTCAATTATCTTTCCATTTATTATTTGTTATTGTGCTTGTTCAGTGATGAATAATGTTTATATTTCGTTTTTAAAGTTTACCTAGTGAAATATTTGCGCCGACATGGTTGCCGATATTTTGGCGTCCTATTGTATGACTTACGCTAGTAATAACATTTATTATTAAAAATAAATAAATTAACACATTGGATAGGAAATTTAATCAGTATTCTAGAACAATAATTGTAACATATTGCTTCCATAGAAAATTTAATAGAAGTCGGAGTTTTCGTGCATGCGGGCGCACATTGACCGCGAAGCAGTCTAGCGCTTGACAGATGTCAGACAGCAATGATAAAAACAGTAACATACAGCGACATACTAATGGCTAACAGAATATGTACAACAAAAATGCGTTGGCCGGCACTTTCAGATTTGCACCAAAATGTGTGATGTCCTTTCATAACGCTTCGCCCGCGTAATTTTCGGATAAAGGGGTAGATACAGAGTTTATGGTGCACGTATTATTACGATTTATCCTTTCGCATATTAACACTATTTACGTTCACATAACTGGCATCTTCTATGACGTTTCCGTATATAGCATTGCTTGGGATCCACTTTACAATGCCGCTGTAGTTCGTTCCATCCGGCGTTACATCTCTGGTGATTCCGTCTTTGTGGAAGCTAAGTTGTGCATAGTGCAGTTCATTGTTCCCACTATGACTTTGATTGCTTTGTGCATCAAATACGCACTTATCGATTGTATTATTTCTATTATTGCTGTTGTTAACCGGTATTGCATATTGGTTTTCTTTGTTGTGCGTGCAGTTTACGGCTTGTTGGCTGTTACTAGCTTCGGAGGGAGCCTCTTTCCATTGCTCGGGATGTGGCAGCTGGGAATTAGGTAAATTCTCGTATATGATGTCATCACCTTGGCTCTGAAACGGTAATGATATTATATAGAAAAACTAGCTTCTGCCAGCGACTACGTCCGCGTTGAGCTTAGTACCTCAGAGGAACCTAAGTTTTTCCCGGGATAAAAAGTATCCTATGTGTTAATCC
Organism: Falcaria lacertinaria; assembly: GCA_951449985.1. Lineage (NCBI taxonomy): Eukaryota > Metazoa > Arthropoda > Insecta > Lepidoptera > Drepanidae > Falcaria > Falcaria lacertinaria. Next base: position 2,234,903 of record OX602137.1, on the reverse strand, counting down.
AGGTTATAAATTATCTGTGTTCCAAATTTCATCCAAATCCGTTAAGTAGTTTTTGCGTGAAAGAGTAAGAAACATCCATCCATCCATACTCACAAACCATCGCATTTATAATATTAGTAGGATTTTATCCCCTTTCCCTTGGTCACAGCATCACGCGTGAACGGCTAGCTATACCGATTTCGGTACTTACTTTTTCTGTGTTTGTTTTTTTTAGTTCGGGATAAATTTAAAGGACTCTCGGGATAGCTTGTGATATTATAATTTGGGTGTTATAGTAAAACAGTGGGTATTACAATAACAAAAGTGGGAAGCATACGTAGGTACGGCCCGCTCGTTTATCTGCCTTACTTCTTACTTGAAAGAGCGGTCCCCAGTCGGGCGGATCCAATATTAATAGGAAAACTGAGAAATCCGTTAAATAGGCAACAACAGACAAATAAAACAATAAGTCCTGTAAATAATCTATTGCACAGTTGCTCGTTTTACAATCCGCTTAATTAATAAAACAAAAGACGAATGACATATTCAAATATCGCCATAATACATCTAGATGGCCGCGCCGGTTTTTACCACATATGTGTATGATACTGGCAGTCTATAATCGATACACATCACTCCTTCCTCATTATTTCTTTTAGTCCCTGTTGATAAATACAAAAAATACTTATACAATACCTTATACCTTATAATTAATTATCTTATTCCTAGGCCTCAATAAATGTCCTGCTGAACTAGATCCCGGTAGCTCGCTACTAGCATCGGCTACCGTTTCACTTTCAATATTGGGCGTAGCGATCGCCTCCGACGGCCGTGTCTCTACATTCACCCCGTGTTCCTCTCCTATGATCCGTTCATCGGCTTGTTGTTCAGTAACAGTAGGAAGAGGCGAGGCTGATGCCGGTGTAGGGGATTGCGGTGACGGCGGAGGCGATTGCGGTGATGACGAGGAAGGTTGTGTCGGCGGTACCCATGTCCACGTGTCAACACTCCTATCCCCTTCAACAATTTCACCTCCCGTATACTTAATTATTTGATCAACGTGTCGTTTACAAGTAACATTATAATCAAATACAAATATTTCAAACATACGTGTTCCGATCACTTTATGAATTATTCCTAACGTCCAATGTTGTTTTCTAGCAGTAAACCATTTCAACCATATTTTATCTCCTACACTAAACTGTCTAGTATTATTGTCATCTTTCTGCAACCTATCATCCTTAGAACAACCAGGCTGCGGCAGAATGAGATCTAACCGCGAGCGTAAGGTCCGACCCAACATTAGTTCAGCGGGTGAAACGCCTGTACTACAATGAGGTGTATTTCTATACTCAAACAGAAAACCTAATAATTTGTCACCCACATCACTGTGCGAATTGTTATTGAGAATGCACTTTATCATTTTTTTGCATGTTCTAACCGAATTCTCAGCCTGTCCATTGCTCTCCGGATGATAAATAGGAGATGTAACGTATCGAATACCATTCATTTTACAAAATGTATTGAATTCTGCAGAGTTTATTTTAATATCACTATCGGATACAATACTGTTGGTTATACCGAATCTTGAAAACAATTCTTTGAGTTTGCTTATTAGAGCTCGAGTAGAAGTTCCAGCATTCATCAACAAACATTCAAGCCATTTACTATACGCATCAATGACTACTAGGTATACCTTCTGGTCTATCGCCATGTAGTCGATGTGTACCCTATGCCAGGCGGAGGGCGGGCGCGGCCAGGGCGCGGGCGCGGCGCGGGGCGGAGAGGGGCGCGCGGCCACGCAGGTACTGCACGACCCGATCCATCGCTCAATATCTAAATCGATTTTTGGCCACCACATTTTACTCCGAGCGATACTTTTAGTTTTTACTATTCCTAAATGACCGGAATGCAAATCCTGTAACATTTGATTTCGAAATATTGTCGGAATAACTACACGATGTCCGCGAAAAAGGCAACCGTCGTCAACCTCTAGATCAGTTTTACAATTAAAATACGGCAAGATAGAAGTGCAATGAATTTTACGTGGCCATCCATATTTCATATATTTTGTAACTTTTTGTAAAACTTGATCATTTTCGGTAGCTTTCTTCAAATCTTCAAATGTAACCGGAGCTATATTAGCATTTAAAAATTTTAACACCGACGTGGTGTCCTCCCCACTATTATCCGAATTCGGTACTGGAGCCCGCGAAAAATAGTCAGCCACAATATTATTTGAACTACTGATATATTGGACGCTATAGTTATAAGCCGATAATATAATCGCGTAACGCTGCAGACGTGACGCCGCCATAACTGATATACCAACGTTTTTTCCAAAAATAGAAAGTAACGGCCTATGATCTGTCTTTAAAATAAAAGGATCTTGCCGCCCGTAAAGATATTGGTGAAAACGCTTTACTCCAAATATAATGGCTGTGGCTTCTTTTTGTATCTGACTATAATGCCTTTCGCTAGCAGTCAGCGAACGTGATGCGAAAGCAAGAGGGCGTTCAACCCCGGAGCGCGCGTCGCGCTGCGCCAGCACGGCGCCCAGCCCGCCCGGCGCGGCGTCCACTGACAACACCAACTGCGCCGACGGATCAAAATGTGCTAACACGCGTTCTGAGCTTAACTCTCTTTTGATGCCTTCGAATGCATCCTGTTGCCTTTGACCCCACTCCCACTCCGCACCCGAGCGTAGCAGATCATGTAAGGGACTTAATATACTCGATGGGTGAGGTATGAAACATCGGTAATAATTTACTACTCCTAGAAATCTTTTAACTTCTGTTACATTAGTGGGGTTTGGAGCATTGGCGATAGCATCTACTGTTTTTTTACACGTCCTTAAACCAGATTTGTCTATTACATAACCTAGGTATGTGACACTACTTTGAAAGAAAGCACATTTGTCCTTTTGTAACCTTAGCCCCGCGTCTTTCAATCTAGTGAGTACCTCGCGCAACCGTCGTAAATGTTCCTCGGTAGTCGGTGCTGTAATAAACAAACGAGATTTCTTCCACCTTTTTGGGGTGCACCAAGTTTCTTACTAGACGGTATGTTTCATCGGATAAATGCGTCAACAATAACGCGCTCTTACTATCCTCTTGCACCTTATTTAACTTCATGTATTGCAGCAAACGACTTTTAAAAATTTCCCACCCTTGGGAGTTATGATCAAAAATTGTTAAATTTCCTGTGAAGTTGGCCATTTTAAATATTTATTATAATTTTATGCACGCACGGGTATGTAGCCGCTCGTCGCCAATGAGAAATCCGTTAAATAGGCAACAAATAAAACAATAAGTCCTGTAAATAATCTATTGCACTGTTGCTCGTTTTACAATCCGCTTAATTAATAAAACAAAAGACGAATGACATATTCAAATATCGCCATAATGCATCTAGATGGCCGCGCCGGTTTTTACCACATATGTGTATGATACTGGCAGTCTATAATCGATACACATCAAAAACCCACGGGAGATCCCAATTCGCCCTACCTTCTGTGCCGTCTAATTGTAGAGGGACCAAGTAGAATGAAGTCTAGCCATCCTCTGCGTGAGGAGTTTTTAGAACTTTAAATTAACACACCGGAGTCCTCCTACACTTTGCCTAAGCACGATCCAGGGTTGGCCATGATGTCAACTCTGGAACGCTCACTGTTCTCTCGACAGCATGACAACCTTTGTCATCATTCTCCTGCCCTTATCCCATATTATTTTGGGTCGGCGCAAAATGTATTTCTCTTCCATACTTCCCTATCAGTCGTCATCTCTGTATTCACTTCCTTTCTGACCATGTCATCTTTCACACAGTCTATCCATCTTATCTTGGGTCTACCACGACCCCTGTAACCATCGTCAGTCAAAATAAAACCATTCTTACCACGTTATCTTCATTCCTCCGCATTACATGCCCATACCATGACAAACGCTTGCTCCTCAACTTTTCTATCACTGGAGCTACTTTCAGACTTCCTATAATATACTCATTTCTTACCTTGTCATGACTACCTTCGTAAGGGGAGTAATATTCTTGGACGAAGTTGCTGCGTTAACTTTATACCATGTTTTTATATTTCAGCCTGAAGAGAGAGCGGTGTCTATTAGAGGTGATGGTAACGACGATGCACAAGAGCATGAGTACGCCACCATCGAGGATCTTCGTCCACAGCTGGCCACACCAGCGGAGTACAACTACGTGTATGACCACAGAACACCAGCTCCACCGTCGTCCGCGCAGGTGTACTCGTATGTGTACGATCACTGGATACCAGCCAGAAGTAAACGCTGCAATCGCAACGTACCCGGCAAGCTGACTAGGCAATGCACAAATGTAGCCAATAAAGATTGAAACAAATTTCTTAATATCTTCTTTCTTCTTCTTTAAATGAACCGTACCAAATTTGACAAAGCGGAACACTTTAAGGAATTACCTCGGCATCTGTCGCACGCGTTCTTGTCAGAGAATTTTAGACATAGAAAAGAAAAAAAAGGCTTATTAGTGGCCATGGTCCCTGCCCGCCTGATGTTAAGCGGTTACCGTAGTCTATGGACGCTTTTAGCACCACAGGAATCACTCGCGCGTGGCTACTCTAAAATTAAATCTAAGATTACACCTTTTTGAAGCCGTGGTGGCCTTGTGGTTGAAGCAACGGCCTGTCATCTGATGGGCCCAGGGGCAAACCCTGGCCTGTACCAATGAGTTTTTTAACCTTAAGTACAGTGGTTAATCACACTATGAGCTTTTAAAAAGAGAGGTAGGGCGATTTGGGATTTCCCGTGGATTTTCCCACCACCCGGCTAGGAACTGTATCTCCACCTTACATTAGACCGCAGTCAAATAGCACCACTTTGATGTAGTGTTCTGTGTCTGCGGTGAGTAAGGTTGCCAGTGCTCCACGAGGATACGCTGCGCTAGTAGTAATGCTGCTAGCACAGTGAGTCCCCATCAACAACCGGGTTGGCAACGCTTTAGTAAAACACCTGGTATAATATTGCTAGCGGCTATAGGCTACGGTGACTGCTTACCATCAGATGGGCCGCATGCTTATGTGCCACCTTAGCAGTATAAAAAAAAACATTACGTCTATCACATTAACATTTTCCTCTTCAAAATAAATATATGCTATTTATAACTACTTTACCTATGTGAATTTATTTTAGTTAGTTTCCTTAATAGTGAGTGTCGAGTAGTGCCACGCAAATATGAAACGGTATTTTTTATTACTTATCTGGCTTTTATCGTCTTCAGAATATGCAGGTATGTATAAGCCAATACTATTCTTTTTTTAAACCATTAAGGTGGCACACAAGCATACCACCCACCTGATGATAAGCATTCACCGTAGTCTATAGCCGCTAGCAATACCAGGGGTATCACTAACGGGTTGCCAACCATGTTGTTGATGAGGACTCACTGTGCTAGCAGCATTACTACTAGCCCAGCGTATCCTCGTGGGGCACTGGCAACTTTTCTCACCGCAGGAACACAACACTACATCAAGTAGTGTTATTTCACTGCGGTCTTCTGTAAGGTGGAGGTACAGTCCCCAGTCAGGCGGCTCCAATTTAAATGGGATAACCCACGGGAACTCCCCAATCGACCTACCTCTCTTATTCTATTTATCCATACTTATATTATAAAGGCGATAGTACCTCTTGTGTGTTTGTTTGTGTGAGATTTGGTCCAAATCTGAAAGTGCCGTCCTACTATTTTTTTTGTATATTCTGTTAGAGCTTGTCCGTCTGAGCATTTATTACTATAGCACCAAAGTTGGACATTACAGGGCAATTCATTTGTTTTAGTTATTTTGAATTCCTATTTTCAACAAAAATGTATGAAAATTCAGATTTTCTAACTCAAAAAAAATCAACTACAATGCTCCTACAGGTTTGGTGCCATAGTAAAAAAAAAACTGACGGGTAATCTCTAACAGAATATACCAAAAAAATGTGTTGGCCGACACTTTCAGATTTGGACCAAAATGGATGATGTTTTCCACCTTAGTAGTATAAAAAAAACCTTTTCCCACTTCTCATTGTCCGACTGAGGTGAAATTTTGCACAACGTTTGATTCTCGTGACATGCATGCAGTATTACCTAAACGCTGCCATTTTCAATCCAAAATGGCGGACCTACGACGAATTAACTTTGCCACAGTACTTAAATCCTATGATATGGGTATGTAGGAGCATCTGATTCTCGATGTCACTGTATAGTAATGCCAATGCCCATAACGAACGCTGAGGTCTTGTGAGGCGGACATCTTGTTGAATGGTCGCTAGGGGTCACTGTGAACGGTGGCTCACGCAACCATGTTCTCGGTGGACGTTATCTGTAGAGTTCATAGTAATTGGTGAAACTAGTAATTGTACTATTGATAGACAACTAAGTCAACTGATTAGTGCTTAGTTCATGGAATACTGTCTCCAATCCGACAATCCACGCCTATCTGAAGATGTCTTCCAATTCTGATTCTAGTCGCAAGACTTTAGTATAAAATGAAAAGGATAGATGGGCGTAACTAAAAAATCCTAGGTCAGTGGGCGTAACGTAGTAAGAAAAGTGACGTCACTCTATATTCAATATGGCGACTGCCGCAAAATGGTGATTCAAAATTTCCATAAAAACCCTTTAGATACAAAAATTACCTACTTGTTTTCAATTATTATTGTTCTAGCACAACCTGAACCAAGGCAGAACAAGTTTACTAAAGAGTGGCCAGTGACATTCGATTCGATTAAGAAAGGCAGCAATAGGATTTGGCACGGAGGTGGGTAATGGGTATCATCACAATGAGCAATATTAGTTCGCATTATATCCGTGTACACGCTTGTGGTTGTAAGTTTTACCACTTTGTTACCGAGAGATGTCGCCACACGTCATTTACGTCGCACACACAGCAAGAACATCGTTCGACTACGCATTCGAAAACGTAACGCTGCAAATTACAAATTTTTCATCCGATATTTTATTTCCACTTTTCGCCGGCGCAGCGCTGTTAAGTTTCTCATACAAAAAGTCGAAAGCGATACGATTACGTAGTCGAAATATGTTTTTTTTTATACCACTAAGGTGGCAAACAAGCATACGGCCCGCCTGATGGTAAGCGGTTACCGCAGCCTATGGACGCTTGCAACACCAGGGGTATCACTCGCGGGTTGCCAACCCTTCCAAAATCTCTTCACACTCTTAAACTCTGTTCTTGATAATGCTCCTTATTATTTTAATAGGCACACGTATTAAGGACCGATGACAATGCAGTAATTTCAAAGCTTTCTCCTGTTAGTCTGACCTAAATCATGCGGCTAAATAAATTTGACAAATAATTTATTCTTTAAGGACATCCTGGTCAATTTATTGAATATTCAATTGGAGATACACTTAAAGCAAATTGTGTTATTATGGATGGATTATACTTGCAATGGCATCAAAATAAAAAAGTTGTTAACGCCTAGCATGCATTTTCTACTAATGCATGCTGACCGACGGGAGCGGGCAACATTACGGCTCGTTCCAACTGCGACTCAGTCGGCCATCTTCCCGACCAGTTCATTCGACTCTGCGTCTGCGCCCACTCACTCGACAAGAAGCCACGCGGCGTACGAAATTAATGTACCTAGCTATTCCATCTTTTATTATTATATTTCAAGTGATTAACAAAAAGAAGTTTTTATTTTATACACCACCGCTCGGCACCGTCATCAAGAAAATTCCCTGCCTACTAGCGTCTTCACAGATAAATAGTTATTATTTTAAACCACAAAGTTGGCAAACAAACATCCTGGCCGCCTGATGGTAAGCGGTCACCGCAGCATATGGACGCTTCCAACACCAGTTGTATCACTCGCACTTTGTCGACCCTAAAATTATTATATGTGCCGCATATATGTACTTACCTATTATGTATTAAATAAAAACCTGTTATTTTTACATTACATACAGACACTTAAATTTTGTTTATCTGTATAAATCTACATCTACATTATATAATATTATAAAGAGGAAAGATTTGTATTTTTGTATGTAACGAATAAACTCAAAAAGTACTGGACCGATTTCAAAACTCTAACCCCAGCCGTTTAGGCTGTGCGTTGATATGTCAGTCAGTCAGGGTTAGGGTCGGCAACGCGCGAGTGTTATCCCTGGTGTTGCAAGCGTCCATAGGCTACCGTGACCGCTTACCATCAGGTGGGCCGTATGCTTGTTTGCTACGTTAGTGGTATAAAAAAAAATAGTCAGTCAGTTTTTTCTTTTATAATAGTACCAGCGGCCCGCCCCGGCTTCGCACGGGTAGACATTTATATCAAATATTTTGTCTACCCGTGCAAAGCCGGGGCGGGCAGCTAGCCTATGTTAATCGGTGATAGTGTTGCTTTCTAACGGTGAAAGAATTTTTGAAATCGGTCCATTAGTTTCGGAGCATAGACATTTATCAAATATTTTGTCCACCCGTGCGGAGCCGGGGTGGGCAGCTAGTATTATAAATAGCCTTTGTTACTCAGTGATAATGTAGCTTTCTAACGGTGAAAGAATTTTTGAAATCGGTCCAGTTGTTTCGGAGCCTATTCAATACAAACCCACAAAAATACAAATCTTTCCTCTTTATAATATTATATAGTAACTAGCGGCCCGCCCCGGCTTCGCACGGGAAGACTTTTATATCAAATATTTTGTCTACCCGTGCAAAGCCGGGGCGGGCAGGTAGTATAATATATAGCCTATGTTACTCAGTGATGATGTAGCTTTCTAACGGTGAAAGAATTTTTGAAATCAGTCTAAAAAAAAAAAAAAATTAGGGGTGGACTACCCCTAACATTTAGGGGGATGAAAAATAGATGTTGGCCGATTCTCATAGATACCGGATAAGCACAAAAAATTTCATCAAAATCGGTCAAGCCGTTTCGGAGGAGTATGGCAACGAAAACTGTGACACGAGAATTTTATATATTAGATATAGTATAGATAAAAGAATAATCTGAATTACATATCAACGCACAGCGTAAACGGTTGGGGTTAGACTTGAAATATATACAGTAGGTACCTTTTCTGACGTAAGCATCCATTAAGGAACGTTTTACGGAATTACCACCCCTAATGGGGTAAAATAGGGGATGAAAGTTTGTGTGACAGTCCAACATTTTAAAAGTTAAACGCCAAAAAAATTGGTATTTGGCCTTTCATTAAAAAATAACTTAAGGGGGTTAAAATAAATGCGGACGAAGTCGCGGGTGAGAGCTAGTTCACCATAAAAACTTACCTCAAGTTGACGAACGCATAAGTCAATTTCGATTTGTAAAACATGCACTCTTCCGGGATGTGCACGTGTCCGAATTCGTACGTCCGTCCGGACGGCGCGGGCTGCGCGGGCTGCGCGGGCTGCGCGGGCGCCGGACGCGAGTCCGGGACATGCGCGTGTTCCGCCAGGAGGGACTTCCGCAAGGAGAGCGTGTATAGCGAGTAGACATCACGTCTGGAACACCAAGGAAAAATCACTATGTTCTTTAATTGACGTCCGATCATCTGTTTTAGGGTTCCGAAGTAAACAAGGAACGCTTATAGTTTCGTCATGTCTATTTGCCCATCCGACCGCGGCTAAGCTAAAAGAATCTTACTCTTAAAACTGTAATATCATGGATATACATATTAATCACGCCAATAAAAAGGTAAAATAAAATCTTTTTTAGGGCAGCTTTTATTGAAAAATAAATGTATATTTAATAAACTTTGGATAACTGTAACCACTGGTTCGGATCGCTCGGCAACTCAGTTTGACTTGACTGCAACATAGAAAATGTTTTAAGTAACAAACCTCAACTCACCTCCTGTGCCTGAACACTGGCATATCTCTGCGTACAGACGCCAGCGAACTAATGTAACTGTAATGTAATGTTGTGAACTAATGTATGTATTACTTCAACATATGAGATAAATTGATGATCACCAAATCACCCTACCTCTCTGTAAGTATCATCGCAATATAATCATATATACCTATACAAATTGCGTGTCCGTATGAGCGTCGCTTGTCGTTGTGAGCGCCGCACTGCGCTGCGCACACGACGTAGCATTGGTTCTCTATAGCACGCGCCCTGTTTGCGTAAAAAAGAAAATATTTTATAAGGTCTACATAAAAACTTATTGGTACAGACCGGTGGGATTCGAGCTACGATACCACACTACCACCACGGCTTTTTAGCAGCAGCGATTAGTCACACCTATGCTTTACGGTGAAGGAAAACATCGTGAGAAAACCTGCATACGTCTGAGAAGAAATTCAAGGATGTATGTAGTGCCTAATACATGTAAGGACGACAAAGAGATTGATGAATGTAGAAGATGCTAAAGAGGTGTGCAAGACAAGAGTGAAATGTCACTCTATACTCTCTGCCTACTGCGTGAGGGACTTGGCGTGATGATAAATTAGGTCCTTACATATGAAATTGGCGTTTTTCGTACTGGCCACTTTAATCACGAATTTCTCCTCTTTGGTAAGGAATTCCAAATTCAAATTTGTACAGCTATAGACTCATGTATTTGTGCTTCGATGATCGTCATTCACTTGTTTTTTTTCTTCTGTTTTTTTCTGTTTGCGTCACTCATTTTACAAAATGGAAAACCTTAAATATCGCATTATTTACGAGTACGAGTTCCGCCGTGGCACTAGTGCTGCGGAAACAACTCGAAGGGTGAATGATGTGTATGGCGGTCGTGTTGCAAAAGAAAACACAGTTCGTTTTTGGTTCCAACGTTTTCGTTCTGGAAATTTCGACCTGCAGAACAAGCCCCGTGGACGGCCTGAGACTCAAGTTGATAATGAAGAGTTGAAGGCTATTGTGGAAGCGGATCCATCGCAAACCACGTCCGAGTTAGCTGCAGGCTGCAATGTTAGTGATAAAACTGTTTTAATTCACTTGAAGCAAATTGGGAAGATTAAAAAGCTTGAAAGGTGGGTACCTCACGAATTGACTGAAACAAACCGGCAAACGCGCGTCGACTGCTGCGTTACATTACTAAACCGGCACAATAATGAAGGTATTTTAAACCGAATCATTACCTGTGATGAAAAATGGGTTCTTTACGATAATCGGAAGCGCTCAGCGCAATGGTTAGATCCTGGCCAGCCAGCCAAATCCTGCCCCAAGCGAAAATTAACCCCAAAAAAGTTACTTGTAAGCGTTTGGTGGACTAGTGCCGGTATTGTTCATTACAGTTTTTTCAAATCTGGCCAGACTATTACGGCTGATGTCTATTGTCAGGAATTGCAAACCATGATGGAAAAGCTAGCGGCTAAACAACCTAGGCTGGTCAATCGCTCCACGCCACTGCTGCTTCACGACAACGCTAGACCACACACTGCGCTACAGACGGCTACTAAATTAGAAGAGCTTCAATTGGAAAGTCTAAGACATCCTCCGTACTCCCCGGACCTTGCTCCAACAGATTACCATTTTTTTCGAAATTTGGATAACTTCTTGCAAGGGAAAAAATTCAACTCCGATGGGGCAGTCCAAATCGCCTTCAAAGATTTTATTGATTCCCGTCCGACTGGTTTTTTTAGTAAAGGGATCAATGAACCACCTATGAGATGGCAAAAGTGCATAGAAAATAATGGTTCATACTTTGATTAATTAAATATATTATATTAAAAAATATTCGACTTTTTGTTCCTCCCATACAAAACGCCAATTTCATATGTAAGGACCTAATATATCTAATATATAAAATTCTCGTGTCACAGTTTTCGTTGCCTTACTCCTCCGAAACGGCTTGACCGATTTTGATGACTTTTTGTGCTTATCTGGTATCTATGAGAATCGGCCAACATCTATTTTTCTTCCCCCTAAATGTAAGGGGTAGTCCACCCCTAAATTTTTATTTTTATTTTTTAGACCGATTTAAAAAATTCTTTCACCGTTAGAAAGCTACATCATCATTGAGTAACATAGGCTATATATTATACTACCCGCCCGCCCCGGCTTTGCACGGGTAGACAAAATATTTGATATAAAAGTCTACCCGTGCGAAGCCGGGGCGGGCCGCTAGTAATATATAAAATTCTCGTGTCACAGTTTTCGTTGCCATACTCCTCCGAAACGGCTTGACCGATTTTGATGAAATTTTTTGTGCTTATCCGGTATCTATGAGAATCGGCCAACATCTATTTTTCATCCCCCTAAATGTTAGGGAAGTTAAAAAATAAATTTAGGGGTGGACTGGGTAGTCCACCCCTAAATTTATTTTTATATTTTTTAGACCGATTTCAAAAATTCTTTCACCGTTAGAAAGCTACATGATCACTGAGTAACATAGGCTATATATTATACTAGCTTCCCGCCCCGGCTTTGCACGGGTAGACAAAATATTTGATATAAAAGTCTACCCGTGCGAAGCTGGGGCGGGCCGCTAGTAATATATAAAATTCTCGTGTCGCGGTGTTTGTAGTTAAACTCCTCCGAAACGGCTTGACCGATTCTCATGAAATTTTGGGTTTAAATTGGGTAGGTGTGAGAATCGGTCAAAATCCATTTTTCATCCCCCTAAATGTTAAGGGTAGTCCACCCCTAATTTTTTTTAATGTCTACCCGTGCGAAGCCGGGCGGGCAGCTAGTTACTACTATCAATGCGAAAGTTTGTGAGTATGGATGGATGTTTGTTACTCTTTCACGCAAAAACTACTGAACGAATTTGGATGAAATTTGATACACAGATAGTTTATAACATGGATTAACACTTTTTATCAAGTTTTTTTTTCATCCCGGGAAAGTTTTATGCTCCTCTGGGATTCTAAGCTCAACGCGGACGAAGTCATGAGCAGACGCTAGTATGTACTAATCTTAAAAGGACATGCCAATGCGCCTCCCCCGTGGCCTGCGTAAACGCAGGAGGGTAGGTAAGTACCTCACTTCCCATTATACTCAATGCTGTACTTAGCTCAGGGAATCGCATGTCGTAACAAATGGCCATGCCTGGAACAAAAGTTTTTAATAGAAAAAGATATTTCATTTTTATTATTATTTAGATTTTATTATTTAGATAAAAACCTGTGTTTCGATAATCATGCCCTTCATCTTATACCCATATCATAGGGGTTACTGTGGAAATGATAAATCTCTATTCTGTGACGTCCGCCATATTGGATTAAAAATGGCAAATTTTAGATAATCAGGTGCAAACCAAACTTGACTCCAAATGTGTCCGTCACCCCTACTGCAGTTTTCACCTGCGTACTGGCATCTTTATACATGTCTTGTATCAGCAGGATGTACTTAAAGGGCAGACTTTTTTTGGACTCTTCCAGCAAAACTTCTATCGGAACTCTGTCGTACACCTTCTCCAGATAAACGGATAGTTTTTACTGGTGGCTCTATACTTTTCAATCAGCTGTTTCACTGCAATTTGCATCACGTGTACTTCTTGTCTAAACTGGTTCTTGGTTATATCTGTCTCTTTTCTTATTCTATCCTCAAACTTTCTCTTATAATTACATAGTATAACCTATCAGCGCGGAACCCTAATTATTCTACTGAAATAAATTAAGGCTACGTTAACGCTTTATAGCATCAGCTACCTGCCAGTAAACAAATTGATCCCGCTGGTCGGTTATTGTTCACAATATCGAGTGTTTATTTATTTCTTGCGAGGAACCCTAATAATTTATCCAAAATAAATGTAGCCAGGTTACGCCTTTTAGCATCAGCTACCTGCCAGTGAAAGTACTCTTTAAATCGTTCCGCTTGTTCGGATATTGTTCAACATTTCATGGGTTTTTATTTGCTGCGCGGAACCCTAAACACGTTTCCAAAATAAAAGTAGTCTTTATTAGCATCAGCTACCTGCCAGTGAAAGTTCTGTTCAAATCGGTCCTCCCTTGTGGATTATGTTCGCAATTACATGGGTTTTTTATTTGTTGCGCGGAACCCTAACTATTCTTCAAAATAGCTACTTAGCTACCGCCTTATAGCATCAGCTTCCTGCCAGTGAACAAATCGGTCCAGCTGTTTCGGAGTTACAGCCAGGTATACATTTTGACTTTTTTCCCTATCCCAGGGGAACCGTGCTGATTTCGGGATAAAAAGTATCCTATGTTATACCTCGTAGTATCAACTCATATCGTGCCAAGTTTGAATCCGGCACACAGTTTTCGGCGTGATGCGCGGCCTAGAAACAGACAGACAGACAGAAAAAAATTAAAATTATTACAGTTTTGGGTTCAGTATCGAATATAGAGTGACCTCCAATTTTTTTTTTAAATATCTTTAATGTACAGAATTGGACCTGTTACAGTTTTATTATAAGTATAGATTACTGACTTATGCTCAATAATGTATGTACTTTATACTGTCTGTAGTATGAATTTAATCCCGGCTATCTGGGACACGTTATTTCAGTGTTAGAGCTCAAAACGGGGGCAGAGGTCCAGTAAAATCAAATATTACTATATTAGATATATATAGTATAGATTAACTATTATACAACGGGGGTAAAGTAGAAATTCATATGCGCATGAGTGCTTTATTGACGGATAATGTAAAGAATTTGAAAGATGGAAATATTACGGCCGGTGCCGCTGCTGTATAACAGGAGAGCCTCAAACGCCGCAAATATGTGTGCCTCGGAAGGGGCTACATATTTGCTGTTTTTGCGGTGGAGACCCCAGGGTCCCATGGCCCCAGGGCCATGGGGTCTAGAGGCTCATCTGCTGTACAAAGAGGTCTCAAGACGATTGATTGAGGCCTCCGGTGAAAAGAAAGCTGGAACATAGTTTGCGCAAACGATCAGCATTGCCATACAGCCGGGCTATGCTGCCAGCCTTCTTGGCACCCTCCCGCGTGACAACAATTTAGACAAGTGTTTTGTTTATTTCAATTTTTATATAAGTTAGTTTTCGATCGTATTATTATTGTCCCATATATCATACGTGTAATGAAATTAATAAAGTTGATAAAACTGTACAGTAGATGGAGTTATTATGACATCGTCACAAAATATGAATGTATTAGGCATTTTCGAAATCCATATAATTGAACCTGTCTCACTCTGGCAACGTACATTTATTGTGCGTAAGAAGAAGAGGGGAAGAGTTGCGTACGGTAGGCATAGTTTAGCGGTGTATTAATAAAACATGCGTGTACCTTACCTTTGCCTGAAATAAAGTGTTATTCACACATATATATTATCATAACACCACGCCGAGTCTTTCGGAGTAGGCAGTTAATATATAGCATCAATTTAGTTTTTGTTAATTTACACAATACGTGTCAATTAACACAGTCAAACCGAGTAATTAATTTGTGGAAACAAAAAAAATAATAATTGTTATTTTCATAAAATAAAGAACCTTTTATTCTTATTATTTTTATTATTATTATTACTCTTGACTTGAATACTTCTTTTGCTTCTTCTACATTCATCAATATCTTCACACGTGACCGCCAGTTCCAAACACTCTTAACCTTTAATTCTCCACACCTCAGCTCTTACATCAATTTACTGAAAATAACGAACAAAATTTCAGAGTCCTCTCTCCAATAATCGGATAGCTGTAATTTGACCTTCCTTACGAACTCCGTTCAACTTAGTAACTGAATTTCCAACCTCTTTTAGACAGGTAATTAGGGTTGCCACTTCTGGCACTGGTATTAAGCTACTATTGGTTTTTCTTAGTTCACAAGAGACATTATACTTATAATAATAATAATAATTTAATAATAATAATTTTTATTTGCTTAAAACATGGTATGTATAAAAGATATTACATATATATATATATATATATATATATATATAGGCATTTTTTACAGGCGATTTCCATTGACGGAGAGCACAAACCAGATGTTTGACTTGAATGATGTTTAGGATATTAAGGCTGGTAGAAATGCACACAAACACTGTTCACTCACTCAATCGTTTATTTTCACTGTATACTTGGCCTAATGTGATACAAAAACTCAAGAAACAACTAATATTGTGAGGAGCACCTGCACACAGTTGGACTGCCTACGGTAGAGAGAGACAAAGGAAAGAGACAGATTTAGTATCACAGATATACTAAACAAATGAGATAGTAAAAAAATCTGAAAACGGGTGGACAAAATATTTCATAAATGTCTAGCCGTGCGAAGCCGGGTCGGACAGCTAGTATAATATATAGCCTATGTTACTCAGTGATGCAGCTTTCTAACGGTGAAAGAATTTTTGAAATCGGTCTAGCTTCAGAGCCTATACAAATTTATCAAATATTTTGTCGACCCGGGCGAAGCGGGGCGGGTCGCTAGTAGAAGTCAATTCTCAAGGAGTAAACTACCCAAAAAGAAGTAAAAAATCGACAACCCTACAGTGTAAACTTGTGACGTCACGCTACGTTCTTGGGAGAAGGCGTAAATAGAATAAAGCATCGTGCACCGATGAAAATCTACATAAAAAAAATTGACGATCATTGGCCGTATCTCAGAGTAGATAATACTACGTGCCGTATACTCAAACGTAAAAGTTGGAAGGACCACGTTATTATTTGAGGCGTCATCGAAGAACAATTTTGCATTTTCAGTTGATAATTTAAACAGACTATTCTAAAAGCGCTACGATGTTAGTGGAACACAAATGCAAAACATTATAAAATGGTGCCTATATATGTTTTTTTTTTCAAAGAGAGGTAGTGCAAAATGTGATCTCCGAGAATGTTTCCATTAAAATTGGAACCTCCCGGCTGGGTATTGTACCTCCACCTTACTGAAGACCGCATTCAAATAACACTACTTTGATGTAGTGTTGTATTCCTGCAGTGAGTAAGGTTGCCAGTGCTCCACGAGGATACGCTGCGCAAGTAGTAATTCTGCTTGCATAGTGCCTCCTCATCAAAAATAGGGCTGGCAACGCGTTAGTGATACCCCTAGGTATTGCTAGCGGCTTTAGGCTACAGTGGCTGCTTACCATCAGGTGGCCCGTACGCTACATAGCCACCTTGCTTAGTTTTGTCTTTATACCACTGCGGTGATACACAAGCATACGGCCCACCTGATGGTATGCAGTTCCATTAAAACAAATATTTAGTGCTATAAAAACAATTTTACAAAATACAGAATTTATCGGACATATCATCACGCCGTGTTCCTCACGCGGTAGGCAGAGAATATAGAGTGCCATTTCACTAGAGACTTACTTCGATAAAGATATACTTACTCACATACACACGCAACCTACCATAAATCGTTCCTATAAGACGATTAAGCACATTGTCAAACCATTGGAACCCCGCTGCTTTCATGCTGAGCAACTATATATTAAAGAAATAATAGTCGATATAAAATTAACCTACATACTAGCGAGAATGCGTGTTTTTATTTGCTGAAAAAGTTTTAAATTTTAAGAGAGGTAGGGCGATTTGGGATTTCCCGTGGGTTTTTTCGCCATTTAAATTGGAGCCGCCCGACTGGAGACTGTACCTCCACCTTACAGAAGAACGCAGTGAAATAACACTACTTGATGTAGTGTTGTGTTTCTGCGGTAAGTAAGGTTACCAGTGCTTCACGAGGATACGCTGTGCTAGTAGTATTGCTGCTGGCACAGTGAGTCCTCATCAACAACATGGTTGGCACCCCGTTAGTGATACCCCTGGTATTGCTAGCGGCTATAGGCTACGGTGACTCCTTACCATCAGGTGGGCCGTATGCTTGTGTGCCACTTTAGTGGTATAAAAAAAAAAAAAGATTCTAAGCTCAACGCGGCCGTAGTCGGAGGCAGAAGCTGGTTCATTATATTTAAGTCCTAAAGAGCATTCTAATTGTTCTGGCATTTGTCAGTAGATCACAGCGGAGCATACTGACATGGGTATTTTTTTATTTCTCTGTACGCTTCTCTCCATAGATAATAACATTATGACAGTTTTGACTATATTCGTCCACCCACCCCTACATATATCCTGTAAAATCGTAAATGCTTTGTTCTATGTCCATGCTTTGAGATTTTGCAGTGGGCTTTCGACCGCGGTTGCGAACAGTCGCGCGCTTAGCTCCTCCGGAAAAGCGCTACCGTTCGAAAGTTACTCAAATTACCGTCATCGTGTAGTGAAGTGTAATTGTGATTAGCAATTGATTAATTTGAGTGTTTTCGTGTTAATATCGTGGAGTGAAATGTAATGACGAGTGCTTGACTGTATACGCGATAGTTCCGTCGATAAGGTAAGTTTTTTTAGTACTTATAAAAATAGTATTGATCTAAATAAAATAAGGTGTATGCTTTTTTTTTATACCACTAAGGTGGCACACAAGCATACGACCCACCTGATGGTAAGCAGTCACCTATAGCCGCTAGCAATACCAGGGGTATCACTAAGGGTTGCCAACCATGTTGTTGATGAGGACTCACTGTGCTAGCAGCAATACCACTAGCTCAGCTACTAGCTCAATTTAAATGGGATAACCCACGGGATATCCCAAATCGTCCTACCTCTTCTTGCTTTAGCTTAGTATGTGGATTAAGAAAAAAAACAAGTGGTAATCTGGTACCTATATACTTGTAGCAACCTAGCAGCCATAATTGTCTCGATTGAAGGGCACCGGCCTACCCTCTTTACTCCATTTCAATTGTTTTATAATTATATTTATATATTATATTTGGAACGACTGCAAAGTACAAATTATCTACCTATTGAATATATTCGCCATTGTTTCAAGGATAGAATGAGTGACGTTCTGATTTTTTAAAATGCATAAATTGTTCTTAATTTAACGGCTATCAGTGTACATAGGGTACGGTAACCGCTTAGCCGTATGCTAGCCACCTTAGTTGTATTTAAAAAGGTCCCTTTCGGGGTCGGCAGAGAGTGTAGAGCCCCATTTCACTTTGACTTTTACACCTCTTTTGCTTCTTCTAATTTCGTCAATCATCTCTTTACCTTAACAAATAAAAGACATCATCAATTTTGGCCTAAATCTGAAAGTGCCGGCCAACGCATTTTTTTGTATATTCTGTCAGAGCTTGCCCGCCGTACTACATGATACAATAGGCATTTTAATGCGGCAAACACGAGAAATTTAGAAAATTGAAAATTCTCTAACACTCGACGCTG
Organism: Falcaria lacertinaria; assembly: GCA_951449985.1. Classification (NCBI taxonomy): domain Eukaryota; kingdom Metazoa; phylum Arthropoda; class Insecta; order Lepidoptera; family Drepanidae; genus Falcaria; species Falcaria lacertinaria. The sequence continues at coordinate 2,215,843 of OX602137.1, read as the reverse complement.
GAAAAAATAGTTCCTGAAGGGATTGATTGCCGTACTTAGGATGAAGAAGAATATTGAAAAGACATTCAAAGTTTGAGGGCTCACGTAACTATTTGCGTCGTCAAATACAATGTCGCATGTCAAATCGGAGGACACTCAAATTATATGGTATCGGATTTGACTGGCATTTTCAATTCGGTCATTCTTGTCATAAAATGGATCGACAAATTGAATAATATATTCAGGTTATTAGGGGTTCCGTACCCGAATAAAATAGTAATTGGGTTACCCACCCTATTAATAAGACATCGCTGTCCGTCCGTCCGTCCGCCTGTCGGTCAGCGGGCTGTTTCTCATGAAAGGGTACATATTTATTTATTTATATAATATATTTTAACTTTTTTTTTATACCACCTAGAAGGTGGCAAACAAGCATACGGCCCGCCTGATGGTAAGCGGTTACCGCAGCCTATGGACGCTTGCAACACCAGGGGTATCACTCGCGCGTTGCCGACCCTAAGTTAAGTTTACCTGTTATGTGTAGGTACTTATATTGCCGCTATAAAAACATATAATAAAAATTTAAAAAATAAAGGGTCATCCCCTACTAAAAACGTGTTTTTTATGGGTATTTGCTCTATCCTATCCTAATATCCTTGTTTATGTGATAACTCTTTGTGATTTATTCTTGTCATGTTAGAAATTAATTTAAATGTAAATTTTGTATTTTATTTGAAAAGAGTAATTGCTGAGTTTCTTACCGGATTCTTCTCAGCAAGAAACGACTTTCCGAATCCGGTGGTAGATTCTGACGATTTGAAAGAACTTGTAAAGTCTAGTCAAATAAAGATGACTTTGAGTTTGACTTGAGTTATTAATGGTAAAGTAGACTCTTGAAATGCTCATATAATAATAAAGTTTGTCACTTAGACTGGTTTGTTTTTAATACGGGATTCTCGGTGTGCGAGTCCAACTAGCACTTGGTAAATTTTTCGTTCAATTTTGCTCGTAGCCCGCCTAAATATACTCTCCGCCTAAATTAAGGGAAAATTTTAAAAACTCATTCCCAAGGGATAAGTAATGGGTCAGTTTTAATTGCTTTCAAATACATTTACGTATGAGAGAAAATAGAGCTGGTAATTTAAAATTTCGTGTTTGTTCCTTTACAATTGAGTTTGGTGTCCGCGACAGGTTTCCACCGCATTCAGGAGAACTGTTTTGTAACAGAAATAGTAAAGCTTCAAGACTGGCTTATAAGGTTAAAATTAAACCTATTTAATATGGTTTTGTAATTTTATTTCATAAATTAATTGTTACGGCTGTCAATTGAAGTTTCAAAACGAACATCAATTTCGGCGGGTGTTCTTCTATCAACACACGAGTTTGTTTATGTAAACTCGTATGTATTGTAATTTTTTTCAACATTATGTACGGCACTGTATTATCTAATCTTAGCTTACTTTACAGTCTAGTGATTTCATATGTTTATTATTTTGGCCTAAACTAAATAAACAATTTTTGTTTTTGTTTCCAATATAACTTTATTGTGCCTCTAAACTATACGTTTCTCTTAAAGTGGCACGGAACCCAAACAAGTAAGCTAAAACATCATACAAATTGCTTGTGTTTGTGTTCTAAGATGGCGGGCCGCATGTTACACTGTTGTGTATCAGGCGAAAGCGAATGTTTGATGTGTAACGCGAATCCACATGCCTGTACGTATGATATAAAATAGAATCGTATGCCGTGGACGCGAACCACATGACTCTATTATATATGCTCTTATTGACGAGACCGCTGGTCTTGTGGTTAGTATACCTGACTGCTACGTTAGAGGTCGCGGGTTCGATTCCCGCCAGGGCAAACATTTATGTGACTATGTGTTTGTCTTACGTGTTTGGGTGTTTGGTATGAGTGTGTCTTCACAAAAAAAAGTATATAAGAATTATATCAGCTAGCATTGCTTAGTTTGAGGCCAGATGGCGGTGTGATATTGTCCAAGCATTATTATTATTATTATCTTATGTATGCTTCCTCTACGCTACCACTGTCGACTTCCTTGTAGGTGCGTGCGCGTACACTATGCTAGCGACCCGACCGGGCTTCGCACGGCCAGCGTTAGCCATATAAGTTAAATTCTTTCAAAACACAAAGTAATTACATGATAATCAAAATTATTTTTAGACAATTATTTTTCCTTTACAGTTGGTCGGGTCGTAATACTTCTCTTAATGCATAATCTAATATTAAAAACATGCAATATAGTTTTTTTTACACACACAAGCATACGGCCCACCTGATGGTAAGCAGTCACAGTAGCCTATAGCCGCTAGCAATACTAGGGGTATTACTAACGGGTTGCCAACCATTTTTTGTTGATGAGGACTCACTGCGCTAGCAGCATTACTACTAGCGCAGCGTATCCTCGTGGAGCACTGGCAACCTTACTTACCGCAGAAACACAACACTACATCAAGTAGTGTTATTTCACTGCGATCTGTAAGGTGGAGGTACAGTGCCCAGTCGGAGTTATCGCCATGAAAGTACTAAATATTATGTACCTAACCTATTTATATTTATATACATAAATACATACGTACACACATTTATGTACATAGTGAATGGCTAGTGTATATTCTCCTATTTGTTTTGTAATTCTAATTGGGTGTAATAGGCGTCCTCTGTTATTATTCTGCCAAGAAGCCGAACTTCTCCCGGCGCGATATTTCAGCGTAAAGCAATGTAAACAAGTTTAGTTTCATTATTAATACATTATTGTTTATGATTTCTTGTTCTTATTTAGTTTCATTAATCTCGCATCCTTTGAGATGACGAGGGTTTATTCACTGTCGCGTTGTATGTTTATCTCTATATATATAAAATTTTATCCTTCTATTTCCCTTGGTCACGGCATCACACGTAAATGGCTAGGCCGATTTTGTTAATTCTTTTTTTTGTTTGTTAAACAGTAGAAGGCTCTTATGAAAATACAATTTGAAAAATGAATCGGTATATTTTTTATTTCGGGATAAACTAAAGGTCCTTTTGGAATTCAGCTAGTACAAATATAAAAACTGGAATGAAGGTGGGAAACGCGCGAGTGCCACTCCTGGTGTTGCAAGCGTCCATAGGCTACGGTAACCGCTTACCAAAAGGGCCGTATGATTGTGTGCCAACGTAGGGGTATAAAAGAAATCGATTTTTTTCCCTACTTTCCGACCAGGTTGCATTGATCGTGGTATCAGGCAGACTGTATGCAGCCGTGGTGGCCTTTTGGCCGTGGTGGTTGAAGTTACGGCCTGTCATCTGATGGGCCCAGGTTCAAACCCCGGCCTGTACCAATGTGTATTTCGGTTCCGATATAACACCAAATAATAAAAAAAAAATAGAATATAAAAGGGGCTTCCCTCGATGTGCGAGTCCAACTCGCACTTGGCTGGTTTTTACTTTGGAGCGAGCTGTCAACTGACTGTCACAGTTTCTTTAGGCTATGCCGTTTCGTATCTATTCTGTTGGAATGCAGAACGGTTCTAATACAAATTGTCATGGACGGCGACGATTCATACTTTATTTTATCGCCTTACAATTCTTCAGTAGACTAACCACTTGAGCAGTCTCGAGGCCGTCATTATTCAGAGTGGCACTCCCTTACTTTGACAACAAATCTTCAATATTGGAGACCTCTCAAGCGCAATGTAATTTAAGTTTTATCACCAGTTGACTTGTCAATTTATAGGTCTTGTGGACTCTTTAGAAGTTATTTCAAAAGAAGTGCTTAATTCTCACTTGAGTATTGCTATTAATCACATCTCGAGCCTAGAGAGGTAGGGTGTAAGACATTTTATTATTTTATACCACACAAGCATACGGAATACCTGATGGTAAGCAGTCATCGTAACCTATAGCCGCTAGCAATACCAGGAATATCACTAACTAGTTGCCACCCCTTTTGTTAATGAGTAGTCACTGTGCTAGCAGCGTACCCTCATGGAGCACTGCACTGGAAACCTTACTAACCGCAGAAACACAACACTACATCAAGTAGTGTTATTTTACTGCGATCTTCTGTAAGGTGGAGGTACAGTCCCCAGTCGGGCGGCTCCAATTTATATGAGAAATCCCAAATCGCTCTACCTCTCATAAAATTAGAATTATATATTATATACTTCGTGTTATGGCTGTATGTTTCCAAATAAAGTGAAATAAATAAATAAAAACCATAGCATGATTCCTTTCGATTGAAATTCGTATCTAAAACACCATTATAATTGGAATTAAATCTATGATTTAATTTAATTAGAGGCTTAAGGGCGTAGCAATTTGCTTTATTGATTAAAATCCTGATTAATGTAGGCGCTTTAATAATCGTATAATTAATTTCGATTATCGATCCCTGTTTGAAACTTCTCAAAGTGATTTATTATTGTTGCCGATCTTTCGGAGTTTCTAGAGACGGTACCTCCCGACGAATGGAGTATAATAATTTAGTCGTCATCAAACATCGCCATTTGGACCCAAACTAAGCATAGTTACTACTATGGATGAATAGCAGACTACTGTAATAATGTTTTTATCTTTAAATATAAATCTTATCTGTCTGTCTTTCTGTTTGCTCCGGGTAATCTCCAAAACGGCTGAACCGATTCGAACGGGACTTTTACTGGCAGATAGCTGATACTGTAAGGCGTAACGTAGTCTACCTTTATTTTAGTAAAAAATATTACTCTCGCGCAAAACCAATGAAATTGTGTACAAAATACGATTTCACGCTAAGTCGTGGACAATGCTAATAAAAGATATAGGTAAAGAATGTTTCTTCCATCTTAAATACACATCTAAATACAGATTATTTATTTTGCGCACAACATCGTGTTATCTATATGTAAATTGTGTTGACAAAAAAATATTGTAAGCTTACATCAATCTTTATTTCAAGTTAGGCTTCTAAAGCTAAGTAAAGGCAGGCTTACAATACGAACCGAGAGCTCATAAGTACAGGATTTGGTTGGAGTTCCAAAGTCCGATATTGGAACTCGATAAAACTAACCAAAGTAATCAATGAGCGAAAGATGAAGAGTGCTCGGAATGTAAAAGAAGCAAAATAGGTGTGTAAGTCTGTAGTGAAATGGCGCTCTATACTCTCTGCCTACCTAGTGAGGCACTTGGCGTGATGATATGTATAGGTAAAGGAACTCAGTACAATATAAAGAGAGGTAGGGCGATTTGGGATTACCCGTGGGTTTTCCATTAAAATTGCAGCCGCCCGACTGGAGACTGTACCTCGACCTTACAGAAGACCGCATTGAAATTATACTACTTGATGTAGTGTTGTGTTTCTGCGGTAAGTAAGGTTGCCAGTGCACGAGGATACGCTGGGCTAGGAGTAATGCTGACAGCACAGTGAGTGCTCATCAACAACATGGTTGGCAACCCGTTAGTGATGTCCTTTGTATTGCTAGCGACTATAGGCTATGGTGACTGCTTACCATCAGGTGGGCCGTATGCTTGTGTGCCTTATCACTAACGAGTTACTATCCCTGTTGTTGACGAGGACTCACTGCCAGCAGCATAATTACTAGCACAGCGTATCGTCGTGTAACACTGGCAACCTTACTTACCGCAGAAATACAACACTACATCAAAAGTGTTATTTCACTGCGGTCTTCTCTAAGGTGGTACAGGGCCCAGTTGGGCGGCTCCAATTTTAATATGAATACCCACAGGAGATTTCAATTCGCCTTACCTCTCTTATGGTAGCATGAAAAAAAGCCTACAATCGGGTTTTCAACTGAGCCAAACGGCCAGACAAATATTACTCTAGTGCCAAGAAGGTCACCACGAAACAGAGTAAGCCAGATAACGTGCCGTGGTCGATTACTGAGTGCAGTATTCGACCTTAGACAGTAGACACAAGGTTAAATATTGGGACTTGCGTCACTTTTGTTGCCTTTTCTTATATAGCTCAAGTTCACCCCCGTTGTTTTCCATGTCATAGCCTAATTATATTTTTTTAACTGGCAATCAATATTGAAATATTTTATTTGATTGTTTGTGCATTTTTATTTTTTATTGGGTAGCCAACAAATTAGAAAGTAAAAACATATTAAGTGCCATCATCCATTTTGGTCTCAATCTGAAAGAGCCGGCCATCGCAATATGTCTATATATTCTGTTAGAATTTGCCCGTCTGAACATTTATTACTATGACACCAAAGTTGGGTCCTACCATAGTCGTTGATTTTGAGTTTGAAAATCTGAATATTCATACATTTTTGTTGAAAATAGGAATTCAAAATAAGAAAAACAAATTAAACGTCCTGTAATGTCCAACTTTGGTGCCATAGTAATAAATGCTCTGACGGACAAGCTCTAACAGAATATACAAAAAAAATATCGGCCGGCACTTTCCAATTTGGACCAAATCTCTATGAAACATGGATGATGTCCTTTTATAAAAATATCCCTACTGTATGTATTCTGTTATAGCAAATGATTTCAATTTATAGATATGACGGTTCTGCATTTTTATTATAGTAAACATTTATATAGAACGCCAGTTTAGTAACCAACAGCTTAAAAAAACATTGTTTAAACATCGAAAGAAATTCCTGACAACAAATGGAGCATTCTTAAACGAATGAAAATGGAAAAGGGAACACAATTCTCAAATTACTCTCGAACAATTCAACTCCAAACCGAATAGAACTTAGCGTGTCACTTCGCGGCTTATCACGTATTTAGCAGACGGAAGTGCGCGAGAACTGTCCCTATTTTTTTTATTCCTTTAAGGTGGCACACAAGCATACGGTCCACCGGATGGTAAGCAGTCACCGTAGCCTATAGCCGCTAGCAATACCAGGGGTATCACTAACGGGGTGCCAACCATGTTGTTGATGAGGACTCTCTGTGCTAGCAGCAATACTACTAGCCCAGCGTATCTTCGTGGAGCACTGGCAACCTTACTTACCGCAGAAACACAACACTACATCAAGTAGTGTTATTTCACTGCGGTCTTCTGTAAGGCGGAGGTACAGTCCCCAGTCGGGCGGCTCCAATTTAAATGGGATAACCCACAGGAAATCCCAAATCGCCCTACCTCTCTTTTTACTAGTATCATCAAGATGAATACATTTTAAAGCGTGTATTTTACGTTTTTAATGAATTAGCAAATATACATTTTGGCGCCATAGTAATAAATGCTCGGACGGACAGGCTCTAACAGAATATACTTTTTTTCGATCGGCGTCTGAATAAGTAACCTGTCCTATCATAATCTCTTGAGTGACAACAGTCAAGGCTTTGCTACTGCCTGAACTAATATTTCACAGTAGACATCTTCACTTTAAAACGCCATCAATCTTACTCACTGACATTCTGACAGTTGGCAAGCAATCGATCGCGTCCGCCGACTCCGTAATCGGGCATGAATCGCTACCAGATACCAATAATATCCCTTTATACTTGAAGTGGGCCAATAATTTTTGTGTGATCGTTCTTTGCTATACTAATAAAATTGTGTAAGATTGAAGGAAGCCTTGCGTCTTCGATTAAATTTAGTTCTGGCTTGAATTGTTTTGTATTTGACATAGATGTAGCGCTCTAATTTCACAATCAAGGTTCTTATATCAATACATTACTACTACTGCTTGCAGTACCAAGTCAACCATATTGATACGACGATTCGCTGTGCTAGCAACATCGATTCATCCTTGGTAGCCAGTACAGCTGATCATACTCTAACTAAGTACTACTCTGATGTAGTATTGTGTTTCTTCGTGTGAAATATTTCCAGACCTCGAGAAGGTGCGCTAGTTGCCAGCCTATTAGTTCCTTAGTTCAGGTCTGTTGGCCCCAAGACACATGCAGATAGCATAGCAATTAAGTTGTCACACAAGCGTACGGCCCACCTGTTGGTAAGCAGTCACCGTAGCCTATAGATGCTAGCAATACCAGGGGTATACTTAGAGCGTTGCATCAAAGTAGTGTTATTTGTCTGCGGTCTTCTGTAAGGTGGAGGTACAGTCCTCAGTCAGATGGCTTTAATTTTAATGGGAATGGAAATCCTCTTAATATTGCAAGTAAAGCTTACTATCAGACGGGTCTTATGCTTGTTTACCATCTTAGTGGTATAAACACATACATAAATACGGGCTACCTACTTTGTTACTGTTCCGTTTTCGTTTCTACAGACCTATAAGTTAACCTGCAGTTGACCTAGTTCAATGTCCTGTATTCTACTTTTGTAAGCGTACGCTATGTATTATGGATTCCAATTATATTGCTTGACATACATTTGAATACAATATCAAGGCTAAGATAACATACATCTATTCTAATATTGAATAAAGGAAAGATTTGTATTTTTGTATTGAATAGGCTCCGAAACTACTGGACCGATTTCAATTCTTTCACCGTTAGTAAGCTACATTATCACTGAGTAACATAGGCTATATATTATACTAGTTTCCCGACCCGGCTTCGTACGGGTAGACAAAATATTTGATAAATGTCTAATCGTGCGAAGCCGGGGCGGGCCGCAAGTATTACATACATGCATATTATCACGCCGAGTCGCTTACGGGGTAGACAGATAGTGTGGAGCCGTTGAATCTTAGTTATATATTTTATAATATATACAATATCATTTAATTTGTATTATATCGCGTTGCATTTTCATACAATTATAAAAACGGGAATTGACGTTTTCATATTTGCACTTCTCTTTTGCTTCTACATTCATCAATCTACATACATTCTCTCTGGTTCCGAGGACTCTTTTATTAATGCTTACCGTCTAAATTATTGTGCCAATTCGCTTGTCACGCACCAGCACATATCCAAGAGATTACAACTTGGCCTATATCACATAAAATCTTAGATTTGTGCTGTTGATGAATTGATGTCCTGTCTGCAATGTATAGAATAACACAGGCTCTACACTGTCAAACGAAGATTATTCTTCGTTTAATTAACAACACAGTAGGGTATTTTGGTTTAGTTTTAGTCTATTCAGTTGATCGAGAGAGTTGACAATAACAGTAGCCTTAGCAAAAACAACTTTTGACAGCGTATTCGTATCGCTTTTGACTATTTTGTATGGGAGAATGAACAGCGGTGCGCCGGCGAAAAGTGGAACAAAAAATTCCGATGAAATTTTAGACAATTAGAGAGATACGTTTTGGAATACGTACGTAGTTGAATTATGTTTTTGTTACCAGTGTCTACAGGCTTCGACGAAGCAAAAAATCTTATCCTGAGATCCTTACGCTAAGAGGTCCATTATTAAGAAAACCTCTCGGAGATAAGAGTTCTTAAGTAAATATCGGTCAGACCGTGATAAGCTAGGTTTGAGGGTCATTCACTCCGCTTGACTGCTCAATTTTCTGAGCTTTTTTAGATACTTGAGTGCTAGTTGTAAGTTAGACATTGTTATGTCTCAGTTTCTGACTCTTGTTTAATCGATAATCGACAGTTGCAGATGGCTGACGCAATATTACGTAATCCGTGGTGGCCTTGTGGCTGAAGCTACAGCCTGTCATCTGATGGACCCAGGTTTACATCACGGCCTGTACCAATGAGTTTTTCTAAGCTTAAGTACAGTGACTAATTTAGGTAGGGCGAATTGGGACCTCCCGTGGGCTTTCCCACTAATATTGGAGCCACCCGACTGGGGACTGTAGCTCCGCCTTACAGAAGACCGCGGAGAAATGACACTTTGATGAAGTGTTGTGTTTCTGCTGTAAGTAAAGTTGCCAGTGAAATAGCCGCATTTATAATTATAAGCTTAAAGAATTTGTCTGAAGCGATTGGAGGTGAAGCTGGTAGAATGTTTATCTACACTAATAGTATAAAGAGGAAAGATTTGTATTTTTGTATGTAACGAATAAACTCAAAATGTACTGGACCGATTTTAATAATTCTTTTTTCATTAGAAAGCTACATCATCACTGAGTAACATAGGCTATATATATTATACTAGCTGCCCGCCCCGGCTTTGCACGGGTAGACAAAATATTTGTCTATAGCTCCGAAACTACTGAACCGATTTCAAAAAATCTTTCACCGTTAGAATGCTACCCTATCACTGAGTAACATAGGCTAGCTGCCCGCCCCGGCTTTGCACGGGTAGACAAAATATTTGATATCAATGTCTACCCGTGCGAAGCCGGGGCGGGCCGCTAGTTTCTTATATATTCACATTTATACTGCGCGAAAATAAGTTAGTCGTACTTCATTGTGCAGGAAACGGATGTCGCCGTTTCTCGCATTCTCGACGACCCCCGCCGACCACCACACCTGCGTCCGTACTATCATGAAACGTACCAATAATCACAATTCACGCGTTTGTGATCAAAAAAGTCACATTCGAGGCGAAGTCGTGGAGGTCGGGGAATTAATGTACGAAAGTAATTTTATGAATATACAATACTACCTTTTTTATACGACTACGGTGGAACGCGATGTCTCAACTTGACCGGATTTGGGCCGACAGGAACATATCGCAATGGACAAAAGTACGCCTCGTATCACTCTGGTCTTTTCAATTTTCCTATATGGCGTGGAGACTTGGACTATGAGGAAGGCTGACCGATCACGTATAGACGCCTTCGAAATGTGGTGCTGGAGGAAAATGCTCAACATTCATTGGTCAGAACATCGCACCAATGACTCCATCCTTGCTGATCTCAAAATAAAAACAAGACTCCTCACCATTTGTCTCCGAAGAATCCTCGATTTCTTTGGCCATATAGCGCGCAAGAACGGCGATAATATAGAGAAGCTCTTGCTGACTAGTAAGGTGGAAGGCAAAAGACCGAGGGGTCGCTCCCCTATGCGATGGTCCGACCAAATACGTTCCGCACTGAACACCACTGTATGTGATGCTATTCACGCCGCCGAGGATAGATCTACGTGGCGTGATATAGCACACAACAAGATACTTCACAGAGGTCACGACCCTCAGCACTGAGGACACGCGGCGCAAGGAGGAGGACGGTGGCACATAAGCATATAGTCCACCTGATGGTAAACAGTCACCGTAGCCTATAGCCGCTGGCAATACGGCATCACTTACGCGTTGCCAACCATGTTGTTGATGAGGACTCACTGTGCTAGCATTACTACTAGCGCAGCGTATCCTCGTGGAGCACCTATTCGGTTTTGTTCGCTTTGTCCCGCCTATTGCTATTATATGTATATTATGTTTGTCAGGAGCGTAGCGTGTGGTCAGTGCATGCCTACCTTATACGAATACAGGAGTGAGCGTATCTGTTAATTATCTCATCATTCTCCTGCCCTGATCCCATATTATTTGTGGTCGGCGCAATATGTATTTCTCTTCCATCCTTCTCTATCAGCCGTCATCTCTGTATTCACTTCCTTTCTGGCCATGTCATCTTTCACACAATCCATCCATCTCTTCTTAGGTCTACCTTGACCCCTGTACTCAAATTCAAACATAAAACCTTTCTTACCACGTTATCTTCATTCCTCCGCATAACATGCCCATACCATGACAAACGCTTGCTCCTCAACTTTTCTATCACTGGACCTTCAAACTTCCCGTAATATACTCATTTCATAGCTTGTCCATTCTCGTTACGCCACACATCCAACACCATCATTTTAATTAACTTATCTTCAAATATAAATACTTTATTATCACAGTACGCCGTTCAAAACAGATCGTTTATTCCGCTAATGTGGTGGGTCCAACTTTAGCCCGGAGAGAAGTGAAAGATAATTGAAAAAGTTTTCATTGGCCATTGTTACTGCTTAGGGCGCATTCACACAAGTGCTATTTTAGCTAGTACTCTGAACTAGAGATGTCGAATATATTAATTAACCGTTATAATTAACGAATAATTAAAAATAATTATCATTATCAATAAATAAAATTAAAGATTTTGAATAAAAATATCATATCAATATTTAGATCAACTTCAACGAACTAATATATATTTAAACATCTCCATTCATAAAATTATTAATTAATATTTTCAACCGTTAAAAATATCGGTATTTTGATTTATCAATTAACGTTTAAAGAATAAATAAAATCAGCCAGTACTGACATATGTACTCTGAACCGAAGCGGACATGTATGAGGAGATTGATGATTGTAGCAGAAGCAAAAGGGTATGCAGGTCAGGAGTGAAATAGCGTTTGAAACTGAGCCTATCCAGTAAAGAACGTAGCGTGATGGTATGTTTGAATGTATGTGTTTATTTATGTTCTTTTTACATTAACGACTACATGAAACAATTGGCTAGTTGATTTGTATGGCATCCCCACAGTTCATAATTTCTTCGGAGAAAAGCCGACAAAAGCTGTAATTTTGTAAACATGTTTTCTTACCACTATTTAAATGTGTGTATGTTTGTATTGAGTAGGCTCCGAAACTACTGGACCGATTTCAAAAATTCTTTCACCGTTAGAAAGCTACATTATCACTGAGTAACATAGGCTATATATTATACTAGCTGCCCGCCCCGGCTTCGCACGGGTACACAAAATATTTGATAAATGTCTACCCGTGCGAAGCCGGGCAGGCCGCTAGTTGTAGAATAAAACACAAATATTTCAATTACATTGCACCGTTTTGTTGTGCAATCATCTTTATTTACCAACTTACAGAAGACCGCAGTCAAATATCACCACTTTGATGTAGTGTTGTGCATCTGCGGTGGGTAAGGTTCCCATTGCTCTAAGAGGATACGCTGCACCAGTAGTAATGCTGCTAGCACAGTGAGTACTCATCAACAACAGGGTTGGCAAAGCGTTAGTGACCTGGTATTATTGCTAGCGGCTGAAGTTTACAGTCGCCGTACGCTTCTGTGCCAAATTAGTGGTATAGAATACAATATTTGACTAGACTTAACAAAGTACTTTCAAATCGTCTAAAGCGTTTGTGTGTATACGGCCTTAGATAGGGACTTAATTTAATTTTAATCTTTTCGGATAATTTGGGTCACTTGGTATATTTTATACTTTTGTCTTTGTCGCATTACAAGCTCCCAAATGTTAGGCACGAAATAAGAGGTTAAAATTAAGCAGGCGGAGGGTGTTGCGTAAAGTTTATAATTGAAAAAGAGAGGTAGAGCGAATTGGGATCTGCCGTGGGTTTTTCCATTAATATTGGAGCCGCCCGACTGGAGACTCTACCTTACAGAAGACCGCCGACCGACCCACCGATCTTAAGTTCTTATTTGTCACGTGATATCCGTCGAATCCTCTTAAAAAACTGTTTTATAATGCCTGCCATTATAGCACCAGATAAGGAGGATCAAAGGAAAAAATCCTCAACGAATTGTTAAGGAAATTCTTGGGAAAGCTACACTCACTGTATTTTTAGCTTTTTGAGAACTTATTACGCAATAATTTTAAATGAATATAAATTTGTAATAATACTATATTTTCACGCCTTCCAACAAGAGTCCCGGCGGTAGGCAGACACCCACTTTTCAGCGACTATAATTTGGTGCAAAGTGACCGACGGTGAGTCTGTCGCAGTCTCTTAGGTACATACGTATTGGATATTTATTCTCAGTCGTATGCTGGTTTACTCATGTTGTTTTCCTTCACCGTAAAGCTGTGCTGTTGTGTATATTTATTTGCTTGAATAACAAATTGGTTTACACAATATGGTAGACAGTTTCAGCTTAGCAGAGAATACATTCTGCATACATATCTACACTAATATTATAAAGAGGAAAGATTTGATTGTTTGTATTGAATAGGCTCCGAAACTACCGGACGGTCCGGACCGTTTTGAAAAATTCTGTTTACCATTAAAAGCCGACATTATCCCTGATGAACATAGGCTACGTTTTACTGCGGGAAAATGTTTCATTACTACGGGAAAACGATTCATTGTATACTATATTGCTACGCGAGCGAAGTCTCAGGGAAAAAACTAAAAGTAATAAAATAAAATTATTAGGCACGTAATAATAAACTTAAATATTATCCTTATGGCTTTATCAGGTCCGCCGTCTTTGAGCAGTAAAACTTGCCGAAACTAACTTCGAGTACGTCATCAAAACCTTTTATTAGTAATGTTGCGTATGAAATCGATAAGAAACAAGAACATTCTTATTGATTTTATCCTACTAATGAAGAATTCGTAGCAGAGTTGTCATTGCGTATATCGATCGATCTGCAACCTTACCTAAGGACAGTAGTAAGATGGGTGACCGTGTAGAAAGATGTTTACTTATTTATCTATACTTCTATACCAATATTATAAAGAGGAAAGATTTGTATTTTCGTGTGTATGTTTGTGTTGAATAGGCTTCGAAACTACTGGACCGATTTCAAAAAATCTTTCACCGTTGGAAAGCTACATTATCACTGAATAACATAGACTATATATTATACTACGGGTAGACAAAACATTTGTTAAATGTCTACCCGTGCGAGGCCGGGGCGGGCCGCTAGTTGTTAATAAATGCACAAGACAAATTACATTCGTAATTAAATAAGGGGTCACAATTCTGATCTGAAACCCAATTCAAAGATATGTGCGCACGACTAAACCAAATTACTGTTACAAAGCAAGCAAACATGCTGAGTTGCTGAATGTAGTTACAGATATAATTAGGTGTAGGAAATTATGTGGGAAATATGGACTGGTTCGTTTTTATACCACTAAGGTGGCACACAAGCATACGGCGCAAGTTACCGTAGCCTATAGCCTCTAGCAATACCAAGGATATCGCTAACGAGTTGCCAACCCTGTTGTTGATATGGAGTCACTGTGCAACACAACTACATGAAAGTAGTGTTATTTCACTGCGGTCTTCTGTAAGGTGGAGGTACAGTTCCCAGTCGGGCGGCTCCAATATTAATGGGAAACCCTAAATCGCCCTACCTCTCTTTTTTAGCTCATGGTGTGATTAACCACTGTACTTAAACTTAGAAAACCTCATTGGGTCAAGCCGGGATTTGATCCTGGGCCCGTCAGATACAGGATGGGTTTGGACAAGTATGGCACCAAAGTACAGAGGAAAACCAAAGTACCGAGGTATAAATAATGTATAATATATCCTAATACAGATCATGTTTCATGAAGAAAGTTTAGACCCTTGATTAGGCCCTTTAAGAATTTCGTATTTCATTTACCACCACTTCCGAGAAACCGCCTGAGAAGGACCGTCTAAATATCTACATCAACCGAGTAATAACTCTATCTATCTATCTATCTGTCTTTTTATTTTATTTTATACCACAGGTGGCAAACAAGCATACGGCCCGCCTGATGGTAAGCGGTTACCGCAGCCTATGGACGCTTGCAACACCAAAAACCATAACTGTATAGCCGTAGCTCTCCCACTGCAACTAATAACTAGGATGGTTAAAAAAATATTTGTAGCGTTCCGCGTGGATGCATTGATTATGTTATATTATAGATAGTATATATCCCTTAGTATATGAATGTCCAGTAGTTGATAACCTGATTAGATATAAGAGTAGTCCATAAATCAATACATTCAATGCTGCATCGCTAAAATAGCCGTCCTATACCCGTTGTTCGCGCGCTGGTAGATACCAGCCACCACCACACGGGAAATCTCAAATCGCCCTACCTCTATTTTTAAAAGCTCATGGTGTGATTAATCACTGTACTTAAGCTTTGAAAAACTCATTGGTACAGGTCGGGACTCGAACCTGGGCCCATCAGATGACAGACCTGTTGCTTCAACCACAAGGCCACCATGGCTTAAAAAACACATGTTTTAAGGACCGATGACAAAACAATAATATTATCATAACTTAATCCTAATAAGCGTTTTCTTGAACAAGTAATTTAAGACTATCGTCCTCATTATTTTGCTGTATTCGAAAACCTCTTTCAAAATTTCATAATTTTCATACGAATTTTAGCTTTTTTCGGAGCAGTGCTGTGCATTTTCCCTCACAAAAATATTCGAAAGCAATACAAATATGTAGTCGAAAGTTGTTGCTACTGATAAGGCGGCATTTGTCTTCAATTATCTGTATTTGTTACTTGTTACTCAACTGTGGTGTACAATGAAGAGCATTTGTATTGTTAAGGTTGGACTGTGTCTAATTTAAATTCTCCGCCACTCCTATCAAGAGCGAGCGCAGTCATGCAAGCGTCTCGCTCTCTCCTTCTGACACACACAACCGCACACGCACGGGAAATATGGCGGAATTGGTTTTTGCTTGGACGGAAGGAAGTGGTGGGTGCCAGAAGGAGAGAGCGAGACGCTTGCATGACTGCGCTCGCTCTTGATAGGAGTGGCGGGGAATAAATTAGACACAGTACAACCTTTACATGTATTGTGTGCGATATCAGAGAAGTTATGTCCAAATCGCAGACAGACACTACAATTGTTTACATGCATAGATATTCAGTTGAAGATCGTTATGTTAACTTCGTAGCTTGTGGGCGTAAGTCAAAAATCAGTGACTTGTCCTCACAATGTGATCACCTATACAGTGAAACTAAATTAATGTGGGTTGAACGTAACCAATTTAGTTCGGGGATTTTCGGCACATAGTTTGGGTAGCTAAGATAGTTTCATGGAGTTTAGCGGCCGCTGTGTTTTTGGCAACTGACACATTAGATGGGATTTTCGTTGTAACTTTATTTACGACTAGCGGCCCGCCCGGCTTCGCACGGTTAGACATTTATATCAAATATTTTGTGTAAGGTGTAATAATATTGCAATTTTCATTATATTATTATTATAGATTCTTTTACTTTTTTGCTGAGGCTTTGTGGATTCGAAAAACTGTTATTTAGCTTTGATAGTACAAATCCTATTTTTTTACTATCAAAACCGTGCTCGTATATACCTAGTGATATTTAAAATCCATTCAGCTGTCGTGACATTAATAAGTGACAAACAATCACCCAAATTTTACTAAGTTTTACCCACATTTAAGACCTATAATCCGTAGAGAATATTATCTACTCTGAGGTAGTGACATAGAAGGTATAACGCGTCACTATTCCGTAGCCATTTTTATACCTTGCCAACTTGTAACACTGTGTGCCAACAGCATTTAGTCGCCTTTGTTTGTCGTTCAGCTCAGATTGCCTGTCACATCGACCCAGTTGGATGTTTACGAAAAAGATAGAAGTCGTATGCTAGTCACGTCTATTTGACTAAAGACTTTCGATCGGGTCCGGATACTTAAGGCTTTGATTGGCTCTGGATAATAAATGTTTTGATGAGTCTAGTACTGATTAACCGATTATGGAGATTGGTTTATTACTGACTGGCGACCCGCCCTGGCTTCGCACGGCCAGCGTTAGCAATACCTACAAAACACAAATTAATTATACACAAAATCCTTCCTCTTGAATCAATCTATCTATTTAAAAATCCTCATCAAAATCGGTAGAGACAGACAGACAGCGGGAAGCGACTTTGTTTTATACCATGTAGTGGAAAATCCTTCCTCTTGAATCACTATATCTATTTAAAAAAATGCGCAGATTTAAAGATCTAAGCATACAAAGGGACAGACAAACAACGGAAAGCTACTTAGTTTTAACTATGTGATGAAAAGCCTTGCTCTTGAATCACTGTATCTATTGAAAATACCGCATGAAAATTAGTTGCGTAGTTTTAAAGATCTAAGCACACATAGGGACAGACAGACAGCGGGTAGCGAATTTGTTTTATACTATGTAGATACGTTGTGCTGGTAGTAAGGAAACTCTAATAAATAAATCATATTTGATTAATTTCTAACCATGACTATTACTTATCACGTGGACATAAAAGCCGTGGTGGCCTTGTGGTTGAAGCAGCGGCCTGTCATCTGATGGGCCCAGGTTCGAATCCCGGCCTGTACCAATGAGTTTTTCTAAGCTTAAGTACAGTGATTAATCACACCATGAGCTTTTAAAAAGAGAGGTAGGGCGATTTGGGATTTCCCGTGGGTTATCCCATTTAAATTGGAGCCGCCCGACTGGGGACTGTACCTCCACTTTGCAGAGACCGCAGTGAAATAACACTACTTGATGTAGTGTTGTGTTTCTGCGATAATTAAGGTTGCCAGTGCTCCACGAGGATACGTTGGGCTAGTAGTACTGCTGCTAGCACAGTGAGTCCTCATCAGCAACATGGTTGGCACCCCGTAAGTGATACCCCTGGTATTGCTAGCGGCTATAGGCTACGGTGACTGCTTACCATCAGGTGGGCCGTATGTTTGTGTGCCACCTTAGTGGTATAAAAAAAAAACGTGAAATCTGCGGCAAGAACTCGACATGTTTCTACAATAACTTATATTACAATTGCGAATGTCAGTTGTCTTTACGTTTACTCAACCGATCATTATGATCATACGGTACCTTTAATTCAAAGGAACTAGTAGATGTTTTCACTAGAACCACGTGAGTGAAGCATCGGAGCAAAGGTAGTGTGGAAATTTTCACTGTAGTATACTTAAAAAGTATAGACCACTGGCTTCTGTCCGCGACTACGTCCGCGTTGTGCTTAGAATCTCAGGGGAACCTGAAATTTTCCCGAAAAAAAGTATCTTATGTGTTAATCCAGGTTATAAATTATCTGTGTTCCAAATTTAATCAAATCCGTTGAGTAGTTTTTGCGTAAAAGAGTAACAAACATCCATCCGTACTCACAAACTTTCGCATTAAACTTTTACATTAGGTCACAGTTATGTTGGTAGCGAGAGAACTTTTAAAAAAAGGCTTACAACGCGCAATAGATACTCTTGATGTTGAAAGCGTCTATAGACTGTGATGGCTTCCTATCGGATGGCTCGTATTCTTGTTTACCATTTGCTTGGAAAAATACAAAATGTTTCCGTTAATACAAAGCTACATCATACCTTTGTTTTGTTTTTTTTTTATACCACTAAGGTGGCAAACAAGCATACGGCCCGCCTGATGGTAAGCGGTTACCGCAGCCTATGGACGCTTGCAACACCAGGGGTATCACTCGCCCGTTGCTGACCCTAAAAACCTACATTATACCTTAGTGATATAGGCTACAAAAGCAATTAAATTGAGTCGTTAGTGGTTACATACAGAATATTGTATCAATAAAAACAAATAAAAATAAAAACGACAAAAATAAGTCTATAAGTGTAAATTCTATTAAACAAAAAAATAATTTCCCAAAAGGTTTGTATATAACTGAGTTACGACATAACATTAAAATGAATACAACCGAATTGATAACATCCTCCTTTTAAGCAGTCGGTTAAAAAGAATCGAGTTACATTTTGTAGTCACGCCCGACTCCTTGTTACGCTACACAAGTAGGTAACTTATTTCTTCCCAAAAAGAGTCGTAATATATATTAGGAATATAGCGGAATAAACGGCCATATCCGTAGGTCCCTGCATTAAATTCAGCCACATTGTGGAAGGCAATTTGTTAAAGAAAGCCGTCGTAATGGCGGCGAGGCACGCCATTTGTACAGACAACACATCGAATGACGAGCCTTTTTCCAGTTGCTTAGCGGACATTATTGTTTTCTATTTTCACCAATAGATGGCGCTGCTTTGTAAATAGTAGATTGTTAACACGCGCTGTAGAGAGTCCCTCGATGTGATAGTTTATGGACGTGACGCGACGCTTAGTGACGGAGACCCATTGAGCAAAATCAACAATAAACTGGATTACGCTGTACATCAAGTTTCAATGTACCACCACATCAAGATCTGCTGCTAGCATCCACTCCCAGAACCCAATATGGTGACACCAGCTGTTTTTTTATCTACTATAAGCTGGCAGCAAACATACGGCCCATCTGATGGTAAGCGGTTTCCGCAGCCTATGGACGCTTGCGACACCAGGTGTATCACTTGCGCGTTTACGACCCTTCAGAAATCTCTTCACACCATTCTTGAAGAACCCCATGCTGTACTCTTTTAGGAAAACCACGGCGGGGAGTTATTACCCTATCCCGCGTTTTTTAAAATATCGAATTTGAATAGACGCGGTCGTTTAAAATGTTATAATAGTGTAGGTAGTCAAGATGGTGAAATCTAATTATTTTGCCTGCCATAAGTTAAAGGGTCACGATTTGCTGTGTCTACTGTACGTGTTTCAATAAAATATCTATTCACTAGTGCTGTTTGGATTATGTTTCCACTGTTGTAACTATGTCGGATAAGACATGTGTTTGAATAGTGATTATAGCAGGTAGCGGTAATTGATCTTTACAAAATTCGATTTTTTTTCAATAGATTTTTTTTATCTATGAAAGTGGCCACCCAACGAAGTTCCACCACAAATATAACTGTTATTTGTAGCTCATACAAGGATATAAAAAATGCTACTTATCTATACTAATACTATAGAGAGGAAAGATTTGTATTTTGTATGTGTGTATAGCTGCCCGCCCCGGCTTCGCATGGGTAGACATCAAATAATTTGTCTACCCGAAGCCAGGGCAGGCAGTTGGTATAATATATAGCTTATGTTACTCAGTAATAATGTAGCTTTCTAACGGTGAAAGAATTTTTGAAATCGGTGCAGTAGTTTCGGAGCCTATTCTACACAAACACACACAAGAATACAATTCTTTCCTCTTTATAAACTATTATTTTATATATTATATACTTTATACTATACATTGACTAGTATAGATGAAAGTATATAAACACGGAAGAGTCATATTGGATGTACGCTACCTACCTTTCCTTTGTGACTGTAATACTATACGCTCGGAGCGAAGCTATCGAGTGTACCCATAAAGCTAGCACTCACATAGAAAAGATAGCATATTATAAACATAATATGTATGTCTATTTTTTCTTATGTACGGAGCCCATACCGTATATGTTATGCTGAGGCATGAAGATAACATGGTAAGAAAGGTTTTATGTATGAATGTGGATAGGTACAGGGGTCGAGGTAGACCTAAGAAAAGATGAATGGACTGTGTGAAAGATGACATGGCCAGAAAGGAAGTGAATACAGAGATGATGGCTGATAGAGAAGGATGGAAGAATACATATTGCGCCGACCACAAATAATATGGGATAAGGGCAGGAGAATGATGATGTATTTTTTTTTCTTCCTACACCCTAAAACATTACCTACCCTATGATTTTACGGTACTGTTATTTGGTCTTCTCTTTATGGAGGTACTGGTGTCGATTCTGTTGTTCAAAATTACTAAACTTAACTAATTTGACAGGTCTAAAACGTGTTGCTATCCCATCTCAGGTGCGAGGTTAAATAAGGATGGCAATATTTTTAGACCTGTCAAATTAGTTAAGTTTAGTCATTTAGAATAACAGAATTGGCACTACTGTCTTTATAAGTGTGGTGTCTTATTGTGCTTACCTTACTTCTACCAATTGAGATTTAATTTATACATACCAGAATGTATAAATACGAAAACCAATATATTTATTTGTCTTACTGTCTTTGGAATGTCTATATTAGCAGCATGCAAAAAGAAACGCGTATTCCCAGCGTAGCAGTTCCTTGAGATGCTCTTAAAACCTTATTACAAAAGAATATACGTATTTTTTCATTAATTTCATTCAAAGTATAAATAGTAACACAGTGTGATTACGACTGCTCGTAGCGTATAATTTATGCGCAGCGTAGATTATAGGCTCGTAGCGCGGACTGCGTAGCAATGCTACGAGGATAATCATACTGCTACGCAGTATTTATTTAACAACAACGATTTATTACTGTAATTTGTTAACCGAATCCGGAAGGTTTTTTTTTATTTCTTTGTAATACCACTATGTTGTCTAACAAGTACATGGCTGATGAATATGTAGGGCCTTATTGAATAGTAACAGGCGTATGATTTTACTTGCTTTATTCCGCTCGAATTTGTTTTATACGATTCGGAGATCTTCATACAGTCTGCGCCCTAGCGTGATTTTATTTCGACAAGTATTTTGGGATCTGCACATCACGTTGGATACACCTCGATTGAGCGGGAAGAATAATAAATAATATAATGATACATTTAATGCAATTTTAAGAGAGGTAGGGCGATTTGGGATTTACCGTGGGTTTTCCCATTTAAATTGGAGCCGCCCGACTAGGGTCTGTACCCTCACCTTACAGAAGACCGCAGCGAAATAACACTACTTGATGTAGTGTTGTGTTTCTGCGGTAAGTATGGTTGCCAGTGCTCCACGAGGATACGCTGGGCTAATAGTAATGCTGCTAGCACAGAGAGTCCTCATCAACAAAATTGTTTGCAACCCGTTAGTGATACCCCTGGTATTTCTAGCGGCTATAGGTTACGGTGGCTGTTTACCATCAGATGGACCGTATGCTTATGTGCCACCATAGTGGCATAAAAAACTTTAAAATTAGGAAACCAAAATAGGAAACATCCCTAATTGGGATAATAATAATTGGGGTAGGAATAATATTGTTTTCGACAATATTCTCGGTATTCTCCACAATGCTGACCCGAGTTCGCTAACGAATTATGCGAAAAAACTTTTACAATCCCTGTTTTGTATTCATAGAACACGGAAAACTCTTGTTTCTATATCAACATTTGAATTCTGTAAAATAGCTGTGCTCGACGTTGGCAAATATATTAGAGAAACATTTATATGCTAGCCTATACCTACATATATTTTCATCCAGGGTAGGTATATAGGTGTGCCCCAGTTGGTAACATTAAATTATTTTTTTAATTTTAAGAGAGGTAGGGCGATTTTCGATTTCCCGTGGGTTATCCCATTTAAATTGGAGCCGCCCGACTGGGGACTGTACCTCCGCCTTACAGAAGACCGCAGTGAAATAACACTACTTGATGTAGTGTTGTGTTTCTGCGATAAGTAAGGTTGCCAGTGCTCCACGAGTATACGCTGGGCTAGTAGTATTGCTGCTAGCACAGTGAGTCCTCATCAACAACATGGTTGGCACCCCGTTAGTGATACCCCTGGTATTGCTAGCGGCTATAGGCTACGGTGACTGCTTACCATCAGGTGGGCCGTATGCTTGTGTGCCAACTTAGTGGTATAAAAAATAATTAAACTGAGACTATAATGAAGTAAACGCCATTCTGGTCAATATTTATATTTAATAAAAAAAAAGTGGCTTTTAATAAATTATGTGATGGCCCCCGACTTATGGTATGATAGTATTCTCACTCACTTTCGCATATTATTGTTGTTATATATTTTTTATTTTTAGTTATTTCCTAGTACTTTCTTCCAAATTGTCTTTTGTTTTTTTTTATTTAGTACTTTTTATATTATTTCCGGTGCAATATTTAGTTTAGCTGTGATTGCCTATAATTAAGTGAGCACTAAGATTGTTTTTAATTTATTATAATATTTAAGTTTTTTTTTTATACCACTAAGGTGGCAAACAAGCATACGACTCACCTGATGGTAAGCGGTCACCGTAGCCTACGGATGCTTGCAACACCAGGGGTATCACTCGCGCGTTGCCGACCCTATAAGATAGATAGACCCTAATATTTTTGTGTGTCACTTGTTGGTGATCATATTAAAATATATATACCTACTTGCTATGTCGTAGCAATAATTTTATTTACAGGGCAGGGATAAATGTACGTATTTTTCCCATTGAATTTATATAGTACATTAAAAGGGAGAAAATGCGATATTAGTCTTGTATGTGACAGCACCCTTTGTCCCTTCAGGGCTTAGGGAGGAAATTAACAAGTTCACTGACAAGGGACAGATACTTAGAGCAAGATTATTCGTTAACTTATCTTAGTCGTTTGGACTGTCTTTACAAATCCTGTTCGTTGTAAGCTGATGATATTTACCTTGTATTTGGATTAACTTGTCTATTAATAAAGAACATGAGCTGGTTTTTGGGCAAAAGTGTTGCGTAGCTTTTCTTTAAAAGTGTCCCATGTGTTAATGTTCTTAGTGCCAGTCCACCAGGTTGCTGCTTCTCCACGCAGCAAGAGTGGAATACTATTGAACGCCTTGGTAACACTGTCTATTTATTTCTACACCAAGAAAATCAATATATAGTTATATGTGTAGACGCGGCAAGCATCCGCGTCATCAGAAGTAGGTTTATAGTTAGGCCTTCTAGTTGTCAGGTTCTGTTCAGGATGGCGTAGGTACTGTGGGCACTGTCGTGGGTACTCGAGCGAATTTGAACAAAATAGCAAAAGTACGTAGATAATCACTTTACTCTTTTTACAATTTACATTACAATTTGCAACTCTCGGGAAACTAACACGTGCGTTGGCTTGGCTCTAACAAATAAGAAGGTTCGTCTATCGTGGCGGCCTGTACGTTATACACTGGCCGGTGCACTCCGCTTTCTGCCAACGATCGCGTACGAGCCGGTGGGGTCGACCGCTCGGGTTTCCTGTCCAATAGCAAGCGTTGTGGTTGTTGCCCCGTGGATCTGCACAGATGGCGCTGCCTGATGTGCGCTATCGCCGACATATGAATAACCCAAGAGTAACAACTAATATGGTGGCAGAGTTTGGAAATAGATTCTGCCCAAAACACTAAACAGACTACCAAAAGCCATAGTCGATGAACTTTAAAACATAAACATGAACATAAATGGAAAATGAAATTATAATCAAACGCTATTGTTAGCATTAAACTTAAATTAATTACATAATAGGTCACCTTATTATACGAACTCATTAACTAAAAAAATCTTTTATTAATAAGATTAGAGAGTTAAATTTGTTAACTTACTAGTAAGATTTTTAAAGGTCTTTTTCTTTCTTTCATTCATGTTTTTATACCACTAAGTAGGCAAACAGGCATACGGCCCATTTGATGGTAGCCGGATACCGACCCTTGTACTACAATATCTCGCCTATCGATACATTTTTATTTTCTTTGAAATAAAATAATAATTTTGATAAGTACAGTTTTTATGTATTCACTTTAGTTTATTTTTAATAATGAAATAAGAACATAGTTTCACGTATTTCAAATATAGTAGGACACAGCATAACATACTATACTGCGTGTTAATTTCCTATACGAATTAATAATGCCTATTACATCGACCGAGTGGTACGGGTAGGTCACTGGGACGGGGTGGTAAAAGGCCGTTCCCTTTAGTTGATAGATTTCATGCTCAATATATTTTTACGATATACATAATGCTTGGACATTATCACAGCGCCATCTAGTCCTAAACTAAGCAAAGCTTGTACTTTGGGAACCAGAAGCTGATAGAATACTTGCATACTTTTTTTTTGTAAATACATACTTATACAAACCAAACCCAACCATATTTGTCACATAAATGTTTGCCCCAGCGGTAATCAAACCCGAGACCTCTAGCGTAGCAGTCAGGTAAACTAACCATTAGACCAACGGTCTTGACATCGTAAATATATATAGATAATTGTAAAATAACTGTACTGAAAGAGAGTGTACTTTGTAAACATGAAAAGATACATAGAGACGAACATAAAACCTCCTCCTCCCACCCATTTCTACCCTCTACCTCCCACACACCCATTTCTAACCGACTTCAGAAGAAGTCGGTTAAAAATGGGTGTCCTCACTTAGAGAGCGCATGAGTGTGTGCTAAAACTGATAAAAAGATATACAATGCGAAAGTGAGTGGAAAAAGCCTTGGAAGGACAAGGTCTAACTTTCTAGATCAAAGCAGAAAGGTACTCGGTAATCGCCAAATAGCATCTTCTTCTCATTTAAGAGTTATACTCTTGTCGGTGCATGGGCTTATGCGGAGGAATGAAGATAACGTGGTAAGAAAGGTTCTATGTATGAATGTCGATGGGTACAGGGGTCGAGGTAGACCTATGAAAAGATGGATGGACTGTGTGAAAGATGACATGGCCAGAAAGGAAGTGAATACAGAGATGACGACTGATAGAGAAGGATGGAAGAGAAATACATATTGCGCCGACCACAAATAATTGGGATAAGGGCAGGAGAATGATGATGACTCTTGTCGGTGCAGCCGATGAATCTCCCTCCACTTCTTCCTGTCCAGTGCTACTTCTTTGACCTCTTTATACGACGTGACGGCTATCTTATCCTTAACTTGCTTGATGTAATAATGTCCTTGGTCGTGCCTTACCACGCTTTCCTACTATTTTACCTTCCATAATTTTATTCATAAAACCGTCATGTCGTGTCAAATAGCAGCTACTCGTGAAAAAATAAGCCATAAAAATTACACGCTACTAAAAATTATATTAATTAAACTAATTTTGAAAGCGTTTTTATAGCGGATGTCGGATACAGCCATGACGAAAGTAATGTTCACATTTCCGTTCTGAAATAACGCGACAACAGTACTTTTAAAATAAGTCGTCTATTATGTTTTAATAAGGCGAGCAAAATGAGTTTTCGTATGATTAATAAGTGTGGAATAAATTTCACTTTGATTTTGTTCAAGCTGGTTTAAATTACAATGTAAGACTCTACTGTTTAAATACGTAGTAATAAATAATGCGAATAATTATTTCCACATTGAAAATAACTAATAAAAAAGTTTATGAACTCACTAGCTTTTGCCAGCGGCTTCTCACGGGTGGCAAAGTGAATTAGTCAACATATACCTATATATAAAATTCTAAATGATAGATTTTGCCCACTGCTACCTATTTTTATGGATTTAACTTCATAATTGACGTAACATAGGCTATATATTATATTGATACGCGGGTTAAGTCGTGGGGAAAACAGCTATCGACTATAAATTCATCCTAAATCAACGTGGACTAAGAATATTATAAATATCGATTACTTGCGTCCTTTATAAGGGTAAATTACGATTTCTATGGGACTATCCACGCCGTTAAACTAACCAACGAGGTCATGGACCCCTGTGCGCTATAGAAACCTAATTAGGACAAAATGGGGTCGGCTATAGAGCACGTCCAATAGAATTTGTCGACCCGGCTTTGATCGCCGTACTTACGATATATTCCATATTCCATATATATGCATACTAGCTTTTTAACCACGGATTTGAAATACATATTGCGCCGACCACTAATAATATGGGATAAGGGCAGGAGAATGATAATAGGTGTCACGAAGCAAGTAATTAAATTGTTTAAATTTGTTACAGGTAAGAACTTCAACATCATTATGGCAGTATTAATGTACGTACCCACGTACGGATATATGGATTACTATATGGTTAGTGACCACTTACTATAGGTAGTATTTAGTTATATTGAGAGTGTATGCTAACTCGTGACATTAAGTTCTTATATCTCTTAATTTTTCATCCTGGCAGTATCGCAAATATTAAATATATAATAATAATAGTGATATTTGACATCACTGCTCACAATTAAACTGTGACAAGAACTCCCCGCCGTAGTTTTCCAAAGGAGTACAGCATGGGGTTCTTCAAGAAGGGTGTGAAGAGATTTCTGGAGGGTCGGCAACGCGCGAGTGATACCCCTGGTGTTGCAAGCATCCATAGGCTGCGGTAACCGCTTACCATCAGGCGGGCCGTATGCTTGTTTGCCACCTTAGTGGTATAAAAAAGAACACTGTCTTCCGGCAAAATATCAGGGAATGTATACGTGATACGTAGTAGAAAAACATGTTAGACTATAACTCTTTTATTGCTGAGTAAAAGATCGTCTTTACACGCCTCTCAACGATATTAAAGACACTCATGGCGAATCCCGCAAACCATCAGTACAAAACTAGACGTATTTCTAACCAGCTTTGGTTCGCGTGGAAATATAAATCAAAAAGCCGAATACTGAAACGCCATTCTAAGTTTGAAGGTCTACGGCCCACCTGATGAAGCAGTCACCGTAGCTTGTAGCCGCTAGCAATACCAGGGGTCAGAGTTACCGACCCTTCAACAATACCTCACACCTTGAAGAGCCCCATACTGCACTCTACGGCGGGGAGCTTGATACACACGCACAGAATATGTGGATCATATATCGAAAGAAGTTCCTTAGTTGGGCTCTTGGAATAAGAGAACTACTATTAAAATTGGAGCCGCCCGACCGGCGACTTACGAGTTGCCAACCCTGTTGTTAATGAGGACTCACTGCGCTAGCAGCATAACGTAGCGTAGCCTCGTGGAGCACTGGCAACCTGTCAGAAAAGTGGGCTGCTCATATCACTTAGTACTTTCATACTACCTTTCAATGCGAGAATAATAGATTTCTTTCACCTCATACTAACTAAGCGACCCCTTTCAAAGTCTATTCATATATCATTTCAACGTGTCTCAAGTCTCAACGTAATATTGAAATACATATTTCATACTCAAAGGGCCTGTATAGAAACTGAGCATCGCAAGACGGTATCGAAAATCGATGAGTTTTGTTTAATAACCTTTGAGTAGGTACTCCAGGGATTCGGACGGGTGTGATGCGAAACTATATTATATTAAAACCGGTCAGTAGTGAGTCTGACGCGCGTCAGTGGTTCCGTGTTCCGTACTACACTATTACCACACAAAATATTTTGTATAGATAACGATGTTTTCTTCCCTTTTACCATCGAGATGGATAGTGGAAAGTGAAATGAGTTTTTATATGCAGTTCGATAGAGTTTTGAATTCTCTATCGATCTGTCTAGGTTAGAAACCAATCGGAAGATCACAAAATAAAAAAACGCCTCATTAGTTTACTTTCCACTGTCGATAGATATACATAAAAATAAGTAAGTGTGGTAGCCTTGTGGAATGAAGTATTGCCTGCTATTCTAGCGACGCATGTTCGTATTTATCATAGTTCTGTACCAATGAGATTTTCTAACTTAAGTGCAGTGATTAGTCTAATAACGAAAGGCGGCGACGGAGTCACCATTTGTCACGTTAGCACCAAATCTTCGGTGGGTAGTGGGTGTTTGGGATTTCCCGTGGGTTATCCCATTTAAATTGGAGCCACCCAACTGGGGACTGTACCTCCGCCTTACAGAAGACCGCAGTGAAATAACACTACTTGATGTAATGTTGTTTCTGCGGTAAGTAAGGTTGCCAGTGCTCCACGAGGATACGCTGGGCTAGTAGTAATGCTGCTAGCACAGTTAGTACTCATCAACAACACGGTTGGCAACCCGTTATTGCTAGCGGCTATAGGGTACGGTGACTGCTTACCATCAGGTGGGCCGTATACTTGTGTGCCACCTTAGTGGTATAAAAAAAATGTGGAACCTAGAAATGCTCGTCTATTTTAATACGTAGTCGGAGCTTACACGTTTAATTAAAACATTGTCATAGGTTTTCCACCTTTACCATCATCACGTAGGTATAATAAGGACAGAAAAGCTAAAATAAACATAATAAATTAATGCGACGAACGAGTCTCCAGGTAATTTCAGGTACACGTACACGCGAAGTTTTCCTTTCGAAATGAAAATTCAACATACCGACGTCAGTCTTATACATAATTCATTATGTTTGTCCGTCTGTCTGTAGAATTTTGTTCTAGTTAACGACTTGTAGTATAATTGGCTGCATGTTTCGTACGAAAGTAAACGTTTTTAATATTAATTAACTGAGCGATATTAATAAACAATGCTCTGGCTTTCAAGAATCATTGTCATTCGTAAACAGCCAGTATGAAGACTTAAGAAAGGAAATCACAGATTTGAACAAAATGCTGAGCTCTTCGACATCCGAACTGAGGCAACTGAAAGCAGAAAATAAAAATCTAAAAGATAGGATTGGCTCATATGCTGCTCGTATAAAAGCCTTGGAGGAGGAGAATTTAAAGCAACAACAGTGGTTTAGAATGCAGAATTTGGAAATAGTTGGCATCCCTGAAAATACTAAGGAGGACTTATCTGGTATCTTGATCAACCTAACCAAAACTATCGGAGTAACTATCCACCCATCAGATGTGGAATTCGTTCATCGTGTACAACCCAGAAGCGCAGGCAACGCTTCTCGCAACCGAGCTATAGTCGTTAGGCTTAGACAGCGCTCCGTAAAGGATCAATTAGTCGCTGCAGCCCGTAAACATCGCAATGTAACAACCAAAGATATCGGAATGGGGGGCGAAATGAAAAGAATATATATAAATGAACATCTTACTAGGGACAACAAGATACTATTGAGCACTTGTAGACAGAGAGCAAACGAAGTTGGCGGTTACAAATATATTTGAACAAAAAACTGTCGCATTTATGTCAGAAAAAACGACACCTCGCCTCCGATACCGATAAATTTGTCAGCAGATCTATCAAAGATAGTTTAGATTATTTTTTCATTAATAATGTCTGTAAGAATTTAATAACTAAAACTACGATGTTCGGTATAGTTAACATGCACTCACTGAAATACACACACACAAAACACAATACACAACACAACACACACAATTTTAAAAACACATTTTATGTAAAATATATCTTCAATACATTTGTATCTATTGCTATGATTTCATACGTTTTTAGATATCTATTTAATTTAGGTTCTATTTTATTCAATATCAGTCTTGATGCTATGAATTACACGTCTCACAAAAATTGATGATTCTCTTAAAAATATAAAATTGTTTTACCAAAATGTTAGGGGGCTAAGGACGAAAATGAATGAATTTTATAATAACTTACTATCACTTGACCATGACATTGTAATGGTCACGGAAACCTGACTTTATGATGGAGTATTAGATGGAGAGCTGTGTGACAGAAAATTTAAAATTTTTCGTAGAGACCGAGGTTCACTAGGCGGTGGAGTAATGGTTTTATGTAACTCTCAGTTGAACGCCCGTGAGAGACTTGAATGGCAGCGTGATGGTCTTGAGTGTATATGGATCACTATCCCTGCATTGGTTATTGGCTCCACAAGTGATCTCCATATAGCTGTTGCGTATATTCCACTAAATACCGCACTTCCAATAAGAATCCAATTACTCAATAACATCCTCTCCACAGTAAAGGATACATGTCCAGACGACCAACTCATCATAGCGGGGGACTTCAATCTTCCTTGTGTTGATTGGAGCTCAGGTAAACCAATTGTGTTAAGAAAGGGCTCTGTCGAATTACAAATCTCATCTTCAAATCTTCTTGCTAATTGTAATTTTCTGTCTTTAAGTCAATATAATACGCACCCCAATAGCCACGGTAACGTCCTAGATTTGATTTTTGCAAGTTTCCCAGTCTCAATTCATAAATCGTCCATATCACTGGTACCGGGGGACGCTTTTCATCCATCGTTATCTTTCACAGTCTCTGATATCTTCATACCTATACTTAAGCCCCTTACAAGATTGAAATATAAATTTCAACGTGCTGATTATAAAAGTATTAATGAATCGCTTACTCAAGAAGACTGGTCTTTCATCGACAATGAAGAAAATATGGAACTTATTGTTGAGAAATTCTATGCCATTTTTTACCAGCTTATAGAGTTACATGTCCCGCAGGACTATTGTTCTGGCACTAATGTATACCCGGTTTGGTACAGCAAAGCACTAATTCGACTTTTAAAAGAGAAATAAAAAAAACACAGAGACTGGAAGCTATATGGCAACCCATTGGACTATGCTGAGTTTGCCGATCTTCGAAAAAAACAAAAATTATTGCAGGTAGACTGTTATAACTCTTATTTAAAGTACACCCAAGAAAACATTAAAACTAACCCAAAATTATTCTGGACCTACATTAAATCGAAAAGAACTTCATATTCTGGCTACCCTCAGCAAATGACTTACCGAAAAGTGGTTTTAAATGGACAAGAAGATATATGTTCATCTTTTAATGATTTCTTCAATAGAAACTTTAATGCACCAGCCGATGAATATATTTCCCAACCCACCAATAAGGACACTAATATCAACATAATTCATTCAGTTGTAGTGGAAAAAGAAGAAATATTAAAGCTTATACGTAGTGTTGATGTCACAAAAGGTGCCGGCTGTGATAATATCCCTCCTTATTTCTTTGTTAAGTGTGCTGAATGTCTGGCAGCCCCTATTGCTCTAATTTTCAATAGATGTCTACGAGATGGATATTTTCCTAAAATCTGGAAAAGAGCCTACATTGTTCCGATTTACAAAAAAGGTCGTCGATTGAAAATTATCGCCCCATATCCATACTAAATGTATTAAGTAAGATGCTTGAAAGGGTAGTTCATGAGCGTATTTACGCGTTGTTAACATTTTCAATACCAACTGAGCAGCACGGTTTTATAAAGGGACGATCCACAGCGATAAACTTAGGTGTCTTTGTAGACCAAGTCATCAGCAACGTTGATGGGGGTTCGCAGGTGGACGTTATCTACACCGACTTTGAGAAGGCGTTCGATCGTGTTGATCACGTTATACTCCTACGAAAACTGCATCAATTGGGAATACGAGGCAACTTATTACGATGGATGGAGTCCTATTTGTGCCACCGCTTTCAAGCGGTAGTTGTAGGTGGATCCAGCTCTACCTTTTCTGAAATCCCATCAGGCGTGCCACAGGGATCTATTTTGGGACCACTTCTATATGCCTCATATCTATATGATGTAGGTACTTGTTTTCATCATGCGAACTTCCTCATGTATGCTGATGATACAAAAATGTATATGAAAATTAAAACCATCGCAGACTGTATAGATCTTCAGTCGGACCTTGACAGACTAAGTTCTTATTATGCTGCTAATAGACTAGCAATTAACACAAATAAATGTAATTATATTACTTTCACTCGAAAAAAAAATCCTGTCCTATTTAACTATGAAATTAACAAAGTAAGAATAAGTAAAGTTAATACAGTAAAAGATTTGGGAGTGGTAATGGATGCGAAGTTATCTTTCTCTGAACATATAGAAAGTATAGTAAACAAGGCGTATAAAAACTTGGGATTTGTGCTAAGAGTGGGTAGCTCTTTTTCGGATATAGGATGCTTAAAAGTCCTGTATTTTACTTATGTTAGAAGTGTACTTTCTAGTACAGCACAATATGGTGCCCGCAATATATCACTTATATTCATAATATTGAAAATATTCAACATAAGTTTATAAAACACTTAAACTATATATATGTAGACACTACAACCTGCCAACACTTGAGAATCGCCGCACAATGTCTGACATGTTATTTCTACACGGAATTTGTAATGGGAATATAGATGGTCCTGACTTGTCAGCCAAAATTCTACGATTAAACTGCCCGTCGACACGTACCAGACACACTAAGTTTTTTGCATTGACTGGGTACAAAACAAATTATGCTCAAAAATCTCTTGTTAATAGAATTCAATGCACATTTAATCGTAATTTCGATAAAATTGACATTTTCAGTGACAGTAAATATAAGGTTAAGCAACAAGTTAAGAAGAAATTGTTATATTAATGTATAAGCTAAATATTATTCACATACACGCATACACACACACACACACACACACACACATTTGTATATACTATTTCAATAAGTCATCAACTACGAAGATGTTTTCCTACTATGTGACTGTTTATTTCTGAACCTTTAACAAAATGTAAATCCGTAATTGGCTTAAGGCAAGTACAATAAGATATATTAATATGTTTTCGAAGCTGTGGATTTTGTGTTAATAATAAAATAAAATAAAATATTGTCGAATACGTTGTCGACAATGTTTCTGCTACCGGAAAACAAAAAACAGTCGAATTGAGAACCTTTTTTAAACCGGTCGAAAACACCGGTTGAATATGCCTCGGTTGTTTTCGACATACCTTTGGTTGGTAAATTCTTACTACGTACTACTCACCCCAATTAAATGTAATTATGTAAATTTCAGTCCATTAGGCAATGAAGTCGTAATTATACCCAGAGCAACGTCGCCTTTGTACCCCGACTGTCGAGTTTTAAATTATTTAACAGTAATGTGTTTAGGTAGAATATTTTGTTAGAATCGATTTTTTTGTACCAAGCCGGCAGGATGATGACGACATAGGTTTTTTTATACCACTAAGGTGGCACACAAGCATACGGTCCACCTGATGGTAAGCAGTCACCGTAGCCTATAGCCGCTAGCAATACCAGGGATATCACTAACGGGGTGCCATGTTGTTGATGAGGACTTACTGTGCTAGCTAAATAAAAAGCTAATAAATTCTCCTTTCCATAACATATTTGGGTGTAATCCTTTAAAAATTGTGAAAACGAAATTCAAATAAAAGGATTTCAAAAGATTATTAACCAAATGTATGAAACAAAAGTGTTTTAGGTATGCCCATGTAGATAATCTTAACCAAATTATATTTGGCTCAATCTATATCTACACTAATATTATAAAGAGGAAAGATTTGTATTTTTGTGGGTTTGTATTGAATAGGCTCCGAAACTACTGGACCAATTTCAAAAATTCTAACACCGTTAGAAAGCTAAATTATCACTGAGTAACATAGGCTATATATTAAACTAGCTAACCGCCCCAGCTTCGCACGGGTAGACATAATATTTGATAAATGTCTACCCGTGCGAAGCCGGGGCGGGCCGCTAGTTCCATTATATTCTAGAATTCAGAATTTCAGATTATTGACGATAAACAAAGCTAGCGATAATTTTATTTGCTATTTTAATTGTATTATTTCCATTAATTTGGTATTCCACAGCGATACTCGTATTCGTGGTTTGAAATTCGTTCTAAGCTTATCTTCTAAGAAGATAAGCTAATTTATCAATGCGCAAAGGATCAGCACTGCCATACAGCGGGGCAATGCTGCCAACCTTCTTGGCATCCTCCCGCGTGACAATGATTTGGGACAAGTGTTTTATTTATTTAATTTTTTTATATTAGGTTAGTCTTTTTTTTTCTTTTAGTTTTATATTTTATTATTATTTTCCCATCTGTTGTTGATACAAAAAAATATATATTTCTCAATTGTTAAAAAGTATATACTTATCGAATTCCCAAAGCTATTTCATAAGTTTCCGTTGGACAATCTCTTAATGCCAATAATTTAGAATCTCTGACTTGTACGTGATGAAATAAATTAAGGCAACGCTTTATCGGCGTTTAAACGGCCTTTAAACAGTCAGAAGGTTGGCTGTTAAATTATTTAGAGTGCTCTCGAAAATCTTCCGTCTCAGTTAAGTTCAAATTGCGACTGTCTCATGTAAATTAATGAAAGCCATGTTCCCTATAAAACTCTTTAATGGACTGTAGATGCTAAACATCTTGAGCGAGAAATTTTATGCACAGAACATGTGTGGTATGAAGCGTTGCCTGCTATTCTAGCGACGCAAGTTCCAATCCCACCGGTCTGTACCAATTAGTTTTTCTACCTTAAGTGCAGTGATTATTCACACCACGAGCTTTACGGTGAAGGAAAACATCTTGAGGAAACCTGCGTCTAAGAAGAAATTCAAGGACGTATGTAGTGCCTAAGAGACGGCGACTGACTCGCCATCTGTCACGTTGGTACCAAATTAATTACAGTGTTCTACTCGATGATTCCTTAAGTGGGCGCTACAATGTTTTTGCCCCGGGCGTCAGTGGCCCTAACGTCGGCACTGCCTTCCAATTCCTTTCAATACCAGGCAAGGTCGACACGGCACGAGTAAAATTTACATTTATCGGGACTTTGTTGCTATAATGTAGGTAGGTACATATAGAACATATATAACTAACTAGCGGCCCGCCCCGCCTTCGCACGGATAGACATTTATTTTGTCTACGCGTGCGAAGCCGGGGCGGGAAGCTAGTATAATATATAGCCTATGTTACTCAGTGATAATGTAGCTTTCTAACGGTGAAAGATTTTTTGAAATCAGTTCAGTACTTTCGGAGCCTATTCAATACATACACACAAAAATACAAATCTTTCCTCGTTATAATATTTGTATTAGAAGTATTAGATAAGAACAATGTGATAAATTAATTTGGAAATACGTCCGTCGCACTTGAAAAGATTCAATAGTTGAGAAAATGTCTTGGATACTTAGCCGTATGCTAATTCAGACAATGAGCGAAGAACAGGCGACCTCCCTTCGCATTGTATTAACTGCTTCACCCCAGATTTGTGGGGCTTAGTCTGGCAATATTGGAATTTTATTGTTGTGCCGCACAACTATTGCTACAAATAATAGTTGTGTGGCCATTATTATCAAAATTAATACGATTGTAAGTTTAATAAGTTGTTACTTCGAGTCTCTCACGAGGTAGGCAGAGAGTATTTTGGCACTGGCGGCCATGTAAAGAGGTGTGCAAGTCAGGAGTTAAATGGCGTTCTATAAGTACTGCTTACCCTGGAAGTCACTTGGCGTGATGATATGCATGAATTCCTACGCCTGTGAACTCCAGCTAATTTACAGAAAAATATTTCG
The DNA here is from genome assembly GCA_951449985.1 of Falcaria lacertinaria. Lineage (NCBI taxonomy): Eukaryota > Metazoa > Arthropoda > Insecta > Lepidoptera > Drepanidae > Falcaria > Falcaria lacertinaria. The sequence goes on along the minus strand of OX602137.1, from coordinate 2,179,697 downwards.
CTTATATTAATTAACGTGAATATTTTTATAATGCGGTGGAGTTTTCGTAAGACTTTATGCCGCTTTTTCAGTGGTTGTAGAACAATGAGTCTAATTAGAATTTTTTAATTACTTATTCAGTAAAATTGGTCGTTGGTTTTAATTCGTTTTTGGCTCGGAAATTAATGTTATTTAAAGCAATGGGATTTACAGAGGCTCGGAATGTTTTTAATTTTTTTTTACAACTTTAGGTCTGCGGCCGAGTCGAGTCTATTGGTTAGTAAGCTTGGTTGCTAGGCTGGGTATCGAGGTACCGCTGTCAGTACAGCAATAACACTATATCAAAGTAGTGTTATTTCACTGCGGTCTTCTGTAAGGTGGAGGTGCAGTACCCAGTCGGGCGGCTCCAATTTAATGGGAAAACCAGGGGAGATCCCATTTCGCTCTACCTCTCTTTTTAAAGTTCTCATGTATCCAATCGGTTTTGTTTAGTTTGGGACCGTATGGCGATGTGTGAGAATAATTATCCGAGCATTACAACATGCATGTTTAGTAAAAAAAAACATATTATGGAAGAATTGGGCTTGAAAATGTGCTATTAAGTAACCTTGTGTCGATTCACCCCTTGCTGCCAAGCGAAAGTAATCGGACGATGAAAATATACCTTGGTTTTTATTATGTTGAAGAGAATTGACGTGATTATCGACCTATATATGAAGAGATAATTTTTTTACAACAGGGCCCGCGTGAGTCTTCTAAGCTCAAGTTTAGTGATGAATTACATCAGCGTAAAAGAGAGGTAGGGTGAAATGGGATTCCACATTAAATTTTTAGCCGTCCAACTGGGGACTGTACAAAAAATCAAAATCTAAAATATAATTTATTCAATTTAGGCCCTAATAAGGCACTTATGAAGGTCTAAATGACCTACTTCCACCGTACAGAAGATCGCAATTATATAACACTCTGACGTAATGTTCTGTTTGTACTATGAGTAAGGGCACTAGAGCTCTGAGGATACGGTACTGGCTGTAGGGATAACATATTCTAGCATAGTGATTTCACTCAACTATAAGGCTGGCTACAAGCCAGTAAAATAGTTAGGGAAGTATATGGTGTAAAACCAAATTTCTCATAACCCATAGCCGCCAGCAATACCAGGGGTATCACTAACAAGTTGCCAACCATGTTGTTGATGAGGATTCACTGTGCTAGCAGCATTACTACTAGCACAGCGTATCCTCGTGGAGCACTGGCAACCTTACTTACCGCAGAAAGACAACACTACATCAAGTAGTGTTATTTCACTGCGGTCTTCTGTAAGGTGGAGGTACAGTCCCCAGTCGGGCAGCTCTAATATTAATGGGAAAACCCACGGGGGATCCCAATTCGCCCTACCTCTCATTTTAGCTCATGGTGAGATTAATCACTGTTCTTAAGCTTAGAAAACCTTATTGGTACAAGCCGGGATTTGAACCTGGGCCCATCAGATGACAGGCCGTTGCTTCAACCACAAGGCCACAACGGCTTATGAAGTTTATTTTGTAATCCTTTAAAATACTTTTTAAGTAAATAAATATTTTAAAACTTTGCATCTTAAAAAGCGTGACCCTAATAAATACATATGTATATTTAAATAAGTGATTTTCCCTAAAGTGTTGAATTAAATTGCCCTTGAGATGTCTGATCTTCTGCAAAGTTCTAAAATTACTTATAATGTTGAATTAATCGAGTGGATGTCTCGGATGAGTTGCTATTTTGAAGTTCAGTGGGCCGAGAACAACATTGAGAATATTCGAGAATCAGAGAGATTTGGGAGGCTGTTTATAATCACCTTATCATCATACATAATTTTTGTATACGCCAACGAACTTTGGTAAATGACGAAATACAAATCGTGTTGTAGGACGAATTAGACAACTTTTTTCAATATTTTTCGCACGTGTTTCGTATTGTGTACCAAATCTCTCGTTTCGTAATTTCACCTGCGTATACGAAACAAATGTTCTTAAGCATACGGCCCACCTGATGGTAAGCAGTCTCCGTAGCCTATAGCCGCTAGCAATACTAGGGTTATCACTAACGAGTTGCCAACCACGTTGTTGATGAGGACACACTGTGCTAGCAGCATTACTACTAGCCCAGCGTATCCTCATGGAGCATTGGCAACCTTACTTACCGCAGAACACAACACTACATAAAGTAGTGTTATTTCACTGCGGTCTTCTGTAAGGCGGAGGTACAGTCCCCAGTCGGGCGGCTCCAATTTAATGGGAACGCTCACAGGAAATCCCAAATCGCCCTACCTCTCTTAATTACAAACCACAAAGTGATGAGGGTTTTATTGAATCAAAGTTTAAAGGGCCACATAATTGATTGAAGCATCTTCGTACGATTTTGTGTGTAAAATCTGTGGCCACTTAAAATTAATGTGGCATCACAATTGACTGGCGTTTTAATATTCGCCCGTGAGAGATGGCAATGTATTTTCTTAGAATGCTACTCGGGCAAGCTTATCCACGTACAATAAAATCAATTAACACGCAACATGTGAGAGGGATTCGAACAATGTGAAGCTGCAGGCGGTAAATACTCAAAGATGTTTCCACGTGACGTACGGGAAATGAGTTTGTAACGTCACTTTATTGAATGTCAACGTCAAATGCTGTAGTCGTCTGAGACAATGAGACAATTCAAATTACTAGCTATACCCGCCCACGCTTCGCTACGGTAATGAGAAATTGTGCTTCAAATTTTAAGGCTCCGTACCGATATGATCCTATTAATAAGCTCTCGTCCCTCTTTCTACGTTTGTCTGTCTGTCAGCGGCCTGTATTCCATGATCTTTAATAGGTAGACAGTTGAATATTTTCACAGAATGTGTATTTCTGTTGTACCTATAACAAAAAATATATATTAAAAAGGGCTTTTTTTCAAAAATTAGTTTGCCACTAAGTTTTATAGGATATTATGAATCACGATAGTATGATATTAGAATGTTTTTGTTTGTTATAAATTTAAACATTTTTTTTTTTTATTTAAATAAATTTGTTATAACAATATTATAATTGGCATTTGGTGCAATAACCATGTGTAGGGATCGAACGGAAAAGTTATAATTGTTCTATAAACTGGTTTGTCTTTTAGTACGGAACCGTCGGTGCGCGAGTCCAACTCGCCTGGGCCAGTGCTATGATCAGTTTATATAATTTTTATACCACTAAGGTGGCACACAAGCATACGGCCCACCTGATGGTAAGCAGTCACCGTAGCCTATAACCTTCTACACTTGACTTCCGTTCATATATTATGTTTGTTTTGTTATGAATACCTACATGTTTATTTTTTCTTTCTTTAAATATTTTTTTTTATTGGGTCAGTAGTTCCTGAGTTTATCCCATACAAAGAAGCATACAAAATGTGTATCCTTATTATATTAGGCTTGATCAGATAAAGATACATGATTTTTTTTGTAACGATAGACTCGAGTACTTGCTTCAGAATAAAAAGAGAAAAAATCTTAGCTGAAAAAAACAGTTGCCAAGAAAATGATAATTTGGCTTTCTTTGTCGGCATTAATTTGGCTCCTTGTTGCACTTTTAAATGTATTATGTAAAATAGCCATGCCCGACCCGCTTCGCTGTGGTAAAGAAAAAAAATATATTCATAGCACTAAACCTTCGACAACAGAAACTAAACAAGTTAGTCAAACTTTAACTTTGGTTGGTAGGGTTTTAAAAAATAAAAATTATTAATACGTGTTGCCGATTCGGAGGCAGAATATATCGTAATTAATTCAAATACATTTTATGCATCAGTCTCTCTACAAAACCAATCCAAGAAATGCATTGCTATCTGTATGTTTAGTCTTCGTGCTTAATTCTATGAACTGCCCGGTGACAATGCTTAGTCAGCGGGACTGTTACTTACTAATCTAAGACAGATGGCTCGGGTGCATGCATAACTAGGTTTTATGCTGACATCGATTCACAAACGGAAGAGAAAATAATTTTTAACTATTTATATTATTAAGTTTTTGTCTACATATCCATGTATATAAGGTGGTAGCAGAGTTTACAACACCCACTTTTCACCGAAGATACGGGATTAACGGGGCTACACCGTAAATGATGTTATTCTCCAATAGGACACCACTTAGCTCTTAATGCAGTCTCAAGTATGTCCGTACTAGCGGAACTGCGTTGCCTGCCTAACTAAATCATTTGACGTCAGTGTGAACCCATCTTAAAATCAACAAGAAATACAATCACCTACCCTCAGCTATGTAAACATCGTTCTAGGATGTAGACAAAACAATTTCAACCTTATGACAATATTACAGTGTTTATAGTAATAATATTTCGATTCAAAACGTTTTGCATTGCATATATTATGATTAACATAATGCTGGCATACTACTTGGCACCCGTCCTGCGTGATACCAATGTAATAAAATCACAATTCTCTTATCATATATATTTGCTTTAAAGTCTCGATAGTTAATTTACGTCTTCAAATATTCGTAGCTTCAAAAACATACCCAAAAAGAGGCGGTAAACAATACTATTTCTCGGAACGATAGGCCTGTTTGGTGAGATGTAAAAAAAACTATGATACAAGGCTGTATGAGCGCGAGAGATACACGTATTCGCACACGTTACGTTTTTAGGGATTCGTGCCCTAAGGGTGACCAACGAAACCCTGTTACTAAGAGTTCGCTGTCTGTCCGTCCATCCGTCTGAAATTTTCAAAGAATGTGTATTTATGTTGCCGCTATAACAACTAATAAAAAAATTAAATTAATTAAAAAACTAAAGGGGCTCCCCTACTAGAAACGAGATTTTGGGTTTTTCCGCTCTGTCTTAATAATGGTGATAGATTGATAGTTGAAATATTCACAGAATGTGTAATGCTGTATTTTCTAAAAAAAGGAGCGATTTTTTACTATTACAGAGTGTACGGAACCCTCGGTGTACGAGTCCAACTCGCACTTAGCCAAATTTTTGAATAGTTTTTTTCTGAACTATCATGGGATTCCGCTACGGTTTCCTTACATAGCATACGCACGAATAATGTAAATTCTGTCTTCGTGAATAATTTAAGGTAGCTGCACAATGCGGCGAGTTTCAGTACAGAATAAATGATACTACCTTCGGGGACTTTCCTGAAATATTACATCAAATATTCTGAAGAAAAATACCGCTGACTTTGAACAAGAAATTGCGAGTGACTCAAGTTGGTTCAATATTTTATAGATTTTTTGTATGTTTCGGTAATTTGAAGACTTTGTAGTAGAATTTTGAAAAATTCAAAACGTCTGTACGTACGTTTCAAAACCCAGGGACCAGAAATTCGCAGTCCATTATACAATCTGTTCAAATTAGTTGGCAGACTTCTCCAGCCTTTGGACAGACTTCTGAGTCAGATAAATTTGGCCTTTCAACGCTTAGATATTTTTAACAGCCTTCCACCGGAATTGCGTAACAAATTGAGGAAAAGTATTTTCAATTTCACTTGAAGGGATATATTTTTCAGGAACAGGAAAAGGGACCTTGAATCCATATTGCTATGAAAAGCACGTAGTGACTTTGTAGCGACTGTGCTACGCTAAAACGTATGAAGTTACACCTTATTTTCTAAGATAGAAGATTGGTTTTCTAAGTTACCAAGTGTAGTATTTTTTTTATATATTTATGTTAGTTACGCAGAGTTATTATATTATTATTTAAAGAGAGGTAGGGCGATTTGAGATTTCGCATGGGCTATCCCAATTAAATTGCAGCTCCAATTTAAAATGGGATAACCCACGGGAAATCCCAAATCGCCCTACCTCTCTTTTGAAATGCTCATGGTGTGATTAATCAGGGATTCGAACCACAAGACCACCACGGCTTTTTACTTTCTCCTAAACTATCAGAGTCAATATACTTTAACTACATAGGTCGACAGTTTCGAGCGATTATTTGACCACAAGATGACCTTCATTCCGTAAACAGCTGCATAAAATACAAAAATATATTGTATATTTAACATGAATCTGGCTATTTTCTCTAAAATCTTGGGGATTCATGAAATTCACTCGTATTTCTACGGTAGATATATATATATATAGCAGTCATTTAGTATGTTGAAGTTCATTTTACTGTTTTGCTATCGGTGAGTGAATTTGTTTAGACAAGGTCTGGCAGCGTTCCAAGTGAACCCATTTTCCCATAAAAGTTGTGAATTGTTCTTGAATTTTGACCAAATTGAATGAAACCTGTACATTTTTATGTGACGATCACAGACCAAATAAAAAAGTTAAGTGGAACTTTCCAAACAAAGAAATGACGCTGGTTTAAACTACGCTCTGCAGTGTACATATAGTTACACGCACAAAACTTCAACGAAACTACGCCTTGACCTTGCACTACATGCTTAAAAAACCGGCGTCAGGTTGTTCCTCACAGGTTCCAACTACCTTTTTAGGGTTACGTACCCGAAAGGTAACCAACGGAACCCTATTACTTAGACTTCACTGTCCGTGTCTGTCTGTCAGCGGGCTGTATATCATGATCCGTAAAAGGAGACAATTGAAATTTTCACAGAATGTGTATTCCTGTTGCCGCTATAACAACAAACAAATAACAATAAAAAGAGAATTAATAATCAAATTTAGGGGGTTCCCCTACTAGAAATGTGTTTTGTACGGAACCCTCGGTGTGCGAGTCCGACTCTCACTTTGTTAATTTGTTATTTGATCTGAGACGACGATAATGTCGGTCTTGCTTAGTGTTTGAGGTTCAGTATATTTTAAATACTTCTTTTTTAGCATACAGGGGGTAGAAATGTAAAGAAATCTTTATTATTTATTATTATTATTATTACCAATACTCTTTGCCGTCGCGTTGTTATCGCAATCTATACGTGTTGTGTTTCTGGACCGCAAATGTAGTTGGCATTCGTTAAGCCTATTTGAAACAAGGTTTAGTTGCCTACAGAAAATTACTTTCTTATTGAAACGTAAACAGAATTTCTAGTGCGGTAAAATGGCACCGCTATTCAACATGTCTTCTATAAAATGTGCTTGAAATCTGCCAAGGACAGACGGCCTCAGAATACTGCGTCGAGTTGGGTTGTTAACCCTTTGAAATAGACAGTAGGATATCATTTTATTGTGAAATTCAACCTAAAATTCAGTACTTGTGTTGGTATAATAGTATTCGCAGAATGTATATGAATAACTACCTGTTACCCGCGAGTTCGTCTGCATTTGTTTAAAGATAAAATAAGCCTATGTCCTTCCCCAGGATATAATCTATCTTCTTGTCAAATTTTATTACAATCAGTACAGCCGTTTAGTCCAGAAAAGGTAGTAAGCAAACAGAGTTACTTTCGCATTTATAATATACTAGCGGCCCGACGATGCTTCGCACCGGTAGACATTTATCAAATATTTTGACTACCCGTGCGAAGCCGGGGCGGGCAGCTAGTATAATATATAGCCTATGTTACTCAGTGATAACGTAGCTTCCTAACGGTGAAAGAATTATTGAAATCGGTCCAGTAATTTCCGAGCCTATTCAACACAAACATACACAAATATTTCCACTTTGTAATATTAGTATAGAGGTATGGATGCGAATGTGAGTGGAAGGCCAAAGTCTATCTTTCTGAAGCAAATTGCCAAAGTATTCTCCTGCGTCAAAACATCGGTTAACATAAAATAATTGTCAGTATTGACACAATCTTCCGTTATTGTCCCCAACAAGCGTCAGCTAACAAAGTCCTGTTTGAAACATAACTCTATTCACACAGTCCTAAACACACAAACAGTATGGCTGGCTTCACACAGCCGGAATGCTTTGCCCAATACAGAATGACGAGACCGCTGGTCTAGTGGTTAGTACACCTTACTGCTAAGCTAGAGGTCGCGGGTTTGATTCCTGCCGGGGCAAACATTTATGTGACAAACATGTTTGCCTTGCGTCTGGGTGTTTGCTATCTACACTTCTCCATCTACACTAATAATATAAAGAGGAAAGATTTGTATTTTTGTGGGTTTGTATTGAATAGGCTCCGAAACTACTGGACCGATTTCAAAAATTCTTTCACCGTTTGAAAGCTAAATGATCATTGAGTAACATAGGCTATATATTATACTAGCTGCCCACCCCGGCTTCGCACGGGTGGACAAAATATTTGATAAATGTCTATGCTCCGAAACTAATGTCTACGCGTGCGAAGCCGGTGCGGGCCGCTAGTGTATTGTAAGTAGGTATTTAAAAAGCAAAGATATAAGTATTATATCAGCTACTGGTTCCCACAGTACAAGCTTTGCTTAGTTTGGGGCCAGATGGCGCTGTAATAATGTCCAAGCATTATTTATTTATTGTTATATATAAAAGAGCAGAGTCAAAATATTTAAGTACCATAAATTCTTCGGTTTGTGAATGTTGATTTTTATATAAAAAAAAAATTGAAATGAAATGTTTTCTTTTCTTTGCCACAAAAAAATGAGTGTGGAGTATTACGAAAAAATATGCAATACCGGTGTTTTCTTAAATACAGAATGTTAAGAGTAACGATTATATATCATATTTCAATCCAATAGTAAGAATGGCCCGATACTACAACGACTTGTCCTAAGTTACATCCTAAGTTATAGTTTTATTTTATATTATTATTCTCTTAAATTCACGGAGCCTCATAAGCATTACTCATAAGGTCCGGTCCTTTATCTAGGCTTGCGTGGGGATATATATCCAACACGTAGAGGCCCGTTCGAGAATTTTAATATTTGGTAAGGGATACACGTGGCGAGTATCATCCCCGGAGTGCATAGTGATGCATCCGGGGATGATCCTCGCCGAGTGCAGAAACTATTTCATGGGGATGGAAAACTAAAATTGGGCTATTATGGTGAACTGTGAATGGATTGGAATATCTGGGCTATGGGATGAGACTACGGACGTCTGCCATGCAATATGTCTCAATATTGAATAAAAATTGGCAGACGGTGACTCGCCACCTGCTAGATGGGCCCCCCTTACGTGCGGCGTATAAGATGCCGCTGAGGGGCAACATGGGCGCAGGCGGCTGAAGGGTGTCGAGAGGTGTGCACCAGTTTCACCATCGCGGGTACTGGCATAGCAGTCCCCGGAGCGGGTTTCCCCGCTATTATGCAAATTGAGCACTTCCACCCTTTCGAGCATATAGCTCTCGCGCTCCACTCTGGCCGGCCAGTGAAGGCAAGCCAGAGGCGGGGGCCTAGGCGCCGCCCCCTGGAGGCCTCGAGTCCGTGGTGTCGCTACTCACCAACAGCTCGCCACAAGCTGCCCTGCGGTCAATATATTATTATTATTATTATTAATAATAATGATAATTTATTTCAGACTAACATGGTCCATATAAACATGACTATGCATAAGTGTTACTACAGTTAATAAAATAAAATATATTAGGCTAGGTTAGTAAGGCACGATGAAAGCTCATATCTGCCGGAGCACTCAATAAGTTTAACAGCGTGCAGGTACATCCAGCGGCCAAGCATCGGCGAGTCCCACCGCTTAGCTAGTGTGCTCAGGATGTTGTTTGTGCTGTCTCTAAAGCGATGCCATTTGAGAGGCGCACCTTTTCCTTATGATTGCATGGAAACCATCCGTGTGCGCCTCAGCAAACATCGCGGTCGCACTGCACCGTCGCGGCAGCCCAAGCAACATTTTATACCACTAAGGTGGCACACAAGCATACGGCCCACCTGATGGTAAGCAGTCACCGTAGCCTATAGCCGCTAGCAATACCAGGGGTATCACTACGGGGGGCCAACCATGTTGCTGATGAGGACTCACTGTGCTAGCAGCAATACTACTAGCCCAGCGTATCCTCGTGGAGCACTGGCAACCTTACTTACCGGAGAAACACAACACTACGTCAAGTAGTGTTATTTCACTGCGGTCTTCTGTAAGGCGGAGGTACAGTCCCCAGTCGGGCGGCTCCAATTTAAATGGGATAACCCACGGGAAATCCCAAATCGCCCTTCCTCTCTTGTTTTGTGCTTAATATAATAAATAAATAAATAAATTCCAGGCTTTCTAAATTCAGCCGTGTATAGCCGGCCTTACGCTAGATTATGTCAGATACGTCGGTAAAAAGTCGAACAAAACATGTTTTTAATCTTTCACTAACGATCTACCTATTAGTGGCTTAAAAATCACGTGGTTCATACTTGCAATAGTGCTGTGAGATAGTGTTAATTATGTTACGTTGGCGTAGTGGCTATTAGACTGTCTGCTAGACTACGTAGCAGCTTTACCCTGCTGCTTCAACCACGTAGAAATCTCTACAAATAAATTAAATTTAATTGTCTATTTGTAATGTTAAAGTAACAGCTTTTTACTACATTTTTTTATGGAATGTGGAAGAGGTACGTCGACGATGTTTTCTGTGTTATGAAAGGTAATCAGCAAAATGTGGAAACTTTTCTCACATACTTGAATTCTTTACACCCGAATATCAAGTTCACCTACGAGCTCGAGATGAACCGAAGCCTGGCCTATCTTGATGTCAAACTTATGGTGAGATCTGATGGTACCCTTGCGCACTCTGTTTATCGGAAACCAACACACACAGACAGATATCTCAACGCCACATCACACCATCATCCCCGCCACTTACAATCCATATCAACATCCCTTATAAACAGAGCTCATGATCTCTGTGACCCTGAACATTTACCATCAGCACTGGCATATGTTCAGAATGGGGAGAAGTGGACAAATAAGACGCGGACTGAGGGAAAATCGACCAGAAGTGAATAGACAACAGGCGTTCATGCCCTACATAAAAGGAGTGACGGACAAAGTTGGCTCAATATTATCAAGATATTCTATTAAGACCGTTTATACTCCATTTTCAAAAGTGGCAAGCCAAATGAGAACACCGAAGGACGTCATTCCCTTTCAAGTACCTGGCGTATATAAGATAGATTGCAGCTGTGGGAGCTCCTACATTGGCCAAACAAAAAGGACTATTGCGGAGCGGGTAAATGAGCACATCGCGGCTGTAAAGAATCGCCAGGTATACAAATCACCGATTACGGAACATATCTTGGAAGAAGGACCTAACCACTGGATGGAACTACACGACCCGAAAGTCCTTTCAAAAGATCGACACTTCTACCCTAGAATTGTTCGTGAAGCCATTGAAATTAAGAAACACAAAAATTTCAATCGGGAGAGTGGTTTTAAGCTTTCTACTACGTGGAATCCGGTGTTAGGAAAGTGTTCGCGTCGCGATGTATGTAAAGAGGTATCCGTGGATGTCGTGAGTGTTGTGTGTCAGGACCCAAATTTAAAAACTCATACGGAGGTAGATAACAATATTCGTTCTACCCGCGAGTCAAGAAGAAGGCGACGTACACAACTACAATCAGTCAGCCCGTGACCACGGCCGATGAAACTCGGTCGAAACGTCGGGAGGTAAATAAACAATTTAATATCGCGTATAAGACCCGTTTTCATTTCATTAATAAGCTTTTTACTAAATATTTATAAATGTAAACGCGATACAAATAATTAAAACCCAATTAAAAATAACTGTCTGTTCTATTCGGGTAATCTCCGAAACGGCTGGACTGATTTGAACGGAACTTTTACTGGCAGATAGCTGATATAAGGCATAACTACAGCTACTTCTAATTTGTAATAATGATTAATAAGAAATTGTGGAAGAAATCCGATTTCACCGCATAGGTGATATGATAATATAGAGCATAAAATAGGTGGGTAAAAATCGGTTTTACGTTGGATTTGCTCGAAATCCGTTGTAAGGTGTCTACAAACGCCAACAGTTTCATTATTATATTATATATTGGGCAACACTTTCTAATAATGTATTCATTTTATTTATTTATTTATTTATGTTACACAAACAGATTGAGATCAATTGAAATTACATAAACACGAAGATAAACTATATAGGAACTGGATAACAATCCAAATAATGCGTAAACAGCTTGACTCATACATATTATAAAGACACTATATGGGTAAACAATAAAATGAGAATGAGAATTCAAATAATAGTAGACTGCTGTACAAGTTATACATACGTACTTAAACATTGCGAGGTAGGCAGAGAGTATAGAGCGCCATTTCAATACAGACTTGCTTACCTATTTGCTTATTCTACATACATCAATCTCTTCATACATGCCCGAGTATTTTTAAACTTTGTTTGCTTAGAGGTAAAGCATGATTTAACTTTTGTTCAGGATTACAGGCGTCTGATAACACAGATCATTCACGACGTAATTAAAGCAAAAATCGTTGCGATCTCACAAAGCATTCTGCGGGCTCGTTAAAACGTAAAAGCTGTATTGTTGACCTGTCAAGGGGACGGGAGGCTTTGTTGGAAGTTCTGTAAACAGAGATTTGGGCTATTAGCACCCGTATCTCCACAGACGTAGTATATTATCTACTCTGAGTCCACAGGATCTTTTATTTGTTTTAGGTTTTTAACCAATAGACGGCGCTTTATGTAAATAAATATACCTATTATAGCGCGCGCTGTATAGAGTCTCCGTCGCTATGGAATATATCTCAGCGACTAATTTTAGATTCTAACCCTTAGTACGGTTAAGCAGTAAAAGTTCCCTCTAACTAATTGCGAGAGACCATATCCCTAAAAAAAAATTAAGATTCTAACATGATTCACTCTCCTGTCCCTCGCACTCTCTCTGCGCTCAACGCCCTCTTGGAGTTCAACCCTGATTGTGACGTGTTCGCGGATGGATGGCAGATGATAATGTCGGCATGCTTGGAGTACAGCGAGTTGAGTGTATGACTGGTTTAACTATTAATTAGTATAATTGGCTTGAAGCCGTTCTAATTAATTAAATAAATAAATAAATGATGATAATATGATACCGGCCCACCTGAATCCTGATGGAAAACACCGTTGCCGCTAGCAATACCAGGTCTATCACTAACGGGTTGCCAACCCTGTTGTTGATGAGGACTCACTGTGCTAATTAAAAAAAAGAGAGCTGAAAGTTTTTGGAATCGGTCCAGTAGTTTCGGAGTCTATTCAATACACACAAACCAAAATACAAATCTTTCCTCTTTATAATATTAGTATTGATTAGTACAGACTAGCTGTCCCGACAGACGTCGACTCGTCCTGTCTTAGCTATGAATTCATTATGTCAAATACACCATAGAAAAAAAGACCATTAGTTTATCCCGAAATTATAAATATTCCGGTTCTTTTTTATTTTTTTTCTTTACATAAGAACTTTCTCCTGACAAGAGAAACACAAAAAAAGGATTAGACGTTAAATCAAATTCATGTTTTCAATACAAATTGTAAAGCGACAGTAAAAAACGAACGATGTTGCCGGTCTTCTTGGTGGTATAGACACCAGAAGAAAATCATGAGGATTTCACTTCACTTAATGATAGTAGCTACTGCTATAATTGTCCACTTTCCACCAAAGATAATTTGGTGCCGACGTGACAGATGGTAAGTCGAATTGTTGAAGTGCGTTGAATTTTATCTCAGACTTTTTTTTTTATACCACTAATGGCAAACAAGCATACGGCCCACCTGATGGTAAGCGGTCACAGTAGCCTATGGACGCTTGCAACACCAGGGGTATCACTCGCGCGTTGCCGATCCTGACGTATGCAGACCAATAAAGATGTTTTCGCACAGACTAGCGGGGCTTCGAACTTGCATCGCCAGAATAGCTGCAGGCAACGCTTCGTAGCATAAGACTACACGGCCCTTAAGAAAAAGAAGCCAAGCCAAGTGGCTTAGCAGCGGAATCAGTAGCTAATTTTGACAGCGATATTTGTAAAAATAACCACTGAGGTCTCTAAAACCGCCGACGCAAAAAGTGCGGTGTTAATATCAAGGCTATTTTATTAATTTAAGTATGTATCTATCAATGTAACGGACTCTCCTATCAGCATTTTGACCGATTTCTAGAAGCCTGATCATTTTGTAATTTTGCAGACGTATTAAGGACCGATGACAATACAATAATATGATAACGTTGTCCTGACAAATCTCCTCGCCTGTTTCTTACTAATTATTATAGCATGATTGTTACATGAAAAAAAAGACAGAGCACTGAGTTTCTTGCCGGTTCTTCTCAGGTGGCTTTTTGTTCCGAGCCGGTGGTAATTTAGACCTTCATAAGTGCCTTATTAGGGCCTAAACTGAATAAATGATTTTTGATTTAGACCAGAATCATCAGGATAACGTTCCAACTTCCAGCAAGGAATAGAGATTATCCAGAAAATGATATTAAGGTTTGACCAGATGGCCAAGTTTAGTTCAAGTTGTCTAACTTGAAACTTGCCAGAACATCTAATCTAAGTTTTGATACTTGGATCGCGTCTTGCTGAGGCTAACTGGAGTAGTGGGCGAATGTATTGTTATAAGTACAACTAATTTTCTTAATAAATTAATCAAAACAACTGTCCAACTTGAAGACGACCATGAACTGAGTAACTTAATAGACGAACGTACCGCGTGCCCTAGAAAGTGATGGAGATAGTGGGTTCTTGGCGGTGCGGTTGAGATTTTTGCCAGTGTTTTATTTTTTATACCACTAAGTTGACACACGCATACGGCCCATCTGATTGGTAAGCAGTCACCGTAGCCTATAGCCGCTTGCAATACCAGGGGTATCACTAACGGGGTGCCAACTATGTTGTTGATGAGGACTCAATTTGCTAGCAGCAATACTATTAGCCCAGCGTATCCTCGTGGAGCACTGGCAACCTTACTTACCGCAGAAACACAACACTACATCAAGTAGTATTATTTCACTGCGGTCTTCTGTAAGGCGGAGGTACAGTTCCCAGTCGGGCGGCTCCAATTTAAATGGGATAACCCACGGGGATTCCCAAATTGCCCTACCTCTCTTTAAATTTTTAAAGTGTCTCGAAAATTGTGTTATAGTGATCTTTAATGTGTATTTCTGGTGTCGTTATGTGCAGTAAAGTTTCATTTAGTGACTGATTTATAGATACATTGGAAATAATGCCAATGGTCAAGTCATTTATCATTTTGGTCAATACGTTACCTCTGACCCAAAGGCATGTAACGATCTACTACTGCCGTGGATTGTTCCAGTAACTCCAATGGGCTTTAGGATGCATGATACTAAGCATTTTAATGCATCAAACACGAAATATTTGAGAAACTTGAAAATTCTCTAACACTCGACACAGGCACAAATAGTCCCGAAAGAGGATTGATTGCCATATTTAGGAAGAAGAAGAAGAAGAAGTAGATAGTTATCAATGTGTGCGTCTGTGTGCGTAAAGTGGTGACACACAAGTGAATTCTCCCGCTTAGCTGAACCAAAAATAGTTTAAGTTACATAAAGTATTCTACGAAACGCAAAAATAGTATAGCTGTGTCCTTGTCTTGTACATTAGTACCGTATATAGCCTTCTCTTTGTGTGCGAGGAGAGCAGAATTATGTTATTGTCTCTATGAGGTACGGCCTCTAAGACAAATCTTCATGATTTCTTCTTCTACATTCATCAATCTCTTCATACACGCCCGCCGATTCCGAGTACTCTTTACCTTTCCATCAGTGAGTACTTCGGTAATTTGATCTAGACAGTTACACCTTGGCCTTCAATTTCACCAATAGATATATGTTTATATGTATACTAGCGGCCCGCCCCGGCTTCGCACGGGTAGACTTTTATATCAAATATTTTGTCTACCCGTGCAAAGCCGGGGCGGGCAGGTAGTATAATATATAGCCTATGTTACTCAGTGATGATGTAGCTTTCTAACGGTGAAAGACTTTTTGAAATCGGTCTAAAAAAAAAAAAAAAATTTAGGGATTGACTACCCCTAACATTTAGGGGGATGAAAATTAGATGTTGGCCGATTCTCATAGATACCGGATAAGCACAAAAAATTTCATCAAAATCGGTCAAGCCGTTTCGGAGGAGTATGGCAACGAAAACTGTGACACGAGAATTTTATATATTAGATTTACATGAAGTTCTATTAAAGGGCGTTTTATCTGACATATAATAGCGATCTCGTACATAAATGGACGATCTTCACGGTTATTGATTGGAGATCTTTGTCTCTAAGCAAAGATAATTTACTCGAGCTTTGTTTTAGCCTTCGAGATAATTGAAGGTAAGTGACAAAGATTAAGGCATTACGGCTGGTTATCTTTCAATGGAAGCCTTCTAAAATATAAAAACGTGCTTAAAAAGACAGGTAAAGTGAATTGGGATCGCCCGTCGGTTATTAAAATTGAAGCTGGACTGGGGACTGTACCTCCACCTTAGAGAAGACCGCAGTCAAATAACACTACTTTAATGTAGTTTTGTGTTTCAGGTTGCCAGTGCTCCACGAGGATACGCTGCGCTAGTAGTGCTGCTAGCACAATGAGTCCTAATCAATTGGCAACGCGTTAGTGATACCTACCCCTAGGTGTTGCTAGCGGCTATAGGCTACGGTGACGCTCGTGTTTACACCTAAGTGGTATAAAAAATTACACAAAATCTTTTTTTTTTTTTAAGTTTTATGTAAATTTATTATAAATATCAGTTATACATGAATAAAAAATTAGGTGTGGCACTCGGAGACTGCCGCGGTAAAGCTATTGCATAGCATTTTTTATCAACTTATGCAATTATAATTATTTATTTATTTTATTAATGCAGTATTTTTTTATATACCTATATACTTTCTCACAAACAGCTGATTACGGTAGTTTTCCAATAAAACCAATGCCACCTAAAGGTTGCTGAACTAAAGAGACAACCGTGATATTTCAAAAAGTCATTAAAAGTTCTGGTATTTATCGATTTATAGATGGAGTTGTCGGTTAGAGTTAGGTTAGGGGGGTATAAGTTTTTTTTCGTTACGGAATTTCTGGATTCGGTCCCCACGCTCAAGGCCCGCGATAAAAGCTATGCAATAGCTTAAAACTTAAAATAAACTAAACTAAGAACTACAAAACTTACCTACACGTAAATTAATGTCCCGAGCCACTGTCACGGGGAAGGGTGCCAAGAAGGCTAGCGGCATTGCCACGCTGAATTGCAATGCTTAGCCTTTGGGCCAAATATTCGCCAGCCCTCTTGTCACAGGAGGCTAAATCTTATTTAATTATGCACTTAAGCTTTTCCCATGAATCACTACTGATTTTCGCGTTCGTACAGACAGACAGCCGCACCGAGAGGGACATTACTTTTATAATATGTTTTTTTTATAAATAGCTAGCTAGTCCCTTCATTTAGCTATTTACTCCCGTTAAATCCTGTTTAGGTGAAAGCGTTTACTAATGAACGAAGTTGCAGGTAGTAAGAGGCTTATAGCCCGCTTCTTAGCTAAGTAAAACGCTCTTATGAGCTCGTTTCCCTATTTAAGCAGAATAATATATATGGGTTCTACCTGACGACAGATTACGGCTATTTATTCCCTGTGTTCATAATGAAGTGGGTACTTTGTGGATTGAAATTACGGCGTTAAATCTTTTCAGCTATAATTTTATACCTAATGTTTCGTTGGAGGCAAAGGACATCATCTTTTTCATAGAGATTGGGTCCAAATCTGAAAGTGTTGGCCAATACTTTTTTTTGTATTTTCCGTTAGAGTTTGACCGTTTGAGCAGTTTTTACTATAACACCTAAACTGGACATTACAGAACATTTCATTTGTTTTGGTTATTTTGAATGCCAATTTTCAACAAAAATGTATGAATATTCAGATTTTCAAACTCAAATAAAATCAACGTCTATGGTCCTACAACTTGGGTGCCACAGTAATAAAAGTTCAGACGGGCATGTTCTAACAGAATATGCAAAAATATTGCAATGGCCGGCACTTTCCGATTTGGACCAAGATTGATGTCCTTTGCGTTTACATTAAATGTTTTCTATTCTAGTTTCGTTTGTCAATAATAAAAGCAAAGCATTGGAATTAGAGCGATTGATAAGCACTTTACGCCGGTCGCAAACCGAGGATATCTATCTAAGAACATGCACCAGTCAAACCTAAACCCATCACTGAAAACTGCAACAAAATCGTAGTTGTAGTTTTAGAGAAAAATGGCAACGTGGATTAGCACGAAAAATGTTTGCTGTCTGTCCCTGTTGAGTTATCACCGTAATACTTATCTAAGAAGATGCACCAATCCAACCCGAACCTATAACTGAAAATTACATCAAAATCGGCCTAGTGGTTTTGGAGGAAAATGGCAACATGGATTTGCTAAAACATCCTGTCCCCCAAATGCATATACTGTCTCCGTTCCGTCGTGGGTAAAAATGCCTTAATACACATTTTAGGGGAAATAATAGTTTTTTTAATACCACTTAGGTGGCAAACAAGCATACGGCCCACCTGATGGTAAGCCGTCACCGTAGCCTATGCATGCAACACCAGCGGTATCTCTCGCGCAATGCCGACCCTAAATTAAAAAAATGATTATCTTTTACATGAAAATTCTACCCTCAAAAGTAAAAAAGCCTCGAAATAAGCTGAGTATTTCTCATTGCTGAAACTACCTTTATTAGTGCCATTTAAAAAATAAATAAGAGAGAAAATTTGACACAAGAAAAAAGCACTTTTCTTTTTTCTTATGTGCCAGTTCGCGCACACTTTTCGTTACCAAGTATCGAAAACAATTAAAAAAATGCCATATTTTGCCAGTATCTTCGGAACCTTGCCTAAAGGGACTCCTTTTAATAATATATTTTAATATTTATATTATAATTTTAAGGTTTTTAGTTTTAGGTTTAGATTTGCATTTGTAATGATTTTACATAAAAAAATATTATGTGATGGATTATATCAATCCAATATTAAGATCGTGGTTAATTAAGCAAGAGCTTGTAAACTGAAGTGTATAAAGGATTTATTATCTAATGTTAAAACCCTTACAGACTTCATTGAAATGTGATTTTGTTTTAATTAAAGGACGGACATTTAAAAAGAAAATAAGGAAAGCTTCCCCTATCACTAATTACACTCTTTTTAAAGGAAAATTCCGGTGATTACAAATTTCCCCCGTGTTTTACGAAACTTGATTTGTGCGTTTTTTCCTTAATTATTCTTTTGTATTTAAGATTCATTTTTTTCCGTGGAGCTTGTTATGTAGAATTCACTTTTTTAGCCGTATTCAGTGCGCGTAATTTATTCAACATTAACTCGAAAATTATCTTATTGAAACTTTAATCCTTCTTATAGCCACACTATATTAATAAGGAAAATAGTACTCTAATTTAAAAATATAACAAGAATTAAAAGTTGGGAGGGTGCCAAGAAGGCTGGCAGCATTGCCCCGCTGTATGGCAATGCTGATCCTTTGCGCAAATTATGAACCAGCCTTGACACCGGAGGCCTCAGTCAACCGATTTTTTGAATGAGCTCTTTGCTTATTTAATAAATTGATTAATGCTTTATAAAATCAGAAGTTAAAAAGTATGCATCCGGTCATATATGAAGAGGTTGATAGATAAGAGGAAAATAATGAAAAGATATGTGCAAGTCAAGAGTATAAACTGCGCTTTATACTCTCTGCCTACGCGAAAAGCGATTCCGCAAATGATAAGTATGTATTTACTTTAAGTAGTGCATTCCATAAAGGCAATTAGGCAGTGCCTACATCCAAGAAATCCAAATACAGTTCATAAATTTACGCAATTAATAAACAAACTAAAATTTAAGTTATCGTGCCATATTATAAATTACTAGCTGCCCGCCCCGGCTTCGCTCGTGTGGGCAATTTTTTTTTGCATTTATGGGGATGAAAAATAGATGTTGGCCGATTCTCATAGATACCGGATAAGCACAAAAAATTTCATCAAAGTCGGTCAAGCCGTTTCGGAGGAGTATGGCAACGAAAACTGTGACACGAGAATTTTATATATTAGATAAGACGAAGTGTCGACTAACGCCATCTACAATTCAATTTAAGAACAAACACTATATGCATCTTTCATGCACAGGACCTTCAAAATACTAATATGTAACTAACTTCACGAGATAGGCAATTCAAAATCTGCCTGTAAATATATATATACTTATTTCCTTGGAACCGCTCAAATCGTGTAACTTAAATGACCTTTATAAATCAGCCGACGCCTTGCAAAATAGATAGCGCTTTGTTTTTATAACAAGATACTTTGCTCCAATTTATTTCGTCCTCTTCTACAACCTACGTATTTAAAATGACGTGGAGGTGAATGCCCTGGGATTTTACTCCTAATAATAAGCCTAAAAATCGTTATCTATACTAATTTTATAGAGAAAAAATGTTTGTATCTTAACATAGTAACTGTGGGGACGTAGCGCGTGAGCGCCGGGTATAATTATAAAGAAAACTGTTTTTATATTATTTCTCGTTTATTATGAGACTGTCTGTCGCCGAATACAATATTGAAGTTCCCAAAAACAAAAGACATGATAAGTAATAATAATAATTAAGATTTAAATTACATAATACTACTTGATGTAGTGTTGTGTTTCTGCGGTAAGTAAGGTTGCCAGTGCTCCACGAGGATACGCTGGGCTAGTAGTAATGCTGCTAGCGCAGTGAGGCCTCATCAACAGCATGGTTGGCACGCCGTAAGTGATACCCCTGGTATTGCTAGCGTCTATAGGCTACGGTCACTGCTTACCATTAGGTGGGCCGTATGCTTGTGTGCTATCTTAGTGGTATAAAAAAAACATACCTTTTTAATGTTACAATAAAAAAATTTATACCACTAGTGGTATAAAAAATACGTATGCTTGTTTGCCACCTTAAACGGTTACTGCAGCCTATGGACGCTTGCAACACCAGGGGTATCACTTGCGCGTTGCCGACCCTAAAAAACTGTATGTAAACAAAAAACTAAATTAAAGTAGTGTTATTTCACTGCGGCCTTCTGTAAGGTGGACCTCCACCTCCAGTCCCCAGTCGGGCGGTTCCAAATTTAATGGGAAAACCCAAAGATAATCCCAATTCTTAATAAACTTCTTAACAATGTTTAATTTTACTCCCAGCCGGAGTACTGCCTTTGTAATCTGATTTGGTATCTGGCTATTATCTAGACTGTATTAGATTTCAAGTTGACGTTAGTTATAACGAGATTTGAGCAAGTCATGAATATTGTAACTCAGGAATTTGGAGGTACAAGTGATAGATTTCATGTTATTGAAACTGCTAAGTTTTAGACTGGTCTTCTTCTTAAGTTTGGCAATCAATCTCTTCAGGGACTATTTTTGCCAGTGTAGTAGAGTGTTAGAGAATTATATAAAAAAAAACGATCTATACTAATCTATATCTATACATCTATACTAATATTATAAAGAGGAAAGATTTGTATTTTTGTATTTTTGTGGGTTTGTGTTGAATAGGCTCCGAAACTACAAGACTGATTTCAAAAATTAATTAACCGTTAGAAAGCTACATTATCACTGAGTAGCAATAGCTATATTATACTAGTTGCCCGCCCCGGCTTCGCAAGGGTAGACATTTAACAAATATTTTGTCTACCCGTGCGAATAAATATGATGAGATGTTTCCGGGAGCGTTGCGGTACATCTAAGAGACGGACTCACCGTCTGTCACGTTGGCACCAAATCAACTTCAGTGAAAATAAGGTGTTGTAACACCGCTGCCTACCTCTTCGTGGATCTTTGTGGAAAGGCGTGAAGTTACATATTAACTCATAGATTCAAGCCGAGATTCGAACCTGGATCACTAGAAATAGCAGACGGTCACTTCTACCACACGGCCGCGAGCATATTTAATTTAAATGCTAAAGAAAGCTCTTACAATTTGTGTTTCGTTAAAAATAAAACGCTTCGTCGAGTTTTATCCCAAATTACCACAGATGTAGGTTTGACAGACACAAAGTGTCAATCATAATATACTGGGGTCCTTTTAACCTCTATATGTACAGGGTACGCGGGTCATTAGCTGTAGCTTTCAGCAGCACTTTCATTATTATGTAATAGAGTAAGGTACTAACTTCTCAAACATTTTAACTTGGTGTACCTAGCCGGACTTTCGGGGCCCAAAGTCGGACTAAGAAAAATTTAGAATTTTGAAAAAATAATATTGAAATACCATACATCAAGTAGTGATATTTCACTGCGGTCTTCTGTAAGGTGGAGGTACAGACCCCAGTCGGTCGGCTTCAATTTAAATGGGAAGACCCACGGGAGATCCCAAATGGCCCTACCTCTCTTAAAATGCTCAAGACAGGGGCATGACATTCTCATGTTAAATGGAGCGTATAAAGTAATGCGTGGACTAAGACTTATAAATGTGAAGGTGAACGTTAAACTCAACTTTGTGTCATTTACATAAAGTGCACATTAAAATGACGTAACATGTTTGTCAGCTTAACTGTGCGAAAAGGGAGAGATCTTCAGAGGCCGTTAAGTTTGGTCATAACTCTTAAGTTTCGAAATATTTCGTTAGATTTGCCTCGCCCAATACAAATATGGACACTTTTTTTTAGATAATGATGTTATATTCCCACTAGTTCTATAGTTAAGACTAGCTTTTTCCCCGCGACTTCGCCCGCGTAGCAATATAGTATACTATTACCCGTTTTCCCGTAGGAATGAAGCATTTTCCCGTGGTAAAAAGTAGCCTATGTTCATCAGGGATAATGTCGGCTTCTAATGGTGAAAGAATTTTTCAAATCGGTCCAGTAGTTTTGGAGCCTATTCAATACAAACAATCAAATCTTTCCACTTTATAATATTAGTGTAGACTACTCGGTTTTCTTTTCCAGTAGCTCCATTCATCGATGGGAGTCGCCTGGATATTTAAGGCTAAAAAAATACCACTGAAGCTAAGTCGGCACCAAAGCTAAGCGGAGTTACCGCCTGCATGGTTCTACTGTCCCTCGGGAGCCACACAATTTTCTTTCTTTAAATTAATCCAGCTTTCAAGTTACCTCCATCACAATTTTGTCATACAAATCCATTCAGCCATTAAGGCGTGAAGATGGTACAAACACACACACACCCACAATAACTTTCTCATTTATAAGTTCCCGTACTCAACGTGTAAAAATTGGTACACATCTGAGCTCCGATACCACAGTTTCCTATGGAGTTCCGCAGGGCAGCATACTTGGACCGAGTCTTTTTCTAATCTACATAAACGACCTATGTAGTCTACCGCTAAAATATGGAAAAAATTTCACCTACGCAGATGACACTGCCATAATCTTTCACGGGCAGACTTGGGACGATGTTCAGAAAAATGCTGAGGCAGGACTGCATAAAATATACCACTGGCTCTGTACAAACCTGCTCACTCTTAACCTTTCAAAAACTACATTCTTGCAGTTTAAGCTGACTAAAAGACCCGTACCAGAAATTGATCTGAAAGTTCATACTTGTGACTATCCAATTGGATCTGACTGCCATTGCGCTTCAATCACAAAATCCCCTAATGTAAAATACCTCGGAGTAATATTGGACGATAGGTTGGGCTGGTACTCCCATATTGATTTAACCATCACCCGCATTAGGAAACTTGTGTGGGTATTTAAAAAGTGAAGACACGTAGCTGATCTAAAGCTCCTACGACAAGTATATTTTGCCTTGGCGCAGTCAGTTCTTGGGTACTGTATTGTTGCGTGGGGTGGTGCCTGTAAAAGCATGATGATAAAATTGGAAAGAGCGCAAAGATCCCTACTTAAAGTAATGACGTTTAGTCCGTTCAGATTTCCCACCAAATTACTATATGGAAAATGCCAAGTGCTAGCAGTAAGGCAAATATATATTTATCAGATATTAACTAAATGGCATAAGATAACCCCGTATAATGCAGAAACATATAATAAAAAACGAACCATAACTAACGTTAGGACTCCTTTAAAACTTTGTACAGCTACAGCACGACGACAACAGGGTTACATGGCTGTGTTTCTATATAATAAAATAAATAAAATATTAAACATACATCCTTTACCAAACTATAAAGCTAAAAGTAAAATAAAAAATTGGTTATCAGGATTGCATTATGAAGAAATTGAAGAGTTACTAAAATAAAACACAAACACACACACTACACACACACGCACTACCTCATACACACACTCACACTTACTCACACTTTCTCTCTCTCTCACACACACACACACATTTACCGCTATCAGGCATATGGAATATTAATTAGGTTCTAATGTACTTATTGTCAAAATTGTTAATTTAAATCTATTTATACCTGCACTTTATTTTCATTAAACTATTTTAAACTATGTAGATTATGAGAGATGTCACCGTCTACTGTAACACAGGTATCTAAGCCTAGCTCAGAAGACAGGGGATACTATTATTTGTAAACATGTTTTATGACAATAAAGATTATTATATTATTATTATTATTATAAGTGCGATATAATGATAGAGTAAGCCCTTAACTCCTTCCTGACAGCACAACGCCTCAGCGAAAAACTCTGGCATTTTTTTTATACCACTCAGGTGGCACACAAGCATATGGCCCACCTGATGGTAAGCAGTCACCATAGCCTAAAGCCACTAGCAATACTAGGAGTATCACTAACAGGTTGCCAACCATGTTGTTGATGAGGACTCACTGTGCTAGTATTACTACTAGCCCAGCGTATCCTCGTGGAGCACTGGCAATCTTACTTCCCGCAGAAACACAACACTACATCAAGTAGTCTTATTTCACTGCGGTCTTCCGTAAGGTGGAGGTACAGTCCCCAGCCAGGCGGCTCCCATATTATTGGAAAAACCCACGGGAGATCCCAATTCGCCTTACCTCTCTTTTTAAGCTCAAGTAGTCTTATTTCACTTCGGTCTTCCGTAAGGTGGAGGTACAGTCCCCAGTCGGGGGATGTCTATGACTTCGATATCCTTAACCGTATACGCATTACATGGAAGCCATAGTGTATTTCCTGCGTATTAAACCTTCTATTAATACGGAATCGATACGTTGAATTATTCAACACTTTTCCGTCCATTCGAATGGATGTATCGATTTATACTTCGCAAGAGTTAATGTGATTTGGCGAAGCGAACCTTTATGAAGATGGCTCAAGGATACATTCTGTTCTGTTATGCAATTCTTTAAAAAGCGCGGCGGAATCAACAATTCTAGCGATTGAGACGTGCGATAGATAGGACAATAACTGTGTTTTCATTACATTATCTACACTAATATTATAAAGAGGAAAGATTTGTATTTTTGTATGTAACGAATAAACTCAAAAAGTACTGGACCGATTTTAATAATTATTTTTTCATTAGAAAGCTACATCATCACTGAGTAACATAGGCTATATATTATACTAGCTGCCCGCCCTGGCTTCGCTCGAGTAGACAAAATATTTGATAAATGTCTATAGGCTCCGAAACTACTGAACCGATTTCAAAAAATCTTTCACCGTTAGAAAGCTACAATATCACTGAGTAACAAAGGCTAGCTGCCCGCCCCGGCTTTGCACGGGTAGAAAAAATATTTGATATCAATATCTACCCGTGCGAAGCCGGGGCAGGCCGCTAGTATACATATAAAGTTTATTACAATAATTAAATAGCAATATATTTTATTAACATATCATCACGCCATACCCCTCACGGGGTAGGTTGATAGTATATCATAGCGCCATTTCACTCTTGACTTGCACACCTCTTTTGCTTCTACATTCAACAATCTGAACCCATTTTTTATACCACTAAGGTGGCACACAAGCATACGGCCCAACTGATGGTAAGCAGTCACCGTAGCCTATAGCCACTAGCAATACCATGGCTATCACTAACGGGTTGCCAACCATGTTGTTGATTAGGACTCACTGTCCTAGCAGCATTTCTACTAGCCCAGCGTATCCTCGTGGAGTACTGGCAACCTTACTTAACACAGAAACACCGCATCAAAGTAGTGTTTTTTCACTGCGGTCTTCTGTATGGTGGAGTTACAGTCCCCAGTCGGGCGGCTCCGATATTAATGGTAGCTAACAAACTTATACTTTTGCATTAATAATATAGTATAGCTAGCAATGATAGTTGGTTTTCAAAAACGCTTATCTCTCATCCCTTAACCCAAAAGGCGTGTTATCTCCGCAGTTTAATGCAAGGCACGTTCATTCGTCCGGTTTAGGATCCAGTATTCAGTGTTTGATGGGAGAACCCATCTGGCATTAATTCGCAAAGTACTCCTAAAATTTCATTGGACATTGCTGGGTATCTAATCTATAGAAAGGTTATTAGATTGAAGACCTTTAATGGCTAAAATATAATATTATAATATCTAGCCTAATCGGGTTTTAGATAGTTTTTTTTTATACTACTAATATGGCACACAAGCTTACGGCCCACCTGATGGTAAGCAGTCACCTTAGCCTATAGCCGCTAGCAATACCAGAGGTATCACTAACAGGTTGCCAACCATGTTGTTGATAAGGACTCACTGTGCTAGCAGCATTACTACTAGCTCAGAGTATCCTCGTGGAGCACTGGCAACCTTTCATACCGCAGAAACACAACACTACATCAAGAAGTGTTAATTCACTGCGGTCTTCTGTAAGGTGGAGGTACAGTCCCCAGTCGGGCGGCTCCAATTTAAATGGCAAACCTACGGGAAATCCCAAATCGCTTTTATTCCTCAAAGCTCGCAAACAAGCATACGGTCCACCTGATGGTAAGCGGTCACCTATGTCTATACCTAATTCTCTTCCGCCTAATTTACCTACCTTTTAATATTTCCCCTCGCGGGTCTGCTGGTAGAGATTTCTTGTTTCTTGCCCTTTTACAGTATATTTCCTCCTTGTGATTCTGTTTTTTTTACTTTGTTTTGTGTACAAAAAATATTAAATAAAATAATTAATAGAATACGTGATAGCCCTTGGCTAGATAGATCCTACAGATGGTTGTCTCATTGTGTAGAGTGATAAACGTACATAATCTTTTGACTAACGTGTTGGAGGGTCCATCGTTTGTCTTTTTTAACATATTGTTGTCACGTCACGAAAGGGATGGTTTTATGTGAGTTTATGTCATCAATTAAACTACTGTGCCGGTAGCAGGAATATTGTTGACAACGTTTTCGTATCGCCTTCGACTATTCTTGTATTAAAATATCAGCGCTGCGGCGGTGAAAAGTGGAACTAAAAATTAGTATGACAATTTTGACATTTCGCGAGTAACGTTTTTGAATACGTTGTCGACAATGTTCCTGCTACCGGCACTGAACAAGCCGTGAAGCTTGTTCATACAATAAATAGTAATTCTTCTGTTAATTTCAATATCTACTCAATATTCCAGTTCCGGTCGATGGTATGAGATACAATAACGATAAAACCCGACAAACACTTTTATCAAAATATATTTACTTGAAATCAATACATTTTATATCTCTTCAAATTCAATAACAATGACAATATGAAAAAAAGACAAAAGACAATCGTTCCTAAAATTAAAATACAATCGAAATGTTTCTTCTGTTTATAATGCGGCCAGTTCTAATTTTAAATATTATTTTAATGAGATCGTCACTCTAAATAATAGGTGCCAATTCTGTTGTGCAAAATTACTAAACTAAACTAATTTGACAGGTCTAAAAATATTGCTATCCTTATTTAACCCCGCACATGAGAAAGGAATAGCAAGACTTTTAGACCTGTCAAATTAGTTAAGTCTAGTATTTTGAACAACAGAATCGACACCAATGTCTGTCTTTCAACGGTAAATACAAACTTTTATTTCAACTTGTACACCTTAAGGGTTGTGCTTAAAAACATTTCAAAGCGGATTTTAACTCCAATTAAATCATTTAAATTGTGTTCCTAATAAGGCAGTCGTGAAGGTCTAAATTACCACTGGTTCGGAAAAAAGCCACCTGAGTCTTCTCACCGGCAAGAAACTCAGTGCTCTGTCTTTCTCACATGAACCTACAAATTTCAAGTAAGCTCTATACTTTCTAAGCTTTTGTGATGAATCAAGCCTAATCGGCATGATTGAATCGATTCTGATCTCATTCAAATTCAAATGAATGATCAAGTGTTTACGTACGTTTTACTTAAAAACAAGTACTCGATCCCCTCACTTGAAATTAGAAGATCACTATTGGACCAAATGCTCCTGTATAAGATTTGTCATAATAAATTTGACTGTAGCCGGTTAGTCGACCAAATATATATTAGAGTTCCGTATAGATCACAGTCAACTCGAGAGACTCGTAAACAACAGCTTTTTGCACCAACACCATGCAAGACAAATGCTGGTGAACGCGCGCCTTTGCGCAGAGTTATGAAACAGTATAATGAACACTTTGGCAATATTGAGATCTTCGCAGCCTCACTCACAACCTTTAAAAGTGACATAAATAGTCTTCTGTGTCATTAGTTACTTACTTTACCTTAGTATTGTTACCTTTGCAGCCCCCCTAATTTTGTTTAAATTAATCTGCGCGCAACGGGGTTGACTACATTTATACTTGTATGTTATACCTTATCCTATCTAAAACTTAATGAGGGAATGTAGTTGTTTGTTGTGCCAAATAAAGTAAAAAAAAAAAAAAAAAAAGTGAGCGTAAACTGGTATTCGATTTTATTTAATAACAAAATAAAATTCAAAAATAATAATCATCTTTATTGAACTAGACATTGTAAATAAGAAGGTATTTTCAAATTTTCAGAATCTACCACGGATTAAGATAGGAGGGAGAAGGGTGGGAGTGTCGCTTTTGCTGAGAAAAATCCAGAAAAAATCTCAGCATTTACTCTTTACTTTAATTAATCACAGCAATTAAAATAATAGCCGTAATTATTCATTCCCTTTCTGAGTACCTAAGCAGAGTGTATAAAGCGCTCATTCTTGACTTGCGTACCTATTAAAAGTTTATGAGTGGAATTTGACTTCTTACTGCCAACACCGTGTTGTGTTGTTGTGTTTCTGCGGTGAGTAAGGTTGCCAGTGCTCCACGAGGATACGCTGCGCTTGTTACTACAAGCGCAGCGTATCCTGTTGCTAGTACAGTGAGCCCTCATCAACAAAATGGTTGGCAACTCGTTAGTGGTACCCCTGGTGTTGCTAGCGGCTATAGGCTACGATGACTGCCTTACCATCAGGTGGCCCGTATAAGCAGCTAAAGGGGCAAACAAGGCCACCTTAGTGGTATAAAAAAACATATGGTTTCGAAGAGGAATTCTAGAAACTTTACGTACTATGATAGTAGTCTTAAACTTAACATAGTATTAAACATATATAAAACAAAGTCACTTCCCGTCATCTGTATCTTTTAAACTACAGGGAGTAATTTCTGAGGAACATTTTTAGGTATAATACCCCAGTGCGTAATCCGGGGCGAGTCGCTAGTAACACCAGAGGTATGTCTCGCGCGCTGCCGACCCTGAGCTCATGGACGCTTGCAAAACCATATATTAATCGATATTGTTATAAGGCACACGTTGTCGATCACCAACAATCTCTTCACACCCTTCAATTACTGTTTTTTAAACTTTCGCGGTTTAAACACATAGTAATGACATGAAAACGGGTCTTATACGCGATATTAAATTGTCACGGGCTGACTGTGTCCCGTGACCACGGTCGATGCAAGTCGGTCGAAACGTCGGGAGGTAAATAAACACTTTAATATCGCGTATAAGACCCGTTTTCATGTCATTACCCTTTAATTATATTGTATTCATTGTTAGTATCGTAGGTATCAACTTTATTCCTCTCTTAATACGATACTAGCTTCTGCCCGCGACTACGTCCGCGTTGAGCTTGAACCTCAGAGTTACCTGTGTTCCAAATTTCATCTAAATCCGTTGAGTAGTTTTTTGCGTGAAAGAGTAACAAACATCCATCCATACTCACAAACAGTCGTATTTATTTTATAATATTAGTAGGATGAGCGTCAGATCTTGGTTGATGAGTCATCAATAAATTTATATGAATACTGGCATTGTGTGAGTGCCAGATTTATGCATGCGTAATGGAATACCCCATTTGAAGTGAGTTTTTATGTGTATCCCTATATGTCTGTCTGTACTGTTATAATAGGGCTTTGATTTAGGGTCACTGAACCCAGAGATTGTACCTAATAAAATCAGGTTAGGTTGTAGTTGGCTTTTGTATAAGTTTTTGTGTTTTCAGTCGGTCATTATGGTGCCACTCTGACAGACTTGTACCATGGTAGTCTGTTAATTCCTCATAGTTTTAGCTGACAACTGTGTTGCATTAGATTGGTTTACCAATTATTTATTTATTTATTTATTTATTTATTTATTTATGGTTCTTCGACATTGAATACATTTTACAGAACATAGATTTAGGAAAAGATAATTAATAAAGTCATCATCTCAAGAACCACCAAAATAAGATTGTTGAAAACACTAGTCTTCTCCATCTTCCTGTACGGAGTCGAGTCCTGGGCCATAAGATCTGAAAAAAGACATAAAATTGAAGCATTTGAGATGTGGTGCTGGCGTAGGGGATGTTGCGTATACCCTGGACTGCTAAGCGGACTTATGTGTCCATACTCGCAAAGTTAGGTATAAAAACACGGTTGTCCACTATCTGCCTACAAAGAATCCTCTCATATTTTGGTCACATAGCGAGGCGCGAAAATGACAGCCTAGAGAAGCTAGTCATTCTTGGCAAAGTGGAGGGGAAACGACGGGCGCTCTCCAACCAGATGGTCGGACCAGATTCGAAATCTAACTGGGCTCTCCATCAGCTTCGCCCTACGACAGGCTGAAGACCGCTGCCGGTGGAGAAGGGTTGTCAACAACCTCCAAAACAGCCACGACCTTCAGTCATGAAGAAACGACTAAGAAGAGAAGAATTAATAAAGTGTGTGTGCGATTCTTTAATATAAAAGTGTCTAATTTGTAGTATCTCTGGAATATGTATTGAATAAAATCAGTAGCACAATCTGACGCAGAATGTAGGATAGCACTCCAGCTCATATAATAAGCCAGCATATACTCGTATGTTATGTAACAGATAACACGAGGCAAAGCTATTCTGACAGCCACGTACTAATGAGCTGAGAAATATGGATGTGGTATTATTTTTAGGGTTCCGTACCTTAAAAGGAAAAAGGAACCCTTATAGGATCACTTTGTTGTCCATCTGTCTGTCCGTCTGTTTTATTAATGCGAATTTACAAAAAAATATTCCTGAATCGCGCTGTTGAGAGTCCTAGACGAATAATGACCTCATTTGAAGTTTGCCTACTTTTAATCTTACCTACAAGTGTGTACGGAACCCTCGGTGCGCGAGTCTGACTCGCACTTGGCTGGTTTTTTTTATGTGTAACTTCTTTCCTCTCTTTCATAAATCTGTGGGACACACTCTAACGGGAAGCCGAGGACGCGCGCGCTATTTGATTTGACCAATGAACGCGCGCATTGGTCTAGCCGTCAGAACTTAGATGTTACACATCATAAGCGACTATTTTAGCGTGCTTGTTTTTTGTCTCATTATTGCCCTGGCCTAAGCCCAAATACTATTAGGATCACTTGATGATGATTTCATGTTTCATGAGGTCAAATCATCATGAAAAGCCATTAAAAAACAACAAGAGGAGAGCCTCAAACGCCGCAAGTATGTGTGCCTCGGAAGGGGCTACATATTTGCTGTGTTTGCGGTGGAGACCCTGGGGCAAAGGGGTCCAGAGGCTCATCTGCTGTACAAGGAGGTCTCGCGACGATTGATTTGAGGCCACCGGTGACAAGAAGGCTGGAACATATTTTGCGCAAAGAATCATCATTGCCATACAGCGGGGCAATGCTGCCAGCCTTCTTGGCACCCTCCCGCTTGAAAGCGATTTGGGACACGTGTTTTATTTATTTTAATTTTGTATACTAGGTTAGTTTTTTTCTTTTTGTTTTAGATTTTCCCATACATAATATATTGGACTGAGTATTAATGAATACCAGGATTTAAAACCAATATATCTACATAAAGTTGAATGAAAGGAACAAAACCGTAGCGCGTTCTAAAACTCAAAGTCGACATCTATTAAAAAATGTGTCAATTGCCCATAAGTATGAAAAAGGGCCAAATTTTTATGCATATCCATTTGTTGTTCCTTCTTACATCCGTGACCTTTCGCATCGACAGCTGGTCACGTCGCAAACACCCATATTGGAAGCCTTGGGATTATTTGTTAAATATTAATCGTGCGTATGTACGGCCAAAGGGAAATTCGGATTGAAATCCTGATAGTACATGACTTGTCATAATACCCTTATATAATATGTACTTAAATATATGAATAATGCTCGGACATTATCACACAGCGTGATGTCCCAAACTAAGCAAAGCTTTTATGATCACTGGACACTGGTGGCAATTCTGTTGTAATTTTTTTTTTAATTGTCTCTCGTAGCGTGAGTTCCGGGAACTTTTGCTTCTTAACCGGACAATGGCGAGACCAAGGTGGCCTCCAGCCAGGCACTATTAGGTGCTTAGCAACACAGCTAAGGGCGCCCCTTAGTGGGGCTCGGACCTCGGCTTAGGGCGTTGCTGGGGGGCAAGCTAGGGAGCTTGGCTGGGCTGGGATTATTATTTAAATTTAGGGGCGTGTTTGAAGCTACTCGCTCGGCGCGGGCCGGCAGATGATAGGGTCGGGGGGGGGCAGTTACGAGATATTCGCATCGAGCGTCGCCGGCGAGGACGGAACAGCGGTCGTCTTTGTGTAGAGTCATTCTGTATGGCTTCCTGGAGGACCGTGATGTCGTCATCGGGGTCGATGAGGACATGTCGCGGTCGCCTTCTCTTAGAGATGCGTCTGTTGTACAAAATTACTAAACTAATTTGACAGTTCTTAAAGTCTTGCTATCCCTTTCTCATGTACGGGGTTAAATAAGGATAGCAATACCTTTAGAACTGTCAAATTACTTTAGTTTTGTGATTTTGTACAACAGCATTGGCACCATTGACGACTTAGAATTAAAACAATGATAATGTAGGTTGAGGTGTTTGTTACAACATCCAATTTCCACCGAAGATAATTTGGTGTCAACGTGACAGATGGTGAGTCCGTCGCCGTCTCTTAGGCACTACATACGTCCTTGAATTTCTTCTCAGATGTATGCAAGTTTCCTCACGATGTTTTACTTCACCGTAAGGTTCGTGGTGTGACTAATCGTTTTAGAAAACTCATTGGTGCAGACCGGTTGGATTCGATACCAAACGGGCACCACGGAGCGGCAGCAAAAATTGTTTATTACTTTGATTTAGCAGTCTATTAGTGTAATTAGTGGCGTTCTAAAAGGACGTGTACATCAGGAAAGCATTATATTTAGTACTAGCGGCCCGCCCCGGCTTCGCACGGGTAGACATTTAGATTAAATATTTTGTCTACCCGTGCAAATCCGGGGCGGGCAGCTAGCCTATGTTACTCAGTGATAGTGAAGCTTTCTAACGGTGCAAGAATTTTTGAAATCGGTCCAGTAGTTTCGGAGCCTATAGACATTTATCAAATATTTTCAAACTTCGAATACTTTTTGAGTTTATTCGTTACCTAAAAAATACAAATCGAGTTTTTGGCGGGAATCTGGCGGAGCGGTTGAGATTTTTTTCCAGTGTGTCGTAAATTGTGTTATAGTGATCTTTAATGTGTATTTTTGGTGTCGATATGTGCAGTAAAGTTTCATTTAGTGACTGATTTATAGGAGCATTGGAAATGGTGCCATAATACGACTTTTGGGTTAAGTGATTTATCATTTTGGTCAATAGGTTACCTCTGATCTAAAGGCGTGTTACGATCTGCTGCTGCCGTGGGTTGTCTCCAGAAACTCCATTGGGCGTTAGAATGCATGACACTAGGCATTTTAATGCGGCAAACACGAGAAATTTTGCAACATGAAAATTCTCTAACACTCGACATTGGCAAAAATAGTCCCTGAAGGGATTGATTGCCATACTTAGGAAGAAGAAGAAGAAGAAAAATACAAATCTTTCCTCTTTATAATATTAGTGTAGATATAAATATATATTGTGTAATGTGGTGGTACAAGGTGGTTTAATATTTAGACCTTAATAAGTGCGTTATTAGGTCCTAAACTGAATAAATGATTTTAATATTATTTAATGATTTTTATGTTTTATTTTTCATTTTGCTTTTGGTTTTGATATCATCACGCCAACTCCCTCACGGGGTAGGCACAAGGGCGTAATTACCCTAAGGCTAAGGGGGGCATGGCTCGGGGCGGCAATCTGCAAGGGACGCCTGAGTCTACCATGTCCCATAAAATTATTATTACACTAACTAAATTACCAAGAAAAAAAATCAAAATGTTGTCGATTTAAAAGATGAGCTGCTAAACATCTTTTTATTAATTACTAGGTTCTGCCTGCGACTACGTCCGCGTTGAGCTTAGAATCTCAGAGGAACCTAAAATTTTCTCGGGATAAAAATATGTGTTAATCCAGGCAGGTGGTAATTTAGACCTTCATAAGTGCCTTATTAGGGTTAAACTGAATAAAATAATTTTGATTTTAGGGTTATAAATTATCTGTGTTCCGAATTTCATCCAAATCCGTTAAGTAGTTTTTGCGTAAAAAAGTAACAAACATCTTTTGCATTTATAATATTAGTAGGATTTTAATTGAAGAATGGAAGGGATTCATCATCAGATTTAAGCCTGTTTTTAGTGTGGAAAACCATAATTTATGATTGGGCCAGGGCGCCCAATGATAATACGCTCGTGGTTAGGCAGCGAGTATAGAGCGCCATTTCCACTCTTGACTAATATGGACAGTTCGATTGATTTTGTCCACACAGTGTACAAGCATTAAGGGTAATAAAATAACTGACTGCAAATATTTACAAAGGGTAGCTTTACATTGTGTGACAGGGACGAATTGCATTACTGTAGGAAATAAACGTACATTAGTGACGGCCATTGGGGCGTTGTTGGGTTAAGCAACCACATCAAGGTCTCCAACTGAATGGGGGACTTACAAGTTTTGTCTACTACGAAGTTGCTATCAAGCGTACTCCCCGCCTGATGGTAAGCGGTCACCGTTGCCCATTATTATAATAATGCTCGGACATTATCGTACAGCGCCACCTGGTCAAACTAAGCCAAGCTTGTACTAAGGACCAGTGGCTGATCTCCTCCTTTTTTTATACCACTAATGTGGCACACAAACATACGGCCCACCTGATGGTAAGCAGTCACCGTAGCCTATAGCCGCTAGCAATACCAGGGGTATCACTAACGAGTTGCCAACCCTGTTGTTGATGAGGAATGTGCTAGACCACTAGTGCTTAGACCTAATAAATGGTGCCTCATCAAGATTCACTAGAGATAATTGTCTGCTACGCAACTATATAAATAATTTTCCCACACATTATGCGAGTTTTACGCAAAGGCCATGAGAGCCTAGTATCGCACCTTTATCTCGAAACTTCGACGTGCGTTTAAACTTTTTGGGTCGCTTTTGCCTCAGCGCCATTTGTATTTCAGTGCAGTATATAAGTGAGTTTTCCTCAGCGCCATTTGTGTAGTATATACACGTGAGGCTGGATGATTTAATTATAGATATCAAGTACGAGAAGTAATTAGCGAGTTAATAGCACTCATGATGTGATGAAGAGGAGCTTTGAGTCAGATTTGAATCAGATTCTTTCCACCATAAACGTCCCAGTACGGCGGTAGATCATGTCAAAAGAAAATTACTTCTTTCTTAAGTCTTATCAGATAAATTTCACTTTGATTTCTTTTTTTAACATCTCTGATCTGATGTCTAATCTATCTTCTGTCTATACTCTATAACTGTTATATTATTACGATATACGTTTTTTTTTATTTTTTGTACCACTAAGGTGGCACACAGGCATACGGCCTACCTGATGGTAAGCAGTCACCGTAGCCTATAACCACTAGAAATACCAGGGGTATCACTAACGGGTTGCCAGTATTACTACTAGCGTAGCATATTCTCGTGGAGCGCTGGCAACCTTACTCACCGCAGAAACACAACACTACATTTAGTAGTGTTATTTTACTGCGGTCTTCTGGAAGTACAGTCCCCAGTAGGGCGGCTCCAATTTAATTGGGAAAACCCACGGGAAATCCCAAATCGCCCTATCTCTCAAAAATACTGTTATTGGGTCCTGAGAGTGGAGGACAGCTGTATCTGGCAAGTACAAACAATGGTTGTGGTGGCAAAGAAAACTCACTGAAGAATTTACAGTGTAGATTGGTGCTGCTAATAGAGTTAAGAGTACCTTTTTTTTAATTGTCTCTCGTAGCGTGAGTTCCGGGAACTTTTGCTACTTAACCGGACAATGGCGAGACCAAGGTGGCCTCCAGAGAGTACTTATTGTCACTGTGCTATATACTAGAGTGACGGAGAATCTCTACAGCGCGTGTTAATTTAGGTTGTTTACATATCAACGCCATCTATCGCTTTAAATACATGAACATTACTGTCCGTTAAGCAATACCAGCGTTTTGGTCCTAACGTCGTCTTCGTCAAATGTGAGCCAAAAACTGCAAAATTAAATTTAAGAGAGTAACTTTACTTATATTCAGTAACTTTACAGACATGCATATCATCACACGAAAGCCTTTTTTGGAATAGCCAAAGACCATTAGAGTGCATTTTCAATCCGGTCTATTTATTATTTTCTAGCTGTGCCCGCAACTTCGTTCGCGCTATAGCTACTTCCATTCTAATTTTATTCGAACCCGTTCAGTCTTAGCTGCGTATTTGTTTTTTTCTATCCCTCGGGAACTTCACAATTTTCCACAATAAAGATCCTATATGTTAATCCAGCGTATTAGGTACTTCCATTTCAAATATAATACAAATTCATTCACCCGCTGATGCGTAAAGGGGGTACAAACACACACACACACAAACGCATTTATACTATTAGTATATTATCTACTCTAATATATATATTATTATCTAATATTAATTAATATTATCTAAGCTATTAGTAAGATAATTAGTTTAAGTTCGTTCAACTTTCCCATCAGAACTCCCGTCTCAAATAGGAATTTGCTATCTACAATCAAGTTAAACTATAATCAGATCTATTAAGCTCTTGTAGAATGACACCAAGGGATCACTGACCTATAAAGGGGACCCTAATAAGATACAAAAACTGGAACGCGGCCCAAGGGTGTTGTATCTCGTGGATGTTTCACAGGAGTACGCGTACTACAGTTAGATCACATCTGGCTGTGATACGAGTTTGTACAAAGTGACCCCAAAACTCTGACCTTCTGTCGACCTTTGTTACCTATTCTGTGGAAATGTGCTGATTTGACGACTTTCAAAAGAAATTCGCGATGAACGGGAATCGTGAAAGGCTGTGGAGTTTTAAGAGGTTTTTTACCGCGGCATTCAAGGTTTTGCCCTTTTATTTTTAGGTTGGCAGTTGCGGTAAGAATAATGGAAATAACAATAAAATTTATCAATCCGTACTAATACTATAAATTAGCTCTGTCTGTTTGTTTGCTCCCCTTTCAAGACTAAACGGCTGAACGGATCGTAATAAAACTTGACAAGGAGATAGATTATATCCTGGGGAATGAAATAGGTTTATTGTCTTTAAACAAATGCAGACAAAGTCGGGGGTAACAGCTAGTATGGAATATATTAATAATATCCGCCCGATGATATAATCTATTGATTGATTGATTTATTTATTGTACTTTAACATAAATGGTAATACCAATTAAAGTGACCTGATTATCCTATCAGGTTAAACTCATACATTTTAAGCATATGTTTTTTATATTTTTTTTATAACTCTAATTATTTTGTTTAGAAGCTTTTTTATGGCAACATTTATGGTACTCGGTGATTATATAGCATTCTGTTATTGAAAGATTTTTTTAAATCGGTCCAGTAGTTTTCAATTTTACTCGTTACAAAGAAAAATACAAATATTTTCTCTTTATAATATTAGTAAGATAATAATATATCCGCTGGCACTACAATAATAATAACGAGAGATCCATTAACTTTCTGAATAAGCTTCACGGCTTTAACTACTAATAACTTGTATTTGAGTAGAAAAGTAAAGGATATCATCCATGTTTCATTGAGATTTGGTCCAAATCTGAAAGTGCCGGCCAACGCATTTTTTTTGTATAGGTATTCCGAGCTTGACCGTCTGAGCATTTATTACTATGGCACCAAAGTTGGACATTACAGTATATTCAATTTGTTTTGAAAATATTGAATTCTTGTTTTCAACAAATATGAAAATTCTGATTTTCAAACTCAATAAAATCGAGGACAAAAATCCTACAGCATGTTCAGACGGGTAAGCTCTAACAGAACATACAAAAAAAAAAGGTGGCCGGCCCTTTCAGATTTGAACATAACCGTTCACGGAATCAATGAACAAACGAATAAAGATGCAAAATTGCTAAACAAACAGAGGGAATAATTACGATTTTGTAATTATTTTCTATGTAAAAGCCTTCTAACATTAAGTATCGTCACAACGGGTTATTAAATTAATGGGTTGTAATTGTTTACGATAATTATCTTTTATTGGGGTAAATGTAGATATTCATTGACGTCGAGGAAAACTACTATGTTTTATTTATGTAAGACCAGCTGTGCCCGCGACTTAGTACGCGTGGTTTTGTTTTTATTCCACTACGGTGGCACACAAGCATGCGGCCCACCTGATGGTAAGCAGTCACCGTAGCCTATAGCCGCTAGCAATACCAGGGGTATCACTACTGGGTGCCAACCATGTTGCTGATGAGGACTCACTGTGCTAGCAGCATTACTACTAGCCCAGCGTATCCTCGTGGAGCACTGGCAACCTTACTTACCGCAGAAACACAACACTACATCAAGTAGTGTTATTTCACTGCGGTCTTCTGTAAGGCGAAGGTACAGTCCCCAGACGGGCGGCACAAATTTAAATGGGATAACCCACGGGGAATCGCAAATCGCCCTACCTCTCTTTTTAAAATCTCATGGTGTGATTAATCACTGTACTCAAGCTTAGAAAAACTCATTGGTACAGGCTGGGATTTGAACCTGGGCCCATCAGATGACAGGCCGTTGCTTCAACGACAAGGTCACCACGGCTGATTACGTGCTTATGTAAATTATACCAAAGTTTAATTCAGGTTGTCACGACTCGCATTAATTTTCTTCTAACTGTCACTCAGCCTTCGCCCTAATCGAATTCGTAGTATGGAATTCTAATTTAAGCGAGAAATATAACTTATAATTCCATTATTAACATTTTCAAAAGATTCACTGCCGTGTCGGAGTGTTACTTAATTAAAATCAGATTTATATTAGATACTTTTTGTGTCAGGAAATAACATGTTCTATAGGGGAAATTATGTGCGTGGAAAATAAATAGGAGCCCCACGTTTTCAGTTACGATTTGTTATGAAAAACTTTAAGGACGTTAAAGTTAAAGTTTCGCATTCTAGAGCTACATTATTGGCCTACTAGCTTCTGCGGCGACTACGTCCGCGTTGAGCTTAGAATCTTAGTTTAAAATTTTCCCGGGATAAAAAGTATCCTTTGTGTTAATCCAGGTTATAAATTATCTGTGTTCCAAATTTCATCCAAATCCGTTGAGTAGTTTTTACGTGAAAGAATAACAAACATCCATCCATACTCACAAACTTTCGCATTT
Source organism: Falcaria lacertinaria (assembly GCA_951449985.1). Classification (NCBI taxonomy): domain Eukaryota; kingdom Metazoa; phylum Arthropoda; class Insecta; order Lepidoptera; family Drepanidae; genus Falcaria; species Falcaria lacertinaria. The sequence goes on along the minus strand of OX602137.1, from coordinate 2,140,102 downwards.
ACAATATTAAGTACACCTATGTTTATTTTAAATCAATGTATTAGTAGGATTAATCTCACTACCGTAGAGAGAGAGAGTAACTAATCCCTGTACGCTCTCTACGAACAGACAAGTGACAATTTACTACTTAAGTGATTGTAAAAATATGTTTTTATAACAAGCTTTTCAGCATTTTTTGTGTGTGCTGTGGAAACTGTTAAATTGCCAAAAAATATTTAATAAGCGATACTAAGATTTTTATTTATAAAGTAATAAAAAAACAATAAATCTACATAAATTAAATAACTTCAAAAGTAATAGAGCTTAAAGATTTGGTACTCGTATAACTTGGATTAACATGTTATAGGATACTTTTGTCCCGGGATTGTTTTTTTTATCCCGGGCAAATGTTAGGTTCCTGTGGGATTAAGCTCATCGCGGACGAAGTCGCGGGCAGAAACTAGTATCTAAATAAACTTGTCCCTTGATTCAAAACCATCGTTCAATTCAATTCATTGTTTGATTTGTCTGTTGTCTCGCAAGCAATGTCCGATTGGCAGAAACTCATTCATCAACTCACCTGTCAATTGCAGTGTCATTTTTGTGGATTTATGTTCGAATATTTGTCGAAAAATTTACTCGAAGCGCTTGGATCCGATACTGGAGTGCCGATGTGTTTTATTAATTTAGCGTATAGGGCTGTACAAACTTTTCCGCCTAGGGTTTGCACGAGTAGAAAATTGGCATTGGTTGTATTGGAAAACTACCGTAATCAGCTGTTTGTGAGAAAGTATATAGGTATATAAAAAAATACTGCCTTAATAAAATAAATAAATAATTATAATTGCATAAGTTGATAAAAAATGCTATGCAATAGCTTTACCGCGGCAGTCTCCGAGTGCCACACCTAATTTTTTTTAATAAAAAAAGCAAGTTCAAAAACTAAAACCCGTTACGGTACAATCACGCTCTAAAAAGTATTAAACAAAAAATATTCAAATCTGATATATTTTAATGTAAATTTAATATTTTTATATAATATATTCATAGTGATATTCAGAGGGTAGCCGTGGTCATATGCCACTTTGCCCTATAGTTTATGATCATTTCGGTACTACTGTTTCAAAAAAGCCGTGGTGGCCTTGAAGCAACAGGCCTGTCATCTGATGGGCCCAGGTTCGAGTCCCGGCCTGTACCAATGGGTTTTTCTAAGCTTAAGTACAGTGATTAATCACACCATGAGCTATTAAAAAGAGAGGGAGGGCGATTTGGGATTTCCCGTGGGTTATCCCATTTAAATTGGAGCCGCCCGACTGGGGACTCTACCTCTGCCTTACAGAAGACCGCAGTGAAATAACACTACGTGATGTAGTGTTGTGTTTCTGCGGTAAGTAAGGTTGCCAGTGCTCCACGAGGATACGCTGGGCTAGTAGTATTGCTAGCACAGTGAGTCCTCATCAGCAACATGGTTGGCACCCCTTAGTGATACCCGTGGTATTACTAGCGGCTATAGGCTACGGTGACTGCTTACCATCAGGTGGGCCGTATGCTTGTGTGCCACCTTCATGGTATGAAAAAAAAAACTACTGTTAGAGTTGTTTTATTAGGGTAGGTAATACACGAATAGTACCCACGGAACCCACGATGTTTTTAGGTGTACGAGTCAGACTCGCACTTGGCCGGTTTTTTCTTTTGTAGTATTAAAAATTTATATACAACTGGAATATAATAGTTTGAAGAAGTGTAGGAGTTGTAGTTTATCTTAAAATACCTCCTTTTTACGTCGCCGTTATCTATACTAATATTATAAAGAGGAAAGATTTGTATTTTTGTGTGTATTGAATAGGCTCCGAAACTACTGGACCGATTTCAAAAAAAAATTCACCGTTAGAAAGCTCCACTATCACTGATTAACATAGGCTAGCTGCCTGCCCCGGTTTTGCACGGGTAGACAAAATATTTGATATAAATGTCTACCCGTGCGAAGCCGGGGCGGGCCGCTAGTCGGTTATAAATTAGGATCAATCTCCGTCTTGTTTATGTATAATACGCCTGGAAACAATAAAACCCTCTTAATGAAGGTTATAATTGCCCTTAATGATACAATTTCCTCAGCTTCACACAATAAATTACTAGTCTTATTCACCATGAATACATAATTTTGATCATACCAATAGAGAAATATGATCTGTTTTGGCCGTCAAGAGAAATTGTAGAATAAAATGCCCATTATCATCCAAATTTTACGGGTTGGTGTTGCCAAGTGGTTTGAGCGGTCGTATTTCACGATTATTATAATAAACGAGCTCGATATAATAATACCAGCGTTTTCCTGAATTTAAAGGTTCTTTTGTATGTCAATTTACGATTACGTTGGGTTGGTTGGAAGTTGATGTTGGGGTATTTGATATTTACAGTACCTACCATTGAAATTGTCTGCTGTCTTGTAGTTATTTGTTTGTTTATAAAATGTATTTTTTTAATCATTTTTTTTCAATGTTATATATTAGTGTACCTAAATTTTTATCCTAGTAATAATAAAAATAATAATGCTTGGTCATTATCACACAGCGCCATCTGGCCCCAAACTAAAGCTTGTACTATGGGAACCAGAAGCTGATAGAATACTTATATACTTTTTTTAAATACATACTTATAAAACATACCAAACACCCAGACGTAAGGCAAACATGTTTGTCACATAATTGTTTGCCCCGGCGGGAATCGAACTCGCGACCACTAGCTTAGCAGTCAGGTATACTAACCACGTCGAAAGTTAGTTAGTTAGAGAAAGATAGTTGACTTACAAAAGACCGCAGTGAAATAACACTACTTGATGTAGTGTTGTGTTTCTGCGGTAAGTAAGGATGCCAGTGCTCCACGAGGATACGCTGGGCTAGTAGTAATGCTGCTAGCACAGTGAATCCTCATCAACAACATGGTTGGCAACGCGTTAGGGATACCCCTGGTATTGCTAGCGGCTATAGGCTACGGTGACTGCTTGCCATCAGGTGGGCCGTATGCTTGTGTGCCACCTTAGTGGTATAAAAATAAAAGTTATCATACTAAAATGCCTCAGCGAAAAAATACTTCTACATTGTCTCGCATCACAATTAGATTTCAATTGAACGAAGATTTACATTTAATTTAGCGTCGAGACGGACGAAGATTTAGGCGACAGTAATACGATAAACGCATAAGGGTCTTTTGTTCTAACATTGGCCTTTTAGCAGCCTTAAAAGGTCTACCTACTATACAGACAATTGTATTAGCCGACCAAGATGGTAGGTTGACAGTTGGCGGGATACACTTGTGTTTCGATCAATGGCACGAATTTATGTTTATCCTATAAAGTTGACAAGCGAACAAGCGCCCGTCGGTAGGCAAGCGATAACCTTAGCCTGTAGACATTCTTGATGTTAGCACAAATGACAATGGGCGCCCAACTAGGGACAAATAGACAAACTATTAATAGAGTAAATAAATTATAGTGTATGAATGGTCTAATAAATATCTATAATTCAGTCAAAAGCCTCGTAAAAGGCTGTTCTGAAATCGTATTGTCAGCTATACCAACTGTACTGTAATCTCCAAATCGATCTAGAGCTGTCGAATCAACAATGTGCACGTGCTAACTTATTAGCAGCGCTTGAAGGGCGAATCAGCTAATTATCTAAAAAACAAAAGCTTCCGTAATTAGTTTCAATAGCAAAGTAAACAAAATCTAATTAGGAAACTTAGTGTTCACTCCTGACACAGATATAGTGCTTCACACTAATTGCTTCACTGAGGTTTTGCAAAACATGTGTCATAATCGAGGCTTGATGACCATAAATAACTATTTTCGGAACAATGTTGACTGTTCAAATGTATATTTACATGAGGAATCACTGGATACTCATTCTATTAGAGTATGACTATTCGGTACTTCTATCAAACACGACTACAAGAAAACAACATGTGTTGTTTTCAAATCCTCGACAAACAGGAAAGAATCCAAATGACAAGTTTCTAGCGATAAAATGGAATAGCAAATACTTCAGTTCGTAGAGTTGAGAGCAGGTACTATCAATCTTTGGATTGGGTGAAAACACTTCTCGCTTACTTTCCATTTTTGCAATTTCTACGGCAATATACTTCGGAAAAATACCATTAAATCATCATGCATTCCACCCAAAAGTATACTTTACACAGAAGGGGTAAAGTTTACTTTCCAGTGGCTGGAAAAAGTGATAAAATATTTACTTCACTTTTTAGGAGAAACCGATATTTTGTAAATAGATTTAAACCGCGAATGAGTCAACACAAAGATTGAATTAACGAGTACCATTTTTTTTACTTTACGCCATTAGACGTAAAAATATAATCCATTTGTAGAAGGAAAAAGGTCAGCATGCTAGAATCTAAATAAATACTCATTCAAGACCAATTTTCTTGGTTAAATCCATTCGATGTCCAGTTTTTGATTGATGAATGGACCTTTAAAATTGATCACTTGTTGGGCGCCACTTTTCTCCATGTATGTAGTACATGTTATCATGACAAGGCCATTTCAGGGTAGCGGGTATAAGTGCAGCAGCTACTTGAGCTATGAGGGCAAAAGAGTTTATCGGTGCAGATAGTTTTTTATACAAGGTTGGTATTTCTTGTGTAAAATACTGCATAATGCAGTAGGTTCAAATATTTTAATAGCGAATCTTATATCTTTTTCAAATTTTAAATTGAATGAAATGATTTTTAGAATTATTTACTCATTAAAACGACAACGTGAAAATCATCCAACGCTTAGTAATACAATTTTCTAGTTGGTCTCTTCATTATCCTTAACTGTATGGCGGATTGTAATTTTTCAAAGATCTGTGGAGATTGAATGGGTGTTTCAACTTTATTTACGACTAGCGGCCGACCCCGGCTTAGCACGGGTAGACATTTATCAGATATTGTGTCTACCCGTGCAAAGCCGGGGCAGGCAGCTGTATAATATATACCCTATGTTACTCAGTGATAATGTAGCTTTCTAACGGTGAAATATTTTTGAAACCGGTTACGTATTTTCGGAGCCTATTCAATACAAACATACACACAAAAGTATAAAAAACTAATCTTTCCTCTTTATAATATTAGTATAGATAGACTAGTATATACTATTGGTAACATTGAACTCCAATAAATAAATATAGGTAAATATGTAAAGTATGTTTATAAAAATCAATATGCATTTTCATTTCAGATCAGCGTGCACTATAGGCTACATTTCATGCTTCATCATCATTTTGAAATGCTAAGTATAATATTACCCTTAAGGGTCGATGACCTATAAATACAAGGTTAGAAGAAAGGTCACCATTTACTGACCTTTGCTTAATTGATCACCAGCTACCAGCTGGTAACAATGACCAACGTGACAACCAACTTGACGAGACCGCTGGTCTAGTGGTTAGTGTACCTGACTGCTGCGCTAGGGGTCGCGGGTTCGATTCCCGCCGGGGCAAACATTTATGTGACAAATATGTTTGCCTTGCTTGTTTGGTATTTATTATAAGTATGTATTTACAAACAAAAAAAAAGTATATAAGTATTGTATCAGCTACTGGTTCCCATAGTACAAGCTTTGCTTAGTTTGGGGCTAGATGGCGCTGTGTGATAATGTCCAAGCATTATTATTATTATTATTAACGTATAACTTGAACAGAACATAGTATAATGGATTCTGATCTATTCATTTGTCTGTCTTTTCAACACGAAGCTCTAGTTTTGTACAGGCACTACACTAAAGCTTGGTCTATAATGAGTAAAAATGTTTTTTATACTTTTTAAATTCGTTAATATTACCAAAAGGGCGGTTATGTTTCTCGAGAGTAGGTAAAGTTGTGTATATGAAATATATATATATGTCGCCGCGAACATTATTTATTAAGAATTTAATATGCAACAATTAGTTTTATTCATCTCTTAATTGTGAATTAGCATAATCATTTCGAATTTACCAGATAAGAGACCATGCTCGATTAAATAATATTACGATTCTATTCAAATCGAATGAATATGTGCAAAATAATCGTGTTGAATTGTCAGTAGTCTACACCATCGACTTGAGATGGTGTTCAAGTAAGTTTCTATTGATTTAAATTTGTTAATATTATTAGTAATTTTTAATAGCTTTGATAAGCTTTCGTATGTAATTGCTGTTTCAATTCATAACAAATCCCAAGCTTTCGCAGCGCCGCCATTGGTCATCGTTGTAAACTAAAACTAACCAATAGTAGCATTTGCCTTGGCGGGAAAAAACGACTGTGACCGAACGCTTGGATTGGGGTCTGATACAGTGAGGAGCTCAGTTAGATGCAGAACTTCGAGCGGAGAACATTGTAAGCAAAAACTCTGTTACTTTCTTTAAAAAAAATTTGATTATTTAATTATGGTGTTTTAGTTTATAAAAATGCTTGTTTTAAAATTATATTTCTGAATTACAGTAATGGATTATTTATTTTACTTTACAAAATATAATAATAATATTGAAGTGAAAAAATTGAAGAGCAGAATCAAATGACTACGGGGTATGTGGTTCTGCGCATTCTCTTTATTTTTTTAGGCATTAAATAAATTACTTCGACATATATAATATAATAAATATATAAAACCCGAACCTATTCGCGGTCTTTTACCTTTCTTCTATAACTTCACAGCAACCTCCCACAAGGGTCCCCGAAGGGGTAGGCAGAGGTTACAGCACCCACTTTCCACCGAAGATAATTTGGTGCCAACGTGACAGATAGTGAGTCCGTCGCCGTCTCTTAGGCACTACATACGTCCTTGAATTTCTTCTCAGACGTATGCAGGTTTCCTAACGATGTTTTCCTTCACCGTAAAAATCGTGATCTAAGTCAGAAAACCTCATTGGTACAGACCGGTGGGATTTGAACTTTTTCATACCACACGGGTACTACGGCTTTCAACCTTTTTAATTGTTTTTATGTACCGTGAGGCCGGAAACTTTTACTACGTACTACAAAGGCGAGACCAAGCGTGCCTCCAGGCAAGCACAATAATATGCTAGACAAACAATTGTTCGTGACTGGAGTTGATATTTTATTTAAAACTGAGCGCAAGACTGTGTGCACACAGCCTTAGGCTGTCAGCAAATAACCCCGAACATGCCATGACATGACACAGACAAAAAAAGAAAGTATTTGTAGCCATGATTCATTTTTGTGACCAAACGAACTTCAAATAAATTGTTAGTCGCAATGGGTTTTCAAGTGGATGGTTTAATTTTAAACAAAGCTTTCGATATATTTATTTGATTTATTTTAATAGGATCACCAACAAGTGACACACAAAAAACTTAAATATAAAACAAAACTTTTAAAATAAATAAATAAAAATAATAACAAATTGAAAACAAGCTTAGTGCTAACTTAATTATTATTGACAATCACAACTAACTTTAGTGTGGCACCGGACATAATCTAAAAAGGACAAAATTAAAAAAGATAACAAAAAACCGAAAGACAACTTTAAGGAAGTACTAAGTAATAACTAAAAATAAAAATAATTCTCCTTTAGCAAATAATAATAACAAAAAAAAAATTAAGTGTCCATATATGGATGTCTCTCAGTCAGGGTCCCCTATTGTGGTAGGCATCAGTCAACTGATGATATTGTAAGAGAGAGGTGAGAATTATCTGAAATTTAAAGAGAGGTAGGGCGAATTGGGGTCGCCCGTGGGTTTTCCCATTAAAGTTTGAGCTTTCCGGCTGGAGATGGTACAACCACCTAACAGAAGACCGCAGTCAAATAACACTACATCAAAGTAGTGTTTACGCGATAAGTGAGTTTGTCAGTGCTTCACGAGGATACGCTGCGCTGGTAGTAATGCGGCTAGCACAGTGAGTCCTCATCAACAACATGGTTACCAACGCGTTAGTGATACCCCTGGTATTGCTAGCGGCTATAGGCTACGGTGACTGCTTACCATCAGGTGGGCTATATGCTTGTGTGCCACCTCAGTCTAAAGAGGAAAGTTTGTGTGTATGTTTGTATTAAATAGGCTCCGAAACTACTGCACCGATTTCAAAAATTCTTTCACTGTTAGTAAGCTACATTATCACTGAGTATACGCTATATTTATACGAATATTTGAAAAATATCCACCAGTGCGAAGCCGGGTCGGGCCGCTAGTGGTATATAAAAATAAAAACAACACTGATTTTCAGTCGAAAAGCAACCTTTTGGTTATTATGTGATTCGCAGGCATAGCCACATTCAGAACACGTCCACCGCGCTGACAAATTGACGTGATTTGCATACGTCCAATTTACAATCCAATCTCACTATAGCCATGCATACCCGGGACTGCTTACAGCCATAAAAACGGCCATTCGTTTGTGATGTATGAAAACAACCTGTTTTAGAAACCATTCAATTATTACATAACATTGAAAAACAAAACCGCGAAGAGACCTGTCTAGCGGTTAGTGGTTAGTGTAGGTACTTGACTGTAACGCTAGAGGTCACGGGTTCCATTCCCGCTGCGGTAAACATATTTTTTTATACAACTAAGGTGGCATACAAGCATACGACCTGATGGTAAGCATTTACCGTAGCCTATAGCCGCTAGTAATACCAGGGGTATCACTAACGGGTTGCCAACCGTTTAGTTGATAAGGACTCACTGTGCTAGCAGCATTACTACTAGCCCAGCGTATCCTCGTGGAGCACTGGCATCCTTACTCACCGCAGAAACACAACACTACATCAAGTAGTGTTATTTCACTGCGGTCTTCTGTAAGGTGGAGGTACAGTCCCCAGTCGGGCGGCCCAAATTAATTATCTATTTAATTTAAAAAATATTGTAAGGAGTACTTGGAACTAGCAGGCATGTATGAAGAGAGTGATGTATGTAGAATGTATGTAGAAATAGCATTCTATACTCTCTGCCTACCCCGTGAGAGTCATGGCTTGAGGATATGTATGTATGTATATAAAGAAATATTCTTACCTAGTGCCTATCATTCAACCGAACGACCGTTTCGAATTGAACTAATTCTTAACTACTGAACTAAACTCTTGGGAATCTATATTATTATTATTATTTATGTACTCTTTTTCGTTTCTTCTTGAAGCATATAAGATACTTCGGTAAATAATATCATGAAGTCACGGGCCTAGGCCAAGTGAACTTCATGGTTTGGGGCTGATGGATTGTGAGATTCCACTTGTAAAAATTTCCTGACAATGCGGCAGTATTATTATTATTCCCTTTATTTATTTTATTATTATTATTATTATATAAAATCATTGAAGAGTACGCACCTAATATAAGGATTCCGTTGTGAAGTTTGTCATATTCTCAAACATCAGCTGAATTGGTAACCGAATTTCTGATGTCATTGCGAATTGTAGAAAAAAGACAAATCGGTGTAACTGATGCAGCTACTTACATTCACATCTTTCTAACGCTACCATTTAAAAAACCGGCCAAGTGCGAGTTGGAATCGCGTACCGAGGGTTCCGTACACACTTGTAGGTAAGGCTTAGGTAAGGTTAGAAGTAGAAGAACTTCAAATGAGGTCGTTATTAGTCGGTGTCGCGCGAAACAGAAATATTTTTTTAGTAAATTCGCATAAAAAAAATGAACTACATATTTACGGTTTTCAGATTTTTTACTTGTGCTATAAGTATATACCTTTACTTGTGCTGTAAGATACTGCTCCCTGCCAAATTTCATGATTCTAGGTCAACGAGAAGTACCCTGTGGGTACCTTGATTCCCTTTTGAAATCGCAATGTGCGACATAAATGGTCATATCTTTTCTTCATATTGAGTTACAGGTTTGTTTATTTTACAGCCAAAAGGGACCACAGACCTGGGTATTTCATGCTAATTTCAATTTGATACCTCCACGCGTTCTTGAGATAAAAATCTTGACAGACAGACAGACGGAAAAGAAAGTGATCCTATAAGGGTTCCTTTTTTCCTTTTAAGGTACGGAACCTTAAAAACAAGTAAATTAAAAGTATATAAAGTGGATCCATATAAAAGTGCCGAAAGTAAGTTCCTCTGACAAAACAGGCTATGCGGCGCGATGCGGCGCGAGGAATCGACCCGAGTACGTTCAAATAGGAGAGTTTACTTGCCTAATATGTGACTTAGTTCTTGGTTTAGAAAAAAAATTATACATTCCAGGGTTCCGTTCCCAACGGATAACCAACGGAACTCTATTACTAAGACTTAGCGAAGTCTTGTCTCCGTCTGTCTGTCAGCGGGCTGTATCTTATGATCCGTAATAGGTAGACAGTTGAGATTTTCACAGAATGTGTGTTTCTGTTGCCGCTATAACAAAAAAATATAAAAATAATATATTTAAAACTAAAGGCGGCTCCCCTACTAAAAGGTTTTTTTTGGCTCTATCTTAACAATGGCAACAAACGTTTGAAATGCTCTTAAATATTTTATTTCGGGTTGCATTGCTAAATAAAAAAAAGATTAGAATTACTATTACAAACCTATTAGTGTTGGTTACTGCAGTAGCCGTGTCTAGGGATCGAACGGCAAAGTTAAGTTTGTCATTTAACCTAGTAGGTTTTTAGAAGGCAACCTTTGGTGTGCGAGTCCATTTCCCACTTGGCCGACATTTTAATAACACTAATGGCCGAATACTAAAACGCCAACCAAATTTGATGCTACATTAAATTTGCCTGGCCTCTGATGATATATTTTATTTTTACGATGCATCTAATCATTACTTAGGCCTTTACGTTTATACGGTGAATATTGCTGCAGTGTTCGACCGTGTGGCTATGAGAGGCGAACGGTTTTGCATTTAAATTTCCATTATTGTAGAAAAGAAATCATCTAGCTTGTGTGTATATATAAAATGAATCCCTATTTCCCTTGGTCACGGCATCACGCGTGAACGGCTGGACCGATTTCGCAAATTCTTTTTTATTTGTTTGTTATTGTCAGGAGAAGGTTCTTATGAAAATTTTAATTTCGCGATAATCTAAAGGTCTTTTTTGCTGTGGTGTATTTGACATATGCATCCGTAGCTAAGACAGGAGAACGTCTGTCGGGACAGCTAGAAAAATAAATTATTTCATAAAATTATCCGAATTAAAGTACTAACACAAATTGTAAACAAAATCCCAAGTAGTACAGCATGGGTTTCTTCAAGAAGGGTGTGAAGAGATTACTGCAGGGTAAACGCGTGAGTAATACCCCTGTTGTTGCAGGCGTCCATAGGCAACAGCTAGCATACCATCCGGGCCGCATGCTAGTTTGATACCTTTTTTTTCGGTTTCTAAGCAAGTGAACATTCCCGTTCAAACCCTCCACGGCCTTACAGATAACATAGTATAAAGTGATTCGGAATCCTGGGCTGAAATATGTGGAATCGATTAACAAAGTACGCTAGTCATTATAAACAAGTAGGTACCTATACTTATACCTTGTTCCACCAAATTGAATCGCGGTGCCGAAACACGCCACCCATAGACTAAGCAACAAACAGTCGTTCTGTAATCGTTTATGCCGTTACAACTTAAATGTAACCTGTAAAACGTTGTTATTTGTGCTACGTATCTCTGGTACACTTTTCTTGCTGTCAGTTCCATAAAACTTCGTTTAAAGAATTTCCAGCAAAGCATTCATAATAACATAGAACAAGTAATTTTACTCTCGTCTGCTATTCAAATGAATCTCTCGACTTTAGTGATAAGGGTCGTGTTGTTTGTTAAAATGTTTAAAGAATAATCAAAATATTTATTTGGCATTTCAAGAGGCTGTATCGCAACATATCGGGTACTACGGGTAATACAACTATTACATATAAAAAAAATGGATATTTCTGTAGGTATGCTTTGTAGAAGTAATGAAAAGCTTAGAACGGATGGCCGATGGGGTCAAAAAGTTGTAGAGTGGAAACCACACACTGGAGCACGCAGCGTCGGACGGCCCCTCACTAGATGGACCGATGACCTGAGAAAGGTCGCTGGCAAGCGTTGGATGCGGGCCGCATTGAATCGGTCTGCGTGGACATCTGTGGGGGAGGCCTTTGTTCAGCCGTGCTCGTCTATCGGCTGATGATGATGATGCTTTTTTATACCAAATACTTCTTTGTTACAAATAAAAGTACGATTTTTTTTAAACTATTATTACAGGTACATAATATTCCTAATACAAATAGTGTAATCAACTTAGCACTTAATCTATACACAGGGGAAATAGGGATTCATTTTTTTATGTCGACATAACTTGCCTGCGTAGACAGCCTGATATATCCTGTCATGCCGAGAGGAAATAAAGTAAACTTTGAAAATTTCTCTAGGTTATTAATGCCTCCACCAGCAGGGGTATCACTCGCGTTGTCGAAGGGTGGGTCGACAGAAGAGTATTGAGTCACCTTTCTATAAGTACCTCATGATCTACTCAATTTTTACGCGGGCGAAGTCTCATGAAAAGCGTAGTTCTTATTATAAAGACAAAAAACATTTTCATTTTTTTTGTTTTGAAAGAAATCCTTTATTATATTAGAGCCTGTGTGTATGACGGAGACACGATCCCTGGTCAAATATTGTAGGATTTGACGGGCGCGCTGCAGAGATTTTTCACACATTGTTCTTCATACGCCGTAAAAGGTGTTCTGATTTTGCCTCTTTGTTGACGTATTTCCATGGTCGCATATGTACGCTGTATATACTGGATTAAAATAACAGGATAAATTTAAAAAGAAATGTTGCTTTATTAGGCTCTATCTGTATGTTTTTTTTTAGCTATATTCATGGATAGCCATGGTGGCCGACACGTGCGAACGTACGACACGTACGACACGAATGACACGCAAGACACGTCCTACACGTCCAACACGCACGACACATCGACACGTACGACAACACGATACGTCCGACACTCACGAAACGAATGACACGCAAGACACGTCCGACACGCACGACAAGCACGACACGTCCAACACGCAATACACGTCCAACACGTTCGACATATTATATGACAACCGTTGTTTTAACATGTCAAAATTCTCATCAACAGGTCAAAATGAAGACTCGTTACATAGTGCTGGTCGTGATCCTGAGCTGTGGAGCTATAGCTGTCCTTTTCGGGCTCGCAGCATACTTGTACATCAGACATCGTCGAAGGAAGAGAGAAGACGACGAGGATGGTACCAGCTGCGCTATCAGGTAAGAAGACTATCATAATCAGACCATGAATCGGAATTAGATTTTTTTGCAGAATTTCCAAAGGATACGGAATATATTTTTTTTCATTCCACTAAGGTGGTACACAGGCATACGGCCCACCTGATGGTAAGCAGTCACCGTAGCCTATAGCCGCTAGCAATACCAGGGATATCACTAACGGGTTGCCAACCATGCTGTCGATGAGGACTCACTGTGCTAGCAGCATTACTACTAGCGCAGCGTATCCTCGTGGAACACTGGCAGCCTTACTCACCGCAGAAATACAACACTACATCAAAGTTGTGTTATTTGTGACGTGTAGTAGCATTTCTTATTTAATAGATCTTTTATGAGTTTTTTGTATTTTATGGTGGTATTTAATAATAATATAATAATGTTTGGACATTATCAAACCGCCATCTGGCCCCAAACTAAGCAAAGCTTGTACTATGGGAACCAGCAGCTGATACAATACTTATATACTTTTTTTTTTGTAAATACATACTTATAATACATACCAAACACCCAGCCTTATATTTTCTTGCCTTATAGTTTCGGGCATTGTAGATTTAACGTAAAAATATAATATCCTATGTTACTCAGGTATATGGTGGCTATTCATTAGTGTTTTTTTAATTTACTATATACTAAAACAAAACAAAGTACATACATATTCAAGCCTCGTGTCTTCCAGGATAAGTATAGATAAACTCATAAAAGTGTTTTGTTTCCGTGCACCGTACAAAATATACGTGTTCTGTCAAAACATAGGCCGTGCTTCTCAAACTTTACAGATCTGTGGAAAAGTTTTTCGTCCCGAGAGAAATCATCAGTCTAATTAATGCATAAAACTTTGATGCTTAAAATGTCTCTACAACTTTTTCCAGCTAATTTACCTCTCACGATCCCGTGGGATACTTAAGTACGTTTATTGCTATTTTTATCGTTTTTTTTTTATTTATTTTTTTGTACTACTAAGGTGGCACACAAGCATACGGCACCTGATGGTAAGCAGTCACCGTAGCCTATAGCCGCTAGCAATACCAGGGGTATCACTAACGGGGTGCCAACCATGTTGTTGATGAGGACTCACTGTGCTAGCAGCAATACTACTATGCTAGCGTATCCTCGTGGAGCACTGCCAACCTTACTTACCGCAGAAACACAACACTAAATCAAGTAGTGTTATTTCACTGCGGTCTTCTGTAAGGCGGAGGTACAGTCCCCAGTTGGGCGGCTCCAATTTAAATGGGATAACCCACGGGAAATCTCAAATCGCCCTACCTCTCTAATACATACACCAGGAAAAGTAATGGTAAAAAAGGTTTGGTTGATTTTGTCTTTTTTGTAATGTTTTCCATACAAATTGTAAATTATGTAATCGAATTTCTATCAAGCATAATGTATGACACCATACTGAGTCCGGGGAGTGGAGGCAATCAGCAGCAGGTCTTGTTGTGCGTGGTGGTACAAAAACTAGTTGGTTGTATGCGTAGTCCGGTTTACTGGTTTGATTGAGCTCCTGGGCGGTATGTTCGGTTTGTTCACGAGATATATAGCACAGCGACGGAGACTCTCTACCGCGCGTGCTAATAGTGCCTATTTACATTACAGCGACATCTAGTGGTCAAAAGTCCGTTAAACACATAAGAAAAAATATATTAGAAATTTTCCGATGGCCTTGATTTCATTTAATTGAATCAAATGTCTTCCATTCAGATGGATTTTCAATAACATTTCTTTCATACAAACTTTATTCAGATTATTACGAACACAAAAAAACTATCCTATCGGTCGAGCTTCTCAAATGATGATCTTTCATTCAACCGGCAATTGATTTAAAACACGCTTTTCATTAGCTTCATCTGTACCTATGTATGAATCTATCAATGTAACGGTATCTTGCAAAGTATTTTTTACCGATATGCAGACGTCTGATGAAATAAGACAAGAGTTTCCTGCCGGTTCTTCTCAGGTGACTTTTTTTCCGAACCGGTGGTAAATTAGATCTTCATAAGTCCCTTACTGTTTTTTTTTTTAATATGCATTCTTCTTAAACACGAATGAGAAAACAATCTACACTAATAATAATATTATAGAGGAAATATTTGTATTTTTGTATGTAACGAATAAACTCAAAAAGTACTGGACCGATTTTAATCATTCTTTTTTCATTAGAAAGCTTCATCATCACTAAGTAACATAGGCTATTTATTATACTAGCTGCCGGCCCCGGCTTCGCTCGGGTAGACAAAATATTTGATAAATGTCTATAGGCTCCGAAACTACTGAATCAATTTCAAAAAATCTTTCACCTTTAGAAAGCTACACTATCACTGAGTAACATAGGCTAGCTGCCCGCCCCGGTTTTGCACGGGTAGACAAAATATTTGATATCAATGTCTACCCGTGCGAAGCCGGGGCGAGCCGCTAGTAGTTTTATAACTTTTAACTTTTAATGACCTAATCAGGATGAAATTAAATACATTTTTAGGGTAAATTTTGTTTTTTAAACTGTATTTATTATGCCTTTAATTGATCACGCGGAGATTCGATACAAGGAACTAAAATATATCTGTTTGTTTGTTTCACTCAGTATAATATTCAATCAAAGTTTGGCAATCGCAGTAGGTACTTTCAAACAAACAAGTGAAAAGATAACAGTCGAGTAGAAAAGTTTTACTATTTTGTTTGTTTGGACGAGAAAAACATCGTCTTTATCGGCGATGACGAGACCGCTGGTCTAGTGGTTAGTATACCTGACTGCTTCGCTAGGGGTCGCGGGTTCGATTCCCGCCGGGCAAACATTTATGTGACAAATATGTTTGCCTTGCGTCTGGGTGTTTGGTATGTATTATAAGTATGTATTTACAAAAAAAAAGTATATAAGTTTTATATCAGCTACTGGTTCCCATAGTACAAGCTTTGCTTAGTTTGGGGCCAGACGGCGTTGTGTGATAATGTCCAAACATTATTATTATGTCTCTCTGAAATTCACGGAGCCTCATAAGCAATACCCATAAGGTCCGGTCCATTATTATTATTATTATTATTATAATATGTAGCTTCTAGCTATCTGCTGGGTTCTGTTGGCTTAACAAAAGGCATAGAGAGTTTATCGCCGGAATCAAGCGGCGCGCTTGAGAATTTCTCCAATGTCTTGTACCTAAATTGTGTTATTTTTTTCTTTTACACCACTAAGGTGGCAAATAAACCTATGGACGCTTGCAACAACAGGGTTATGACGCGTTGCCTTCTCTGCAGAAATCTCTTTTGAAGAACCCATGCTGTACTCCTTTGGGAAAACCACGGCGGGGAGTCTTTCTACAGTTTAATTTTAGTTATTTTTATTTATCTACAGTTGTCTTTTTGGTGTCGAATCAGGTGGGTTGTTTGCTTGTTTGCCACGTTAGTTTTAAAAATATATTTATAAGGATCATTGCGCTACCATTTTTTTGTCCATAGCGTATCTACTTAGAGTTCTGGTGCCCTTCTCACCGCAGGAACACAACACAACATCGGAGTAATGTTGTGACTGCAATCTTCTGTAAGATGGTGGTACAGTCCACAGTTAGGTGGCTCCTAATGCCATCACACTTTATCTCTTCTAATAAAGCAAACGAAACATAGAAGAAAGAAAGAAAGAAAAAAATATGTTTTCTTTACCACTTACACACGACAAAACCAAAAAACATTTACAGCTAATTAAAAAAAACTAAATTAAAGACTACGACGATTATTGTCTTCAGAAAATAATCTCTAGTTACTTGTCTACACTTCTAAACCGTAGAGACCATATAGAGTTGTCGGCTGGTCAGTCGCATTAACTAGCATAACTAAAGCCATGTAATTTTTCAATGGTAGTTATTATACTGAATTAATTTGTAGAACAAAGACCCAGAACTAGGTCAAAACTAATGCTAACTTATTGAGCATACCATGGAAATTACTCTGACAACTGTAATTTAATGCAACTTTGATTTTAAACCCTATGTCTGAGGACACAAGGTGTATATTAGTCTTAATAGAGATCAGTGTAACCACAAATGAAGTCACATGCTTGTGACGCTTGTGAAGCGATTTTGACCTTACTGTGTTAGAAGTTTAAGCACAAAATTTTTCTGCAAACCAAGATCATGAATAAAATTATTATTATAATACAGCTACATTATCCCTTCGTATCATAGCTATAAATTCTATCGATACATGGTCGAAGTTGCGGTGAAAAGATAATGTTTTATATAGCTGAGATCAAGTTCAATTCATCCCCGCACGTTGGAACCAAATTGGTCCCGAACTGCGCGGTTCCAGAAGAGCTTCCTCCCGCGCACAACTAAACTGTGGAATGAACTCCCCGCCGTGGTTTTCCCAAAGGATTACAGCATGGGGTTCTTCAAGAAGGGTGTGAAGAGATTTTTGAAGGGTCGGCAACGCGCGAGTAATACCCCCGGTGTTGCAAGCGTCCATAGGCTGCGGTAACCGCTTACCATCAGATGGGCCGTATGCTTGTATGCCACCTAAGTGGTATAAAAAAAAAAGTTATCTACTATCACCTGATCTGTATCATACTAAGTTGGTTCCTATTTGTAGTGCAGTCCAATAAACCGCTTAAAATACAACTCAATGTCTCGTGCAACAAAGTCTATATTTACCCGCAAGTCAATAAAACTTCTATTGGATTTTTCGTCACGGGAACTCGCGCTTTACTACAACGGAATAAGACTTGATATTGTGTAGGTTGGTTTTAATGTAGGCTTTCATTTCGGTTACGAATTCAGTATTTTCCTGAAATTGGGAGGTTGCACTCGTATACGACCGTATTATTGATAAAAATAATTGACTATTTATATTCTCAAACAGAATGATACATTACTCATAGTGGTTCTTGAATTGAAGTGGTATGAGACTAGAAATTTTGAAAGTGATTAAAATTTGTACATTATTTTAAAGTTTATAAAACAATGAGTTTGAGAAGGTAAGTTCCCGATTATGTATGTTAAAATAACGATTAGACCCTTTGCGATTGATAGTCAATAATAATATATACCCTTGATATCTATACTAATATTATAAAGAGGAAAGATTTGTATTTCTGTATGTATTGAATAGGCCCCGAAACTACTGAACCGATTTAAAAAATTCTTTCACCGTTAGAAAGCTACACCATCACTGAGTAACATAGGCTATATTATACTAGCTTCCCGCCCCGGCTTCGCTCGGTTAGACAAAATATTTGACAAAAATCTATAGGCTCCGAAACTACTGAACCGATTTCAAAAATTCTTTCACCGTTAGAAAGCTACACTATCATTGATTAACATAGGCTAGCTGCCCGCCCGTCTTTGCATGGGTAGACAAAATATTTGATATAAATGTCTACCCATGCGAAGCAGGGGCAGGCCGCTAGTATTTTATATTAGTGAAAAGGTAGAGTACTTAATTTCCGGCGGGCTTGTATGAAGAGAGTGTATTATATTTAAGAGAGGTAGGGCGATTTGGGATTTTCCGTGGGTTTTTCCATTTAAATCAGAGCCGACTGGGGACTGTACCTCAACCTTATAAAATACCGCAGTGAAATGACACTACTTGATGTAGTTTTGTGTTTCTGCGGTAGTAGGCTGCGGTGACTGCTTACCATTAGGTAGCATACCACTAAGGAGGCGCACAATAGTACGGCCCATCTGATGGTAAGCAGTCACCGTAGCCTATAGCCGCTAGCAATACCAAGGGTATCACTAACGGGTTGCTTACCATGTTGTTGATGAGGACTCCTTGTGCTAACCGCATTACTACTAGCCCAGCGTATCCTCGTGGAGCACTGGCAACCTTACTTACCGCAGAAACACAGCACTACATCAAGTAGTGTTATTTCACTGCGGTCTTCTGTAAGGTGGAGGTACAGTCCCCAGTCGGGCGGTTCCAATTTAATGAGAACTCCCAAATCGTCCTACCTTTCTCTTTATCATGAAGAACTTTTTGGTGGACTCCTTTCCTTTTAATATCTCTCCACTTTGCCTCGTCACGTAATAGCAATCACAAATCACAATAGATGCCGCTAAATGATGAGCTGGCGAAGACGTGATATATGAGCGGAGGCAATGAAGTATTGTTAGTCTGATGGTCGTTTGGAGAGTGTAATTTATGCCGCAGTAAGCACTTAAGGTCAGTTACACTCAACCTGCGGCCCGGCCGGGATATTGCGGTTGGTCCCTCTGGTGTTACTTTATTTTAAAGTATTTTGAATTTAGCGCCCATAAAAAATTTAGAGCGCACTGATTAAATTGATTCTACATTGTTATGTGTAATGTATGTGGCAACACTGATTATGGCGGGCTGTCACTTAATAAATGTCAATACGTACGGACGTAGAAAGACGAAGAAATCAAACCGATTTCTATAAAATATTACAGTGGCGAACGAGGCTGATTATACGCGTGTGAACTTAATTTATTAAACAATCAGTGTATTAACTATTGACAAATTTGAAAATGTCTGTCGGAAAAGTTAGTGAGTTCGATGTAGGAAGCGGCGCCTGGTCGTCGTACGTGGAGAGGTTAGAGATGTATTTCTTGGTTAACCACGTAAAAGAGGAGCTTAAACTGCCGACACTTATCGCTGTGATGGGCAATGATGCCTATGAGTTGTTAGCAAACCTGGCTAGTCGCAAAAAACCAGCGGAGTTGTCTTATAAAGACGCAGTGGAATTTCTACGTCAGCATCTGCAACCGACACCGTCCGTACTCGCTGAGAGATATCGGTTTAGACAGCGAAGGCAAGCTAGCGAGGAAAATATTGCTCACTATATAGCGGAACTACAGAGACTGGCTCGGAATTGCAAGTTTGGCGGGGCACTTAGTGAGAACCTTCGAGACCAGTTCGTGTGCGGGTTGCGAAGCGATGTCATAAGGCAGCGGTTATTCGCAGAAGACGACACGCTGACCTACGCTAGTGCAGTGAAGATTGCGAATTCCCTCGAGGCGGCAGAGCGGGATGCGGCCGCGGTGGAGTTGAATGCATCGACAGGGTGTAAGGAAAACAGTTCCAGGGCCGTGGAATCTACGGCATTACATGCGTTAGCACATAGCAACGCGGGAGTGCGTTCAGTGCGGGGATGGCGCGGGAACGGAGCGAGAGCATCGAGAGCACGGGGAGCGGGAAGACAGGCGCGGGGAGCGGCGGTCGAGGAGATCAGCACTGCGCGAAAAAGCGGCAGTGGTAATGCAAAGGGGGATGGAGGAGGCCACCTGTATAATTGTGAAGGCTGCGGAGCGACCACACATAATTATGGATATAACTAGGAATTTTAAATTGTTAGGTCAGGATGGGGAACTGATACATAGGCACATCGATCAGCTACGTAAACGGTTGAGTGACGGAAGGTTATCGCTCGCGTCAACTACATCTAATCTAGGTCGGCAGTCAAGCACAGATTCTCTAAAAGACGTTCCGTCGGGTGGGGAGGTCAGTCCCGAGCGGGTGTCCGAGGAGTCGGCGGGGGAGATGGGGTCGCCGTGCTCAGCGGTGGAACACCCGGCACCAGCAGAGGCCACTCCGGCTACCCCGGGGGAGCAATACTCATCGCCTCAATTCAATACGCCCGTGGCCCGTGCCCGACCGGTTCGACAATGTCGGTTAATAAATAAGCCGGATTATAAACTGTAAATATTATGTTATTGGTAGTGTCAGTACTCATATCTTCAATATAAAATGTCAATGCTTTCATACATATTGTTTATACTTGTTGTGTTTAGAATAAGGTTTTTAGTATAGTTCCTAATAAATATGTAAATGAAGTTATTGACACTTCATTTAATTTAAATTTGCCGCACTTTCTCTGTATGTCATTTCACGTATAGACTGTAGTAATAAGATTGACAGATGGATGACATACAAATTGGAGGGATAAGTTATCTGTGGTCAGACAAGACAAGTGTATTACAAGGAATGTGTTGAAATATTAATATGTAAAGGAATTTGTGAAATAATAGCTCTAAATGTTGTTTCTCTTTTCAGGTAAGCTTTGTAATTAATTATTAAAAACTAAACATGCATGTTAAAGATGAAAATTAAAAGCATTACTTAATAAATTATTCTCTTTTCAGAGCAACACAGTTTGGTTTTTATTTCGCTAATGTAAAGTAACATTATAAATATAAAAGTAGATTAAGTTTAGCATAAGTATTAATTAGTGAGGAGGAGTGTAATGTATGTGGCAACACTGATTATGGCGGGCTGTCACTTAATAAATGTCAATACGTACGGACGTGGTTTGATTTCTATAAAATACTACCGCACCGCGGTGTACCTGTGCAGTACATAGTATTGGCACAGTAATTTGCCATAATATATGTATAGCAATTGATAACAAAAAAATACGCGATGAATCCGTTAATAGTTGTAAAATTAAATTTCTAAAAATAGCAGAAACCTAAATACATACGATAAGAAAACCAAAATAAATTGTATCTTATTGGTACTATGTACCATTTTTTTTGCGACCCGCTATTTCACGTCTGTGTCGTGTTTGTGACCTCTACGAAATAAAAGTTGAGTACCGCTGCTTTTGATGTATGTGTTCCGTTTAGTTGAAGGTTTCAAATAATTTAACGACTATCATTTTACAAATAATACTACCCTGATGTACTGTTGACAATAATCATCATGGTCTTTAGTTTAGTTCATCTATTTAATTAGTCTAGAAATTGTTGTATCGTGTCGTGTATGAGTCCTACTAATAGGTATTATAAATACGAAAGTTTGTGAGTATGGATGGATGGATGTTTGTTACTCTTTCACGCAAAAAAATACTTAACTGATTTGGATGAAATTAGGAACACAGATAGCTTATAACCTGGATTAACACATAGGGTACTTTTTATCCCGGGAAATGTTTAGGTTGCTCTGAGATTCTAAGCCAAACGCGGACGTAGTCGCGGGCAGAAGCTAGTGGAGAATAAACCATAATTTCTTTCTGATTGTTGTGTTTCTGCGGTGAGTAAAGTTACCAGAGCTCTGAGAGGAAACGCTGTGCAGGCAGGAACGATCATCGCGCTTACTGATTTCCTTTCGTGGTAGGCAGAGAGTATAAAGCGCCTTTTCGCTCTTGACTTTCACACCTCTTTTGCTTCTTCTACATTCAGCAATCTCTTCATACATACCAGGGTCCGAGTAATCTTTACCTTTCCAGCATTGAGTAGGTTATTTGTTAATTTGATCTACTTAGATTGTTTTTTGTTGATATTTTTATCAATCATTCAATATCTTTGTTATGTTATTTATATTTTAATGTTTTGAAAGTTGTGTGTTGAATGTGGATGTGGTACAGGGGTCGAGGTAGACCTAAGAAAAGATGCATGGACTGTGTGAAAGATTACATGGCCAGAAAGGTAGTGAATACAGGGATGACAGTTGATAGAGAGGTATGGAGGAGAAACACATATTGCGGTGACCATAAATAATATGGGATAAGGGCAGGAGAATTAAATTATGCTATTATGAATTATATCTACATGAGTACTTAAGTAATAAAATTATTGACAATGATGACCAGGTACACTGCCAGCCACTGTTCTAATCCGGATTTACTCTAGTCCATTCATCGGTTGTCTGGAAGAGATCGCTCTTATGCGATAAGACTGCCAATTGTACATTAGAATATAAGCCTAAACCTAATCACATATTGGTGCCAATTCTGTTGTACAAAATCACAAAAATAAACTAATTTGACAGTTCTAAAAGTATTGCTATCCTTATTTAACCCCGTACATGAGAAAGGGATAGCAAGACATTAAGAACCGTCAAATTAGGTTAAGTTTAGTAATTTTGTACAACAGAATTGGCACCATTGTATCCTGTTTTTGTGCAATAAAGTTTACCTGTATATATATATATTTATCTGTATATTAAGTTAGTAATACTACTGGAAAACACCGGGCTTCCACGGCAATCTTTTGTCGTAAGCCCACGCGGAAGAAGTCACGGGCAGTATCAGTGTAAAACGATAGTAAGATGGACATTCAGAACACATAATTTATAACCGGTATACATTCCTTGGAATAACATCGTATCTGTCGCCAAGTTATTTTTCCGCTCTGTTAATATATAAGTGAGGGCAAAGTTTTAGCCTATAATTTATAACTTGACTTTTACGTAAAGCTGCTCTCACTTCGGAAACTAAGTGTATAAGAGTCTTCGAACAATTTTATGTCTTAAATATATACCCTTACAGAATATTGTTTTGCATTCTTGCCATATTTAAAAACCTAACACTAAAATATTATTGTAGTTGTTTAAGAATAGATTAATAACTCTGTGGTTAATAACGAAGAGGTAATTATTGATGATTCATGATTAACGTTCAACCAGAATATAAATTCTGATAACCACGCTTTAGGTTATTTTGTGTGAAGAGCGTCGCATACACACTGCTCTGACTGCCCCTTCAAGCGGGCCCGGGGCTGGTGGCAGCACGACGTGGCAAGTGCTGTCAAGAGCACGCGAGGGTTCCAGGGGCGGCGACATGGCTGCCCCCGGGACGTGCTCAGGCAAAGTGCTGGAGGGCACCGGTGCGTTCCACTGGAGATCCCGGAGCCCTCCTACATGCACGGAGGATGGCCACCGGGGGGGTTTTAGTGTGTAAAAATCTCACATACCCCGTCTGCTCCCCTAAAGCAGGGCAGCACAAAAAAAAGGGTTATTTTAAAGAAACGCTTGAGCACGGGGGGATTTTTTCCTACCAAACATGAAAAAAAAATTTTACGTCTATCATTTAATGATTGAACCACATCCTGTATAACTAAGTAGAAAATGCATAATACGGACATTGATAGGGTTTAAAATATTAATATGTGGTGCTAGAAAATCAAGTCTGTATTAAGAATGCTATTTGAAGCAGCGGGTTGAAATAATACGCGCCAGAGAACAAACGTCAGGTTTCGATTAGCCCAACTCGATTAAATCGATTATCGGATACCGGATCGGACTGAGTCGTGGAACATCCCTCGGGTAGAATCCAAATTAGTTCAATCAATCAAAAAGTTCCTGCGGCTAACGTAAGCCTTACATATTTCAATTCAATTTAATAGCGATCACAAATATATTATCGTTTTCATAACACATCGTGTCTACATTGTTTGTCTATATATTATACTAGCCGCCGGCCCCGGCTTCGCACGGGTAGTCATTTATCAAATATTTTGTATACCCGGGCGATGCCGGGGCGGGCAGCTAGTATAATATATAGCATATGATACTCAGTGATCATTTAGCTTTGTAACGGTGAAAGAATTTTTGAAATCGGTCCTATAGTCTCGGGGCCTATTCAATACAAAAATACAAATCTTTCCTCTTTATAATATTATATATTAAACATAGTAATAATATATAATAATAATAATGCTTGGACATTATCACACAGCGCCATCTGGCCCCAAACTAAGCAAAGCTTGTACTATGGGAACCAGCAGCTGATATAATACTTAATATACTTTTTGTTTGTAAATACATACTTATAATACATACCAAACACCCAGACGCAAGGCAAACATATTTGTCACATAAATGTTAGCCCCAGCGGGAATCGAACCCGCGACCCCTAGCGCAGCAGTCAGGTATACTAACCACTAGACCAGAGGTCTCGTCATATAGTATAAGTATATAGTATAGATATAGACAACAACTTTGTATTACCAAGCCGGTTTTGCTGTCGCGTTGCATTCGCCGTCTTTGGCTGGAGTGTTTTTCGACCGCAATTAACGTTGGGAGTTGTTATTAAACTCGATGGAATTAGGTATCTTCTATACAGGCGTTTGATTTGTAAGCCGTTGCTTTTCATAGCGTGATGGGGCAACGGCCCAGGGCGTCATATTTGGGTGAAAGCCGTACGCAAAATATAAAAGAATAATCAAAAATATAAAAATTAAATTTAGTTGAGCTCCAAAGCTTTCTATTACCGTGTTGTAGGCTCCGGGTAACGCTAAAGGAATGATTCAATTCTTAATATAAGTTCAAATTGGTTCAGCAAAAAATCATTTGCTCCTATGGACTAGCGCAATGAGACGGTTGAATCCAGATAATTTGAATTTATTAGAAGGTGATAAAATGTTAAGTAAAGAAAAACGGACGTCAAAATCCGCTAAAGCGCCCTCTTGTAATAAGGCCTGGAACTAATAATGCTCTTGTTGACTTGAAAATATTGGGTTCAAACTTCCACATTGCCTCCAAAGTATTTCAGGCACCAAAAATCGTAACATTTTTTTTTCTTTATTTACAGAGCTGATCAACCCTCAAGCGATGGAATAAGGGAGAAGAATATGAGCAGATTGAATGGTTTTCTCAACCTAAAGACTCCTCTTATCAGTACGAAGACTCTGGGGTAAGTTTTTTATGCTTTAACATTTTCAATTGTGTTATGCTTACCTCGCGCCCTCTATTATTAACTTATTCTTAATGTTATGTTAACTCCATCTTTGGGCGAGTGTTTGTTAACTCTGTGTTGTTCGTCTGACTGAACCCACGAACACGATTCGAACTAGTTCAAGCGTTGATCCATAGAGGGAGCTATTGTAGTTTCAGGAAAAATATTGGTTTGTCGTGGTAAGCATCATAAATATAATTATTGCCGCGGATTTTATTATTTCCCTCTACTGTATCCATCCATCAAGATTATTAGATTTTATTATTACACCCGCAAATACCAAAGACATTGAACCAAATAATACATGTTGATATTTCTAGATATTTTGAGTAATACACGCTATTAATAACGAAAATGGTATGCTATATTGTATTTTACTACATTGAATATAGGGATCAAAGATTTTTTGCGTGATTCAAACGAACGGTTAGGTAGGGTTTTTATGTGTCTCGTAAATTGTTCCTGTGATGTACGGCGTATATTTTCGTGTTATTTTCTACAGCCTCACTAGCTTGACTGATTTATAGAGACGTTTTAGCTAGTTGGTTTTTGTGAGGTGGTGTATAGTTTTAAGTTTTATTACATCGATTATATAGATATCTCTAACCAGGATTGTGTCCAAAAGAAACCGTACCACTATAAGTGTTTTAATACAAATTAGATAAATTACATTAAAATTGTTGTAAATTGAATCAAATAGACCTTTATACAGACAGAGGGTTTAGGGTCAGCAACGCGCGAATGATATCCCTGATATTGCTAGCGGCTATAGGTTACGGTGACCGCTTACCATCAGGTGGGTCGTATGCTTATGTGCCACCTTAGTGATATACAAAAAAATCCCATTATTTATTTCAATTCTTAGCCTAGGTGTTTTTTTTACAATATTCTTTAAAATATATATATCTTATTATTATTATTTATATCGCTGAAACTAAGGTGAGAAAAGCTGAGACCGAGAAGGACATGGCAACATACTAAGGTAATTCTAAAAATGTTAACTTAGTCAAGAGAGTCGGTGAAAAGTATTCTTTAACCGCATCGAATCCCTGAATACAATAGCTCAAATACTTCAACCCTTACGGTTGAACATGAATTTTACATTAGATTCCGCGATCCCTCTTCAACAGCGTAACATGGTCTCGACCGTTTAAGTTGCGTTTTAGTACGTATTGGGTTTGCGGATCGTTCCCACTTCAACACTGAATTATGTAACGAGATCGTGGTCAGGTCTGTAATGTTTGAGGTGAATTTAAATTTGAGAGTCAACTTATTAGCCGTGGTATCTAAGCCGTGATGGCCTTGTGGTTGAAGCAACGGCATGTCATCTGATGGGCCCAGGTTCAAACCCCGGCCTGTACCAATGAGTTTTTCTAAGCTTCGGTGATTAATCACACCATGAGCTTTTAAAATGAGGTAAGAAATGAGTACATTAGAGGAAGTTTGAAAGTAGCTCCAGTGATAGATAAGTTGAGGAGCAAGCGTTTGTCATGGTATGGGCATGTAATGCGGAGGAATGAAGATAACGTGGTAAGAATGGTTTTATGCATGAATGTAGATGGGTACAGGGGTCGAGGTAGACCTAAGAAAAGATGGATGGACTGTGTGAAAGATGACATGGCCAGAAAGGAAGTGAATACAGAGATGACGGCTGATAGAGAAGGATGGAAGAGAAATACATATTGCGCCGACCCCAAATAATATTGGATAAGGGCAGGAGAATGATGATGAGCTTTTAAAATGAGGTAGGGCGATTTGGGATCTTCCGTGGGATTTCCCATTTAAATTGAAAGTTAAATGTTTATTTGGCATAACTCTTAGAACAATATACAACATTTGGCTAAACTACAAATAACTAGGTACTTTCAAATCGTCAGAATCTCCCACCAGATTCCGAGGATCGATTTATGTACACCTATTAACTGGAAAGTAACTAAGATATATCAGACAAACTACAAGATAAACTTTATTACTTTAACTGATATAATATGAGATAACATAGGTTACTTATGGAATGATAGTGAGACGCGATTGTCGGTTGACTGATGAATGCAAACTGACTTGATTTACAATCTATACAGTGCCGGTAGCACGAACTTTATCCACAACGTATTCGAAAACGTAACTCGCGAAATGTCAAAATTGTCATACTAATTTTTAGTTCCTCTTTTCACCGCCGCAGCGCTGTTCATATTTCAATACAATAATAGTCGAAGGTGATATGATAACGTTGTCGCAAATTATTCATGCTTGCCCTACTGATATTATAAAAAGGAATCATTTGTATTTTTGGGCATGTGTATGTTTGTATTGAATAGGCTCCGAAACTACGGGCCCGATTTCAAAATTCTTACACAGTTAGAAAGCTACATTATCACTGAGTAACATACGCTAAATAATATATTGATACGCGGGAAAGTCGCGGGGAAACAGCTAGTAATACATATAATTACTAGCATTAAGCGCTAAGTTTAGGGGCAATGTACGTGCTTGTACAATGAGAATACCCATGTCTGTCTCTATGTGGTTCTATCGACAATCATATCACTGCTTTTCATTCGTGTGTTGTCAACAAATTCCTAGCGATGTTATTTACTTTCGTTCGTGTACCGTGGACCAAGACACGATTCGATCATAAAACTTGTATACCAAGTGTTCAAACTTAAGAATTTTCCTGCGGTGTATTGAACTCAGAGGGTGCACTCGTATCTTTTCGTCTATAAACTTTATGTGAGATACTTTCCTAACCTGAATTTTGTCTTGATAAACCGCTTGAAAGAATAGTTTTATGTATGAATGTGGATGGGTTGAGGCGAACCTGATATGCCAACATAGCTGAGAAGATTTTTATAAAATTTTGTTTAGAGGAACCCGGGAAATAATATAACTTAGTAGTAGTAGTAGTATTTTTTTATCCCGGCGAATAATGGTTTTCACGGGTATACAAAATCGCAGTATCTTGTTCTAAATCTACGCGGATAAAATTAATGTTACGTGACGGAATATTCTTGCTCTCTCTTTCTCATCAAACATCCAAAATTGCGAACAAAAGTGTTTCTTGTCTTATTTGTAGTCTCGTACTACTGTTTGGACTCTACGGACTTTTTGTACCATCAAGGGCGGCCCACCTGCTGGTAGTGCTGGTAGGAAGTCGGTTCCAGTTCAAGATTTACTATTTTTTACTCTATATTATTATAAAAACCTAAAGCACTTAATTAACTCTTATCCAATTACCGCACAGCTTATTTTGCTTGCAACAATTTATCGCCGCGTCGAGGCGGGCGTGCGCTTTTTTGCATTCGTTTTTGTTGTGTTTTGTCTCCGGATATTTTTGTTTGTAGCTCGAAGTCCATGTATTATTAGGTCAGTGTAGTACTCAATACCTTTACAAATGAGTAAGGAATAGAAAAATGTGAAAGCAAGGCTCTAGTCATATATCTACATTACTATGTTTACAAATCAGCGCTCCAACTGGGCATAAATTAGTCAAAAATAAATCAGTACATACATACGTACGAAAATTGTATAGTAAAATTGTGACGTAACTGCTTATGAATGACGTCACCACACCAAGTTATTTTCAAAGACTTTTGCAGTCAAACAGAAATTTGTCGAGTGTAACTTGAAAACCTTAAGTACTTAAGTATTTCACCCCCCCTTGAGTACCCTTGCGGTAATATCCTTTTTAGGTACTTCAGTTACTTAAGTATGGTTTTGGTAACCTGTTCCACGATTTGTGTTTGTCCGGCTGCGGTTGGCTGAGTAGCCTAGTGGTAATTTATAGCGACAGTCGTTGCTCTACTAGCCTTTTACTCAATTCGTCGCAATGATATTGTAAGAAATACATCCATTTATAATGTGTTATAGCGGCAAGAAAAATACACATACTTTTTTAGTAGGTACTTAATAATAATGCGTATATTAATAGAACTAGCCAAGTCAGCCCTTCAAGTCAGGCTTCAATATATTATCATATTCATCAGTTATATTGTTATAAATAAATTTGAGGACTGACCATTGAACTTGGCACCCATTTAGATCTCACTTCTTTTGTCGTTAAAGTCAACAACCAAGGCATTTATCATAACATTGAACTTGGCTCTCATTTTACATTCATGTTTTGATGGGATTATTACTTACTAAAAAGGCGCACATTGTCATGTGTTTTTATGTTTTTTGTCTACTATAATTATCTTCTGTCATTTCGCATTCATGGTACTATGGTCAAGGTGATAAGAGAGCCAAATTGACGAAAGGGTCGCTGTCACCGCGTATAAGGAGGTCGGAGAGGTCAAGCCTGTGGATTTTTGTGTAAGCTAAAACAGGATAGTGTCATTTTCTCTTGTCATACTTTGATAAAAAATGTTGCATGATAGCAAGCCAAGGGCTTAAAGAGCTGTGTGCTTTAGCTACCCTCAATGAATATGACAACAGTAACTTAAGAAAGGAATTATCAAAATTCTCATGTCGCGGTGTTTGTAGTTAAACTCCTCCGAAACGGCCTGACCGATTCTCATGAAATTTTGTGTGCATATTGGGTAGGTCTGAGAATCGGACAACATCTATTTTTCATCCACCTAAATTAAAAAAAATATGAAATTGGTCCAGTAGTTTCGGAGCATAAAGACTTTTATCAAATATTTTGTCTACCATGGGAAGCCGGGGGAAGGCGGGCAGCTAGTAATACTATTGTGAATGGATGTATGTTTGTTGCTCAATCACGTAAACACAGCTTTTTATAACAATGATATTTATTTGGAAGTTAAACTGTTCTTTTCATACACTATAAATAACGCGTTTGGGGTCGAAAATCTTGGGCCGTGGGGGCCAGAGGCTCATACCGTTTTTAAGGATACCTCAAACAAATTATGCGAGGCCTCCCGTGACAAGAGGGCTGGCGAATATTTGGCCCAAAGGCTGAGCATTGCAATTCAGCGTGGCAATGCCGCCAGCCTTCTTGGCACACTTCCCCGTGACAGTGGTTCGGGACATTTATTTTACGTGTAGGCATTTATGTTTTGTTGTTGTGTAGCTTAGTTTATTTTAAGTTTTTAATTTAAGTTTATGTTCTGGTATAAATTAATTAGTTTGGTATAAATAATGTATGTATGAAATTGTTATCACTGGATATCACGGAATGACGCGATCGTGAGCATTTGTGGGTGGAATGGTTTGTTCAATAGTAACATTGATGACATAACCGCTTAGGGAAGTTTCCCTGCAAATTTGGTAAAGACGACAAACTCCGCCCCTCATTTATCTAAATTAGATCTTCATACATATAACCACTATGTAGGTATCTATGTATGTTGAACAACAATAAATTAAATTGATATGCAAATTTGAACCTTATTCAGTCGCAAGAGGGAGTCCCTTGTCGCGAATCTGATGTGACAACTTAACTGTTTTCAGACACACTGTTGTTTAGGAATGACAATAAATATACATTCTGATCGTTTTTTTTTATTAAAGCCCTATTAGTTACATAACAACTTACCATAAACAAAGAAAATAAATAAATAAAATTCTAGCAGCAAGTGTATAGCTAGAGAATTACAGACGTTTTTTTTTTTATTCCACTATGGTGGCAAACAAACATTCGGCCCACGTGATGGTAAGCGGTAGCAATACCAGGGGTATAACTAACGCGTTGCCGACCCTGTGGCTGATGAGGACTCACTGTGCTTGCGGCATTACTACTAGCGCAGCGTACCCTCGTGGAATTCTTACTCACGGCAGAAACACAACACTACATCAAAGTAGTGTTATTTGGCTGCGGTCTTCTGTAAGGTGGAGGTACAGTACCCAGGCGACTCCAATTTCATAAATATTCATTGATACATTGTTAACCAAGCTCTTAAGCAGTGTGTCCGCAATATGCAAATGAAAGGAAATTCCCAAGTCGCTATTATTTTTCACAAAACTAGATTCCTTTCGATGTGTTATAAAGTTGAATATACATACACATGTCATCAACTCGAGTGCCTTTCGGGGTAGGCAGAGAGTAAAGAGCGCCATTTCTCTCCTTACTTGAAAACCTCTTTTGCATTATCTACATCTATCAATCGTTACCTTTCCTTTATTAACAATGTTTTCTCCGCGACTTGACCTGCATATCAATATAATAAACAGCCTATATCACTCACTGGTAGTGTAGCTTTCTAACGGCAATATATTTTTTGAAATCGGTCCAGTAGTTTTTAAGCTTATTCGCTACATAAAATCATAAAATTCTTTCCTCTTTATAATATCGGTGTAGAATGTAGATTATAAAAACTTGTCTTAAAAACTACTATTAAGTTATTTTCATCAGGTAGGTAATTTCAAGAGAGGTAGGGCGATTTGGGATTTACCGTGGGTTTTCCCATTTAAATTGGAGCCGCGCGACTGGGGACTGTACCTCCACCTTACAGAAGATCGCAGTGAAATAACACTACTTGATGTAGTATTGTGTTTCTGCGGTAGGTAAGGATATCAGTGCTCCACGAGGATACACTGCGCTAGCAGTATAGCTGCTAGCACTGTGAGCTTATCAACAACATGGTTGGCAACGCGCTAGTGATATCCCTGGTATTGCTAGCGGCTATAGGCTACGGTGTCTGCTTACCATCAGGTGGGCCGTATGCTTGTGTGTCACCTTAGTGGTATAAATAAAAACATAGATAATATAGGAAATATAATTTTGATTTTCTTTATCCAAAAATAGCGCAATTAAGTTCTCCTGAATGCTCCCTTGTTGGCCAGACCATTAATTATTGGTCTCGCTCCAACGTCGTCCGTCATTATGTCAAGCACAGTATAGCCCCTGTTACTCAGCTCAGCGGCTCTATGTATTGATGGATTGAGCACAGGTATCGCTTCAGATTGCTCTTAATGGACACGTTTGTAAATATTTACAAACAAGCAGCTAGTGGCGGCTTTGAATGGGTGTACCTTTTTTATACCACTAAGGTGGTACACAAGCCTACGGCCCAACTGATGTTAAGCAGTCACCGAAGCATATAGCCGCTAGCAATACCAGGGGTATCACTAACGGGTTGCCAACCATGTTGTTGATGAGGTCTCACTGTGCTAGCAGCATTACTACTAGCGCAGCGTATCCTCGTGGGGCACTGGCAACCTTACTTACCACAGAAACACGACACTACATCAATTCAGTCCTTACAATACAATAAAACATCCGCTTAGTGCGGCAATGGGCCTATTTCGGCCCGCCCTCCCAACAGGCAGCTGGTGACCCGATACAGCACAGAGCGCGCGCCCCGCCAGTTAGTGTTGTGCTATCTAACTGATCTGACGTAGCGTTCGATATAATCAACGATGGCAAGCAATACAAGAAAAATAAAAATTTTGGAAAACAGAGTAATTCGCCCTGCAGTTATTGACAGTGATAGTGACAGCAGTGAAGAAATATTTTCCACCAAGAAAAATAAAAAGAAAGAGAGTAGAGAAAATATTTCGACCTATGTTCTCTGGGGAAAGTTGTTCAGTTTCGCGAGTTCTGCGGTAAAACTCATTAATGGTCAATAAATCACAGGAATTAAGAAAAAAAAATCATTTTAGAAAATCAAGTAAAACCTAAGGACAATGACCATGTCCTTGAGATGAGCGCTAAATGAATAAATTGTGCAGGGTGGTTCGACAGACTGCGTAAAACCTTTAATAGTACCCAAGCAAAAAATATTGCAGGAAATGCAACCAAAACCTTAGCGTAACATGTTTCCAAGACAGGCATAAGTAAATAAAAACATTATTCAGTTCTTTTACGATAATTCTGTTTTATATTCGATATCCCCTTATTTTTCTCTGTCCCATCTCTACTAAAAATACTTTCTAGTGCGGTTCAGGTCGATATCGGCCTGCCGCTTTTCCTGCTTTATTTCTCATTTCCTGTTTGG
The DNA here is from genome assembly GCA_951449985.1 of Falcaria lacertinaria. Classification (NCBI taxonomy): domain Eukaryota; kingdom Metazoa; phylum Arthropoda; class Insecta; order Lepidoptera; family Drepanidae; genus Falcaria; species Falcaria lacertinaria. The sequence continues at coordinate 2,106,614 of OX602137.1, read as the reverse complement.
CAGATCCCTGGGCGAATCAAACCTAAGGAATTTGGGATCAAGGTCATTCTAACAATATAAAAAAAAATGTATACATTATGTTTCCACATAGTTATAGCAATTTATAATCTATCCTAGTGCTGGTGGGTCTAGAAAGCCCTGCCACGCACTGGCGGAAATATCATTGGGGGCGCATTTTGGCCCACCGCCGCACCAGATGAAGAGTTATGATTTTACTTGCCGCAGTAAACGTGCTAGCTGATGACTGCTTGCCATCAGGTGCACCGTACGCTTCTGTGCCATTTTAGTGGTATAAAACATGCCGTTTTTAGTTGTAGGTACATAATATGTTAAGAATCTTTACGCGTTTCAATTTAGATTACATTAAAGTCTCCTTATTGTCAGGAACTTATTTCACGCGTGATAAACGAAGGGATAGGGCTTGCTGTTCATTCAATCTATTCGGGCCCACTGTATCTGTGTAAGGGACAAAGGGCGAATTCGTAACTGATTACCGATAATAAAGAGAAGCACCTGTATTTCTCTGAGCCTCACTTCTTCTAGGAAAGAGAATAATATAATATTATATATTGATTGTATTCCCTTTGAACGAATTTATTTCAGTTTACTACAACCTTTTATTTAGTTTGCTAGCTGTCCCGACAGACTTTGTCCTGTCTTAGCTATGAATTCATATGTCAAATAGACCAGAGATAAAAGGTCCTTTAGATTAACGTGAAATTAAAAATGTACCGGTTTTTTTAATATTTTTTTCTTTTCTTATGAACCTTCTCCTGACAATAACAAACACGAAAAAAATAATTGGCGAAATCGGTCCAGCCGTTCACGCGTGATGCCGTGACCAAAGGAAATAGATATTCATTTATATAATATGTATATAGATTCTACAAAAATGATATTGATTTATAGAACAACTAGCTGCCCGCCCCGGCTTCGCTCGTGTGGACAATTTTTTTTTGCATTTATGTGGATGAAAAATAGATGTTGGCCGATTCTCATAGATACCGAATAAGCACAAAAAATTTCATCAAAATCGGTCAAGCCGTTTCGGAGGAGTATAGCAACGAAAACTGTGACACGAGAATTTTATATATTAAGATTTCCACATATCCTACAGAGTTGAATTTTTACATGCTGGTTCGGTTTCAATACGTTTTTATTGTAAGCATAACCTGAATCGACATCCACGAAGAACTCCAGATAACTTTTCACGGTCAACAGCTTTACGAAATTTTGGGACCGTTTTTTTTATATACTGTATTTACATTACTATGGAAATAATCACAAATGAAAACCTTTTAATGAAGCCCAAAGGGCAATAGTCACCGCTCTCATAATCCCTCGCGTTGGAGACAAAAGATGGGTCACAGATGCGAATGCACGACTTCACACTGCATGTACCGTGCGCAAAACATCCATGTCATATTTTAATCCCACAAATAAAATAACACTATATGAAAAAAAACTGACTGTACCTCCGCCTTACAGAACACCGCAGTCAAAAAACACTATATTGGTGTAATATTGTGTTTCTGCGGTGAGTAAGTTTGCCAGTGCACCACGAGGATACACTGCGCTAGTAGCAGTGAGTCCTCATCAACAACAGGGCTGGCAACGCGTTTGTGATATCCCTGGTATTGCCAGCGGCAAAAGCAACGGTGACTGCTTACCTTCAAGAAGTACATATGCTTGTGTGCCACTTTTGTGGAATAAAAAAAAGTATTTTTGTTTGAACAAGCAGTGACAGAGAGAGACATATGTACATCAATATCGTCCGTCACGGCGTAGGCATAGAGCCCCATTTAAATTTTAGATTATTCTACGCACATCAAATAAATAAACAAATCATATTCCTTTATGTATATATTGAATAGAATCAGGTGTTACTTTCCGGAAATTCATATTTATAAAGTACTAGTTTTCCCCACGACTTCGCTCGCATATCAATATTATAATTATATACCCTATGTTACTCAGTGATAATGTAGCTTTCTAATGGTAAAAGAATTTTTGAATTCGGTCCAGTATTTTCGGGGCCAAAAACAAACAAATCTTTCCTCTTTGTAATATTTGTGTAGACAAAATATGATATAATTTGCTTTAGTGCACTTAAATTTATACGATACGGTTTCTTCAAACATTCTCTGAGGAATATTGAATATATTTTTGCTTCTAACGCAGGCATGGCAATTCTGTTAGTTTTCAGGATTAAACGGCTGAATTAATCATAATTAAATGACATCATCCATGTTTCATAGAGATTTGGTCCAAATCTGAAAGTGCCGGCCAACGATTTTTTTTTTAAATATTCTGTTAGAGCTTTTCCGTCTGAGCATTTATTACTATGGCACCAAATCTGGACATTACAAGACATTTAATATGTTTTGGTTATATTGAATTCCTATTTTCAACAAGAATGTATAAAAATTCAGATTCTTGAACTCAAATAAAATCAACGACTAAGATCCTACAGCTTTGGTACCATAGTAAGAAATGTTCAGACGGACAAGCTCTACCATAATATACATAAAAAATGCGTTGGTCGGCACTTTCAGATTTGGACCAGAATGGATGATGTCCTTTTACAAGGAGATAGATGACAGACAATTTATTTACGTAAATTACAACATATTATCATCTCTAATTATGGGTATCAAAACCTAAAACTAAAAACCTTAAAAATATAATATAAATTAAAATTAAAACACATTATTAAATGGAGTCCTGTGGGTAAGGTTCCGAAGATACTGGCAGCGTTCCCCCTCTGAATAGCAAGACTAAGGAGATAGATGATATCTTAGGGAAGGACATAGGTGACTTTTGTCCCTAAATAAATGCATACAAAGTTGCGGGGAACAGAAATATTTTATAAATCTACACTTATACTAATATTATAAAGAGGAAATATTTGTATTTTTGAATGTAACGAATAAACTCAAAAAGTACTGGACCGATTTTAATAATATTTTTTTCATTAGAAAGCATAAGCAAAAGCAAAAATTACACATCACTGAGTAACATAGGCTATATATTATACTAGCTGCCCGCCCCGCCTTCGCTCGGGTAGACAAAATATTTGATAAATGTCTATAGGCGCCGAAACTACTGAACCGATTTCAAAAAATCTTTCACCGTTAGAAAGCTACACTATCACTGAGTAACAACTAGCTGCCCGCCCCGGCTTTGCACGGGTAGACAAAATATTTGATATCAATGTCTATCCGTGCGAAGCCGGGGCGGGCCGCTAGTATTCTAATATACTCCGCCGTTCACAAACTATTTCCATTACTCGCATTGCAGTTACAGAAAGTTCGATACAAAGGTCATAGGACCATAAACATTTCAGTTAATATTCTGCAGGCGTCGACCCCGTTCTGCAATCGCTACTATATGACGTCACACTGTCTCAGTTTATTCCGGTTGAATATTTCAGGCCGTAATTACAGCCTCTTTTCAGGCTTTCACGGCCGCGACTGGCCTTAATTTGAGACCGCCGGTCGTTAGTTGCCACAGTAAAAAATAACATCGTAGATTAATCAACTTATTCATTTTAAAAATTCATTTTAAATTATTCATTTTACGTTTTGGAGAAACTCTTTATGCGATTGCTAAAACTTTAATTGTTACGCCGCTTAAAAACTTACTTGTTAGGGGTGTAATTTCCAAAAATCCTCAAATACGTATTTATTTATTTTTAACTGAAAGGCCAAATACCAATTTTCAAGCGTTTAATTTCAAAGCTTAAAAACTTTCATCTCCTATTTCCTTCCTTACTCGATGCCTTCATCATAAAAGGTACCTACTGTCAAAATTTCAAAGTCTCTTAATTCAGACGTTTAGGCTGCGCGTTGATATGTCAATCAGTCAGTCAGTCAGATCCTCCTTTTTTATAACACAAGATTTTGTTAGAAAGAAGTTAGGAAGTTACGTTTATCCCACCGTACGACGTTGCCAAGAGGATCCTCTCTATTATGTACTTGACATTGGCAAAATACGAAATGTACTTTTTTGTGTTGCCATTAAATCTAATATATAAAATTCTCGTGTTACAGTTTTCGTTGCCATACTCCTCCAAAACGGCTTGACCGATTTTGATGAAATTTTTTGTGCTTATCCGGTATCTATGAGAATCGGCCAACATCTATTTTTCATCCCCCTAAATGTTAGTGGTAGTCCAACCCTAAATTTATTTTTTATTTTTTAGACCGATTTCAAAAATTCTTTCACCTTTATAAAGCTACATCATCACTGAGTAACATAGGCTATATATTATACTAGCTTCCCGCCCCGGCTTCGCTCGGGTAGAGAAAATTGTCCACCCGTGCGAAGCCGGGCGGGCAGCTAGTAAATATATATATACGTCGAATGAGTGAGGAGACTGACAAATGTGTATGTACATAATCTATATATATATATAAATCAAATGCTGTTCGTTAGTCTCGCTAAAACTCGAGAACGGCTGAACCGATTTGGCTAATTTTAGTCTTGAAATATTCGTGGAAGTCCAGGTAAGGTTTAAACGGTTTAGAAAATATGGAAAAATTGCGAGTAAAACACTAAAAACGACAAATTTATTTTCCCATACAAACTGTTCTTACCTGTCAAACATTTGATGAATGGTGATAAGAAGTTCACCGGGTCATCTATACTTGATAAATGTCTACCCGTGCGAAGCCGGGGCGGGCCACTAGTATTTTATAATGTTAACCAACATATCCGTTGTCGCGTCTAGCGCGCGGTCTGAGTGGTGTGAACGCTTGCTGTCACGTGCCTGCACGCTTCTTGGCGCTGTCCGCTTGCGTGCAGAAAAACGTACCTAATTATTCTTGTATGTTTTTTTTTTTAACGCGGGGCTTAATTTAATTTTTATACCACTACGGTGGCAAACATACGGCCCGCCTGATGGCGCGCTACTGCAGCCTATATACGCTTGCAGCACCAGGGGTATCAATCGCGCGTTGCCGAAAAAAAATCACTTACCAACGCAGACATGGCACCATTCACCTCATTATCGGCAGTTATCCTCCTGTCTCTCTGTTTATACTAACAATCTGTTGTAATGTAAACATGCCACCGAAGTACATAATTTATTATCAAAGTAGTTTGCTCGCCAGTTCGTTCACTGAACACTATTTCATTGTAGAATTTAAAGTTCTCTCAGAGCAGACAAAGGAGTTCGCGCGGCGTGGAATTTAGTTTGGCCTTTATAAATATGTGCTTTGGATAAACTTCGCTATACATGTATTGAGCATGTGTGTTTGCATAGCGTCTGGGTGGTTGGTATGTATTATAAGTATGTATGTAGTATGTGTACAACTAAGCTGATACAATACTTAAATACTATATATTACAAGAGAGGTAGGGCGAATTAGGATCTCCCGTAGGTTTTCCCATTAATATTGGAGCCTCCCGACTGGGGACTGTACCTCCACTCTTCTTCTTACAGAAAACCGCATTCAAATAACACTTTTTTTTTTATATACCACTAAGGTGGCACACAAGCATACGGCCCACCTTATGGTAAGCAGTCACCGTAGCCTATAGTCGCTAGCAATACCAGGGGTATCACTAACGAGTTGCCAACCATGTTGTTGATGAGGACTCACTGTGCTAGCAGTATAACTACTAGCCCAGCGTATCCTCGTGGAGCACTGGCAACCTTACATACCGCAGAAACACAACACTACATCAAGTGGTGTTATTTCACTGCGGTCTTCTGTAAGGCGGAGGTACAGTCCCCAGTCGGGCGGCTTCAATTTAAATGGGATAACCCACGGGAAATCCCAAATCGCCCTACCTCTCTTAAAACTGTTTTCAGCGCAGAAAATTCTAGGGCTCATGTTTTACCTCATGTTATATTCATTTAGTGTTGTGTTTCTGCGGTAAGTAAGGTTGCACGTGCTTCACGAGGATACGATGCAAGAGAATAAGATGCAAGCATTACTACTAGTCCAGCGTATCCTCGTGGAGCACTGGCCACATTACTTACCGCAGAAACAGAACACTATATAAAAGTACTGTTATTTGACTCCGGTCTTCTGTAGGTAAGGTGGAGGTACAGTCCCCAGTCGGGTGGCTCCAATTTAAATGGGAAAACCCAAGGGTAATCACAAATCACCCTACCTCTTTTTTTAAAAGCTCATGGTATGATTCATCACTGTACCTAAGCTTAGAAAACTCATTAGTACAGGCCGGGGTTTCAACCTGGGCCCATCAGATGACAGGCCTTTGCTTCGACCACAAGGCCACCACCATAAAAACCAGCCACTATAAGACGAGCTAGGCTTAAAATAAAATTTGGTAACAGGCATACCATGAGGGACCTATTTCTAATTCCCAAAGAGCAATGAGATGTTGGAACTTATATTTTTCCGGGAGATCGATCGCTTACGGCTGTGTCAAGGACAATTTTCCGGGAAACTAGCTGTCATCTTGGATTTTATACCCGGACGCTTGGAATTGAAGTTATGAAGTTTTCCTAAAGCTGAAAAACCTTTTTATCTACTTATTTAACAGCTTTATATACAGGGACGTCGAGTTTAGTACAAAATTGACGAAAAGTGACCGGAGTTCACCTACCTTAACGTAAATCCTACTTATATTTAAAATGCGAAAGTTTGTGAGTATGGATGTATAGATTTTTGTTACTCTTTCACGCAAAAACTACTGAACAGATATGCGTTAAATTTCGAACACAGATAGTTTATAGCCTAGATTAACATATAGGACATTTTTTATACCGGGAAAATATTAGGTTCCTCTGCCATTCTAAGCTAGTCTAAGTCACGGGTCGAGGCTAGTTATTGTAAAAAATCTAAAACACTTAAATTTCTATTTTGTCTTTATTAGCACACAGTTGAAATTTGGTAGCAACAAAGATTTTAAGGCGTTTACGAATCTGGTACTTGGAGCCGGGAAGATTACCATTAATACCTGTTTAATAGTCCTTATTAGCATTATAGATAGAAGAGGCCTTACTATCAGGAAAATTTGCTCGACTTTTAAGTTACTGTAAAAAGACTTAAAAATAAATATTTTTTTAAACAAACTTTTACTAGTATATACTATATATTATTATTATTATTCCCTTTATTTATTTTACATCTTAGTTTTGTTTTTTTTTTACAATATTCTTACAAAAAAAAACCACATATTATAAAAAAATCCTCCAAAACTAGGGAGCCACCGATAACGAGGCGCGAGCCCAAGCTACCGGTGGTTAGGGTTACAAAGAAAGGAACCTCCTGACAATGCGTGCCGTGTCGAGGAGTACTGCCTTCTGTATCCGACCCTTGACCCAACCATCGAGCGAGAGCGTCTTGAGGTGTTGGTCGAGACTCTTCGCTATGAGACCGTTCGCAGAAACGACTATCGGGACAATGACCGCCGAGTCAACCCCCCACATGGCGGTCACCTCGTGAGCCAAGTCAAGGTATTATTATTATTATTATAAAAAGGAAAGATTTTCATTTTAATGTGTGTGTATGTTTGTGTTGAATAGGCTCCGAAACTGCTGGACCGATTTCAAAAATTCTTTCACCGTTAGAAAGCTACATTATCACTGAGTAGCATAGACTATATGTTATATTGATACGCGGGCGAAGTCGCGTGGAAAAAGCTAGTTGTTAGTAAAAAACTACGTTCCGGTCATCATACCCTTTATTTTACACATATTGCAACGGCCTATCATCCGATGGGCCTGGGTTCAAACCTCGGCCTGTACCAATGAGTTTTTCTAAGCTTAAGTACAGTGATTAATCACACCATGAGCTTAAAAAGAGAGGTATGGCTAATTGGGATCTCCCGTGGGTTTTCCCATTGAATTTGGAGCCGTCCGACTAGGGACTATACCAGTCAAATAACACTACTTTGGTGTAGTGTTGTGTTTCTGCGGTAAGTAAGGTTGCCAGTGCTCTTCAGAACAATGAGTCCTCATCAACAACATAGTTGGCACCCCGTTAGTGATACCCCTGGCATAGCTAGCGGCTATAGGCTACGGTGACTGCTTACCATCAGGTGGGCCGTATGCTTGTGTGCCACCTTAGTGGTATATAAAAATATCCAATAAAATATAATTATGACAGCACTCTATGACTTTAATCAACTCCCAAAACAATTACCTATCGAAGCGGTAAATTTCATAATTAAGCAATTAATTAATGAAATTACGTGTGAAACGTCTCTGTGATTAAAACATTAATTAATGAACGGTGAACAAATTGGCGAAAATGTTTTTATATATTAAGCTTTCAAACTCATATTTCATTTCAACCTTGTCGTAGCGGCGTGCTACGTAATCTCGTAGCAGCTCGTAGCAAATCGTAGCGGGTCGTAGCTCTTGAGATCATAATTAGGTTTTCTGGAATTTTATACAAAGCCTTTTTCAATAAACCTAACGCGTTGGAGACGAACATTTCAACGAAGAGAATCAAATGGCACATGTTAGTAAAGTCGGATTTAATTTAAAATTAAAAATATTAGGTCCTTACATATGAAATTGGCGTTTTTCGTACTGGCCACTTTAATCACGAATTTCTCCTCTTTGGTAAGGAATTCCAAATTCAAATTTGTACAGCTATAGACTCATGTATTTGTGCTTCGATGATCGTCATTCATTTGTTTTTTTTCTTCTGTTTTTTTCTGTTTGCGTCACTCATTTTACAAAATGGAAAACCTTAAATATCGCATTATTTACGAGTACGAGTTCCGCCGTGGCACTAGTGCTGCGGAAACAACTCGAAGGGTGAATGATGTGTATGGCGGTCGTGTTGCAAAAGAAAACACAGTTCGTTTTTGGTTCCAACGTTTTCGTTCTGGAAATTTCGACCTGCAGAACAAGCCACGTGGACGGCCTGAGACTCAAGTTGATAATGAAGAGTTGAAGGCTATTGTGGAAGCGGATCCATCGCAAACCACGTCCGAGTTAGCTGCAGGCTGCAATGTTAGTGATAAAACTGTTTTAATTCACTTGAAGCAAATTGGGAAGATTAAAAAGCTTGAAAGGTGGGTACCTCACGAATTGACTGAAACAAACCGGCAAACGCGCGTCGACTGCTGCGTTACATTACTAAACCGGCACAATAATGAAGGTATTTTAAACCGAATCATTACCTGTGATGAAAAATGGGTTCTTTACGATAATCGGAAGCGCTCAGCGCAATGGTTAGATCCTGGCCAGCCAGCCAAATCCTGCCCCAAGCGAAAATTAACCCCAAAAAAGTTACTTGTAAGCGTTTGGTGGACTAGTGCCGGTATTGTTCATTACAGTTTTTTCAAATCTGGCCAGACTATTACGGCTGATGTCTATTGTCAGGAATTGCAAACCATGATGGAAAAGCTAGCGGCTAAACAGCCTAGGCTGGTCAATCGCTCCACGCCACTGCTGCTTCACGACAACGCTAGACCACACACTGCGCTACAGACGGCTACTAAATTAGAAGAGCTTCAATTGGAAAGTCTAAGACATCCTCCGTACTCCCCGGACCTTGCTCCAACAGATTACCATTTTTTTCGAAATTTGGATAACTTCTTGCAAGGGAAAAAATTCAACTCCGATGGGGCAGTCCAAATCGCCTTCAAAGATTTTATTGATTCCCGTCCGACTGGTTTTTTTAGTAAAGGGATCAATGAACTACCTATGAGATGGCAAAAGTGCATAGAAAATAATGGTTCATACTTTGATTAATTAAATATATTATATTAAAAAATATTCGACTTTTTGTTCCTCCCATACAAAACGCCAATTTCATATGTAAGGACCTAATATTTTGCTAAAGCATATTGCTCCTTAAGTTAAAGAAGAATAAGGAGGAACTAAATCTTTTTAACTAGCACTAAAGATAGTTTTAAATAAAGTACATTAACTTAACTCGGGTCAATGGCCTTTACAGCTCACAGGATCTTTCAAAGGAAGTTCTGGAGTTAAAATCTCTGTTGTAATCATATTTCACCATATTTTGCGACTGTGGTAGACTAGAAAAAAGATGGATGGATTGTGTGAAAGATGACATAGCCACAAAGGTGAATACAGAGATGACGGCTGATAGAGAAGGATGGAAGAGAAATACATATTGCGTCGACCCCAAATAATATGGGATAAGGGCAGGAGAATGATGATGGTTAGTAAAAACATCTGACATCATGTCAAGTATACTTTACTTAATATTTATACCACTAAAGTGGCATTGAAGCACACGGCCCGCCTGATGGTAAGCCGATACCATACAGAAGATCGCAGTCCCCAGTCGGGCGGCTCCAATTTAAAATGGAAAACCCACGGGATCCGAAACCAAATCACCTTACTTCTATTTTTAAAAGATCATGGTCTGATTTATCACTGTACTTAAGCTTAGGAAAACCCATTGGTACAGACAGGGGTTTGAACCTGGGCCCATCAGGTGACAGGCCGTTGCTTCAACCACAAGGCCACCACGGCTTAAAAGTCTACTTCAGACTAGTTCTTCTGAGTAACTCACCGCAGCTTTCTTTAAAAGCCACAATGTTGATGAACTGTACTTAATTTATGACTTAATGTACTTCATTTTGTCTGTAACCACATCAAAACCCTTACAGGCAACCTTACAAGCAACCTTACAAGCAACCTTACAAGCAACCTTACAAGCAACTTAACAAATTTGAGGGGAAAGCTCCTTGCTTTGAAATAAACCATTCGGGAATATACAACACTAGCGGCCCGCCCCGGCTTCGCACGGGTAGACATTAGTTTCGGAGCATAGACATCAAATATTTTGTCCACCCGTGCGGAGCCGGGGTGGGCAGCTAGTATAATATATAGCCTATGTTACTCAGTGATAATGTAGTTTTCTTACAGTGGAAGAATTTTGGAAATCGGTCGAGTAGTTTCGGAGCCTATAGACATTTATCAAATATCTTGTCTACCCGAGCGAAGCCGGGGCGGGCAGCTAGTATAATATATAGCCTATGTTACTCAGTGATAATTTAGCTTTCTAACGGTGAAAGAATTTTTGAAATTGGTCCAGTACATTTTGAGTTTATTCGTTACATACAAACCCACAAAAATACAAATCTTTCCTCTTTATAATATTATAGTGTAGAAAAAAAAACTTAATGATATTAGATATTAGGTAATTGAAAAGACCGCTGGTGTAGTGGTTAGTTTACCTGGTTACTATGCTAAGTAGCGCGAGTGCCATTCCCGCTAGGGCAAGTATTTATAGGGTAACTATTTTGTGCTGCCAACTGTTATCTCTATATATAAAAATGAATCCCTCTTTCCCTTGGTCACGGCATCACGCGTGAACGGCTGGACCGATTTCGCAAATTCTAGTTTATTTGTGTTTGTTAATGTCAGGAGAAGAGAAAAACCAGAAAATTTTCAATTTCGCGATAAATTAATGGTCCTTTTCGCTGTGGTGTATTTGTCATATGAATTCATAGCTAAGAAAGACCATCGCCTGACGGGTCAGCTAGTTTAAAAATGAAACTCAGAATTAAGATATTCACAATCATAAGATATGTATAGTTAAATATTAACCGCCTTTATGATGAAAATAATTTCCTCTGAAAGCATAAATCTTATTCGCGTTTAAAATTCTACCCAAATGCCACATGAACAAAGCAAAAATTCGCAAATGAACAACAAAGAATTGTAAATATCCTCAAAGCTACGAGATACTCGTAGCAACCGCTACGCGCAGCTACGAAGCTCAGTGCTACACCGCGGCTCGTAGCGGGCAGATGTCTCTCTCTCCCTTTCATACTTCTTCTAAATTCTCTTTCAATCTAAATTCAAAGCAATAATAATTATTATAAGGTTCATATTTGTGTGTTTATGTTCGGTGTGAACGTGGTTTTCGCTTAAAAAGTGTTGAAACTGCTTCAAATTGTTTGTTATGTAAGAGGTTAGTTTGATATGTTTTTGACTTAAAAATAACATTTACTTGTGTACAGTCAGCATCATAAATAATTACTGAGCATTGCCTAAGAGTAGTAAGGTCAGAAATAAGCGCGCTCATTTTTATTATTTTTATTTATATATTTATTTATTTTGATCACCGAATGATTTAAGCACTAAGTACTAAACTAAGTCGGATAATAAACCTTTAATTAGAATAGAAATACAGCAGAAATGAGACCTTTCACGAAATTCATGCTATTACAAAAACAATATGAATTATGTTATTTAGGGTCGGCAACGCGCGAGTGATACCCCTGGTGTTGCAAGCGTCCATAGGCTACGGTGACCGCTTACCATCAGGTGGGCCGTATGCTTGTTTGCCAACTTAGTGGTATAAAAAAAAAAATTCGCCATGCGTTTCTGATGACACAAATTATGCAGATCAATTCAAAACACACAACATCAATATGAAACTATAAAAAATATTATAAAGTCGTGAATTTATAAAAAATCTTAAAAGAATCCGGCAAACGATGTTTTGCTAAATTGTTTCAATTTTGTTTTGTTGTTGTGTGAGATTAATTAGGTATGGAAATGGTTTAATATACACAAAAAAAAAAAACATAAATATCCGTCAAGCTGTTTCGGAGGAGCTTTGTTACAAACATTGTGACACGACCATTTGGTATATTAGATTACGAAAACTTTTAATAGAAAGAAATATATACATATTATTATCACCTCAAGTCTCTTACGGGGAAAGCACACAACGGGTTCCCAACCATGTTGTTGATGAGGACTCACTGTGCTAGCAGCATTACTACTACCCCAGCGTATCCTCGTAGAGCACTGGCAACCGTACTTACCGCAGAAACACAACACTACATCAAGTAGTGTTATTTCACTGCGGTATTCTGTAAGATGGAGGTACAGTCCCCAGTCGGGCGGCTCCAATTTTGAATGGGAAAATCCACGGGAGATCCCAAATCACCCTACCTCTCTTACAAATAATGCTTCTATTGCCATGTTGGTATGTTTTTTCTTTCGTCTTGACCTTAATAAGGCACTCGCCGAGATCTATCGTCAGACTAGACGAGTTGTACTATACGTTACTTCTAACTGTATTCAGATCTATATTATGTATAAATGTAATCTATCCCCATTTCTCTTAGTCACGGCATCACGCGTGAACGGCAAGACCGATTTCGCATTTATTTTGATAAACCAAAGGCCCTTTTATCTATGGTGTATTTGACATATAAATTCATAGCTAAGACATGACAACGTCTGTTGGGACAGCTTGTAACATTACATTTTCGGGTGTAAGTTTGACTCCGCATGTTTTGGTTGACTTTTACTTATCCTCTATAGCTATTGATGTACATTTATTAACGAATACAACAGAGCTGAGTTAGTACCCAAAAGTATAGCCTATTCGAAATTGAAGCCACTCGACTAGGGACCACACTTTCAACTTACAGAAGATCTCAGTCAAATAACACTACTCGAATGAGGTGACGTGTTTCGGGGAGTAAAGGCATCAGAGCTCCTCGAGGATGCGCCTTACTGGCAGTAAGGAAGGCTATGCGCTGATAGCACAGTGAGTCCTCCCAAAGTAAGCTACGGGGACCGCTTACCTTCAGGAAAGCCCGTTGCCATCAAAACTAACATAATGTTTCTTGACACATTGGCTTTGACTGTACATTATCACTCTATTTATCCGAACTATCGCAACATATTAATGAAAACTAACATAAGGGTTATTACACTGTTATATAGCGTACAGGATCCGTTCTTATGTCATTTATATGTAAATTGTCTTTCTGTTAATAAAGTAGATAGAACGAAGTATATTATATAGTACCAAAGTACTGAATGGATTGGCTAAGAGTATTCGGAACCATTGGGCATGTGTTTAACGATTGATTGTAGAGAAGGCAAAATACGTGTGCAAGTCTCTAGCGAAAAGGCGGTCTACACTCTCTGCCTACCCCGTGAGGGACCTCTTGATAATATGTATATATGTAAAAGAAAAATGAAAAAAAAGGACGAAATAAATAAATACAATTTATTATTATAAATTATAAGGTTGTTTACTGCTTAATTTCTAGGGAATTGTGCTTTATGTACTGTCGTATAAATGTTGCGTGTATCAATTTAAGTTACCTACAACAATTATTTTGCTGTTTGTTAATTCGTAACATCACGTAATATTATTGTCACTTTAAGGGAAACCTTTTATTAGCCTTACATGTTAAGGAACATTAATATCACTTTTGTATGACGCCGTTGGTTTTTCTTAATAAATAAATATTTATACAATATATATTTATCTACTCGGCCTTTGCCAGATGTTTGATAGTTGTCATCCATTAGGGAACCATAATAAATCTAACGATCAGCTTGCCCTGTGCTCGCCGCACTACAAATTGTAATTGAAATTATAGGGAAAACGATCTCAGCATTTCCTTAAAGGAAATACGCAATGTAAATAAGATCCATCCAAAATCCAAATTAGTTTATTTAGTTCAGGCCCTAATAAGGCACTTATGATTGTTCAATTAAAATATTTTGACTTAGTTTATCTTTATAAAATATTGCATTTCATTATGCATTCACCTGATTTACTCTCGCAACTTTCATTTAACACTAAATTCAGCGCAATTGCAAGTCTTATAATATATACACGAATCTCTTCGCCTTACAGGTACACAAAAATAATATCTCATATTTCAATCCAATAGTAAGAATGACCCGATACTACAACAACATGGCTAAAATTTCCACTGAACTTGACATATTTGAACAAAAAATTCCCAAATACTTAAGAATCATTAAAAATATCCTCCATTCATCATTATCATCCTAAATTATAGTTTCATTTACTTAGAACTTGTCTACACTAATATTATAAAGAGGAAAGATTTGTATTTTTGTATGTAACGAATAAACTCAAAAAGTACTGGACCGATTTTAATAATTCTTTTTTCATTAGAAAGCTACACCATCACTGAATAACATAGGCTATATATTATACTAGGATAGACAAAATATTAGATAAATGTCTATAGGCTCCGAAACTACTGAACCGATTTCAAAAAATCTTTCACCGTTAGAAAGCTACACTATCACTGAGTAACATAGGCTAGCTGCCCGCCCCGGCTTTGCACGGTAGACAAAATATTTGATATCAATGTCTACTCGTGCGAAGCCGGGGCGGGCCGCTAGTTTTTTATAATATTGTGTTCTGTTTTTGTGCTTAATAAATAAATAAACAACGAACGATACGGAAAAAAAGCATACCGATTTTGGTGTATTTATTTTTAGTTGAAAGTTGACTAGATCGAGTGTTCTTAGATAAAATAATAAGAGGATTTTCAGTCGAATATTTTAAAATTAACTTTGGTTATTAGTTATAGATTCGTCAGCATGCCAGTCGTTCAGTCTTTTACCTAACATGCCTTTCTATACCTACAAATAGACTTGCAACGACCTACTTCTGAAAGCGTCGGGTGGAACTATAAATTACATTTTGAACTGAGTGCTCAACTTAAATGTAACTGTTTAATTAAATGATGCTTCCTTGGTTTTAAAATATAAAGTGAATCAACGATATATATGTCACCGGAAGATAACAAGAACCGCAAATGTATAAATTTCCTAGGAAATTTATCAACCTTCGTAGGATTCTAAACGAGATATTAATTGTATTAATTTACGTTCACCGTTTGTAACATTGTAGTCCGACATGGCCGTGATAGGTTAGGAGGCTAAGCTTAGCCGACGTTGGTTGTTTTTTTAGTTCGGTAAGTTTATTAATTTGCGAAAAAATGGGCGTAAATTAATACAATTAATCTCTCGTTTAGAATCCTACGAAGGTTGATAAATTTCCTAGGAAATTTATACATTTGCGGTTCTTGTTATTTTCCGCTGTCATATACATAATAATATACGAGTTTTAAAATTAGACTAGACTTACTTACAACGCAAGAATAAGTCTAGCGAGACTGCGATCAGTTTTTTTATGAATACATTCATACCGAGTATCTATATCATATCATCTGTGGTAACCGCTTACCATCATTACAATAGTGGTATGAAAAAAAACATCATGAAGAGATAGGTAGGGTATAGGGTAGGCTATTCGTGGAAGGTAGTGGTTATTTTTTCACTCTTGACTTGATGTCTTTCGTTTCCGGGTACAGTTCTGTTTACATCCTTGTGTTTTCATTCTATCACTGTGTATTTTCAATTTTAAAAATATCTTTTATTACTACTGTTTACTTATGATACACGTACAGACTGTAAAGTATGTCAATAAAGTCTAATATGACGTTATCTAACAAAGTATATCAATGCATTATATTCTCGTAAAACTTTTATACGTGCACGCGATGTTCGCCCTTAAAATAGTACGTTGGCTTCTAGATACGACGCATTTTTCATATTTTATTGACATTGTCGTAATAAATATTACATATAAATCGCAAATCAGATTGGGTGCTATGACCGCAGCCCTGACTAAGGAGACTGTATGTATGATACTGTGGGGCGAGCGAGGTTGGAGCAATATTGGAGCCTCCCGACTGGGGACTGTACCTCCACTCTTCTTCTTACAGAAAACCGCATTCAAATAACACTTTTTTTTTTATATACCACTAAGGTGGCACACAAGCATACGGCCCACCTTATGGTAAGCAGTCACCGTAGCCTATAGTCGCTAGCAATACCAGGGGTATCACTAACGAGTTGCCAACCATGTTGTTGATGAGGACTCACTGTGCTAGCAGTATAACTACTAGCGCAGCGTTTCCTCGTAGAGCACTGGCAACCTTACGCACCGCAGAAACACAATACTACATCAAGTAATGTTATTTGACTGCGGTCTTCTGTAAGGAGGGACAGTCCCCAGTCGGGCGGCTCCAATTTAAATGGGAACAACCACGGGAGAACCCAATCTCTACCTCTCTTTATAAAAGTTACCGACAAAAATAAAACTATAAATACGAAGTACGACTGAAAGTCATAACTTAGATAACTAGAATGACGGTTCATTTAATAAAGATATATTTTCAATTCAGCTCTCGTATGGTTTGGCTCCATTTTTGTTCGGTGTATTTCAATAGAAAAATTCTCATGCATTGGCAAAACTTCAAGACATAGTCTTTTTTTAAACAGCGCAGCATATTTTCCAATATTTCAATATCAGAACGCTCGTATTATGAATATGGATGGGGGTTTAATTGGAACGCCTAGCTCTACACTCTACAGTCCTCAATTTCCATTTAAATTCATTCTTTTGTGTTCATTTTTAAGATACTTACTCAAAGTTTGGTTTCGATTTGACTTATTTCAATTGAATTTGAGTATTTTGTGCGATATAATCGTTTATTAATTATTAATAATAGAACAATTAACAATTTCAAATGTTTTGAAACTTAAACTAAGTTTTGTTAAGTTTCCACAAAATGTATTACTCGGTTTGACTGTGGATGGAAATTCGAAAGAGAAATATGATTACAATACTCGTATTAATTTGTCAAATGTCAGTCGTCAATGTCATAGATCGGTCGATCTGTGAAGTTAATCACCAACTTAACTGGGGCCAGTTTTTAGATAGGTGACCGCATATCATCATTCTCCTGCCCTTATCCCATATTATTTGGGGTCGGAATATGTACTTCTCTTCCATTCTTCTCTATCTCTATGGGTGACCGCACATATAATAGCAATTTCCCTTCCTTCAGGAAAACGTTAACCCATCGGTCATATTGGCTAATTGATGTATTATCTAAGAGAGGTAGGGCGAATTGGGATCTCTCTTGGGTTTACCCATTAATATTGGAGCCGCCCGACTGGGGACTGTACCTCCACCTTACAGAAGACCACAGTGAAATAACGCTACTTGATGTAGTGTTGTTTCTGCGGTTAGTAAGGTTGCCAGTGCTCCACGAGGATACGCTGGGCGAGTAGTAATGCTGCTAGTACAGTGAGTCTTCATCAACAACAGGGTTGACACTTCGTTAGTTATATCCCTGGTATTGCTAGCGGCTACAGGCTACGGTGACTGCTTACCATCTGGTGGACCGTATGCTTGTGTGCCACATTAGTGGTATATATCATCATCATTATTATCTTTTAGTTATTAACCACAGAATTATTCATCTATTTTTAAACTATAGAATAATCGTTTACTGTTAGGTTTTCAAATATAGTTTTGCAAAACCACACGCTGTATATATAAAGAATAACTTTGCATTATCAATCTCTTCCCGCCCGCTGGTTCCGAGTTCTCTTTACCATTCCGCCACTGAGTAGGTACTCCGTGAATTTAGCTTAGAAAGTTGCACCGTGGTTTTCCCCAGATTTTTCCTCTCATTGTTTATATATTTCATAATATTATATTTTATTATTATTAAATAATTTTTTCCATTATAATTTACACGGCTTTGAAGGTTTATGGAATTATGGAAAACATTTTTTTACAAGAAGGTGGATCGGAAATTGGGTTTCTTTTCCCGTGAGATATAGAAGATTGCTATTTATCGATTTATATACAATATAAATAGCTTTCCATTTGGTATACGTTATTCTTAGATCAAATAAAAACGGTTTGAAGTTTGTGTATAACGAACTGAAGCCGGTTTTTTAAGCATGTAGTGCGTTGGCAAGGCGTAGTTTCGTTGTATTTATTGTACGTGAGTCGTGTGATGGTGTATATGTACACTGCAAGGCGTAGTTACCGGCATTCTATATCAATAGTAAGCTTATATACCTAGCAGTATTATATAAAGGTTCTTCTCGATATTCTGCACATCTTCCGCAAGTTTATGATGCGTAGGCAATTTTAAGTAATTTTAAAGCACCTCTTTGAAGGTAATATCATTAGCGGTCGCAGGCATCCACCATTATTGCCGAGTGCTTTCATGTATCCAATGTTGAATAGTTTTAACACACGGACGCGCGGTTATTCTTAGCAAAAAACCGTTCATAGTAAACTAGACTGTTTTACTACTGTAAGAGCTATTTGTCCAATGGTGCCAATTCTGTTGTTCAAATTAATTTACTTAACTAGTTTGACAAGTCTAAAAATATTGCCTTCCTTATTTAACCCCGCACATGAGAAAGGGATAGCAAGACTTTTAGACCTGTCAAATTAGTGAAGTTTAGTAATTTTGAACAACAGAATTGACACCAATATAAATATTATATATTTCGGCCGGGACTTAAATATATATAAGTCCCAGCCGTGTCTGTCTGAACGTGAAAAATTCAAAAACTACTGAACGGATTTTCATGTGGTTTTCGCCAATGGTTGGAGTGGTTCATGGGGAAGATTTAAGTATATATCCTGTAAGGTTTAATACTTTCCCAGTCAGGGAGCTCCTGTTATGAACGACAATACCTTACACCACATCTATTTTTATGTTTGTTGCGTTTCTGTCATATAAAACCTGCGTCGGTGTGCACAATGCATTGACGTTGGTGCTAAGTGCGTGGTTAATTAAGGAGTAAGTGCTTTCACCGATATTTTACGCTATATTTTGATGTTTTAACATATTATGGCCATAAATACATACATATCGTCACGCCAAGTCCCTTTCGTGGTTGGCAAAGAGAATATAGAGCTATATCACATATGATTTGCACACCATTTTGCTTCTTTCTGCATTTAAAACTAATAAGGTGGCACACAAGCATACGGCCCACCTGGTGGTAAGCAGTCACCGTGACCTATAGCCGCTAGGATTTTCGATGGTGGAAAGTAAAAACAAATGAAACACCACTTTGGTTGAAAATGAGTTTTATATGCAGTTCGATAGGGTTCTGGATTCTCTATCGATCTGTCTAGGTTAGAAGTCAATCGTAAAATCACAAAAATTTCAATCGTCTTCAAATATTTTTGTATTAAAAAATGAACAGCGCTGCGCCGGTGAAATGTGGAACTAAATAATAGTATGACAATTTTTACTTTTCACGAGTTACGTTTTCGAATACGTAGTCGAAAAATGTTCCTGCTACCGGCACTGCTCTGCTGAACAATTGGCCAAATGACGCTTCATTTGTTTTTCCTTTCCGTCGTCGATTTGTATGTATGTACGTATTTCGGGACGACGGCTGTCTGTCGATATGTAACCTATTTTGAGTTTTTTTTTTGCATGAGTCATAATATCTCAGAGTAGTTATATATTTCACTAACTGTCGCGACAAACGTTGTCCTGTCTTAGCTATGAATTCATGACAAATAAACCGTAGGACAAAGGTCCTTTAGTTTATCCCGTTAATAAAAATATACCGATTCCTTTTTCAAAATTTAATTTCATAAGAACCTTCTTTACTAACAGTAATAAACAAAAAAAAAGAATTAGCGACATCGGCCAAGCAATTTACGTGTGATGCCGTGACCAAGGGAAATAGGGATTCATTTTTATATATATAGATTATCCTGCTTTTCTTGCATACCTGTTCATTTCCATTTCCGTAATAAAATACGTAACTCTGCAACAACCATTCAAACGCCCACGACAGGGCTAAACTTTTTACATTCGTTCGAAGTTGAATTACTCTTCTTGTTTGCCTATTTCGCTGCTTATAAGTATGAATTTTTACTTGTTATTTTTTATACCACTAAGGTGGCAAACGAGCATACGGCCCGCCTGATGGTAAGCGGTTACCGAAGCCTATGGACATTTGCAACACCACGAGAATCACTCGCGCGTTGGCAACTCTGCAAAAATCTCTTCACACCTTTCTTGAAGAACCCCGTGCTGTACCTACTCTCTTGGGAACACCACGGGAGCTCATTACAAGAATTGATCATGCCGGGAATCATGTCGGTTCTAATGTGTGAGGATGAATTCATACTTCCAATTGTAACTAACTTTACTACCGTCTTTGTTTAAAATAGTTTATTTTGTGTTTTTTTCTGTTTAAAGTTTTTTGTAACTGCAGTTTTTTAAGTGCCTAAGGTGGAAAACAAGCATACGGCCCGCCTGATGGTAAGCGGTTACCGTAGCCTACGTTGCCTACCCAGTTTAATGAGTTAATATTTTATCTATCTACATAGTAACACTCCAAAAGCCCACTTTATGTGGCAGCCGGGTAAAAAGCCAAACTTTTAGCCCGTCGTGAGACTAGCACCCATGACTCTCGTCCCCAGCCAAGCGTCCAAAATAATGCTTAAAACAAAACCTTGACGGAAAACATACTATACTCTGCAACATGTCAGCAACCTTAAAAATGAATGAGGCTTGTAATTACAGTCAGGCAACTCTGGTTTCTGTCTTTATGTTCCTGAGCTGACTTAGTGTATAAGAGATCGCGGGAAGTGAAATATTTTGTTTACGTAATTTGTTTGGTTACGTAGGATAAGGTGAATAGTAATTGGAACCAGCGGGCGTGAAAATATTTATGAATATACTAGCGGCCCGCCCCGCGTTCGTACGGGTAGACATTTATCAAATATTTTGTTGACCCGTGCGAAGCCGGGACGGCAGCTAGTATAATAATATAGCCTATGTTACTCAGTGATAATGTAGCTTACTAACGGTGAAAGAATTTTTGAAATCGGTCCAGTAGTTTCGGAGCCTATTCAATACAAACATACACACAATAATAAAAATCTACCTCTTTATAATATTAGTATAGATAGCATAGATAAATTTTAGCCAAGTGCGAGTTGGACTGGCACACCGAGGGTTCCGTCCTTAAAACAAAATAGATTAATTCGAGAAACTATACATACTTATTTTCTTTTATTACAGCCATGATGATGATCTCTCTGCACATTAACGTGAGAATAACATTTAAGCTAATTCATTTTATTTCTTAAATTGTTACAGTCATCAATCCCTGGAGGGATTACCATACGAATACAATTTTAGCAAACTATTTCCGTTGGCTTTCTTCTAAAAACTGACGACCCAATACTGAAGCGACATTCAAAGATTGAAACGTGGTCAAAATTAAAAATTTTAGATTAATATTTATTATTATTAACCCCAGCTACTCAAAATTAACGTGGCAACAAATTTGACTCACATTTCAGTATTCCGCCATGTGGATGTATATTTTTTCTAACTAACTAATCCGCTATCTCTCATCACTAAGCGGAACCTTAACGACAAATATAATGTGCCCCCACCATCTAACGAGCCCTTAACTTAATGAGAATTCTCATCCCTTTGGGTCGACGCCATTATTCATCTGACACGGATTTAACCTACTTTAATGTCTTCACATGTTATCAAAGGAGCTCGTAGTCGAGTTGACATTTCGTATATCAATCTATGAAGACACCTACCTACGTACAAAGCCACATACATTACTTATGATGCTATGTATGGGGGCTGTGAGAGAATTGAATTGACGTCATCACAGAGAGTATAGAGTGCCATTTCACTCTTGACTTGTACACCTCTTGCTTCTTCTATATTCATCAATCTCCTCATTGATAGAAAAAGAAAGTCTCACTTTCTCATATACATTTTTTAGTTATTATTTATTTGATAAAGGAGAATTGTTTTATTTTTAATGATTACCTACTATTTTCTTCCAAATTGTCTTTTGTTTTTTTAATTTTATACTTTTTATATTATTTCCAGTTCAATACTTAGATTACTTTCAAGAGAGGTAGGGCGATTTGGGATTTCCTGTGGGTTAACCCATTTAAATTGGAGACGCCCGACTGGGGACTGTACCTCCGCCTTACAGAAGACCGCAGTGAAATAACACTTCTTGATGTAGTGTTGTGTTTCTGCGGTAAGTAAGGTTACCAGTGCTTCACGAGGATACGCTGCTAGTAGTATTGCTGCTAGCACAGTGAGTCCTCATCAGCAACATGGTTGGCACCCCTTAGTGATACCCCTGGTATTGCTAGCGGGTATAGGCTACAGTGACTGCTTACCATGAGGTGGGCCGTATGCTTGTGTGCCACCTTAGTGGTATAAGAAAAAAAAAATTGCTGTAATTTATTAATGTATTTAAGTTTTTTTGTGAGTCACTTGTTGGTGATCCTATTAAAATTAATAATTAAATTTATACCCACTGGTTCTGCGTACTATTTCGTGTACGTCTGTATCGTATAAGGAGTAACTAATTGACAAGGACGCTATTATTATATTTTTGTCCCTTACCGGGTGCAGGGGTTCCCTCACACATTCTTGACTTGCACACCTCTTTTGCTTCTTCATCTACACTAATATTATAGAGAGGAAAGATTTGTATTTTTGTATGTAACGAATAAACTCAAAAAGTACTGAACCGATTTCAAAAATTCTTTCACCGTTAGAAAGCTACATTTTCACTGAGTAGCATAGGCTATATATTATACTAGCTGCCCGCCCCGGCTTCGCTCGGGTCGACAAAATATTTGATAAATGTCTATAGGCTCCGAAACTACTGGACTAATTTCAAAAATTCTTTCACCGTTAGAAAGTTAAACTATCACTGAGTAACATAGGCTAGCTGCCCGCCCCTGCTTTGCACGTGTAGACAAAATATTTGATCTAAATGTCTACCCGTGCGAAGCCGGGGCGGGCCGCTAGTGTGAAGATAATCCACAACGCTGGTTTGGACATATAATACAAATGAGTTATAGAAAACTATGCAAATATGAGTGGATGGTTAATCGCGATGATAACTTGTGTTATTATATTACATTAGCAACACATTATATAGGTGTCTTTATTTCCGAATCGGTGGTAATTTAGACCCTTCATAAGTGCCTTATTAGGGCCCATATTGAATAAATGATTCTTCTATTTTTATTTCAACTTGATAAGTGATATAAAATTACTCTGAGGTGTTATAGTGGTAATACAAGCATATATACCATCAGATGCACCGTACGATAATGTAATTTTGCGACTGACACTTCGGTAATTTAAATATTTTTTAATTCACACTCTTTATCTTAGCAACACTAGAGATGTCCATGTAAGCATCTATAGTCCGGCTTGACATCAGGCTGGCCGTACGCAATCTTACTTGTAGTTAACAAAATTGGGTTCTTCAAGAAGAGCGTAAAAGTATTTTTATAGGGCTGTTACTTGTACAGGCATGTTTTTCTCTGGCTGTTGTTGTAAGCATCTATAGGCTGAATTAACCAATTACAATCCAGCCCTTAATCTTGATTGGTTAACGCCCTTCAAAGCTAAAGCTAAGCCTATCTGAATCTAACTAGATGGATTATGGCCGCTAGTATTAAGAGCTCGGTCATATGTGTATGTAGCTATTCAAGGATAGTTTTTAAGGCCCACGAGATCGCTCCGAATCGGGCGGTACATGGAAATTCCATTCTATATTTTAGTTTAATAGTAATAATAATAACTCACACTAAAGCCTCCTATTTACCTCCCGACGTTTCGACCGAGTTGCATCGGCCGTGGTCACGGGCTGACTGATTGTAGTTGCGTACGTCGCCATTTTGCTAATCACCCATATTGGATTTTAAATGGTGGCATTTATGTAATCATGCATTTTCACGGAACTAAACCTGTAAGCTAAATTTAAACTCAATCAGACGTGGATCAAATTTTACTTGCATGATTACACGCACACTGGGCGGATGAAATTAAATGAAAGCTTGCAATAAAAGATTGTTAAATTGCAATAAAGGAGAATTTATTTACAAAACACCATGATAAATCTTTGTAAATCGACAAAGATTTGCCGATAAAAAAATGCGTTAGTCAAAAATCTTCTTGTGGTAGAAATTAAACATTTAAAAAAATATTCACCTAATATATTTTATCACAAAATAAAATTGTTTTTGAGGCATGAGCGCCGATTTATCGTCAAATACATAAAGTCCATATTGTTTGTGTAATAAATCTTCTAACGGAGAGCGTGAAAAAACGCGTTTAAAATTTGTGATTATTAAAAGCTTTAACCATATATTTTCCACTGTTCTCTATATTTTTTTTTATACCACTGAGGTGGCAAACAAGCATACGGCCCGCCTGATGGTAAGCGGTTACCGCAGCCTATGGACGCTTGCAACACCAGGGGTATCACTCGCGCGTTGCCGATCTCTTTGCCTTATATACCTACTTATGAAATTAATTCACGTTTAATAAGTCTTGACGCGTGTTTTTTATTTTACATACGTTACTTGACTACTCTTAGGCAATTCGAAACTGCTTCAGAATATTTTTTTCTTTGATATAATTTACATTCAAATTGTTGATAAAATAAACGATTTTTTCAGGTTCACGAAAAAAAACTGTTACCTGTTATTATCTGTGAACTGTTAATTGTTAAAAAAAACATCGAGGACTAAATCTGTGATAAAAGAACCATAGAGAGAGAATTAAGTGAAGTGAAAAAAAAAACATTGTTATTTTGTCATTGACCGTTATTTTACCGCGTGTTGTTGTTGCGAAAATTCAATAATAGAATTCGATGTTGAGTTGTCAATTTAAAAAAGAGTAAGTCTTGCAAATTAGATATTAAAAATAAAATTATCATTTTCTTTTCTCTAGAATTAATATGTTCGGTTGTCAATTTTAAAAGAAAGTGTAGCCAATTAGAAAATTTATTTTAATTCTTTTTTCGTTTTTTAAATTTCTTGTGTGATATATAGTGACGTCACAAGAGTCAACGATGACGAAGAATTTTCTAACGGTGACCAACATTGTCAATGAAGGCATTAAAGGAACGAAAATCTCCCAGCTTGGACTCTCCAAGTACCTGTCACAATCTCTGTAAGTAATTAGCTTTAATTAATTGTCTTTTTAAGGACCCAGGAAACCAATTTTTCATTACAAAAAGTCGTGGGACCGGGACCACGGTCCCAAAAGCCACCTTTAATTTAATCAATATTTTTCATAGGGCTATCGGGACCACGCTCGTGGTCCCCATTGAAATTAATAATTATTTTGATTGGTCTATTGGGACCACCAATTAAAACACAGTTCTAATCATCGTTGCTTATGTCATGAGAGTACAGTCAAAGTGAAAAACTGATATATTAGAAAAAATATATATATATTAAAAAAATCATAGTGAAAGTCAGATGACAGCCGCTGAAATGGTAGCCTAGGTCGAATGGTAGCCAATTTATAATGTTATCGATTTGCGCTCAAAAGTGTCCGGTAAATCACAATAAAATATGAATGCAACAGCTTCCGATTGGTTGACTGTCTTAAGCCGATAATTATTGCAAGCAAAATTCAACTGTATAATAATAATATAAATTTGAATTTCAATAAAAATTGATTGATAGATAACTATTTATTGTAAACCAAGAACTATATAGTACAGAAACAGTATCCTACTAATATTATAAATGCGAAAGTTTGTGAGTATGGATGGATGGATGGATGTTTGTTACTCATTCACGCAAAAACTACTCAACGGATTTGGATGAAACTTGGAACATAGATAACTTATAACCTGGACTAACACATAGGATACTGTTTATCCCGGGAAAATTTTAGGTTCCTCTGAGATTCTATGCTCAAAGCGGACGTAGTCGCGGGCAGAAGCTAATAAATTACACTTATCGGTACAAAGGGCGGCCTTATCACAAGATGTGATCTCTTCCAGACAACCTGGTTAGGGACTGGAGAATGGAGTTTGGGAGAGAGTAGTTAGCGGTGTACATATATAAATGGTCCCGAACTGCGCGGTTCCAAAAGAGCCTCCTCCCGCACACAATTAAACTGTGGAATGAACTCCCCGCCGTGGTTTTCCCAAAGGATTACAGCATGGGATTCTTCAAGAAAGGTGTGAAGAGATTTCTGAAGGGTCGGCAACGCGCGAGTGTTGCAAATGTCCATTGACTACGGTAAACGTTAACCATCAGAAGTACCGTATGCTAGTTTTCCACTTTAGTGGTATAAAAAAAATGGAAAAGGTACCCGTTGATACCATAACTGAATTAGTACAGTATATAATATGTATGTATTTATTTATTTAATGGCAACACAAAAAAGTACATTTTGTATTTTGCCAATGTCAAGTAGATAATAGAGAGGATCCTCTTGGCAACGTCGTACGGTGGGATAACCACCAAGAAGGTTGGCAACGTCCATCCTGACAGTCCATGGACTCCATTTCACCAATCACCAGAAAAGTTTCTTCATTTTGATAATTATCAATATTATTCGATTTACTTTTGTTGAATATTTCTCACATTACACGTTGCCTAAATAAATTAAAAACCACTGTATCTCACATAATAAATTAAACAATATCAAGACAAGATCAAGACAACATTTTTCTTTGATTGTCAATATATACTGTATGTGAAAACGGCGCGTGAAACCAAGGAGCGTATCTAGTTAAAAATAAAATGACAGTACAGTACCGAATACCAAATGACTTTATACGGAAAATTGGACCTACGGCGCTGAAAGGATCCTTTCATTGCACATTTTCTGTACGGATTCTATTGTTATGTTAAAAAGCTTTTATTCGGTTCATTTCCTGCAAATATTGGGCTTCATAACTATAGTAACGGCGTATTGTCACTATATCCTTTAAATAAACACCGACTAGGGTTGCGATGGTATCGATAAAGTAGTCGATAGATAAAAATAACAAGTTATTTTTTTACACAACATGTGACGTATTTCAATCGGAAAGTATTTTAACGAGTTCTCCCTGA
This sequence comes from Falcaria lacertinaria, assembly GCA_951449985.1. Taxonomy (NCBI): domain Eukaryota; kingdom Metazoa; phylum Arthropoda; class Insecta; order Lepidoptera; family Drepanidae; genus Falcaria; species Falcaria lacertinaria. The sequence goes on along the minus strand of OX602137.1, from coordinate 2,079,123 downwards.
AACGAGAAATTACAAGCATTACGTGCCAGTAGCAGAAACATTGTCGACAACGTATTCGAAAACGTAACCCGCGAAATGACAAAATTGTCATACTAATTTTTAGTTCCACTTTTCACCGCCGCAGCGCTGTTCATTTTCCAATACAAAAATAGTCGAAGGCGATACGAAAACGTTGTCGACAATGTTCGTGCTACCGGCACTGAACTGAATAAATTCTGTATCGTATATTAGTAGATTGTTATACAAGGTGCTAAAGTGACCCATTGAATACGAGGTAGTTTTAGTCCCGGGCTTTAGCGAGGGAGTAAATAGAAATTGAGTTACAGTGGGTTTTAGCGCCGTGTGTAACACTCTGCTTTTCACTACGAGTACGAAAGAATCAATAATCCAAACAAAAATAATATGGTCATCAATTCAATTTGTAATTACAGAAAAATTCTAAAGATATTCCACCGAAGAAATCACCGATTTGGTAGTTCCACTTCCAAATATTTTTTCTTTTTTTTTAAAACAGTAATAAGTCGAGTCTTTATTCATAATTGTTATATTTATGAATAAGATAGATAGATAGATAGATAACAAGTTTATTCACCAAAAAACTGCAATCACAAAAATATTTATACAGAAAAAGAACACAATACTAAGTTAATTAAGACAAGAACGGAATTAGTCACAATTGGGACTTAAAAATATGTTAGTGACAAATAGCTGGTTGACTACATAAAATTAGTGTTCAGTTTACTGCGTGCGTTGCAGCAGTGGGAAAGGGCCATAGCTCAGTGTGTAGCATTGCTGCAGTAGCAAAACACTGGTTTTCAGCTATTGCCTGGGCCTATGGAAGAATCGAGGTGGTAATTTAGACCTTCATAAGTGCCTTATTAGAGCCTAAACTGAATAAATGATTTTTGATTTTGATTTTGAGAATAACCGGTACCTATCAATACACAATAAATTTTACAAAAATAGTTTTGACGGTATAAATAATAAATTGTTTCGTGTTTTATAAGTAACACACAAAAATAAAAAAAAGTAAACACTTTTTCCTCTAGAACAATTCTATTTCTTCCCCACTCTGGGAAGTTACAATGACGAATTTTTTGAGCATGAAGAGTGAAAAATAAATTATGAGCGGGACAGAGCACATTAAATCATATTTCGTTTCACTTGCACACCACTTGCTTATTATACTCTAGCTGTAACTTCACCTGCATTTATTTAAAGGCAAAAGTAGCCTGTCCTTCCCCAGGATATAATCTATCTGCTTGTCAAATTTCATTACGATCCGTTCAGCCATTACTATTAAAAGATAACAAACAAACAGAGTAGCTCTCGCATTTATAATTTTAGTATGATTAATCAATCTCTTCATGATTATATGCCCACCGGTCCCGTTGATCTTTACCTTTCCATCATTGACTACTTTGGCAATTTGATTTAGAAGTTTCTAGAATATTTCCTCGTGTAGGAACATTTTGCTACTAAACTAAGTTTTGATAAAGGATAAGCTAAACTTGCTCCAGACTAGTGATTTTAGCTTCTAAAAAGGTCAGGCGTATCTAATCGTGGTTGGCACGTAATTATCTTTACTAATCATTTTAGTTGTTCATCAACGGCGGTTAGATTTAAGTCATAAGAGAAGGCGTTTTTGTCTCACTTATTTTACTTAAGTTATAAATGTGATGGATGGTTAAGCTGATTAGGATAAATTTGGTACACTGATCGTTTATTACCTGGATAACACAAAAGATACCTTTTATCTGAGAAAAAGTCGGGATTCTAAAGTCAACGCGGGCTAAGTCGCGAGAAAAAGCTTGTTCAGTAATCAAGAGAAAAGATTCGTATTTTTGTTTGTAATAAAAAAACTCAATCTACTTGATCGACTTTAAAAATTCTTTCACCAACAAAGTGCTATATTATGATCGAGTAACATAGGCTATGTAATTATCATATTGCTAGACAGGCGAAGTCGCTGGGGAAAGGAGTATACAATAAAGGGGTGAAAGTAGGTTCGAAAATAGACTTATTGTTAAGTCCGCACTAGGAAGCGACTCTGGGTGCGCGTCAATCAAACTCACTAGCTATTTGCACACTGATTTATTACAATAGGGAACCCACCGTGCGGGGGGTGGCGGGACGCCACCACTGACAGGTCACCCGCGGAGATAGTATTCGGGCATACGTTGCGCTCGCGACTAGACCTATTGAACGCGACCGCACCGTCACCTTCATCCGCAGAACCATACATAACACTTATGATTGTTTCTTTGCCTTTTTCTACACTACGAAGCAAGCATACGACCTGTCTAATGGTAAGCGGTTACCGTAGCCCATGGTCGAACATTACACATTTGGATAAAATTGTAAACTATCATTTTCACTTGGACCATATAGCCGTAGAATATTGGTTTAGGGTTTACTTAGTACGGTATATACGTAGCCTGAGGCGAGGCATCGTCGTAATTCAATAATATCTTGTAACTGATATGGAATGAGCTAGAATATGTGTATAGATAACTCTTTATTGTACACCTTAAAACTTTAATATAGAAACATAATTTATTATTCATATCGGTAAAAATGGCGGCCTAATCACTAGATGTGATCTCTTCCAGACATATTATAGTGTATGTTGACATGATCAGGGTTACTTAGGTTTATATAATTTATTTCTCAAAAAAATAAAACATATTACAGTGTCCACTTATGAAATGAGAAATAACATTTAACATAATAGTATACTGTCGTATTAACTTCAACACACTGTAGTTACATCTCTTATTCTAACAAAAAGTATTTTTTTAATCTATTTTTAAACACATTTAGAGATAGTCTTTAACATACTTTGGTTATTTATTGTATAGTTGAGCTCCCTCAAACTGTATATTCTTCTTTCCATATAAAGTTCTGACCGTAGGTAGTTCTATATTGTATCTATTCCTAGTATTCCTAAATTTGATTTGTGGGTGTATGGTGTTTGAGAGTATATTTTTGACTAAAACGCATGTGTGGTATTTGTATAGTTGTTGAAGGTTAAGTAATTCAGTTCTTTGATATACTTCCTTAGTAGGTGTTAAGTAATGGTAGTTAAAAAGGGCTTTAATTTGTTTATTTTGTGTTAAGTTAATAATCACACAGCGCCACCTGGCCCCAAACTAAGCAAAGCTTTACTATGGGAACCAGCAGCTGATATAATACTTATATACTTTTTTTTTGTAAATCTATACTTATAATACATAACAAACACCCAGACGCAAGGCATATTTGTCACATATATTTTTGCCCCGGCGAGAATCGAACTCGCAACCTCTAGCGTAGCAGTCAGGTATACTAACCACTAGACCAGCTGTCGCGTCTTTTTTAACATCGGTTTGTGTACTAGGCCCATAACTTTGTAAATGATAATAATGCCTGGAATAGAATCTGCTGGTAATTGTTATTGAGTTTAAAAATATTACATGAAAGCAGTGACAAAACTAACTTGGTAGCTTTCATTTTGATATTTGTAAATACCTACTTTTGGCTAGAAGAATTCTGTTAAACATTGTTATATCATGATTGTTACGTAAAAAGAGACAAGAGCACTGAGTTTCTTGCCGGTTCTTCTCAGGTGGCTTTTATTCCGAACCGCTGGTAAACTAGGCCTTCAGTGCCTTTTTAGGGACTAAACTGAATAAATGTTTTTACTAATTGAAATACTTACATATTTCAAATGAAAAACATTATTTAAATTATGAACTTTTGTGTATACAAATTATAATTTACATTTTAAATTTTAAGCAGTGTGTGTGTGGCAAAGCAAATCTGGAAAATTAAAGACCTACTTCCCAGTGTACGATTGAGCTGAGAATCTAAATAGCGCCATTTTAAATCCAATATGGCGGCCGCTGCTAAATCACTATTTATAATTTCCTCACTAACACCCGTGTGATATGTATGTAAGGATGGATGTTTATTATTCTTTCACGCAAAAACTAAACGGATTTGGATGAAATTTGGAACACAGATAGTTTAAAAACTGGATTAATACAGGTTACTTTTTATCCCGGAAAAATGTTAGGTTCTTGTGGGATTCTAAGCTCAACGTGGACAATGTCGCGAGGCAGAGGCTTGGTAGTACAATATTAACAGGCAAAATAGTTGTAAGTAATAAATGCATGGAACTCTGACACAGCCTGACACGTAATGCCATAAAAACTATATAACTTTTTATCAAAAACAAAGGGCCTATATTCGGCCCAACACTGCCTACCCGGGGACTTGACAAGCAATGTATATCTTACTCAATGTGCACGGGAAAAGGCAATATCCGATTTTGTGTGGTGGCATGTTGCCAAGAGTCGACGACCATTTACGTCAGCTTCGCGCGTTTAATGAAAAAACCTCATTGCCTTTTCAATTAACAGTGTTGGTTATGTAATTATCTAAGGGACGTTTTCAGGCGGTTTTTCGACGCAATATGAGCTGTTTTGCTAAAATAATTTGGTGTAACAAACCGTTCGCCTGATGGTAAGCTTCACGCCTTGCTATGAAAAAGTTTCAGATTCAGGACTTTTAACCGTAAAGACCAGTGGCTATGTACTGCGCGCTTAGACCTTTATAAGTCTTTAATTTAATAAGTCTACTTTTCCCAGCTACAGTGCTCTTCAAACCGGTTCACTTTAATGCAGACACAATATTGCTTGACGGCAGAATGTATGCCACTGTTGTGGTGAGTCACGCAGGGGGTCCAGTAGGGCTAGCATGAATAATTTGAGACAATGTTTTCGTATTTTCCGTCGACTATTTTTGTATTGAAAAATGAACAGCGCTGCGGCGGTGAAAAGTGGAACAAAAAATTAGTATTGACAATTCGCGAGTTACGTTTTCGAATACGCTGTCGAAAAAGTTCGTGCTACCGGCACAGGTAAGGTCAAAGAAGACACTGGAGCAGGATGTAGTCGTGTATAGGCTACATGATGAATCTAGCCTATAGTACATAGGTGTTAGGTTAGTACTACTTAATACTACTTAGTCTTTATCTATATCTATATATTTACTTCTATACTAATATTATAAAGAGGAAAGATTTGTATTTTTGTGGGTTTGTATTGGACTGATCTGGCTCGTATCGTCTTCAGAGTATTACGCAGGTATGCATTTAATAATAATCTATACTAATATAATAATAATAATAAATAATTAATTTTTTTATTTAAATTATACTAGCTGCCCACTTATGAAGTGTAACATCTGACATCTGACGGCCAACTCTACCACCGCGCCGCTCATTGCGAATCTTATATCGCGGGATTCCCTGGCTTCCTGTCCCTTTTCACGTAATCACTTTTACAGATTGCAGGAAAGAGAGAGGAAACAATTACACATCAAAAGTTTTATTGCTGCCGCGCTACATTATGTGTTTTTGAAGCACAAATTAATATGCAATTCTATCTTTACACACCTATATTTAGCTATCTGCGGTTGGGTGGTGATGTTTATTGATGGTGATGAACGGTTGTAGATGTTAATTGATTCATATTTATTATCTTTCTTGAAAGGATGACTAATTTTGTCCTTTGAATTCAGGGAACGGGGTTCTTCAATGCCTCGTTTATTAAGTTACAAATTAATCATCTATTCTTGTAACTATACAAAATTTAGATTTATTTTGGTTATAAACAAATATTCGCCGTGTAATATCTTGCTGGAATATCGGGCGATTTAATACAGAATGTAATATCTTCATATCTTCCCATAAGGGTCCCCCAAACAGATAGGTAGAGAGGTACAGCACACACATATAACATAACCCACATTGTGAACGATCTCCCGTGGGATATCCCATTAAAATTGGAGCCGCCTGACTGTGGACCTCCACCTTACAGACCGCAGTCAAATAACACTACTTTAATTTTGTTGTGTTTCTGCGGTAAGTAATGTTGCCAGTGCTCCACGAGGATACGCTGTGTTAGTTGTAATGCTGCTAGCACAGTGAGTCCTCATCAACAACAGGGTAGGCAGCTCTTTGGTTATATCCTTGGTATTGCTAGCGGCTGTAGGCTACGGTGACTGCTTACCATCAGATGGGCTAGATGCTTGCGTGCCACCTTAGTGGTATTCAACAATATACAATTAAAAATATAATTTGACAAGAAAAATAGTAGGCTTTTACGCGAGATCAGTTTGAAGAAATGTTATCTCTATATCTACGCTACTAAGTCCAATTTGTCTTGCCAATAAATAAACTCGCATTTATCTAGAGTGTTACAGTTGAAACAAGCATTACTTATCTGTTTAGCTAACGGTCTGTGGTGGAGATAAGAAGTGTCTACTTTTTTATGTGTCACTTTTGATGATAAAAAATACACATTTTTAAATGTTATAATACCCAACAATTCTCCGACTTTCATGAAAGAAACATTCAGAACAGCCGCTAAATAATTGGAAACTCGACAGACAAAAGATGTAATGTTTTAACAATTGTTTGAGTTCGTTAATTTGATAATTAAGAGATTTTTTTTACCACTAACACCAGAGGTATCAGTGACGCGTTGCAGACCCTTCAGAAATCTCTTCACACCCTTCTTGAAGAACCCCATGCTGTACCTTAGGGCTATGCTATAACCCTGATGAACCTAGAAGAAGCAAAAGAGAGCAAGCGAAGAGTGAAATGGCGCTCTATACTCTCTCTGCCAGCTGCGAAAGGAATTCTTCATTATGATGGTATATCGCTGGGCTAGTAGTAATGCTGCTAGCACAGTGAGTCCTCATCAAAAACATGGTTGGCAACCCGTCAGTGATACCCCTGGTATTGCTAGCGGCTAAACGCTACGGTGACTGTCGTGTGCTTGTGTGCCACGTTAGTGATATAAAAAAAAATATCTCATGATGTGTATTCATATTTGCTTCACCACGAACAAGTAATGCAATTTCCCGATATTGCTATAAACATGTCGGGACGTCAAAGTTTCCAATTAATTCTGACAGTGTGAGCAACATTGCGAAATTGTGAAGAATAGGGTTGTTAACGTCATCATTGGTTTTGAAAATCGAATTAAGTTAAATAATATTTATACATTTTCAGGGTTTCGTACCCAGTCAAATTATTTGTAGGGTTTCGTACCTGAAGGGTATCCAACATAACCCTATTACTAAGACTTCGCTGTCCGTCCGTCTGTCTGTCAGCGGGCTGTCTCTCGTGATCTGTAATAGAATAGGCAGACGGTTGAAATTTTCACAGAATGTTGAATTCTGTTTCTGCTATAAATAAAATTGAAAAATTAAGGGGCTCCTAGAAAGGAGTTTTTTTTTATACGAAATCATTAAACCCCGCACATGAGAAAGGGATAACAAGATTTTTAGACCTGTTCAATTAGTTTAGTTTACTAATTTTGGACAACAGAATCGTCACCAATGTGTGATTTACCTTTTTAGAGAAACAACAGTACAAGACGACGGGGTTTGAACATCTTTACACAAACTCACTAGTGTAGATCTAGGGTTTCAATCCGGACCATTTGAAATGATAGCTTCAACTACACGACCACCACGCCTTCAAATCCCATTTTTTAATTTTTTTAAACTGGCGACCAACATAGAGTACACCAAATACAATTTATGGATAAACATTTTCGGCTTTTAACATGCGTGAGTGTCTCTACAATTATAGGTAGCGTCAACATGCATAACCAGAGCGATTTATATAAACAAAAAAAGACAAATCAACAGTAAATATAACGTTAAGCATCACGTTCTCGGTGCCGGTAGCAGGAACATTGTCGACAAAGTATTTGATAAAAACGTAACTCGCGAAATGTCAAAATTGTCATACTAAATTTAGTTCCATTTTTCACCGCCACAGCGCTGTTCATTTTCCAATACAAAAATAGTCGAAGGCGATACGAAAACGTTGTTGACAATTTTCCTGCTACCGGCACTAAAAGCAAATAGGCATTTGTTGAGGTAAGCTACTACAAAAATGAATGGCTGGACCTTCCATTAAAAATGACTGAGGATTAAAGGGGATCTCGTCTAAATATTTGCACTATTCCCGGGATGTGAATAGAGCCCTTAATACCCGGATTTTAAATGGGATTCGGGATTAATGGACGAAGCGTTTAAGATCTGGGATTTGATATATATATATATTCAATCTGTGATAAATGGTCTGGCTGTCATGTTCAAATTTAAATTGATACTAGTCTTACGATTTCGACCGCTTATCAATTACTAGCTTTTGCCCGCGGCTTCGCACGCGTGGTAAAGAAGTCAATATCTGAAATTGTAAATGATAGCTTATGCCCTATTTTTATGGATTAAACTTAAAAAAATATAAGATTTTCTTTGTATGAAAATCTTATATTTTTTTTTATACTTTCATCCCCTATTTTATGCAAAATGGAATTTCTAATAATCGTCTAATACATATTTATTTATTGTTAACTGAAAGGCCAAATACCAAATGTCGGGTTTTCATACAAACTCTCATCCCCTATTGAAATAGGGGATGAGAGTTTGTTAGGGATGGAATTTCCACAAACCCTCACATACGTATTTATTTATTTTCAACTGAAAGGTCAAATACCAGTTGCCATGCGTTCATCTTAAAACTGACGGATTTTCATACAAAAATTCATCCCCTATTTTACCTCCTCAGGGGTGGAATTTCCAAAAATTCTGAAATACGTATTTATTTATTTTTAACTGAAAGGCACAATACAAATTTTCATGCTCTTAACTTAAAAAACGACGGATTTTCTAACAAACTTTCAACCCCTATTTTACCCCCTTAGGGGTGGAATTCCCCAAAATCCTAAAATACGTATTTATTTATTTTTAATTGAAAGGCCAAATACCAATTTTCATGATCTTAACTTAAAAAACGACAGATTTTTAAACAAATTTTCAACCTCTATTTTACCCCCTTAGGGGTGGAATTCCCGAAAATCCTGAAATAGGTATTTATTTATTTTCAACTGAAAGGTCAAATACCAGTTGTCATGCGTTAATCTTCAAAACTAACGGATTTTCAAACAATCTTTCAACCCCTATTTTACACACTTAGGGGTGGAATTTCCAAAAATCCTGAAACATGTATTTATTTATTTTCAACTGAAAGTATAAGGTCAAATACTAATTGTCATGCGACAATATTCAAAAATGACGGATTTTCATATAAAACTTTCATCCCCTATTTGACCCCCTTAGGGGTAGAATTTCCAAAAATCCTGAAATACGTATTTATTTATTTTTAACTGAATGGCCAAATACCAATTTTCATTCTCTTCACTTAAAAAACGACGGATTTTCAAACAATCTTTCAACCCCTATTTTACCCCCTTAGGGGAGGAATTCCCGTAAATTCTGAAATACGTATGTATTTATTTTAAACTGAAAGGCCAAATACCATTTCTTATGCTCTTAACTTAAAAAACGTCGGATTTTCAAACAAACTTTCAACCCCTTTTTTTACCCCCTTAGGGGAGGAATTCCCGTAAATCCTGAAATACGTATGTATTTATTTTTAACTGAAAGGCCAAATACCAATTTTTATGCTCTTAACTTAAAAAACGACGGGTTTTCAAACAATCTTTCAACCCCTATTTTACCCCCTTAGTGGAGGAATACCCAAATATACTGAAATACGTATTTATTTATTTTTAACTGAAAGGCCAAATACCAATTTTCATGCTCTTCACTTAAAAAACGACGGATTTTCAAACAATCTTTCAACCCCTATTTTACCCTCTTAGGGGTGGAATTCCCGAAAATCCTGAAAACGTATTTATTTATTTTTAATTAATAGGCCCATACCAATTTTCATGCTCTTAACTTAAAAAACGACGGGTTTTTAAACAAACTTTCAACCCCTATTTTACCCCTTTAGGGGTGGAATTCCTGAAAATCCTGAAATACGTACTTATTTATTTTCAACTGAAAGGTCACATACTAAATGTCATGCGACAATCTTCAAAAATTACGGATTTTCATACAAAACTTTCATCCCCTATTTTACCCCCTCAAGGGTGGTATTTCCAAAAATCCTGAAATACGTATTTATTTATTTTTAACTGAATGGCCAAATACCAATTTTCATGCTCTTCACTTAAAAAACGACGGATTTTCAAACAAACTTTCAACCCCTATTTTACCCCCTTAGGGGTGGAATTTCCGAAAATGCTTTCATAGTGGATGTCTACGTCATGAAAGGTACGTACTGTAAAAATTTTAAGTCTGTACCCCTAGCCTGATGTGCGCCTATATATGTGCTGTGCGTTGATATGTCAGTCAGTCAATCAGTCAGTCAGTCAGCCTCTTCTTTTATATATATCAATCAATCAATCAATCACAATTATTAGTCGTCAGATCATTTTTTCTGATGCTTAAATTCATCTTATTATTTTAACTAATCCTATTTTGAAAAATATAAAGGAATGCCGGTAGCAGAAACATTTTGGACTGCGTATTTGAAAACGTAACTCGGGAAATGTCAAAATTGTCATACTAATTTTTAGTTCCACTTTTCACCGCCGTAGCGCTGTTCATTTTTTAAAACAAAAATATTCGAAGGCGATACGAAAACGTTCATGCTCGCGCTACAGTATTGTTTGAGAAAGTTTGGGTTATAGATCTGATAAAAGCCTATTTTATTAAAACTCTTGGTTTTGGTCCGCTTTCTCTCTTCAAACTCAATTTAGTGCAATAGAAAATATTGTACGGACTTCGCCAAATTTATCAAGATACTAAATACATCACAGGTGACAACCCTACTCCCTAGCCGGCCCGAAACTGGCTTGTTGCCAACTTGCACACTTTAGGAAATTATTGGAGTAGGCGTGGAAAGGCTTATGTTAATTTGCTAGATATTTTATATGTCCACGGACATTTTACATGCATACATGTTTACATAGCATCACGGGAAATGTTACAGGCACCGATATAAAATGTAATGTCATCACTAGACAATTGTAGATAATACATTTTTCAAAGAGAGGTAGGGTGATATGGGATCTACGCTAATCTCCGAAAGTGTTGAACCGTTTTGACGAGAATACAGAGATTTTTTTATACCATTAAGGTGGCACACAAGCATATGGCCCACCTGATGGTAACCAGTCACCGTAGCCTACAACCGCTAACAATACCAGGGTTATCACTGACTGAGTCATGTTTTTGATGAGGACTCACTGTGCTAGCTTCATTGTTACTAGCACAGCGTATCCTCGTGGAGCACTGGCAACCTTACTTACCGCAGAAACACAACACTATATCAAAGTAGTGTTATTTCACTGCGGTCTTTCTGTAAGGTGGAGGTACAGTCCACAGTCGGGCGGCTCCAAATGTAATGAGAAGCCCCACGGGAAATCCCAATTCCCTACCTATCTTTTCGCGGAACTTAGGAGAAACGTCCCGCTTTTCCTAGGAGGTAGGCAATTGTTTTGTTTTTATTATAATATGATCACAACAAACGATAGACGTTAATTATGGATGTCGCCGCCGGAGGACCCAAAAAAAACCAAAATTAATTTATATTATTTAATTAAAAGATTTAAAAGAAATTAAAATTTTAACTTAAATTAAAAGAAACCTAGTCTAGTTCCTATCGATGTTAGAATAAGAATGACCGAGACAATATAAAATTATACAAAGCAAGTAAATGTAGAATTCCACGCTAATACGGAAAATTCCAGTAAAGTGCGGCGTCGGATGGCGCCGGCCTCCTTTGGGTTCGACGATACGACTTTCCGTTAACGCTGCAGTTTTGCCTCGTGGATCCGATGTTGCAACAGTATTAGGGTGATGCAATAAATAATCTATGCGCTGCAATATGGTAAGGGATTAGCCATATAACACGTTGGTACATAAACTATTATTGTCTACCCAATACATAAGCAGGAATCGAGTACTTTAGAAAGTAATTTACGTTACATTAAACTTGAGAGAATTGGACGTAGGACACCAAATTGCCAAAGTTGTGTTATAAACAATATTAATGACATTTTAAACTTTACCATGAATAATGAAACAAATGGTGAGCTAGATAATAAAATGATTTTCATATTTTAAAAGTTTTCAGCGAAGGAAAATATTTTGAACTAGCTTTTTACCCGCGATCTCGCCCGCGTAGCAATAATATATGTGCAGCCATATTACTCAGTGATAATATAACATTCTACTGGTGAAGGATTTTTTCCAAGCGGTCCGGTAGTTTCTGAGTTTATTAATTACTAGCTGTTCCCCACGACTTCGCCCGCGTATCAATATTATATATAGTCTATGTTACTCGGTGATAATGTAGGCTTATAACGATGAAAGAATTTTTGAAATCGGTCCACTTGTTTCGGAGCCTATTCAATACAAACATACACACACACACAAAAATACAAATCCTTCCTCTTTATAATATTAGTATAGATATAGACTAGCGTCCCACCCCTGCTTCGTACGGCCAGCGTAAGCCATATAAGGTACATACCAGCAGAACCAAATTAATTATATATAAAAACCTTCCTCCAGAGAGATAAGGCTACTAACGGACAAGCGAGCTCCACCTTCGACCACATCTTCACTTATCATCAGGTGAGATCGTGGTCAATCGCTGACTCGTAATTAATATATAAAAAAACCTTACCTAGAAGCACACCGGTGACGATTATTTTGTAGTTCAGCAATTTTGGGCACTTAAGTGCCTCACAAAGCCTGCATTACAAAGGTCTGATCGTAGTCCTATATACCTTGCGGCGGCGTCCGAAAGACGGGTCGCTTACTTCTCTCCATAATGGTTGAAGAGCGCTGGCTGCATTTGCGTCATACTTGTGTACAGGTGCTGCTTGTGGAGGCTGGTCATCAAGCCTTTTTTGATTAACTAATAGCTTTTATCTTAATTTCAAGCGTTATATACTTGTCTATGTGTTAATATTATTTTTTAGTGTTATCAATTGTTTTTTATATATTATTTTGAGAAATGGGTATCCATGTTAAGTTAGTATTTGAAATGTAAATTTTATGTAATTCTTTTGGTTTTTAAAAGAGTAATAGCTGAGTTTCTTGCCGGATTCTTCTCAGCAAAACCGATCTTCCGAATCCGGTGGTAGATTCTGACGATTTGAAAGTGCTTGCCTGTAAAGTCTAATCAAATAAAGATATTTTTGAATTTAGTTTTTTTTCTTAATTTTATGGGGACGTAGCGCGCGAGCGCCGGCTTATTATAATGAAAACTGTTTTAATATTATTTCGATGAGAGGGAGGGTGATTTGGGATTCCCCGTGGGTTTTCCCATTTAAATTCGAGCCGCCCGGCTGGGGACTGCACCTCCACCTTACAGAAGACCGCAGTGAAATAACACTACTTGATGTAGTGTTGTGTTTCTGCGGTAAGTAAGGTTGCCAGTGCTCCACGAGGATAAGCTAGGCTAGAAGTATTGCTGCTAGCACAGTGAGTTCTCATCAACAACATAGTTGGCACACCGTTAATGATACCACTGGTATTGCTAGCGGCTATAGGTTACTGTGACTGCTTACCATCAGGTGGGCCGTATGATTGTGTGCCACGTTAGTGGTATAAAAAAAACTCGTTTTATTAGGCGCCTGTCTGTTGCCGAATTCAATATAGTATTCGGCGACAGACAGTCGCATTATAAACGAGAAATATTGTAAATAAAGCTTTATATTTATACTTAAACTACGTCTCTACATTACCTACCATTTTGTAATAATCATACATTCACAGTAAGCGACATTCAATACTTGTTGATGGCATAATATTGGCGCACAGCCAACTCCAAAAGAAAGGAAGAGCTTCCTTATCGGATTCCACGCGATATTACCAAGAAATAGAGTATGGTATTGTTTCCTGAGATGATGCTATTTACACACTAAATACTGCAAATATTTTTTGTACTACTTTTCAAAGTTTCGCGATTTAAACACCTATTAAAGACATGAAATAATTTGAAGCCATGGTGGCCTCGTGGTTGAAGCAAGGGCCTGTCATCTGATGGGGCCAGGTTCGAATCCCGGCCTGTACCAATGAGTTTTTCTAAGCTTAAGTACAGTGATTAAACACACCATGAGCAATTAAAAGGGAGTAAGGGCGATTTGGGATTTCCCGTGGGTTTGCCCATATAAATTGGAGCTGCCCGACTAGGGACTGTACCTTTGCCTTACAGAAGACCGCAGTCAAATAACACTACTTGATGTAGTGTTGTGTTTCTGCGGTAAGTAAGATTGCCAGTGCTCCACGAGGATACGCTGCGCTAGTAGTAATGCTACTAGCACAGTGAGTCGTCATCAACTACAGGCTACAGGCTATAGGCTACGGTGACGGCTTACCATCAGGTGGGCCGTATGCTTGTGTGCCACCTTAGTTGTATATATAACAATAAAAACCTATTCAATACAAACATACACACACACAAAAATACAAATCTTTCCTCTTTATAATATAAGTATAGATTACCTCACCTCTTTCGAACAACTGTCATTAAACGTTGAATTATTAGCCTGTGCATCGACATCTATTGCTTTTAATCGGTAAATCTTTCAAAGTACCACCTCTAGAAGTTTTAAAGTCTTCCAATTGTCTTCATAAAGTAAGGTATAACAAGTTGTGCGAAGATTTAGTGGAGTTTTGAATTGGTTTGAAATTATTAAAATGGGACTCGTGTACTCGATAATCTTTATATTAACAGGCAGACAAAATTGTATATTTTGACTTCTGTTTGTGATCGTTTTTAGGGTTCAGTACTCGAAGGGTAACCAACGGAGTCCTATTACTAAGACTTCGCTGTCCGTCCCCCCGTCTGTCTGTCAGCAGGATGTATATCATGATCCTAGTAGGTAGTTGAAATTTTAACACAATGTGTATTTCTGTTGCCGCTACACAACAAGTACTAAAAATGAAAAACAAAATGTGCACCTATACTACAAAGGTTTTTGGTTTTTTTTGCTCTATCTATCTATCATAATAATAGTAGTAGGTACAGCTGAAATTTTCACAGAGCCGCCCGACTGGGGACTGTACCTCCGCCTTACAGAAGACCGCAGTGAAATAACACTACTTGATGTAGTGTTGTGTTTCTGCGGTAAGTAAGGTTGCCAGTGCTCCGCGAGAATACGCTGTGCTAGTAGTATAGCTGCTAGCACAGTAAGTCCCCATCAACAACATGGTTGGCACCCCGTTAGTGATACCTCTGGTATTGCTAGCGGCTATAGGCTACGGTGACTGCTTACCATCAGGTGGACCGTGTGCTTGTGTGCCACCTTAGTGGTATAAAAAAAAATACTGGTCCCGCAAAAGGTTTATTTTGAGTATGAATTGCTACATATTCTAATTAAAAAAGAGTTTTATTTCATTATTACAAACAATACGGAACCCTCCGCTGGCGAGTCCAACTCGCACTTGGGCTTTTTTTTTTTTTTGGGTTTCATAGATACAGATTCAATTATGTCAATATAAAAATATGTATTATTTTTCACACCCTCAGCGAGGCGTATTTGGGTAGAGCTAGATAAAAAATACTTTATTAATTAAAACATTTGAAATAAAGTAGGCTTTGGAGTTAAGATATATTTTGCTCGTATGTATATGTATGGTTTCATTTATGAAACTACTGAAGCAATGATTTCCTAATGGAAAACAAACATATCCCCGAGTATAATATACGCCTTATTTTATCGAGATACCGCGGGCGAAACACTAGTTTCAATTAAATATATATATATAGGCTCAGAGTAGATATTATACTACGTACAAGTATAGGTTATACCTATACCAGTTTATTAGCCGTGGTGGCCTTATGGTTGAAGCAACGGCCTGTCATCTGATGGGCCCAGGTTCAAATCGGCTGCTTGTACCAATGCCTTTCTCTAAGCTTAAGTACAGTGATTACACAGTCCACGAGCTGAAAAAGAGGTAGGGCTAATTGGGATCACCCGTGGGTTTTCCCATTAAATTTGGAGCCGCCCGACTGGGGACTGTACTTCCACCTTTCAGAAGACCACAGTAAAATAACACAACTTTGATGTAGTGTTGTGTTTCCGCTGTAAGTAAGGTTGCCAGTGCTCCCGAAGATACGCTGCGCTAGTATTAATGCTGCTAGTACAGTGAGTCCTCATTAACAAGAGGGTTGACAACTCGTTAGTGATACCCCTGGTATTGCTACGGTGACTGCTTACCATCAGGTGGGCCGTATGCTTGTGTGCCACATTAGGTATATAAAAACACACATTTTATAACGGCTATTGGAACAATCGAGCGGGAATATTGTAAATAATATTCAACTTTTGTCATCGAACACGAATATAGAAGAGTTTCTCCTCGGGGTGTAAAGGTACAATTTTTTTGGCCTCTGTCCAGCCAGAGGGGTAAGTGTGATATTAGTATTCTATCCGCGCCGACCAATATTTTCAGCGGACGAAAAAGGCATTATATATTGAAATTTTACTCGCTGTTCAAGTTGTGTACATAATTTTGTCGAGTTGGGGATTTAAATATATGCTTGGACGTTAATCACACAACGCCATCTGGCCCCAAACTAAGCAAAGCTTGTACTATGGGAACCAGCAGCTGATATAATAAAAAAAAAAACTTGTTAATACATACTTAGTATACATATCAAACACCCAGAGCAGAGGTTACACAGAACCTAAATTAATTATTGATAGAAACCTTCCTCTTGAATCACTCTATCTATTAAAAAAAGTTGCATCAAGTTTTAAAGATCTAAGCATATACATAGGGACAGACAGACAACGGGAAGCGACTCTGTTTTATACTATATAATTAAGGTGGCAAACAAGCATTAATGCCCGCTGTTGGTAAGCAGTTACCGTAGCCTATGGACGCTTGCAACACCAGGGGTATAACTCGCGCGTTGCCAACCTTAACTATAGCTATGCATGTTTAAAAAAGAAATGTATTACCTCTAAAAAGAAACAATAAATTCCCCTTGCATAGACCAAGACGTCGCTATAAATCATCCCATCGATTATAAGGGATGATAGCTGCGAAATAGATGTTGAACCGCGAACTTTTCGTGTTAAAAATTGACCTGAAGGATTCAAGATATCAAAGCGGGATGTATTTACTGTATAGCGTGTTTTGTGGGATTTATAGCTGTTTCCCAACTATGCCTAATTCATTACAACAAAAGGTTTTTTACTTTTAAAAATTGCAGCAAAAGCTGATTATGAATTTTATGTATTGCATTTAATGTATTGAACTGCAACTAATGTTCCCTAATCGAAAAGATACTTTTCACTTTTATTTTATCTCCTATCCGCTCTGTTGGCTCGAAGCCGTATAAAACTCAAATCGTTGACGACATTATAGTATCCTCTTTTAAAGACATTCTTCCGAAAGCAATTTTTGAGGTTTTATTACGCTCTCCCGGTCATGATTGCAAAGTACTATACTTTGCAATCTTGATCAAATCGTAAGAGAGGTGCTACTATTAGCACCTCTCTTACGATATCATATTATCAACTTTTACCTATTATTATAAGAACTGTGGGGCGAGCGAGGTGATCATGCTCAGCCGCCACAAAGGGAAGATAGCCAGCCAGGCGGGTGTTGTGCCTGTGGAACAAGGCTCCGACTGTTCTAGTCGGAGACTGTATGTATGATACTGTTGGGCGAGCGAGGTAATCATGCTCAGCCGCCAGAAAGGGAAGATCTTCCAGCCAGGCGGGTGTTGTGCCTGGGGAACAAGGCTCCGACAGTTCTAGTCGTAGACTGTATGTATGATACTGTGGGGCGAGCGAGGTGATCATGCTCAGCCGCCACAAAGGGAAGATCTTCCAGCCAGGCGGGTGTTGTGCCTGGGGAACAAGGCTCCGACAGTTCTAGTCGTAGACTGTATGTATGATACTGCGGGGCGAGCGAGGTATCATGCTCAGCCGCCACAAAGGGAAGATCTTCCAGCCAGGCGGGTGTTGTGCCTGGGGAACAAGGCTCCGACTGTTCTATTGGGAGACTGTATGTATTATACTGTGGGGCGAGCGAGGGGATCATGCCCAGCCGCCACAAAGGGAAGATCTTCCAGCCAGGCGGGTGTTGTGCCCGGGGAACAAGACATGGCCAATTTTTTCATAAATAAATTCCTACTACAATGCAAACAAAGTCGCGGTTAAAGTAATAGTATATTATGTACTGAGCAATTCTGAGGCAAGCTTGAAAGCTAAAACCAATAAGTTTGTTCTAGCGCTACGTTCACTGAAAGTTATCCCTTTGTGCTTCAGTTTGTTTCTCTGTAGTTCGTTAAGATAACAGAACAAGCAATGTTTGTAGCAAATAATGAGCACAACTAATTATTTGATAGAACAATAAATACATTTTTTATTTACAACGAAGTTTTGTGAGAGGGAGGGCGTTTTTGGGATCTCGTGTGGGTTTTCCCAATAATTTTGGAGCCGCCCGGCTGGGGACTGTGCCTCCACCTTACAGAAGACCGCAGTCTACTTCGATGTAGTGTTGGATTGCTGCGGTAATTAAGGTTGCCAGTCCTCCACGAGGATACGCTGGGCTAGTAGTAATGCTGCAATACAAGCATACGGCTCACCTGATTGGTAAGCAGTCACCGTAGCCGCTAGCAACCAGGGGTATCACTAACTTATGCGTTGCCAACCACGTTGTTGATTAGGACTCACTGTGCTAGCGGCAGCTAGTTACTACTAGCGCAGCGTATCCTCGGGGAGCACTGGCAACCTTACTTACCGCAGAAACAACACTACATCAAAGTAGTACTCTTTGACACTTTCAGATATAGACCAAATTGGATGAATCACTTAAAGAGACAATTCTGTTTCAAGCTTTATTGTGAAAATTGGTGCATTGCCTAGCCGGCTTGCCGGGTACGATGCGATTGCAGCGCTTACTTCTGGCAGGTATCCGGTGGTCGTACACATACGAGTAGACCTGCGCGGACGACGGTGTAGCTGGTGTTCTGTGGTCATACACGTAGTTGTACTCCGCTGGTGTGGCCAGCTGTGGACGCGTTCGAAGGTACTCGATAGAGGCATACACGGGCTCTTCTGCATCGTCATCAGCCACAGCTCTCTCAGGCTGAAATATAAAAATCATTTCAAATTTGTCAATGATCTATTATGTACGTAATTAAGGTCGATGAAATTTGGTCGAGATAAATATAGGATAAAGAAACGAATTAGACTCGAACTGGCTTTTTTATACCACTAAGGTGGCTCACAAGCATACGGGCCACCTGATGGTAAGCAGTCATCGGTCTATTAGCCGTTGCCGCTAGCAATATCAGGGGTACCACTAACGACAACTTCTTGCTAAGGACTTATTGTGCTAGCAGCATTACTATGATGCTAGCGCATCGTATCCTCGTGGAGCACTGGCAACCTTACTTACAGCAGAAACACAACACTATAACAAAGTAGTTTTATTTCACTGCGGTCTTCTGTAAGGTGGAGGTACAGCCGGGCGGCTCCAATTTTAATGGGAAAGCCCACAGGAGACCCCAATGCGCCCTACCTCTCTTTTTAAGCTGAGTGATTAAACACTGAACTTAAGCTAAGAAAAACTAATTGGTACAGGCCGGGGCTTAAACCTAGGCCCATCAGACGACAGGCTATTGCTTCAACCACAAGGCCACCACGGCTTTTAGTTAGATAGAACATTTTACCTCGTGTGTCCGTCGCCTTTGTGTTAACTTCTTTGTTACCTTATAGACACTAACTACCAGCACAGTGACTACAACAATTACTCCCGATACTATACTTATCCAACCGCGGGTGAGGATGGATGGTTCTGAAACTAAAAACAAGCTACGTATTAAAAAAAAAAAACCTTCTATTAGTTGTTAATAAAAAAACTATGTTCAGCTCATCAAGCCCCTACATTTGATGAAATTATACATATTGTGGCAGCCGCCATATTGGATTAAAATGGCGGCTTTTAGTTTTTTTATATCACTAAGGTGGCACACAAGCATACGGGCCACTTGATGGTAAGCAGTCATCGTAGCCTATAGCTAGCAATACCAGGGATAGCACTAACGAGTTGCCAACCCTGTTCTTGATGAGGAGTCACTGTGCTAGCAGCATTACTACTAGCCCAGCGTATCCTCGTGGAGCACTGGCAGTCTTACTTACCGCAGAAACACAACACTACATCAAAGTAGTGTTATTTGACTGCGGTCTTCTGTAAGGTGGAGGTACACTCCCAAGTCGGGCGGCTCCAATATTAATGGCAAAACCCACGGGAGATCCCAATTCGCTCCTCCTATTTAGATAATCATGCATTGTCACGAGAACCAAACGGCGTGATCGATTTGAACAGGGCTCCCGCTGGCAGATAACTGATGGTACAAGGCGTAACTTAAGCTACTTTTATAATATAATTATAATTAGTGTGCCGCGAAAAAAAAGTACCCATTTTTTAATAAATTGAATAAATATTTTGTCATTCCTACCAACGCGCGAGTGCCAATTGCAGTTTGTATTAGTAACGGTAATAGCTTACCATCAGCTGGCCCTACGCTTGTCTGCTTCTCTTGTAGATCAAATTACACGAATATAAACTTGGGAACCCAAACTTACCATCATTTCGGATGGTTTCGATTTCTTTTAGTTGCAAATATAGGGTGTAATTTTGTATATGGCGTTTATAACGTGGGTGTAAACCACCGCTCATACTATTTAAGCTCTCCATCATTTTGTACATAACACAGTATACTCGCGTGCCATGTGGAATTCTCCTCCCAATATATGCTACATCAAATGGAACAGTACTTTTGTTGGCAAAATGTATAAATCTCTGCGCTGGCGCTGTTGGAAAAGATGAGTTCAATTAACAAAAATGTCCAGTAATATCATTAGCTACAGTGCCCTTCACATCGGATCACAGTGTCTAGTACGTACACTAGTGTTTGGCGGCAGAATATCTGACACTGCGGTGGTACCCACCTAGCCGGACTCTTGCAATAAGAGGCCTACCACCTAGTACCTAGTCTCTTATGGACAGTAATGTCACTAGCTACAGTGCCCTTCACACCGGAACACAGTGTAGTGTACGTACACTAGTGTTGGCGGCAGAATACCGGACACTGCGGTGGTACCCACCTAGCTGGACTCTTGCAATAAGAGGCCTACCACCTAGTACCTAATCTCTTATGACCAGTAATGTCACTAGCTACAGTGCCCTTCACACCGGAACACAGTGTAGTGTACGTACACTAGTGCTTGGCGGCAGAATACCTGACACTGTGGTGGTACCCACCTAGTTGGCCCATTGCATCAAGATACCAATCAGTACAATTATTGCTGGTTGCAAGTCTGTCTTCGGGAGTTATCTCTACCACAATCTCACTGCTCGTCTTCTGGAAGGTGTCTATCTGCTCTGGACCTGAAAACATTTGTAACGAATTACATACATAACTATCATCGCGATAAATCTCTTTCGGGGTAGACGTAGAGTGTGCATTGCTATATTTTTAGCGAATTTACTATTACAATCGTATTATTTACGGTTGGTTCGAATCGCAAAGTAATGTCTGTCATTTAAACTGGTTTGATTTTAGTAAGGAACCCTCTTTTCTTTTGTATGTCCATCGATACATTCACCAAATGTGGGCTGATTTTGAAAATTATTTTAACTTGAAAGGGTTATACTCCTGTGCCGGTAGCAGGAACATTGTCGACAACCTTTTCGTATCGCCTTCGACTATTTTTGTATTGGTAAATGAACAGCGCTGCGGCCGTGAAAAGTGGAACCAAAAATTAGTATGACAATTTTGACATTTCGCGAGTTACGTTTTCGTATACGTTGTCGACAATGTTCCTGATACCGGCACTGAGATGGTCTCATAATATTTTTTTAATACATATAAAGATGGTTTAGACATATACATACTTACTTTTTAATCGCAACGTAACTATGGGGCTCTTGATTGTTTTATTCAAAGTAGAATATATACACTGCAATTCTGTATTGTCATCAAATAATTCCAATGGTATTTGTATACGACTTAAATCATAGCTACCGTTCCCGACCTCCCACGATATTGAAGAACCTGTACCAATTAAAATTATAATATAGTAAGCTTAATTTGCAGCTGGTATAATAATAATAATAATAATAACCACACCACCTTGATGTAGTTGTGTTTCTGCGGTAAGTAACGTTGCCAGTGCTCCACGAGGATACGCTGCGGTAGTAGAAATGCTGCTAGCACAGTGAGTCCTCATCAACAACATGGTTGGCATGGTTAGTGACACTCCTGGTATTGCTAGCGGCTATAGGCTACGGTGACTGCTTACCGTCAGGTGGGACGTATGCTTGTGTATCAGTATGCTTATGTGCTTAGTGTTACAAAGAGAAAGCTCTTACCTTTTTTATTTTGATGCCATTGCAAGTATAATCCATCCATAATAACACAATTTGCTTTAAGTGTATCTCCAATTGAATATTCAATAAATTGACCACGATGTCCTTAAAGAATAAATTATTTTTTTAATAAACTAAAACATACATGCTACTAAATTTATTTATCCGCATGATTTAGGTCAGACTAACAGGAGAAAGCTTTGAAATTACTGCATTGTCATCGGTCCTTAATACGTGTGCCTATTAAAATAATAAGGAGCATTATCAAGAACAGGGTTTAAGGATGTGAAGAGATTTTTGAAGGGTCGGCAACGCGCGTGTGATACCCCTGGTGTTGCAAGCGTCCATAGGCTGCGGTAACCGCTTACCATCAGGCGGGCCGTATGCTTGTTTGCCACCTTAGTGGTATAAAAAAAAATCATATTTCGACTACGTAATCGTATCGCTTTCGACTTTTTGTATGAGAAACTTAAAAGCGCTGCGCCGGCGAAAAATATCGGATGAAAAATTTGTAATTTGGAGCGTTACGTTTTTGAATACGTAGTCGAACGACGTTCTTGCTGTGTGTGCGACGTAAATGACGTGTGGCGACATCTCTCGGTAACAAAGTGGTAAAACTTACAACCACAAGCGTGTACACGGATATAATGCGAACTAATATTGCTCATTGTGATGATACCCATTACCCACCTCCGTGCCAAATCCTATTGCTGCCTTTCTTAATCGAATCGAATGTCACTGGCCACTCTTTAGTAAACTTGTTCTGCCTTGGTTCAGTTTGTGCTAGAACAATAGTAATTGAAAACAAGTAGGTCATTTTTGTATCTAAAGGGTTTTTATGGAAATTTTGAATCACCATTTTGCGGCAGTCGCCATATTGGATATAGAGTGACGTCACTTTACTTACTACGTTACGCCCACAGACCTAGGATTTTTTAGTTACGCCCATCTATCCTTTTCATTTTATACTAAAGTCTTGCGACTAGAATCAGAATTGGAAGACATCTTCAGATAGGCGTGGATTGTCGGGTTGGAGACAGTATTCCATGAACTATAGCACTAATCACTTGACTTATAGTTGTCCAGCAATAGTACAATCACTAGTTTCACCAAATAACTATGAACTCTACAGATAACGTCCACCGAGAACATGGTTGCGTGAGCCACCGTTCACAGTCACCCCTAGCGACCATTCAACAAGATGTCCGCCTCACAAGACCTCGGTGTTCGTTATGGGCATTGACATTACTATACAGTGACATCGAGAAGCAGACGCTCCTACATACCCATATCATAGGATTTAAGTACTGTGGCAAAGTTAATTCGTCGTAGGTCCGCAATTTTGGATTGAAAATGGCAGCGTTTAGGTAATACTGCATGCATGTCACGAGAATCAAACGATGTGCAAAATTTCACCTCAGTCGGACAATGTTAAGTGAGAACTTTTTTTTTATACTAATAAGGTGGCAAATATCGTCCATTTTAGTTTAAATCTGAAAGTGCCGGCCAACGCATTTTTTTTGTATATTCTGATAGAGATTGCCCGACTGATTTTTGAGTTAGAAAATCAGAATTA
This sequence comes from Falcaria lacertinaria, assembly GCA_951449985.1. NCBI lineage: Eukaryota > Metazoa > Arthropoda > Insecta > Lepidoptera > Drepanidae > Falcaria > Falcaria lacertinaria. The sequence continues at coordinate 2,055,218 of OX602137.1, read as the reverse complement.
TCATATTTTTTTGTTGAAAATAGGAATTCAAAATAACTAAAACAAATGAAATGCCCTGTAATGTCCAACTTTGGTGCTATAGTAATAAATGCTCAGACGGACAAGCTCTAACAGAATATACAAAAAAAATATTGTAGGACGGCACTTTCAGATTTGGACCAAATCTCTATGAAATATTGACTGATGGTCATAGATGGTCATAGACACCGGGACATGAGAAACTAAATAAACCCGTGTGGTAAGTCTTTAGCTGAAATAGTACTCAAAAACCAAGCGCCCTGAGTCAATCTTTTGTCTTAGTGTGAAATATTTTACCATTTCTAATATAAAACATAAAAACGTTCAACTTAAAAATTCCAACCAGTTGATTTAGTTTTCTTATCTGTTTATATTGAGTTTGGACTTAAAAGAATAATGAAGACAGTTAATTAAGAAATAACTAGCTACATTTTTTTTTTTCGTTCCGTTCAGCCGCTTTGTCCTGAAAAGATAGCACACAAACAAACACACAGAGGTACTATCGCCTTTATAATATAAATATGGATAAATAGAATAAGAGAGGTAGGTCAATGGGGATTTCCCGTGGGTTATCCCATTTAAATTGGAGCCGCCTGACTGGGGACTATACCTCCACCTTACAGAAGACCGCAGTGAAATAAAACTACTTGATGTAGTGTTGTGTTTCTGCAGTGGGAAAAGTGCTCCACGAGGATACGCTGGGCTAGTAGTAATGCTGCTAGCACAGTGAGTCCTCATCAACAACATGGTTGGCAACCCGTTAGTGATACCCCTGCTATTTCTAGCGGCTATAGGCTAAGGTGACTGCTTATCATCAGGTGGGTGGTATGCTTGTGTGCCACCTTAGTGGTTTAAAAAAAGAATAGTATTGGCTCATACATACCTTCATATTCTGAAGACGATAAAAGCCAGATAAGTAATAAAAAATACCGTTTCATATTTGCGTGGCACTACTACTCGACACTCACTATTAAGGAAACTAACTAAAATAAATTCACATAGGTAAAGTAGTTATAAATAGCATATATTTATTTTGAAGAGGAAAATGTTAATGTGATAGACGTAATGGTTTTTTTTATACCACTAAGGTGGCACATAAGCATACGGCCCATCTGATGGTAAGCAGTCACCGTAGCCTATAGCCGCTAGCAATACCAGGGATATCACTAACGCGTTGCCAACCCGGTTGTTGATGAGGACTCACTGTGCTAGCAGCATTACTACTAGCGCAGCGTATCCTCGTGGAGCACTGGCATCCTTCCTCACCGCAGACACACAACACTACATCAAAGTGGTGCTATTTGACTGCGGTTCAATGTAAGGTGGAGATACAGTTCCCAGCCGGGTGGTGGGAAAATCCTCGGGAAATCCCAAATCGCCCTACTTCTCTTTTTAAAAGCTCATAGTGTGATTAACCACTGTACTTAAGGTTAGAAAAACTCATTGGTACAGGCCGGGGTTTGAACCTGGGCCCATCAGATGACAGGCCGTTGCTTCAACCACAAGGCCACCACGGCTTCAAAAACGTGTAATCTTAGATTTAATTTAAGGGTAGCCACGCGCGAGTGATACCTGTGGTGTTACAAGCGTCCATAGACTACGGTAACCGCTTAACATCAGGCGGGCAGGGACCATAGCCACTAATAAGCCTTGCTTCCAGCTTTCTATGTCTAAAATTCTTTGACAAGAACGCGTGCGACAGATGCCGAGGTAATCTCTTAATGAGTTCCGCTTTTTCAAATTTGGTACGGTTCATTTAAAGAAGAAGAAAGAAGATATTAAGAAATTTGCTTCAATCTTTATTGGCTACATTTGTGCATTGCCTAGTCAGCTTGCCGGGTACGTTGCGATTGCAGCGTTTACTTCTGGCCGGTATCCAGTGATCGTACACATACGAGTACACCTGCGCAGACGACGTTGGAGCTGGTGTTCTGTGGTCATACACGTAGTTGTACTCCGCTGGTGTGGCCAGCTGTGGACGAGGATCCTCGATGGTGGCGTACTCATGCTCTTGTGCATCGTCGTTACCATCACCTTCAATAGACACCGCTCTCTCTTCAGGCTGAAATATAAAAACATGGTATAAAGTTAACGCAGCAACTTCGTCCAAGAATATTACTCCCCTTACGAAGGTAGTCATGACAAGGTAAGAATTGAGTATATTATAGGAAGTCTGAAAGTAGCTTGTGATAGAAAAGTTGAGGAGTAAGCGTTTGTCATGGTATGGGCATGTGCAAGAAAGGTTTTATGCATGAATGTGGATGGGTACAGGGGTCGAGGTAGACCTAAGAAAAGATGGATGGACTGTGTGAAAGATGAAATGGCCAGAAAGGAAGTGAATACAGAGATGACGACTGATAGAAAAGTATGGAAGAGAAATACATTTTGCGCTGACCCAAAATAATATGGGATAAGGACAGGAGAATGATGACAAAGGTAGTCTTGCTGTCGAGAGAACAGTGAGCGTTCCAGAGTTGACATCATGGCCAACCCTGGATCGTGCTTAGGCAAAGTGTAGGAGGACTCCGGTATGTTAATTTAAAGTTCTCACGGCCGTCCTCACGCAGAGTATGGCTAGACTTCATTCTACTTGATCCCTCCTTTACGACGACGGTACCTTTAAAGAGAGGTAGGGCGAATTGGGATCTCCCGTGGGTTTTCCTATTAATATTGGAGCCACCCGACTGGGGACTGTACCTCCGCCTTACAGATACCGCAGTGAAATAACACTACTTTGATGTAATGTTGTGTTTCTGCGGTAAGTAGTTGATAAGGTTGCCAGTGCTCCACGAGGATACGCTTGGCTAGTAGTAACACTGGTTGGCAACCCGTTAGTGATACCCCTGGTATTGCTAGCGGCTATAAGCTACGGTGACTGCTTACCATCAGGTGGGCCGTATGCTTAGGAATATAAAAATATATATGTTTGTTCCTCGAAAACGTGCATCCTAGTTAGATAGAACATTTACCTCGTTTGCCGGTCGTTTGCGTTCGGATTTTTTAATCAATTTAATTATAACAGCTAGCACCAAACCGCTAATGACAATAGCCCCTGATATTACATTTTGCCAACCTGGAGTAAACTCGGGACGGGGCCGTTCTGAAATGAAAAATAATGGCATACCTAATAATAATATATATGGCAAGTCACATCTCAATCCAAAGAAGGCTAGTGGTTAGTATACGTGACTGCTACTCTAGTGGTCGCGGGTTCGATTCCCGCCGGGGCAAACATGTATGTGACAAATATGTTTGCCTTGCGTTTGATATGTAATAAAAGTGTGTATTTACAAAAAAAACTTATATAAGTATTGTATCAGCTACTGGTTCCCATAGTACAAGCTTTGCTGAGTTTGGGGCCAGATGGCGCTGTGTGATAATGTCCAAGCATTTTTTTTAATAATCTATTTATACATGAAACTTACCAGTGACTTCGGAAGAGCTATCGAGCTCTTCTCGTTTCAAATATAAAGTATATTTGGTTACAATACGTTCATAATAACTGAAATGCTTATACAAGTGTCTATATTCATTGTCTATAAAATTTAGGCAGTATGTTCGTGTGCCGCTTGGCATTTTTCTTTCGATTGACCCATTAAAAGAAGTGATACTTTTATTAGCAAAAAGAAGAAATCCCTTAGCTCCTGAAAAAAGATAAGTTTATTTAAAGAACCGGCCAAGCATTAATTGAGTGCTCCACGAGGATATGCTGCGCTAGTAGTACTGCTGCTAGCACAGGGAGTCCTCATCAACAACAGGGTTGGCAACGAGTTAGTGATACCCCGAGCGGCTACAGCCTATGTTTACAATAATGACCTTAAATAAAAAAAACATTTTGTGTAAGCATTGATAAATATAGGACCTAGGTGTGTTCCCTGTGGAACACCAGACACTATGATTAAAATATTAGGTCCTTACATATGAAATTGGCGTTTTGTATGGGAGGAACAAAAAGTCGAATATTTTTTAATATAATATATTTAATTAATCAAAGTATGAACCATTATTTTCTATGCACTTTTGCCATCTCATAGGTAGTTCATTGATCCCTTTACTAAAAAAACCAGTCGGACGGGAATCAATAAAATCTTTGAAGGCGATTTGGACTGCCCCATCGGAGTTGAATTTTTTCCCTTGCAAGAAGTTATCCAAATTTCGAAAAAAATGGTAATCTGTTGGAGCAAGGTCCGGGGAGTACGGAGGATGTCTTAGACTTTCCAATTGAAGCTCTTCTAATTTAGTAGCCGTCTGTAGCGCAGTGTGTGGTCTAGCGTTGTCGTGAAGCAGCAGTGGCGTGGAGCGATTGACCAGCCTAGGTTGTTTAGCCGCTAGCTTTTCCATCATGGTTTGCAATTCCTGACAATAGACATCAGCCGTAATAGTCTGGCCAGATTTGAAAAAACTGTAATGAACAATACCGGCACTAGTCCACCAAACGCTTACAAGTAACTTTTTTGGGGTTAATTTTCGCTTGGGGCAGGATTTGGCTGGCTGGCCAGGATCTAACCATTGCGCTGAGCGCTTCCGATTATCGTAAAGAACCCATTTTTCATCACAGGTAATGATTCGGTTTAAAATACCTTCATTATTGTGCCGGTTTAGTAATGTAACGCAGCAGTCGACGCGCGTTTGCCGGTTTGTTTCAGTCAATTCGTGAGGTACCCACCTTTCAAGCTTTTTAATCTTCCCAATTTGCTTCAAGTGAATTAAAACAGTTTTATCACTAACATTGCAGCCTGCAGCTAACTCGGACGTGGTTTGCGATGGATCCGCTTCCACAATAGCCTTCAACTCTTCATTATCAACTTGAGTCTCAGGCCGTCCACGGGGCTTGTTCTGCAGGTCGAAATTTCCAGAACGAAAACGTTGGAACCAAAAACGAACTGTGTTTTCTTTTGCAACACGACCGCCATACACATCATTCACCCTTCGAGTTGTTTCCGCAGCACTAGTGCCACGGCGGAACTCGTACTCGTAAATAATGCGATATTTAAGGTTTTCCATTTTGTAAAATGAGTGACGCAAACAGAAAAAAACAGAAGAAAAAAAACAAATGAATGACGATCATCGAAGCACAAATACATGAGTCTATAGCTGTACAAATTTGAATTTGGAATTCCTTACCAAAGAGGAGAAATTCGTGATTAAAGTGGCCAGTACGAAAAACGCCAATTTCATATGTAAGGACCTAATATTATACATTAATTCAGTTTTTACCCCAAAGTTGCTGACATAGTTTAATAAGATTTTATCCATTCGACTAACTTTCGCAAGACGCCATAAGCAGTTAGCTCCCAGGAAAATTATCGTGAGGAACCGTATCGAAAGCCTTGCTCAAGTTTATATATTCTAAATGAATTCAATTCAATTTATCAATGAATGTATGTGTCCAATTCCTTAAAATCTATCAAGCCTTCCACGAAAGTTATCTAGTTAGTTGACGTGGATTTTGGTCGTAGGAAATAATTGTAAAATTCTAAAAATCGTTTTAATATAAGTATTCGACTAACAGTTGGCAGTATTCCTCAATTTAATTCAAATATAGAACCCACCTGAGGGATTGTCACAGCTAACCGTCTCTTCGGAAGATGTCTCCACAATAGTCTCACTGCTCGTCTTTTGAAAGATATCTATCTGATCTGGATCTGAAATCGTTGTAATTAAATTAGGTACATAGTAAAAAGCTCTATGACATTATTATGACGGTGATCGAACTGTACATATAAAAAAAAAGAGAGAATGATTTAAACCTGGCTGAGAGTCAGTGGGCTGATGAAGATGTGTTTAAAGCGATAAAAAATGACATAAAATGTCGGAAGTCCATAAGGTCTAAAGCTCGTCTTAGAGGTAGGACGCACACGCTTAAAATAGGAGTTACACTGGCATAAACCTTCAAAATTTCCAGAGATTCTAGAGTAGGCCCTGTGTCACATTGAGTAACTGTGTGAAAAAAGCTTAGATTTAGGGACTGAATGATTAACTTTATATCACTAAGGTGGTACACGAGCATACGGCTCACCTGAGGGTAAGCAGTCACCGTAGCCTATAGCCGTTAGCAATACCAGGGACACCACTAACGAGTTGCCATCCTTTTGTTGATGAGGACATACTGTCCTGGCAGCATTACAAGCCCAGCATATCCTCGTAGAGCACTGGAAACCTTACTTACCGCAGAAACACAAGACTACTTCAAAGTAGTGTTATTGCACTGCGGTCTTCTGTAAGGTGGAGGTACAGTCGGGCGGCTCCAATATTAATGGGAAAACCCACGGGAGATCCCAATTCGCCCTACCTATCTTAATATTTATATAGTTGTGGAGGGACCAGGTAGAATGAAGTCTAGCCATCCTCTGTGCATGAGGAGGGCCGTGAGAACTTTAAATTATTTAACTATTATTTAACTATCCTGAACTACTTAAAAAGAAAAAAAAACTAACCTAATATAAACAATTAAAATAAATAAAACACTTGTCCCAAATTGCTGTCACGCGGGAGGGTGCCAAGAAGGCTGGCAGCATTGCCCCGCTGTATGGCAGTGCTGATCCTTTACGCAAAATACTACTTGAACTACTTACATTTTAATCGTAAGTCGTATCGTAAAATAATACTACTTGAACTACTTACATTTTAATCGTAATCGTATTTTGGGGCTCATGATTATTGACTCATCATATTTGATTATGCATTGCAGCTCTGTGTTATCATCAAATAGCTCCAAGTGATTATTTATAGCACAGATGCCATCCTGATAGTCCCGAACCTTGAAGGGCACAGAAGAATCTGTAAATTTTAACCATAATGATCGAGAATAGGCCCAAAATCTCATACGACAATAATTAGGCGTAAGACTTTCTGGACTCTTACTTACCCTTTTTAGTTATATTCCATTCCACGTATGTTACAATGGTATTGGATAGACATCTAGCGTCGAGTGTATCGCCAATGTTATACTGAATGTATGGGTCACCGCTATCTACAAAAAAAGGAGAGATGTGGACTGAACATACAAAAAACGATTATTTTCCGGCACGCGTATACTAAATGGCGGCAAACTTGGGGCATAGTATAATAAAAAACCGGCCAAGTGCGAGTCGGACTCGCGCACTGGGGGCTCCGTACACACTTGTATTAAAAGAAGGCGAACTTCAATTGAGGGCATTATTCGTCGGTGTCTCTCAACAGCGCGGTTCAGGAATATTTTTTAGTAAATTCCCATTTAAAAAAATAAACTACATATTAACGGTTTTCAGAGTTTTTTCCTTTACTTGTGCTGTAAGACACTGCTTTTTGCTAAATTTCATGATTCTAGGTTAACGGGAAGTACCCTATAGGCTTTAATTCCCGTGTGAAATCGCAAGATATGCGAAAATTTTGTGACATAAACGGTCTTATCTTTTCTTCATATTGACTTCCAGGTTTGATTATTTCACAGCTGAAAGAGACCATAGACCCGGGTATTCCATATTAATTCCAATTTGATGATTCCACGAGTTCTTGAGATAAAAATTCTTGACAGACAGACAGACAGACGTACAACAAAGTGATCCTTTTTTCCTTTTAAGGTACGGAAACCTAAAAATTGCCCGGAGTTGTTACCATAGATACTAGTTTGGTCTCGGGTTACTATAATGGTGTACCAACTTCCATCCCAGAACCAACTTCTGTTTTTTTTCATCGCCACAAATTTAACTGGCCAATCTTTTGGTGCTGGTCGAGTTTGAGCTGGAACAATATTGGAAAAATCATTAGCGCACTTAGTTCAGTGCCGGTAGCAGGAACATTGTCGACAACGTTTTCGTATCGCCTTCGACTATTTTTGTATTGGAAAATGAACAGCGCTGCGGCGGTGAAAAGTGGAACTAAAAATTAGTATGACAATTTTGACATTTCGCGAGTTGCGTTTTCGAATACGTTGTCGACAATGTTCCTGCTACCGGCACTGGTCAACACAATGCACTGGCCTAGTATACCGAGCTGTTTGAAATTCAATATTGGCACTACTATATTTAACGTTTCCAAAATTCTATTACCAAAGTGGTTTGATTTGGAACCGATTGCGAGCATTTAGTGTGCTCTCAAAAGCACAGGGGGCCTCAGTGTGATTGTGGTTCCATCCAATCTGCAAGTAATGCTGCTTTTTTTAAAGATAATTGTCGTAAGATGCTATTGATTTTCGGTATTGGTTCGCTAATTGGTTCAAAGATCATTGTCATAAGACTATGGATCGCTTAAATCACGGCTCTCATTGGTCACGGGGATTATAGGATGCAATTATTGAATTAAGGATAATATTATTCCATTAACAAACTGCAGAGACAAAATAATTATGATTCATACGAAAATTGTATTATGACAAATTATGGGATCACAACATTGAATGATTTGTCATTGAATTGACGAATAATAAGAAACAAAAAGCGTATGGAGCGAGTCCAGGGCCAACCCTTCAAGTGGAGGAAGTAATAACACGTTTTGTTTAGAAGAAAACAAAAAAGAAAAGAAAATGTATATTTGATTTTAATTATTTAGATTTAGGCACATATAAAAAAAAATCAAAAGATATCATTAATTTCGGTCCAAATCGGAAAATGCCAGCCCATGCTTTTTTTTGTATATTCTGTGAGAGCTTGCCCTTCTGAATATTTTTTAATGTGGCGTGTAACGTGTAGTTGATTTCATTTAAGTTTGAAAATCTGAATTTTCATACATTTTTGTTTAAAATAGGAATTCTAAATAACTAAAACAAATGTAATGTCCTGTAATGTCCAACTTTGGTGCCGTAGTAATAAATGCTCAGACGGACAAGCTCTAACAGAATATACAAAACAATGCGTTGGCCGCCACTTTCAGATCTGGACCAAATGTCTATGAAACATGGATGATGTCCTTTATTTGCAATTCGATTTATGTTATTGTAATCGAAATTGGAGCGCGTCCTCGATCTATATGAGACGAACATGAATTTTTTTTTTTTTTTTTCCGATATCATTCTTTATTGATTTTCAACTCTACATAAACTTAAATTAAAAACTTAAAATAAACTAAACTAAGAAGTACAAAACTAACCTAAACGTAAAATAAATGTCCCGAACCACTGTCACGGGGAAGTGTGCCAAGAAGGCTGGCGGCATTGCCACGCTGAATTGCAATGCTTATCCTTTGGGCCAAATATTCGCCAGCCCTCTTGTCACAGGAGGCCTCGCGTAATTTGTTTGAGGTCTCCTTAAAAAGGGTATGAGCCTCTGGCCCCCACGGCCCAAGAGTTTCGACCCCAAACGCCATAAATATGTACCCGTCCTTCAGAGATAAATATTTACGGCGCTTGAGGCACTCCTGCCGAGCGGCTGCCGCACCAGCCACCACCGAAGTGTCCATTAATTAATTAATACAATTTCATTTGTATGTACATACACACACATTACACACACACACACATTCACACGCACGTACAAACACAAGTATTCATCATCCACTTAATTATCTAGCATTCTAGAATGGCAATATTGTACTCTTCTTGTGGGACTAGTTCCTTGAATACAGGTTATCTTTTAACGTTAAGCTAAGAAACTAGTTGCTACCCATATGTTTTTAGACTAAGTTTCTGCACTCTGTACCTATCAATTACTACATTATTACATATTTTCTTTAATGGGTAAATAAATTTTATTATATTACTAGCGGCCCGCCCCGGCTTCGCACGGGTAGATATTAGTTTCGGAGCATAGACATTTATCAAATATTTTGTCCACCCGTGCGGAGCCGGGGCGGGCAGCTAGTATAATATATAGCCTATGTTACTCAGTGATAACGTAGCTTTCTAACGCTGAAAGAATTTTTGAAATCGGTCCTGTAGTTTCGGAGCCTATTCAATACAAACCCACAAAAATACAAATCTTTCCTCTTTATAATATTAGTGTAGATTAGAGTAGAAGTGTAGATTAGTGTAGATGATTATTATATTCATACCTGCGTAATACTCTGAAGACGATACGAGCCAGATCAGTATTAAGAAATACATGTTTCATATTTTTATGACACTGCCTACTTGACCGAGTCCTTTAATAATACTAACGGCAATACACAGCTTCTGTATGAGGTAAATCTGTAATAATATTACACTGGCGTAATGTTCAGTTTTTTTATACCACTACAGTGGCACACAAGCATACGGCCCACCTGATGGTAAGCAGTCACCGTAGCCTATAGCCGCTAGCAATACCAGGGATAATCACTAACGGGTTGCCAATCCTGTTGTTGATGAGGACTCACTGTGTAAGCAGCATTACTACTTAACTAGCCCAGCGTATCCTCGTGGAGCACTGGCAACCTTACTTACAGCAGAAACACAACACTACATCAAGTAGTGTTATTTCACTGCGGTCTTCGGTAAGGTGGTGGTACAGTCCCTAGTCGGGCGGCTCCAATATTAATAGGAAACCCCACGAGAGATCCCAAAGTATATACAGTGTGTTCGGATGTAGTGAAATGCAGTGCTATACTCTAAGCAAAGAGACTTGGCCAGACCGCGGTTATAGCAAAGTAATTCTTACGGCTGTCGGCTGTTGATAATTACAGAATCATTCTTTAATCTATATACATACAATAAAACGTAGCTTCACACTGTCTGTCTGTCCCTATGTATGATTAGATCTTTAAAACTGCGCAACGGATTTTGATGCGGTTTATAGATAAAGTGATTCAAGAGGAAGGTTTTCTATACTAATCTATATCTATACTTCTATACTATATAATATTATAAAGAGGAAAGATTTGTATTTTTGTGTGTTTGTATTGAATAGGCTCCGAAACTACTGGGCCGATTTCAAAAATTCTTTCACCGTTAGAAAGGTACATTATCACTGAGTAACATAGGCTATATATTATACTAGCTGCCCGCCCCGGTTTCGCACGGGTGGCCAAAATATTTGATCAATGTCTATGCTCCGAAAAGTCCGAAACTAATGTCTACCCGTGCGAAGCCGGGGCGCGCCGCTAGTTATGTATAATTTCATTTGTGTTTTGTAGGCTGTGCTGGCCTTGCGAAGCCGACATAGTGTTCAAATTTCAAATCTTACCTAAGCTTCTTAAAATCTTAAAAAAAACAATCTTAAAAAGGCTTGATGACCAGCCTCCACAAGCAGCACCTGTTCACAAGTATGACGCGAATGCAGCCATCGCCCTCTTCAACCATTATGGAGGGAAGTGAGCGACCCGTCTTCCGGACGCCGCCGTAAGCAAATTTTAGTGAGCATGTCGTTCACGCCCGTTAAAGAAAAATAAAAAGGTTATTTAAGCTGAAGTAAAATTGTCTATGTTAATCAATAATCATATATCATTAACTAGCGGCCCGCCCCGGCTTCGCACGGGTAGACATTTACATCAAATATATTGTCTACCCGTGCAAAGCCGGGGCGGGCAGCTAGCCTATGTTAATCAGTGATAGTGTAGCTTTCTAACGGTGAAAGAATTTTTGAAATCGGTCCAGTAGTTTCGGAGCCTATAGACATTTATCAAATATTTTGTCTACCCGAGCGAAGCCGGGGCGGGAAGCTAGTATAATATATAGCCTATGTTACTCAGTGATGATGTAGCTTTCTAACGGTGAAAGAATTTTTGAAATCGGTCCAGTAGTTTCGGAGCCTATTCAATACATACAAAAATACAAATCTTTCCTCTTTATAATATTAGTATAGACATAGTATAAAGAAGAGGGAGTAGGGTATCTCCGGCCCAATTCGCGATATAATTGCCTACTGTCTTAGTGTTGTCACTTTTAGCTAAATATTAGGCGCGGCTGTTCGCGCTTCGCTAGCAACCGCATGAACAGCGGCAACGTCAAGTCGCGGTCCCGACTCGCCATGTCGCCGCTAGATGGTACAGGCGGCAACATAGTCTAAGAGCTTGTGTTTAATTTATTTGCTTAGTGCTTTATACAAGTCAGCATTTAGATTTTTTTTTATTATGCATAATGTAGTATTTTTACACATAAAGGACCACATTTATTTTTAATTAATACAAACATATCTATTGAATCACACATTTATTACAAAATTACAAATTACTACAGAAAAATACTTTTTTCGGTTTCGAGTATTACGAAACGCCTTGTTATTAAACTTTAATGTGTAATATATCCGCATCCTTATAAATAACTTTTGCAAATATAATTTCGGAAAACATGGGGCAGGGCAGTGAAAAATGTAAATCTTTTATTTGTTCATAAATAAACATGCCAATTTTGCAGTTTATGAATAAATCATTTAGCGGTGCCGAAAAGCCGTGACGCGCGCGCGAACCTTGTGCAGTGTTAGCCCCGACTGGCGCACTGAGAAACGGGTCGAGATTTTGTTAAAGTGTGCGTGCGTCGACACATAGATACAATAGCGCACACGTACAAGCCGCGCGCGGTGCGTTTGTATGAAGATAACCTACTTCCCCTCTCTTTATACTATGGTATAGATTGATCAGACGGAACTTAATACTGTATAGCTACGTTCGTTTTCAATATAGGTACTAAATAGATACTTACTAACTAAGAAAACTACGGAGTTATTAGAAAAAAGCCTAAAGACACAATTGCAATGCTTTGATTACAAAACGACAGAAATTTGTTACAAATTTGTGCTAGCTCAATGTCTCTGCGATAATTATATTTCCATGTAGAAGAAGTTGCGGTTAAAAGCTAGTTAGTTATAAATAGAGCATATAATATGTAAACAGGAAAATAATATAACGACTTGAGTGCGGGATTTTGCGAGTCGGTACCTAGTCTACGACTTTTGTTTTGTTGTGACACTGTTCTCGATTTTTGTTAAGAAATCTCATTACGCCATTTAGAACTACCCATCAAAATAGGGCACAAACAATTCTAGTATTGATTTTTGGGGACCCATAGCATAGATTGTCCTGATTTTTGAAGAATGAATATTGTATCTAGATCCGCCGCAGATCCCCATAATAACACGCCATATGACATGAGGCTGTCAAAATATCTAGAAAAATAATTTACTTTTCTAATAGCAAACGCAGCTGAACTAAGTTTCCTTGACAAGGTCTCAAAGTGAGAGCTCCACTGCAATTTTGCGTCTAATGTTCGACCTAAAAAAATCGTGTTATGAACTAATTCAAGTGTTCTGCCATCCTTGTACATTCGTGTCTACCTGCGATGAGTTTGGAGGAGAAAACCGCATAAATTTTGTCTTTTTAGAATTTAAAACTAGGTTTTTGGCATTAAACCAACAGATGTTAGCTTAATTATGACTAAGATATATATAATAAGCACTGGAAAACGCAGCGTCGGACGGCCTCCGACTAGATGGACCGATGACTTGATAAAGGTCGCTTGTAAGCGTTGGATGCGGGCCGCATTGAATCGGTCATTGTGAAAATCTATGGGGGAGGCCTTTGTTCAGCACTGGACGTCTATAGGCTGTTGATGATGATGATGATGATGATGTTAGCTTAGCGTTTAATTAAGACTGATCACTGATCAGTTCCTTGTGCAATCAAACAGAGTTACTTTGGCATTTATAATATAAGTATGGATGTAATAAAACTTTACAAGGAGATAGATTATATCTTAGGGAAGGACTTAGGCTACTTTTGGGTTTAAAATACGCAGACAAAGTTGTGCGCAGTAGGTAGTATCAAATAATTAAAACATCGATAACTAGGCTATCATGTTTTTTTGAAATTTGGCTATCGCTGCGAGACTAATACATGCCAATTGATTTTACTATACAGATTAATTTAAATATTGGAAAGACTTTTTTTCTATGTCATTTTTTTTTTGAGAGGTAGGGCGATTTGGGATTTCACGTGGGTTATACCATTTAAATTGGAGCCGCCCGACTGGGGGCTGTACCTCCGCCTTACAGAAGACCGCAGTGAAATAACACTACTTGATGTAGTGTTGTGTTTCTGCGGTAAGTAAGGTTGCCAGTGCTCCACGAGGATACGCTGGGCTAGTAGTATTGTTGCTAGTACAGTGAGTCCTCATCAACAACATGGCTGGCATCCCGTTAGTGATACCCCTGGTATTGCTAGCGGCTATAGGCTACGGTGACTGCTTACCATCAGGTGGGCCGTATGCTTGTGTGCCACCTTAGTGGTATAAAAAAAATATTTAGTTTAGAAAGACATTTTAGATGTTCAGTTCAATATTACCCCAAAACATTTCAGGCTGGAGGAAAGTGTTTTATATCGCAATGATGGTGAAATGCTGAAATTCGTATGAATTTTCTAACAAACTGCGAGTCATAAGCACTCGGCAATTCCTGAGTCTCCCTTTAATATGATTGGCATCATCTATCTCTCTCGCACAGTAGCGTCTCGCTTCCACGTGTTGTTACGTAATCGCTTCACGTCAATTTATAAAATATTAGATTCGCTTTTACAAATGTGAAGACAAATTCACAGTCGTTTAATACGAGCGGTAATGCTGCTTTACCGTTTTAGACATTATACAGTTTTATCGCATTAAAATGCTGTAAATATTGCTTTACTTTATTTCCAGAAACTTCGGCTGCTTTTCATTTATAATAACACTAATCATAGTATATATTTATCTGCCTCTTTCAATATGTGCGCGTACTGGCACATTAGAAAAACTAGTTCTAATTTTGAGTCTTCATCAGTCAATATATATTCTGTCACTTTTCTTACAATAAAAAAATATCTTCAAGACATACGTTTAATTTCAATTAATTAAAAACTACAAACACTACAAATTCACATATTATATAACACAATAAAAAAACCTAAAGAGCGAGCGACAAGTCCCTAATATGAAAAGCCTCGTCAAGTGCATTGTTATTGATATCTTTACAACTTAATGTTCAATAAAATTTTCATTTATTGCCATTTAAACCCATAAAACAATTTAATATTCTATTTAGTTATCCCGTAACAATTTCCGTCCTTTATACGGCCGATAAAATTAATAGTGTTATTAAAAGCTTTCACGGTGAAGCGGACGCGATCATAAAATGCGCCCGTGTGTTTACATATCACGTGATATATCTCTTGACCTAAATGAAACCGTTCGATCTGTTTATTGTGGACGTATGGGCTATAATTGTGAGATACGTATTTTAGATTTCGTATATATGTACGAGTACATACTAGTAGCGTTCGGAAGTCAGACTGTGGGTAGGTTTATTTTCCGAAGTTCTTTGCAGGTTTAAACTGCATCGTGACTGCTCTCTGCATTCCCCATGAGGGACTTGGCGTGATAATATGTATGAATGTTTCATGTACCGTTGTCACGTCTCAGACTCGCGATATGCACGTGTGAACTTATTAGTAGCGCTCTGAGAGGGTAACTTAGAGGAGTACCCCCTATCAGGTCCACAGGTGAAGAGGAAGTCGTGTTGGATGAAGAGCTGTAGCCGTTATTTTTTAAATTAAGTTTAAAGTTCGGAGGAAAACGCGATATATTTCCAATTAGACCAAAAGTAGAGACAAAAAAGTACGCTAAAAACATAATAATAAACCATATAGGTTCATCGAGAATGGCTATATATATACGGAAACGCCAGTCAAATCTGATCCCTCATTAACTTTGAGTGGCCTCCGTCTTTATATGCGACATTTTATTTTGACGACGCTTCAACCTGCCTCGTGAGCGTTACAACTATTAATGTCGTTTCAGTATTCAGCCGTTACAATGGTAGTGATAAAAAAGAATTCAAAACGCTACGGCCCGGATGCTCTTTAGCTTTTCAAGGAGGTCTCACGTCGGCTGGTTGAGGTCTCCCGTGACAGGCGTGCTGGAACATATTTCGCTCAAAGAATCACCATTGCTATCCAGCGTGACAATGCTGCCAGCATTCCCGCATTATTCCGGTTTGAGTCAGATCTTTTATCTATAAGTAGGTAGGTTATGATATGTTTTTGTAAATAGTTTAATCTGTTTTGTGTCAATAAGTGTCTTACCAAAAACGCTACGTCGTGGTGTTATGCGGTCTTCTATTGGCACCAGCCCTCCCATTCCTCAAATTACTTGGATCACTAAAAATTAATATCTCGTAACTGCTCAATTAAGCGCTATCAGCTCACTGAATGGCCAGCGGCATCGCAAGGGGGCTATTTCGTTAAATTGTCCAGCCATTTGTGAATTGTTGTGTGTAATCTTCGCTGTCTTGTTAACTAGAATTACTTTCACTGTATCTTTATTAATATCTATTGTTTATTTCAATTACATCCTTAGAACTTTATATTACAATGTTATTTTTTTATTTATCCCACTAAGGTGCCACACAAGCATACGGCCCATCTGATGGTAAGCAGTCATCGTAGCCTGTATCCGCTAGCAATACCAGGGATATTACTTACGCGTCGCCAACCCTGTTTTTGATGAGGACTCACTGTGATAGCAGCATTACTACTAGCGCAGCGTATCCTCGTGGAGCACTTATTCTGAAGTTCTTAGCTTCTTTATTGGCACTGAATGTCTTGTTTTTTTTTTATTTCTTTCGATTTGTTTGATCCATTAAGCTTTCAGAATATAGATCATTATAACAACGTGGGTGTAAATTGTAAAGTTCAATATCTTCTGCAAGTCTGATAAAAAAAATATACAATGCGTATGCGAGTGGAAGAAGATGTCGCGAAAGGCCAATTTTTTACTTTTTAAATTAAATCTCCAAATTAATCAGTGTTGTGGAGTTCCAAATAGTATTTATGAAGACATTGATGGATGTAGAAGAAGCAAAAGAAGTATGCAATATGCACGCAAGTCAATTGTGAAATGACGTTCTATTCTGGTCCGTTCAGAGACCGCTGGTCTAGACTAGTGGTTAGTGCATCTGGCTGCTACGCTAGAGGTCGCGGGTTCGATTCCCGCCGGGGCAAACATTTATGTGACAAATATGTTTCCCTTGCGTCTGGGTGTATGGTATCTATTATGTTATAAGTATGTATTTACAAAAAAAGTAATTTTATAAGTATTGTATCAGCTACTGGTTCCCATAGTACAAGCTTTGCTTAGTTTGGGGCCAGATGGCGCTGTGATAATGTCCAAGCATTATTATTATTCTCAGGTGGCTTTTTTTCGGAACCGGTGGTAATTTAGACCTTCATAAGTGTCTTATTAGGGCCTGAATAAATAAATGTTTTTTTAAATTTTAATTTTGACTTGCCTACTCCGTGAGGGCCGCTGCATGATGATGTATGTAACTTAGTAATGTAAAATGGAACTGGCACAAGTGCGTGACTAAACAATGTATGTAGTTTGCATACTCATAACATGATTCATACACACAACTTCTTAAATTCACATCAAGTGAAGTTTTGCCAAGTTTCTCTTGTAGTTGAATTCGGTGCGCCCTGTGGTTTTAATGGAGTTCTAACTTTGTCTTAAGATTTGTATACTGTACATAACTGGGGAGAATAATAAGTCATCTACACTATATATAATATTATAAAGAGGAAAGATTTGTATTTTGGTGGGTTTGTATTGAATACGCTCCGAAACTACTGGACCGATTTCAAAAATTCTTTCACCGTTAGAAAGCTTAATTATCACTGAGTAACATAGGCTATATATTATACTAGCTGCCCGTCCCGGCTTCGCTCGGGTAGACAAAATATTTGGTAAATGTCTATAGGCTCCAAAACTACTGAACCGATTTCAAAAATTCTTCACCGTTTGAAAGCTACATTATCACTGAGTAACATAGGCTATATATTATACTAGATGCTCACCCCGGCTCCGCACGGGTGGACAAAATATTTGATAAATGTGTATGCTCCAAAACGAATGTCTACCCGTGCGAAGCCGGGGCGGGCCGCTAGTTACATTATTTTCTTATAATGTAACTGAAAGAATGAATGTTTTAATTTATACTCACGCACGACACAAGAAGAAAGAAAAACCACTTGGTTTTAATTAAAAAGAAAACTAAATTATAAACTGAGGATTATTGTCTTCATAAAATAATCACTAGTCTACAGCTGTTTCTAACGTAACTTCCTACCTTCTAAACCATAAAGATTAGATTTACAATGTTTTTTTTGTTTATTATAATCATATATGGTCTCTTTTGGTGGTTGATACTGTTCGCTTCCATAGACTAAAAATAACCTTTGAGACTACACAGACGAAGCGAGAAGTAGCTTGCTTGAATGAGTGAAATAAGTATACATATGAGAACTATATAAAATAATTAAGCACGGTGTGTCTTTTTTCTCAAAAGCGCTTGAAAGATGCATGCAAATTCAAAGGGAGCAGGTATTTAGAATCTCACAGCACTCTCAAACACAACCATTCCATCCAAAATCCCTTTTCTCATTATTGACAGCGTGTTTGACCTACATTCGCTACAAAGGACGGTAAGTACACGCTAGTGGAACATCCATTCACGACAGTTTTTTACTTTCAACTTTTAGTGTGACGTAACGACTCATTGATGCTGTCTACGTGTCGTTGAGGTGTTCATGTAGTGGAAGTAATTGTTTCCTTTTCTCTGGCGTGATATTCTGCTTGTACGGTTTAACTGAAAACATTTATTTTTCGTATGTTATCTTCTTAGCTATTGAATCAAATTAAATTAAAAAAAAATCGGTTTAGGCACTGTAAGGCAACGATATTTAGAGACAAATGTTTAAATAAAAAACAAATTCATTAAGTCACTAGATCTAAGTCCTTAAGTTAAATTGATTTGATTTGATTTTAATGACCCCTGTGTGTGTAAGCATAAGCAAGCAAAAAAATTGGACTATTTACGACTCGCCACACAAAATGAATAATGAACTCTCCACCGAAATTTAGAAGACGTTATTGTGACAACCTCGTAAAAATTTAGATATGCTTAAAATACAAATGTAAAAAAACATAAGAATTACCTTAGAACCTCCTTTATTGAAGTCGATTAAAAATTGGCCTATCCCTAAACTATTTAACATCCCAACTTCTCCCAACCCAAAGCAATTATAACGCGACATACTCATAATGGAAAGCATCAAATTTAACGACCGTAACCAAAACGCCCAGCCCACTGCCCGAATTTCGCCGAACATTTCCGAAGTGGCCCGAAACAAAATCAATATAACAATGTGTATGTTATACGTTATCTGTTTGTTGACACAAGTTAAGTTAGATTGTGATATTTTCCTGAGCAAATACATTCTTACAAGGCGATTAGTTTGTCTGATGTCTGACATCACTTACAGGGGCTTAAAATTACGTCCCTCTAAGTGATGTTGCATTGATACTATAAGCTTAAGGTGTCATTGCTCTGCCAATATTATCCCAAGACATAGACTGTCCAGTCTTAAGTTTAGCATGTAAATTCGTTACATAGTACTAAGAACTAAAACATCAAAAAATGCAATATGGTCTCAAACCTAGACAATTTTAGACTTTACTTTATTTATATATTAAAACATACACAAAGAGATTACAATCAATTACTAGAATTCACACAAAAAACCATTTGCACAGATCTAGATTGCAATCCAATAAATGTGTACACAGCATGGTTTATTGTAAACGGAGCATAACATTTTTTTTTACATTATGAGATCAGTGCCGGTAACAGGTAACATTGTCGATAACGTATTCGAAAACGTAACTCGCGAAATGTCAAAATTGTCATACTAATTTTTAGTTCCACTTTTCAACGCCGCAGCGCTGTTCATTTTTCAATAGAAAAATAGTCGAAGGCGATAACGCTGTCGACAATGTTCCTGCAGGGAAACTAGACTAAATAATCACTAATCCAAATACAACACTTATTGATACATATGAGACATTACGACTTATAGTCTTTATTCTAACTTTATTCTAATGAATAAGTGAATCAATACTTTAGATGTTTTGGTAAAGTCAACTAAACAAATGAACCTCACACTCATATTGATTATGTTTTCACAACAGTTCAGACTTGACTTTGCGTTAGTGGTTCGTGTAAACATTTTGCGACCATTGATAAATTGGCTGGGTTTTAGCAAATATCGTTGTATAAATTCAAACTTTTGGGTAGTGGTCTAGAGTAATACTACTAAACCACGAAGGTTCTTAAGAACTGTAAAAATCTGAGTGCCTAAAATGCAGTGCTTATTTTTTAAAAGCATAGAACTTAATATAATTAATTCACGTGAAATTGTCTCTACATAGATGACGTTCTAGTTTATACGCATTTTTACGGGCATCTTTCAAGATTGTTTTAACGTTACTAATTTAGAGATGGCATGTTTCATGTAGTTTTATTTTTCGCGATTTTCTGTAAAGTACTAGTTATGAATGAAATAAAATCTTCAGAATTTAAAACGTCTATCATAAACTAGAGGAAATAATTATTTAAGAGCAGGCACATGATTGGTCATCTGCTACGACATGACATGACGCACGTAAACGAAATATCATCAAAGAAAGGTGCGCGTGGTAAAGGAAGGCCAAAAATAAGATACTTTCAGCAGATAAAGGCTAACTTTGTCCTACAAGGAGGTCAAAGAGATGGACGATAGAACAGCTGGCAATTGATCCAACGTCAATTAATTAGCTCTTAAATTAATTATGGTCATAAATTCATAGAGGATTTTGACCAGTTATTTCACTTATCCAATTGTACAGTCTAAGCACAAAAATAATATCGCTTAGTTCCAGCGAAATTGTAATAAAATTACACCCAATTAACCCGCAAAAGTTAATTGACTTGTCAGAATTTATTGCCTAGCTGAAGTTAATTTTCAACTGAAATTAATTTGGTTTGAGGGAAATGTTATTGGAGGCTGTAACTTTAGTTACTGTCGAAATAACTTTAATTGTTAAATTTTCGGGTCGGCAACGCTTTAGTGATTCTCATGTTGTTGCAAGCGTCCATAGGCTGCGGTAACTGCTTATTGCTAATAAGTTAACGATTCCCATTTTCATTGCACTAACACACAAATCTTAGTCTATACTTATAATAAAACTGTAACAGGTCCAATTCTGTACAATGAAGTAATTTGAAAAACATTTTTGAAGGGCTCTGTACGATCGAACCAAGAGCAAATTTTTTTTTTCAAATATTTGTTTGTCGCCGTCTGTCTATCTATAGGGAAATACACATAATTTATTGTGTTAGTAGATATGTACGTAAAGAGAAAAATCAAAAGAAGATGCTTCGTTAGCTCTATAAGATATAGCGGCCCGCCCCGGCTTCGCACGAGTAGACATTTATCAAATATTTTATCTACCCGTGCGAAGCCGGGGCGGGCAGCTAGTATAATATATAGTCTATGTTACTCAGTGATAATGTAGCTTTCTAACGGTGGAAAAATTTCTGAAATCGGTCCAGTAGTTTCGCATCAAAATCCGTTGCGTAGTTTTAAAGATCTAAGCATACATAGGGACAGACAGACAGCGGGAAGCGACTTAGTTTTATAATATGTAGTGAAATATAAATCCCACGCGTACGAAGTCGTGGGTACAGCTACTCTATATTATATTATTAATTAATAAATAATAATATTATAAAGAGGAAAGATTTGAATTTTTGTATGTGTGTATGTTTGTATTGAATAGGCTCCGAAAAGCTAAATTATCACTAAGTAACATAAGCTATATATAATATTGATACGCGGGCTAAGTCGCGGGGTAACAGCCAGTATTCAATAAGATTCGTCTAAATGGACTTACATGATGAGCGCCTATTGAATTATGAAACAGAACGAACCACAAACATGCGTGCCCGCAAGTTATTACATATTGGGACCGTTTCAGCGAAGGAATGAAAGGCTTAGTAACTTAGTAACGTTCGTAGTAATTACGATATCTCTTTTCAATGAAGGGTTGAGCTATTTAAAAGGCTGTTATTTTAGAATTGCTCTTATGTTTTTAGAAATGTAGTAATACTGCTAGCATAGTGAGTCTTCATCATCAATTGGGTCGGCAACGCGTTAGTGATACCCCTGGTATTGCTAGCGGCTATAGGCTATGGTGGCTGCCTATCATCAGGGCCGTACCATTGCGTGCCACCTTAGTGGTATAAAAATGTGGGTTTGTTAGTATCGAAGAGAAAAATCACACAATCACGCAGGCCAAATTGTCTGTAACTATACACTTTAAAACGAGGACAAGCTTCAAAGTTTTAGCAAGACAGAGTTGCATGTTAAACTCCATAATTCACAAGTTTAGTTGAAACAACTGGAGCTGAAAAAAATACCGAAAAACTTTCTCTTCGTGCCTAAAGAATGATGAAAGATATATTTGATCAAACAGGCTGAGTATTTTATTATTTTTGTGAGTTGGGCCGTTAAATAAGTGTCTGGTATTATTTATACGTCACAAAAATCCTAAAATACTTTATTTCAATTAAAAACTAAACCTAAAACTAAAAACCTCAATTATATAATATAAATATTAAAATATATTATTAAAAGGAGTACTTCCTACAATTAGGGAAGCATTTGCAATGTTTGCATGTTTGTTCGTTACTATTACATAAGGGGAAAGACAAAAATAAACGTATTTCGAATTAATTGTGTGTAAAAAATATTTTTTTAAATCGGTGTTGCTTGTTGATAATGCATAGAATATATAGATTCACTTTGCTTAAGTGGCTCCCCGCTCCTGGTACTTGGAATAGTTTAAAAATATTTATTTCATGTAAGCAGTGACAAAACGAACTTAGTAGCTTTCATTTTGATATTTGTAATTTCCTACTGTCTTTCTAAAAGACAGACATTGTTGCATGAAATCATGATAATAATCATGATTGATACATGAAAAAAAGACAGAGCACTGAGTTTCTTGCCGGTTCTTCTCAGTTGGCTTTTTTCGATCCGGTGGCAAATGTTTTAATTGGGTGGCCTTGAAGTATGAAGGAAATAAACTCAAAAACATGTGGATCGATTTTAAAAATTCTTTCACCACCAGAATGCTTGCTATATTATCACTGAGTAACTTAGGCTATAAATATTATATTGCTATGCGGGTGAAGTCGCGAGGAAAACGCTAGTATTAAATATATTTCTTAGCATGACACCAAGTCCCCCGCTGGGTAGGCAGAGGGTGAGTGTAAATAAATAATAAAAATAGATTGTGTGCCAAATCATATCCAAGAGGTTGGAAAGCCAGAAGCGAAAGTAAATATCCTGAATAAATAATAATATACCAAACTTGTGCCCTCTTGATTTGATAGAAATGTTTTCTTGCGAATAACTTGTGGTGTACTTCGCAAGTCAATGAATGATAATATGATATAAATATTTATGGTGCCACTTAGTACGCGATATTTTTATAACGCGGCCTTTATTTTAAAGGGTTCCGTACCCGAAGGTAACCAACGGAACCTTATTACTAAGACTTTTTTTATACCACTAAGGTGGCACACAAGCATACGGCCCACCTGATGGTAAGCAGTCACCGTTGCCTATAGCCACTAGCAATACCAGGGGTATCACTAACGGATTGCCAAATATGTTGTTTATGAGGAGTCACTGTGCTAACAGCATTACTACTAGGCCAGCGTATCCTCTTAGAGCACTGGCAACCTTACTTACCGCAGAAACACAACACTACATCAAGTAGTGTTATTTCACTGCGGTCTTCTGTAAGGTGGAGGTACAGTCCCCAATCGGGCGGCTCCAATTAAAATGGGAAACACTTACGGTTAATCCCAAATCGCCCTGCCTCTCTTAAAAAATATATAAATAAGAATAAAAAAAGAGTTTTATGAGCATATCGCTTTTCCTATGGCCACAAATTGAGTTGTATGACAAATGCCAAAGCTTCAATATCGAGAATCACTCCTAATTTTCTTTTGTACTTCGAGCAAAATGAAAATTTCTGCAAATTTTCCCAACCTTAAGAGACTCGGGTCACAATTTCGCCGACTGTGATTCTTTACTACATGATTGTACCCTTCAATTTTCCATTTGGCAGCGATTTTCACGAATTCCAATTTCACCCGAAGATTATTTAGTTGCTAGATGATATTCACTGAGTGATTTTAATATAATAATAATCTTGTTTTTAATAATAAAGAGCTTGCATTTTTGTTGTAAGAAAATTTAATGATTTCGCATGATTCCGGTTTGGGTCAGATCTTTTATCTATAAGTAGGTAGGTTAAGATATGTTTTTGTAAATAGTTTAACCTGTTTTGTGTCAATAAATATAAGATTTCTATGATTGATAAAAATTATAATCGCTTTCGAGCCTTTAATCTCGTCCCTAACAAGAACACCATTAGCAGTATTCATACACTCTCATACATACACGTCATACTATAATTAACACACTCCCATACACAACATTATACATAAATGACCTTACCTGTATTAAACTACTAATAACTTTTTTAAAGTAACATCAAGGAATCTGTTTGTTTCATAACTGAATTACACGTAATATATATAGGACAATAATAATACAATTTAAAACTAAAAGAAAATAAAAGATGTTTTTACAAGTTTTTATTAAGTTACTGTCATCAAATCTTGCAAGTTTAATAAGACTCATTTTTGAGGGTCGATTCAGTTGAAATTTGGTATACACGTTAACAAAGTACGATTCACTAAATGTCGCCATCTTTAATCTAATATGGCGGTAATCACAAAATGGTGATTTATCATTTCTCACATTAATCCCTATGATAGGGGTGTCAAATGAAAGGGCTTGATAAAAGAATAAAAGCTTCTATTAAAAATAAAAATTTCTGGACTCATTTGTTTACAAAACTACTACAATTGTTCAAGCTGACAGCGCTTTTAGCTTTATATTACTGTCAATTTTCGCTTATTATTATTATACTACTAATTCTATTGTTATAATTTGCCTGCGACATTCTGTAAGGTACTCAGGAGCTACTGTTCTATCTCTTTCTGTCTCACGTACATTTGAACGTACATAAATGCGACAAAGCTACCTCCTAACAACCCATTTTACAGGGTGAAAATAATAATATTCCCGAATTATAGCGGGGAATGGCCTATTCGACCTATATTCAAAGATAAGCTAACACCGAGAGCTCGTTAATATATGACAGCAATAAACGTCTATGTGATGATTTGTTGGCATTCCTTTAGTGTTCACGTTTCGAACAACATTTGGGTTTTAACATTGTAAAAATTTCTGGTTTAAGACAGTTATTTCTCAAAAGAATACAATTCGATTGGCTGAGAAACAACGTCTTTGCAAAATACTGGAACGGCGTTGTTTTTTTTTTTCTTTTTGAAGTATATTAATCAGAGATAGGTATTTGTGATAAAACAAAACAAAGCTAGCAGCTGTACTAGTATAATATCCATCGAATTGTATTCCTTTAAGTAATAAAAGTCTTAAACCAGAAAATTATGTCAGTTTGAATAGCATTTTACCATCGCACCTCTCGCCAGCGGAGGGGAATTTTATACCCACACTAAAATGAAAATGAATGAAACTAAAATGTTCCCAAACTGCGCACAATTATACTGTGGAATGAGCTCACCGCCGTGGTGTTCCCAAAGATGTACAGCATGGGGTTCTTCAAGAAGGGTGTGAATATTTCGGCAGGTTCGGCAACGAGTGATACCCCTGGTGTTGCAAGCGTCCATAGGCTACGCTTACCACCAGGCGGGCCGTATGTTTGTTTGCCACCTTAGTGGTATTAAAAACAAAAAAATACATATTACGTTGAGTCCAAGCGGCAGCTTAGTCTTTTTGGAAATGCAATAAGCAAAAGTTGGTGTAGCCCTGCCGTGTGGTATGGGCGTTGCCTGCTATTAGCGACGCAAGTTCGAATCCGACCTATTTGTACAAATGAGTATTTTTTTTAATGAGGTGATTTGTCACAACACGACTCACCTTCTGTCACGTAGGCACCAAATTATCTTCGGTGGAAACTGGGTGTTGTAACACCTCTGCTTACCTCGCCAGGCACCCTTGTGGGAAGGCGTTAAGATATATTATGATAATAAGTTGATTTACTTACAAAGAATGCCTCATTCATAATGTCTTATTTATACCACCGAGGCCGCAAACAAGCATACCTTTGGAACCGCGCAGTGCGAGACCATTTCGGTTCTAATACGTGGGGATGAATTCCTCGCCGATGGCGAGAGGTGCGGTGGTAGAATGCTGCCGTAGGCATTATGTCGAACAATTCCTCTGAACACTGTCCGTAAGCGGTAAAACACACACAGGGAGGCAAAGTCTCTCCGCAGACTTAGGGTTTCTTGACCGCTTTTGAGCTTGGGATCGTCGACAATTCTTTATAGTATCCAGCATACAAAAATAGTATCAATATAGAAGAGTACGGAGTCGGAACTACATTCATCAATCTGTTGCTATATAGCAACAGATTGATGAATGTAGAAGAAGCAAGAGAGGTGTGCAAGCAAGAGTGAAATGTCACTCTCTATACCTGCCTACCCCGTGGGGGATTTAGCGTGATGGTATTTCGTACGGTCCTAAGCATGAATGCCTGCAAGAAAAGAGAGATCTAATATTATAATACCGTGATTGCTCAAGACATTTAACATCGAAATCAATATTTGATGAATTCAATACATTTACTTAAAACTAAATCATAATTGAAATATCATAACAACCAAAGCGAATGATAAATGAGGTAGCGTAAGCTCTATAAGTGGGCACCGGAAATGAGTTGGGCGGCAAGATGGCGGCACATCCGGCCTCTTTATTGTTGTCAGAGCAATTATAATTCTGAATGTGTGTATTGTGGTTCTCGTTAGTTGTGTTTGTGTTGATGACAAGACTTAGCAAACGATTTTATTGCACATTGTTTTTAAATTGAGGGTAAATTCAGTCCTATCGTAGGTAGGACGACGTCGGAATACTTGGCGGCAGAATATCTGACGCTGCGGTGGTACCCACCTATCCGAACTCTTGCAATAAGAGGCCTACCACCTGGTGTCTTGTCTCTTATGGCCAGTAATGTCACTAGCTAGAGTAATATTTTACGGGTTTTTTCGACAAATATTAAATCTCGGCTTGATAATTTATACCTAGCAATAAACATTTTTGTAATTTTTATATAACGGTATAGCTATTTGGAATGTTTTATACCTGTCATTTTCAGATTAGGGATTATTCGCATAACTCTTTTGTTATTTTATTGGAACATACGAACATTTTTGAACGGAAATTTTAACGGCATTTGATGTTTAAATCTAAGTAAAAAATATCTAGGTCATTATCATCGCGCCGAAAACGTTTCAGGTATTTTTTTCGAAATCACCGGGTCTATTCCCGAGCTTTCTTTTAAGAATGAAGTTTATTTAACTCTTAAATCGACGATATGGTTCTCTCTCTCTTATAGTTTCTGAGTTCCTGTATATAATGCCCAAGAGAGTAGTCTTCCCAACAAGATTTAATTTTTATTTATTTAAAAATCGTCCAACAAATACAAATAACGGAGGCGGACTTAATGCCGTAGGCGTTCTCACCAGTCGGCCTTTGGGTGATACTGAGATTAGCAAGGCAGGCTTGTTCATATAAATACATTTAAGAATATAATGAATTATGTAGTTTACACACAAATAAATAACGATATACATAGATACCTACTAATAAATGAGAATATACACACATATATCTCGCTCAGAGAATCAGCATTGCTATCCAGCGTGGTAATGCTGCCAGCATTCTTGGCACGCTCCCGCATGATTCTGATTTGGGTCAGATCTTTTATCTATAAGTAGGTAGGTTAAGATCTGTTTATGTAAATATTTTAATCTGTTTTGATACAAATACATATTTAAAGATAAATAAAATAAAATAAAATTGTACATTTTTTTTTCGGCATGCTCATCTCGCATGACACTTCATACGATGCGTCTTGATGCCTCGTCCCTTATAAGCACATCTTCAGCTTATTACACCGAGCATACGAAATTTTTTCTGCCCACATTCGCCACCTCATTCTTGTGATATTTTGAAATGAGATTTTCTCGATGGCGTGGGCGGCCGCCTCCGAATGACGTTCTATTATCTACTAAACAATATTTTACTGCGATGAGGTCAGTGCCGGTAGCAGGAAGATTGTAGACAACGTATTCGAAAACGTAACTCGCGAAATGTCAAAATTGTCATACTAATTTTTTGTTCCACTTTTCACCGCCGCAGCGCTGTTCATTTTCCAAAAAATAGTCGAAGGCGATACGAAAACGTTATCGACAATGTTCCTGCTACCGGCACAGATTTCGAATAAAAGCTTATATTTTTCATATACTTCAAATAAAAAAAAAATTAAGATATTTACTTAATATGTACATACATCATCAAGCCAAGTCCCTCACGGGGTAGGTATAGAGCGCCATTTTAATCTTGACCTACAACGCCTCTTTTACATTCATAAATCTTTTCATACATGCCCGCCGAGAACTCCTTATATCTCCATCATTAAATTCTTTACAAATTTAATCTAGATAGTTCTACGTTGGTACCTTCCTTACGTCCGGTAAATATTAATTATTATAAAGAACTTTATTACCGATTCCTTACACGCATATAATTATTTTTTAGATCTTTTTAAGGGCTTAGATCAGTTTGTGCGACCAATAAGCATGTACACTAAAACAATGTTTTTAACTGACCTTCAGGTAAAATGTTTGTCAAAAGAATAAGCCACATCACTCAAAATAGATCATACAGCAGTAATGCCGTTATAAATCAGTCACTAAATGAATCTTTATCTATTGCAAAAAAGTCTTTACAAATACACATCACTTTACCACAATTTACGAGCCTGCGTTCCGGAGTTCTTCTTCTTCTTCTTCCTAAGTATGTCAATCAATTCTGTTCAAGGACTATTTTTGCTAGTGTCGAGTGTTAGAGAATTATCAAGTTTCTAAATATTTTGTGTTGGTTACGTTAAAATGACTAGTGTTATGCATTCTAAATATTCTAATGCTTAATTGACTTTCTGAACACAATCCACGACAGTTGCAGATTATAACAGGCCTTAAGGTCAGGTAACCTATGGACCAAAATGGTAGATCACATCACAATAAGGGCATACCACATCATTATTCCCAATTATCCTATAAATCTATCACTAAATGAACCTGTACTGCAAAAAAACACTAGAAATACACCTTAAAGATCACTTTACAAGACCCTTGGCATAGTGGTTAGTATACCTGACTGCTACGCTAGAGGTTGCGGGTTCGATTCCTGCCGGGGCAATCATTTATATGATAAACATTTGTGTTTGCCTTGCGTCTAGGTGTTTGGTATGTATTTAAAAAAAGTATATAAGTATTGTATCAGCTGCTGGTTCCCATAGTACAAGCTTTGCTTAGTTTGGGGCCAGATGGCGCTGTGATAATGTTTTTTTTTAATACCACAGGCGGCACACAAGCCTACGGCCCACCTGATGGTAAGCAGTCACCGTAGCCTATTGCCGCTAGCAATACGGGTATCACCAACCGGTTGCCAACCACGTTGTTGATGAGGACTCACTGTGCTAGCAGCATTACTACAAACCCAGCGTATCCTCGTGGAGCACTGGCAACCTTACTTACCGCAGATGTGTTTCTGCGGTAAGTAAGGTTTTTTGTTTCTGTGAAATAACACTACATCAAGTAGTGCTATTTCACTGCGGTTTTCTATAAGGTGTAGGAACAGTCCCCAGTCGGGCGGCTCCAATTTTAATGGGAAAACCCACGGGAAATCCCAAATCGCCCTACCTCTAAAAAAATGTCCTAGCATTATTATTATTATTACTTTAACAGAATTTACGAGACACTGGAAAAAATCCTTATAGCTCCGACTGATTCCTGGTAAAAACCGCTACGTTTTACTCATTTGGTAAGCCTGTGTTCCGGAGTTCATTCCACAAATTGAAAAGAACGGTGGAAGAAGTACTCTATGTTTGTGGAGGTTGAAAACTTTTTAATTAACAACCGGCGCGCTTTTGTTTTGTTGTTTTTAAAAGTTTTCGTCGGGAATTATGGTATTTCTTGAACGAATCTTTCATGTGCAGCAATGAGATTGCATGTTCCAGAAATTTGGCTTTTATTTTTTAACCCCCGCCCGGCGTTACAAGTGGGTTAAAAAATGTTCTTTTTAATACAATCCTTTATTCGGTCATCCACCCCTTTCATTTGATAGTCATATCAGACGAGACCGCTGGTCTAGTGGTTAGTATACCTGACTGCTACGCTAGAGGTCGCGGGTTCGATTCCCGCCAGGGCAAACATTTATGTGACAAATATGTTTGCCTAGCGTTTGGGTTTTTGTTATGTATTATAAGTATGTATTTACAAAAAAAAAGTATATATGTATTATATCAGCTACTGGTTTCCATAGTACAAGCTTTGCTTAGTTTGGGGCCAGATGGCGCTGTGTGATAATGTCCAAGCATTATTATTATTATTATTTTTATTATAAGGGTTATTGTGGAAATTATATATCTCTATTTTGTGATGTCCGCCATATTGTTCAAGACAGCACAACAACACAATCACAGGACGCACAAACAGAAAATCAGGCGTACCGAAGGCTTAGTCCACAATGCTCCCCCACAATATCTACCCTCGGCCATATTGAACCCCCTAAACTTTATCCACGCTCAACCCCTAGGGGTGAACGTGAATTTCAATATGATGGTCATTTTTTTCTTTTTCCATATTCGACCTAATATATATATATATAAATATATATGTTAATAATAAAATTAAAGTGATACTGAGCGCAGAAGTTTATTTATTTTCTTTAATTTTAAATCTGTTTAAAAGACAATCGGCACGAATCGCGTCAAAGCCTTCGTGCTACATAAAAACCTCCACAATTTATCTAGTAAGCTTACTTGTATGTTATAGTAAATTAACTCTAAGGCAACTTCTTTAATAAGCCATTCCACATCCCTAGCTTGAATTTGCGAGCACACTACCTCCCGACGATAACGGATAACAATATACCTTAACTGCACTCAAATAAGATTATAACTAAGTGCCAGCTTACTGCCGCTATAATCCACAGATTAATGAGCGTCAGAGCTCGCAATAGGCCGCCGCAGCGCTCTGATTTCATAATTACTCTGTGCAAGCTGATTGCCAGCTTTGCATGCGAGCGGCTATTAGTCTCAACTTTAATCGATTCAATTTGTAGCGCAAATTAGAGATTTCCCGAAACTATTTTGTACGTGGAACTTTTTAATATTTTGTGTTTGCACTCAGTTATGTTGATAGTTTCTGATCTACAATATCATTAAACTAAACTAATTTGACAGAAGTGTTTGTTAAATTAATTATTGCATGTGTCTTTAGGCTGCGGTGACCGCTTACCTTGTAGCGGGCCGTTCGGTCCTTTGTCAACGTTGTGGTATTATTGAAGTTAGAGAACTATTGTATTTTTATCGGTTCCTAAGTCCAATAATATTCAGATTAATCGGTTTGTAATATCAGTGCCGGTAGCAGGAATATTTTTCGACCACGTATTCGAAAACGTAACTCGCAAAATGTCAAAATTGTCATACTAATTTTTAGTTCCACTTTTCACCGCCGCAGCGCTGTTCATTTTTCAATACAACAATAGTCGAAGGCGATACGAAAACGTTGTCGCAAATTATTCATGCTCGCACTACACTACAAATAAAGTAAAAAAAAATCGGTTACCATTCATAATAAATTTAGAGTAAGCTTCTAAAGGGTGTTAGAACATGTTTAAAATAGAATACAACATGTCTAAGCGACTGGAAAATCAGTGTAAAACCTAATCTAAACATCCCCTCCATTACCTTATCAACCGTAAAAACCGGTAAACCGGTACGGCCATCAACATTGAAAATCCATCCAAGTATATTTAAAAAACCGTAAAGTGGGACCTAATCGGAAATTGCCGGTCGTTGCCGGACGCGAGCAATCGCCCACTTCACCCCCAATGCACCCCTTTTCACCCCTCCACACCCCTTTCCGGTCCAGATAACTCTTTGGTATATGATTCCACAGCGTGAAAAGTATTCGTACAGTTACATTTTGTTTTCACAAAGTATAATAAAATGCAGTACAGATATATTTAGCCTGTGACTTCTGAAGATGAAATGTTCTTGGTGAGGCTTCTGATGCCATATTATGATCGTTGGTTTATGTGTGACAACGGCAGCGCGAGCATGAATCATTTGCGACAACGTTTTCGTATCGCCTTCGATTATTTTTGTATTTAAAGATGAACACTGCTGCGGCGGTGAAAAGTGGAACTAAAAATAAGTATGATACTTTGACATTTGCGACAACGTTTTCGTATCGCCTTCGACTATTTTTGTATTTAAAGATGAACAGCGCTGCGGCGGTGAAAAGTGGAACTATAATTGTTTATAACAATTTAGACATTTTCGCTTACGAAAAAAAAGTTAATTAATAAGGATGTACTATTTTACCAAAAATTTTATTTTTGTCCCATAATGTCGTCACTCAAAGATAAAAAAATAATCGCCCCATAAAATCGATGTGCTCTGGCTGTATTTTTAAGCTGTGTCAGCAGCACGTGTAATAAAGCTGTATCTAAGCTGTGTAGGGACATTATTTTTTATTTGGCTTTCGGTATAGCAGTCAATCCGCAGTAAATTTTATTTTGTTTCTGACGTTTCATGGACGGTAAATTTCGCAGTCGATGGAAATGTTCAAAGCGAAATTGTTTAAAATGTTTACTGCGAAAACAATTTGTGACGTCGAAATTTTTATCCCAGGTTATAAAACCATATAGAATTAAATAAATGGAAGAACATTTTTCTAAGCATTAAAAAGTCATAAACATATTATAACATTTACATACATGGTTTGGGACAATAATAATAATAATAATAATAATAATGCTTGGACATTATCACACAACGCCATCTGGCCCCAAACTAAGCAAAGCTTGTACTATGGGAACCAGTAGCTGATACAATACTAATATACTTTTTGTTTGTAAATACATACTTATAATACATACCAAACACCCAGACGCAAGGCAGACATACTTGTCACATAAATGTTTGCCCCGGCGGGAATCGTACCCGCGACCCCTAGCGCAGCAGTCAGGTATACTAACCACTAGACCAGCGGTCTCGTCCTCTTTGTCTTACGTGTCGTATTTCAATTTTATACCTTTTATTTTAGTTAATTTTAAGTTTATTTTATTTTTTGTTCTTTGAATTTACGTTTACCGCGTAATAAAATCAAAATATTTGTGTATTGACAATAAAAACTTGAAGATAGCTGACTAAATATGAGTTGTCAAAATTTACACACTCACATAGGTACATATCTAATGATGTCGATTCTGTTGTTCAAAATTACTAAACTTAACCAATTTTGACAAGTCTAAAAGTGTTGCTATCCCTTTCTCATGTGCGGGGATAAATAAGGATGGCTATATTTTTAGACCTGTCAAATTAGTTAAGTTTATTAATTTTGAACAACAGAATTGGCACCAATATCATCACGCCAAGTCCCTCACGGGGTAGGCAGAGCGCCATTTCACTAGAGACTTGCACACCTCTTTTGCTTATTCTAAATTCATCAATCTTTTCATACATGCCCGCTTTTTGATGTGTTACATCTTTCCTCTCTCTTCCCTTTCTGTGGGAGTGATGTCGTAAAAAGGGATGGAAGTACGTAACAGAAAGTCAGGGAAACGCGCGCTATTTGATTTGACCAATGAGCGCGCGTGGTGCTAGGGTTGCCCATCGGATGTAAGATGATACACGTCAGATGCGACTACTGTAAGGCTGTGGTGCAAGCATGAATAATTTGCGACAGCGTTTTCGTATCGCCTGCGACTATTTTTGTATTGAAAAATGTACAGCGCTGCAGCGGTGAAAAGTGGAACAAAAATTTTGTATGGCAATTTTAACATTTCGGAAGTTACGTTTTCAAATACATAGTCGATAAATGTTTCTGCTACCGGCACTGGGGTACTTTTTTGTATATACCACTAATAAGTATGATAAACAAACACGGCTGTATATTTATTGAAAACCCCAAGCTTCTAGATAAGGTGTTGCCAGCATCTATAGGCGATGGTAACCGCTTACCATTAGCCCAGCCGTTTGCTCGTTTATAGATATAAGTTTAATAATGGTATAGTAATTTTGTTACAAAGTACATATTTATTATCTTATAAACTTTTGTTTAGACGTATTAAAAAACATAAACACATATATGATTTTATAGTAACATTTGAATAAATTATATATAAATTATCCATTAATTAATATTACTTGTATTCATTTGAAAAAAATTGGTCGCCCGAACAGGGACTTGAACCCTGGACCCTTGGATTAAAAGTCCAATGCTCTACCGACTGAGCTATCCGGGCCGTGTAGAATTAGGCGAAATTTTGTACTGTATCCTATGTAGTCAGTTAACCTTGATAAATAATTCGAAGTGTTTACTCAATATGGCCAATTCATTAGCTATAATATAAATTATTATAAGTAGGTGAGTGACCTCAGTATTTTTATTATATGTAGCCCGTAGCCTTATCAATTATATTTTATACTAGTAACTTACGGATAACGAAAATAAAATATTAAATACAATTTAAGAGGAGTAGGGCGATTTGGGATTTCCCGTGGGTTATCCCATTTAAATTGGAGCCGCCCGAATGGGGACTGTACCTCCGCCTTACAGAAGACCGCAGTGAAATAACACTACTTGATGTAGTGTTGTGTTTCTGCGGTAAGTAAGGTTGCCAGTGCTCCACGAGGATACGCTGGGCTAGTAGTATTGCTCCTAGTACAGTGAGTCCTCATCAACAACATGGTTGACAACCCGTTAGTGATACCCCTGGAATTGCTAGCGGCTATAGGCTACGGTGACTGCTTACCATCAGGTGGGCCGTATGCTTGTGTGCCACCTTCGTGGTATAAAAAAATAATTAAATTAGCGCTTTAAAATTATTCTTGTAACCTAAAAATACAGTTTTTTTATGCCTGTAACTTGCTAAGCAAGTGTCTTGTGAGCGGTTACCGTAGGCTATGGACACTCGCAACACCAGGGCTATCACCCACGCGATACCGACCACAATCCCTTCACACCCTTCGTGTAGAACCCCATGCTGTACTCTCTTGGGAATTCCATGGCGGGGACCTTAGTACAGTACTCTGAGTAGAGATGTCAATATAAGCTGATTTTATTTATTAGATAATCGTTAATTGATAAATAAAAATATCGATATTTTTAAAGGGTGTAAATATTAGCTAATATTTCATTCGTATTTGATTTTAACGATAGGAATTAATTTCCTATCGTTAATCACATGCATAAAAATATCACATGCAAAAATATCGCGTAGTAGGAACGAATGAAAAATATATGAACGTTCGAAAATTCACCCTATATCTAACGAGTTGAAGTCTCAATTTCAATGCATTCATTTTCAAATATGTTAGCTCCTTATAGTTGATATTCTGATATGATATATTTATTTGATCTCATTAATTTTCTTTATTGAATATCATAATATTTTTTAGTTATTCCTTAATTCGACATCATGGGATGAGGCTCCTTTGGGACCGCACAGTGTGAGACCAAATTATTACCGGTTGCAAAGTGTTAGGATAAATTCCTCGTCGATGCGATAATTAAATAGCTACAATTGTCGTTGGCGTCATAGCAAAGTAATCTTCAGAATATGGTATTTTCTATACAAATATTTAAAGAGAAAAATTTGTATTTTTGTGTTTATGTTTGTATTGAATAGGCTCCGAAACTACTGGACCGATTTCAAAAATTCTTTCACCATTAGAAAGCTACAGTATCACTGAGTAACATAGGCTATATATTATACTAGCTACCCGCCCCGGCTTATCAGACACACATATTAAAATATTTATATTTTTTATACTACTAAAGTGGCACACAAGCATACGGCCCATCTGATGGTAAGCAGTCACCGTAGCCTATAGCCGCTAGCAATACCAGGGATATCACTAACGAGTTGTCAACCCAATAAATAAATGACTCATCAATCGACTTTAAGTACTGGAGCGGAAAGTACAATTTAGCTTACCTCTTTTGGTACTTTTATAAACCTACCTTTATACAGAGTTGTTCATAATAATGCGCTCGTTTCTGAGCATCATGTATATAGGTCAACGCCTCTCATTATACAGAAGAACGTCTGGAGACTAGAGACGGCATAATATGAACCATAAGTCTGTAACTTTAAAATTTAAAATGGATTAGTTGGCTGAAATATGTGATAACATGAATGTACTTATTTAGGACACAGAAAGTTAAAACTAAGCATATTTCATACAAAACTATGCGGCAGTATACGTAAGGCTCACCTGATGGTGAGCGGTTGACCTAGCACCATATATTAGCTGACGGACGTCCACAGCTGAACAAAGGCTCCCCATAGTTTTTTATAAGGTGGGAAACAAGTATACGGCCTACCTGACGGTAAGCGATTATCGTCACGCGTGCGTTGCAGAACTAAAAAATTCTGCAATGGCAGAATTTCCGTGGTCAATAGTTGCTAGCAATAATTGCATTGACGACATAATTGTGAACAGGTGCTGCTTGTGGAGGCTGGTCATCAAGCCATTTTATTAACTAGTAGCTTTGGTTTGAAATTCATAATATCCTTGTTTCCGACATAGCTCAGCGGCTTAGCCAGTTGAAGTGGCAATGGGCAGGGCACATAGCTCGTAGAACGGATGGCCGATGGGGCCAAAAGTTGTAGAGTGGAGACCACGCACTGGAAAACGCAGCGTCGGACGGCCCCCCACTAGATGGACCGATGACCTGATAAAGGTCGCTGGCAAGCGTTGGATGCGGGGCCGCATTGAATCGGTCTTTGTGGAAATCTATGGGCCTTTGTTCAGCAGTGGATGTCTATAGGCATCAGCCTATAGATGATGATGGTGATGATCCTTGTTTATAATGTTTCGTTTTTTTTTACTGTCTGTCTTTTTGTGATAATACTTAATCATGTAAGTAATTGTAGAGTTTTTTGTCGGATTCTAATCAGCAAAAACGACCATCTGAATCCGGTGGTAGGTTCAGATGATTTGAAAGTACTTATTTGTAAAGTCTAGTGAATTAAAGATTATTTTGAATTTCAGTTTGAACATCGCAATTCATCCGAATGAAAAGAAACGAATGAAAAATTGTTTTATTCTCAGTCTATCGTAAGCAGAATGTTCCAATCGAGTCGATAATTCGGCAACGCAGTATTCGTTCCGGAACGGAAGTACCGCCGCCATCTTGTTTCCGGTCGCTGCCTCATATCCCGACGTACCCACATGGTGCATAAAATACCTTTTACGGTTTCGGATCGGTTGTTTGGTTTATTAGCCGACTGCTGCAGAAGGGCTCCAATTCCGTTGTACAAAGTAATTAAACTGAACTTATTTGACAGGACTAAACGTGTTGCTATCCCTTTCTCATGTGCGGGGTTAAATAAGGACGGCAATATTTTAAGTCCTGTCAAATTTGTTTAGTGTAAAACAGAATAGACACAATTATCTGTAGCCTAATCGGTTTGATGGGTTTTGAGTTTTAACATATTGAGTGTATGTAGGTTATCAACCGACTTCAAAAAAGGGAGGAGGTTCACAATTCGACTGTATGTTTTCTATAATTACAGGTAACCGTTTTGGTAGTGAGACTGATGAGATAAAAAAACATCGGCCAAGTGGAACAATCTAGTGTTCATGACAAACTTAACGTTGCCGTTCGATCCTAGACACGGCTATTGCACGAACCGCAAATAATAAGTTTGCTATAGTAAATTCGCTCTTTTTTAGAGGATATTGCTATACACACACTCTATGAGCATTTCAAGCGTCTACTTGTTGCCATTATTAATATATAGAAGACAATTTTAAAGGTAGCCTCCATTTTTGCGTATTTTTTATTTGTTGGTATAGTGGCAACAGAAATACACATGTGGTCGTGGTGGCCTTGTGGTTCAAGCAACGGCCTGTCATCTGATGGGCCCAGATTGGAATCCCAGCCTGTACCAATGAGTTTTTCTAAGCTTAAGTACAGAGATTAATCACACCATAAGCTTTTAAAAAGAGAGGTAGGGCGATTTGGGATTTCCCGTGGGTTATCTAATTTTAAATAGGAGCCGCCCGACTGGGGACTGTACCTCCGCCTTACAGAAGACCGCAGTGAAATAACACTAGTTGATGTAGTGTTGTGTTTCTGCGGTAAGTAAGGTTGCCAGTGCTCCACGAGGATACGCTGGGCTAGTAGTAATGCTGCTAGCACCTGGTATTGCTAGCGGCTATAGGCTACTGTGACTGCTTACAATCAGGTGGGCCGTATGTTTGTGTGCCAACTCAGTGGTGTAAAAGAACAAAATTCATAAAATAAATACACATCAATATACGAGATAACATCCTATATTTACAACTACACAGTGAATATTTATAGTCCTTGTTTAACGGACTTTTGACCACTAGATGTCGCTGTAATGTAAATAGGCATTATTAGCACGCGCGGTAGAGTCTCCGTCGCTGTGCTATATATCTCAGCGACGGAGACTCTTTGAACAAACCCAACATACCGACCAGGAGCTCAATCAAACCAGTAAACCGGACTACGCATACAACCAACTAGTTTTATTTACCACCACGCACAACAAGGCCTGCTGCTGACTGCCTCCACTCCCAGGACTCAGTACGGTGTCATACAGTCCATAAAAACGTACTTCCATCTTATCTCTTGTCTTTCTCATAATAATGTTAGGTAAGGCGTGCTTCGTCCTAAGATAAAATCCTTTATATTAGTATCGGTGCTTCAAAGTACGATTTTCACCACCTGTGCCACCCATCCGCGCTATCTGCTTTCGCTCAGCCGGCTGATAAGCGTTATAGAGTTTGTAAAGAGGAAACTTTGCCTTATATGATGTTCTAAGGATGGGGAAATGATTATTATGTAGGGTTAGCGCAACTTTCATTCCTACCGAATGAACATACCTATAGAGGTTTTTATAGGGTTCCGGAACCCAAGGGTAACCATCGGAATCCTATTACTAAGACTTCGTTGTCCGTCCGTTTGTCTGCCTGTCAGCGGGCTGTATCTCATGATCCGCAAGACAGTTGAAGTTGAAATTTTCACATCAGTGCCGGTAGCAGGAACATTGTCGACAACGTATTCGAAAACGTACCTCGCGAAATGACAAAATTGTCATACTAATTTTTAGTTCCACTTTTAACCGCAGCTGCCCGTTTCATTTTTCAATACAAAAATAGTCGAAGGCGATACGAAAACGTTGTCGAAAAAGTTCATGCTACCGGCACAGTTTAGATGGTAAACTGTCACCGTAGCCTATAGACGTATTGCATCATCTCGTCGAATTTTACCAAAGTCAGAGAGTACTTTGTTTTTTTTTTATATTACACAGGTATTCTTCTGGGATTTGGCTATCATTCAGAATATCTTACTATGAGAACGTTTGTGTGTGTGTGTGTTTGTAACTTTGAACGCTCTTCACGCTGCAACGTCTGAATAGATTTGCAATGGAGGTAGCTTGTAAGCTGGATTAACATATAAGGCTTTTCTGCAGTTACTTTTATTTAGTATAAAAACAAAAATTCCACGCTTAAGAAGTCGCGGGTACAGCTAGTAGTATATTTTTAAATTATTTATTTGGATCACCAACATACAAAAACATTAACAATATCATAATACCTCGGGGGCGGCCGGCGCCGCTGCTGCTCAGCAGGAGTGCCTCAAGCGCCGGAAATATGCATGTCTTGGTCCAGGGCACATATTTTCTGCATTTGCGGTTGAAACTCTGGGTCCCTGGGGCCCGGATGCTCTTCAGCTTTTCAAGGAAGTCTCACGTCGGCTGGTTGAGGCCTCCCGTGACAGGCGTGCTGGAACATATCTCGCTCAGAGAATCAGCATTGCTATCCAGCGTGGCAATGCTGCCAGCATTCTTGGCACGCTACCGCATGATTCCGGTTTTGGGTCAGATCTTTTATCTATAAGTAGGTAGGTTAAGATATGTTTTTGTAAATAGTTTAATCTGTTTTGTGTCAATAAAAATATATTGAACTTTACAATAATAATAATTAGTAAGTGTTCATCTAATTACAGGTAACCACAGCTACAGGATAATTATAAGGCATGGCTCCTTTCAAATTATTAATGTGTTTTTCTTTCTTGTTACAGGTAAGTGATACCTACATGATAGTAAGTAACGGACCGCAAGATCAGCTGAAACATTTCAACCGTTGAAAAGTAAAAAAGTCACGGAAGAGGGTTGACCTAATTGAATTTAACCTTTTTTCGCTAAAACAGACTGCCCTTTTAGTTAATTTGTTATGGCAACAGCGAATTACATTTAGCGAGGAGAGGTTTTTAAAACGAGGGAATATTTACCATTTCGATACAAGGTCACATTACTAAAATTTTATTCAATTCTATCTAGCCGTTGCTGTCCCACTTCTGGGCAAAGGCATCTCACCCTTTTTCCAATCCGCATTGAAAACGACAAAATTTTATAAACTTTTATTTTCTAAAGTTAAGTGGACCGCTGATGTTTCATGAATTTTCTAGAGATATTCTAAGCAGTAGCAAATCATAGTGTCATGTAGCATCAGAGAAATTGATCAGTAAACGATAAAATTACTTTACCCAAATTCCCAATACTCCTGATATTTTAAGTGTCTATTCTTTTTTTATAAAACAGTATAATAGTCGTGTCTTCACTCATAATTGTTTTATTTATGACTAAATATTTACGTTTTTATTAGTAACACAAAAATAAAAAAGTAACCATTTTTTCGCCGCACTGCTTTACAATGACGAACTTTTTATTACAAAGCTTGTATTAATAAAAAAAAAATTCGGTCATCAAGCCCGTTCATTGGTATGCATAATATCCTAGGGGTTAATGTGGAAAATTATAAATCGCCATCGTGGTGGCTGCCATATTGGATTTAGAATGACGTCACTTTTCTTACTGTGTTTCGCCTCTCAAGCCTTTCATTTGATACCCATATCATCACAGTAACCCTACTGTGGAAAAAGCTGTGGAAATGATAAATCATCATTTTGTTACGTCCGTCATATTGGATTGAAATGGTGATATTTATGCAATCGTGCATTATCACGGCAACCAAACGTGTTGTAGGTGTGTCAAAGGACATCATCAATGTTGGTCCAAATCTGACAGTGCCGGCCATCGCAATATTTTTGTATATTATCTTAGAGCTTGCCCGTCAGTTTTTTTTTTACTATGACACCAAAGCTGTAGGACCATTGTAGTTGATAATATTTGAATTCAAAAATCTTAATTTTCATACATTTTGTTGTTGAAAATAGGAATTCAAAATCACTAAAACAAATGAAATGTCCAACTTTGGTGTCATAGTAATAAAGGCTCAGACGGACAAGCTCTTACATAATATACAAAAAAAATGCATTGGCACTTTCAGATTTGGACCAAATCTCTATGAAGCAAGGATGATGTCTTTTCAGCTTCCGATGGGAAGTGAGTCAAATGTAATCTGCAAAATTCGATTACACACACACATGTAAAAAACACATGCAAAAAATTCAATAAAAGTTTTAAAAAAGACAAGTTTTCTGTTGTCATATCAACAACTAGCGGCCCGCCCCGGCTTCGCACGGGTAGACATTTATATCAAATATTTTGTCTACCCGTGCAAAGCTGGGGCGGGCAGATAGCCTATGTTAATCAGTGATAGTGTAGCTTTCTAACGGTGAAAGAATTTTTGAAATCGGTCCAGTAGTTTCGGAGCCTACTCAATACATATAAGAATACTAATCTTTCCTCTTTATAATATTAGTATAGAAGTATAGATATAATATGGCATTTAAGCAATTTCCAAATTTAAATAGGTCTGTTTATAAACTGTATATTTTTCTAGTATGCTCATAAGTATAACCATATCTTGTTCGCCAAACGGGCTTAAGATAAGGGCGGTTTGATCGCACTACTGTGTAGGGTCTCTTGAATACGGCTCGATACACTCGATAGCTCTTTCCAGCCGGAGTGTTTTCCAACGCTTTTCTGAAGGAAAATGTTTTGTTATAGTGGGGCCACGATATTAGGTGGTTTTCGACAGGCCTTTATGGCAACAGTTTTTTGTGATAGTCAAGAGTGTATTGGTCTCTCCCTCAATCTTATTTTACTTGGTGTGTAGGGTGATGTAAATTTTCTTTTATTTGAATGTTTTGTTCTTCTATAATTCTTGGAACATCCAAAATTAAATTATACAAGGTGTATCCAAAATGGTGCTTGTATCTGAAACTATACTAAAGTACCCATGATTACGAACAACTTTTCTATATACGACTTTCCCCAAAAGTCAATAGTTTTTGAGTTATAAGTGTCTAAAGATTTCATGACAAATAAGCTAACGCAACCCTATCATCAGCTGTGTTTCATATTTGGGGTAATGACCGCAACTGCAAAATGGCCGACGGACGCTACCTATCCGCATGCCCTATCCACAATACCGACAAAGGAGTCGAAAGGCACCGCCGCACGCGCCAACTAGCCTACGCGGCTCTTTCGGCGCATGTCCTTTGACTAATTCGTTTTACCGCCATTGCATAAAAGCCTAAAATATTTTTTGTAGGCAAAATTCAGTTCAGTAGCTCTAAGCAGCTAAAGGCATTCGGGTGTTTATTTCGCTAATTTGCTAACGTGAGTCGTGTGTTTTTGTTCGGATTATTGTAGTTATTGTTATTAATTATTCTGTTATTGTTATTGCTTATTAGTATTGTTTTGTGTCAAAAATGTCGACGGAGACCTACACCAATCAGGAGGACTATTATGTTGTGCATTGGTAGATTTGCGATGGATGTAGGTACGTTTGAGAGCATCGGGGGCTCTCCGCAAGTGTTTCGATACGTGATATTCTTAAAGTGAACAAATACGTGACGTGTCCGATCAAATAAAGCAACATAATCATTAGAACAGGTAAATTTTAGATAATTTGAAATCAAACAAACAGGTAGATAGATGTAAATGGATGCACAATCCACTGTTACTGAGTAGGTTAATTTCAGCCGGTGCGGCACGTGTAAGACGCTTTGTAGTTTACCGCCTGCCGCCGCGCGCCTCATTCATCGAAAAATGCATAGCTATAGCTCATGAGGGTTGCTACTATTTTGAAATAAATTGCATAAGTTAATTTTAGTATGAAATTAAAAACATACGATCTCCGAGTCGGGACGTCGGCTGTGTAACAATCACAGGTGATACTTTGTATTGCCTAAATATCAGGACTCCCTTTCCGATAAACCTTGTATAGGTACTTTTACTATAGTATATACTTATGATTTTTTATGTATGTGTTATGTATCTAATGTTGAAGAACCAATTATATAAATACATAAATAAACAGAACGGCACTTTATACGGTTAATAGAAATAGTTGTTCTTTCATGTTATTTTTATTATTTACACGAAATCCACAGCTTAGAAAACATATAAATATAGACCTTATTGAAAAAGTGTGTGTGTCTGTGTGTAAAATGAATCGAAATACAAAAAACATACATCTAAATAATTTATAATTTAAATCATAAACTTTCTCTTTTGTCTGCTATCGACACAAGTGATGACTTCCTCCATTTGGATCCGCATTCGAAAAAAACATTTATTACATTCAACTGAAACGTAATATGTTTAAGCCGTGGTGGCCTTGTGGTTGAAGCCACGGCCTGTCATCTGATGGGCCCAAGTTCGAATCCCGTCCTGTACCAATGACCCTGTTGTGTGTGACCCAAATATAAAAACTCATATGGAGGTAGATAACAATATTCGTTCTACCCGCGAATCAAGAAGAAGGCGACGTACACAACTACAATCAGTCAGCCCGTGACCACGGCCGATGCAACTCGGTCGAAACGTCGAGAGGTAAATAAACTATTTAATATCGCGTATAAGACCCGTTTTCATGTCACTACTATGTGTTTACATCGCGAAAGTTTAAAAAACAGTACTGTACCACTGAGTTTTTCTAATCTTAACATTGATTGATTACAGTGATTAATCACATCATGAGCTTTTAAAAAGAGAGGTAGGGCGATTTGGGATTTCCCGTGGGTAATCCCATTTAAATTGGAGCCGCCCGACTGGGGACTGTACCTCCACCTTACAGAAGACCGCAGTGAAATAACACTTGATGTAGTGTTGTGTTTCTGCGGCAAGTAAGGTTGCCAGTGCTCCACGAGGATACGCTGGGCTAGTAGTAATGCTCCTAGCACAGTGAGTCCTCATCAACAAAAATGGTTGGCAACTCGTTAGTGACAGGGGTATCACTATTTCTAGCTGCTAGGCTACGGTGACTGCTAACCATCAGGTGGGCCGTATACTTGTGTGCCACCTTAGTGGTATAAAATATATATAATATATAAAAATACTAAACCAAAAT
This sequence comes from Falcaria lacertinaria, assembly GCA_951449985.1. Classification (NCBI taxonomy): domain Eukaryota; kingdom Metazoa; phylum Arthropoda; class Insecta; order Lepidoptera; family Drepanidae; genus Falcaria; species Falcaria lacertinaria. The sequence continues at coordinate 2,010,907 of OX602137.1, read as the reverse complement.
AATGCTTTCATATTAACGGTACATTTCTATCTCTTGCCGTATTATCATAACGTGATAATCTACCAGAGCATTAACAAAAGCCAGCATATTGAATGAGGCCCTACGCGCGTGTTTGCCAACATAATTTAATTAATTCAAGCGTTCCTAATGGGGATTTTGATGTAAACAGTAGGCCTGTAATTATTTATGTGGGCAAGCTTAGCTTTCCTAAATTAATGCTAACGTTGTCGACAATATTCCTGCTACCGGCACTGATGTAAAGCGCGAAAATCAATCTACAAAGTAACTTTACGTAACAGCTAACACACAAGTGACAATGCTAGTTATATTTACTCTGTATACCTACTTTTTTTTTTTTTTTTTATACCACTAAGGTGGCACACAAGCATACGGCCCACCTGATGGTAAGCAGTCACCGTAGCTTATAGCCGCTTGCAATACCAGGGGTATCACTACGGGGTGCCAACCATGTTGTTGATGAGGACTCACTGTGCTAGCAGCAATACTACTAGCCCAGCGTATCCTCGTGGAGCACTGGCAACCTTACTTACCGCAGAAACACAACACTACATCAACTAGTGTTATTTCACTGCGGTCTTCTGTAAGGCGGAGGTACAGTCCCCAGTCGGGCGGCTCCAATTTAAATGGGATAACCCACGGGAAATCCCAAATCGCCCTACCTCTCATAAATCCTACTACTTGTACGTAGTGTATTATCAACTCTGAGCTACTACCCTGCCTACGAATGCACTAACGCGAGGTTACACCACAGAAATATTGGACTTGGGAGACTTTTTTTTCATTTCCTTCCTTACTTTAATTTATTTATTTAATTGAAATATAAGTTTACAGCATTATGCCAAAACACTTACATTCTAAATTAACAAACTAATTATATTATATTAGTTAAAACCTTACAAACTATTTCAAAAAGAAAACAAATTATAATATATTACGCTTGGAGGATCATGGAAGATATCTAAATCTGTGCGCTGAGTGAGTAGAGAGTTGAGCAGTTTAACAGCTCTAGCTCGGTGCCGCGGCGGCCCGCCGCGTGCGCACCCCGCTCGGCTCCGCGAACAGTCTCCGGCGGTGACGAGGCCCGGCCAAGTGCTCGCCACTCACTAGGAACCTACGTGGGACTGCTGCCAGACCCACGCGCTCTAGACTAGAGGGATTGTCAATTTTGTTTGTCAAGAGATGGTAGTAATGGATCAGGAGCTGTGACTTACGTCTCAGCTCCAATGTTTCCAGTCCTACCATCCCTGTGACAAAAATAGAGGGGAAAAGGTAGGGATAATATCCGTGCATTTTTTTATATAAGAATCGGGCAAATTTTCTTTGGACTCTTTCAATCATTAAGCTATACTTATCTTCGTGAGGGTCCCACACCAAGGCATTGTACTCTAGCTTGCTACGCATAAAAGCTTTGTACAATGTGAGCGCCACTCTACATCCATTGAAGCTTGATGAAACTCGAATTACAAAACCCAAAACTTTATTCGCATTTTTACATATTTTTTCTATATGCTGCCGAAAGTCAAGTCTAGAGTCTAATGTCAGTCCTAAGTCACGTATTTGATCCACACGCACCAGCGGAACACCGGATATGTGGTAATTATAATGTAAAGGGTTACGTTTTCGTGAAAAAGTAACCACTTTACATTTGGTTTTATTAAAATACAGAAGATTACTCTCACTCCATTCAAGCACAGCGTCTATATCCCTCTGTAAAGCTACACAGTCGTTCGGTCAGTCTATCGCAAGATATAGTTTCAATTCGTCCGCAAACAGTAAGCACCGAGAAGTACTGGCAGTCTTCGGCAAGTCGTTAATCATAAATTAATAAAAATATAAATATCAATTTTAAGAGAGGGTGAATTGGAGTCTCCCTTGGTATTTTCCATTGAATTTGGATCCGCCCAAATGGGGACTGCACCTCCATTTTACAGAAGACCGCAGTCATTTTACACTACTTTGATGTCGTGTTGTGTTTTAGCGGTAAGTAAGGTTGTCAGTGCTCCACGCTGCGCTAGTAATAAGCTAGTCTACTGCAAGCACAGTGACACAATAACAGGATTGGCAACGCGTTAGTAATATCCCTAGTTTTGCTAGCGAGATATTGTTTACCATCAGGTGGACCGCATCCTTATTATTACTTTGACGCGCACTCTAGCCTAAATTTGATCGATTTTAACCTAAGAGGTGTAATTTCGATAGTCATAGTAAAATACTTTTTGTCCAAGTTCACAGTCTATCGAGTCGCACAATTCCGTAAACAAACACAAGTTATTCCACAAAGAGACGTGAGCAAATATTGTTGTCAGTCTAACTATCTACAACCTACGTTTGTTATGTTTGATGCCGCTGTATGACAAATATGACAATGGCTTATTTTTTTTTTATACCACTAAGGTGGCACACAAGTATACGGCCCACCCGATGGTAAACAGTCACCGTAGCCTATAGCCGCTAGCAATACCAGGGGTATCACTAACGGGGTTAACCATGTTGTTGATGAGGAGTCACTGTGCTAGCAGCAATACTACTAGCTCAGCGTATCCTCGTGGAGCACTGGCAACCTTACTTACCGCAGAAACACAACACTACATCAAAGTAGTGTTATTTGACTGCGGTTTTCTGTAAGGAGGTACAGTCCCCAGTCGGACTCCAAAATTAATGGGAAAACCCACGGGATATCCCAAATCGCCCTACCTCCCTTTTTAAAAGCTCATGGTGTGATAAATCACTGTACTTAAGCTTAGAAAACTCATTGGTACAGGCTGGGATTCGAACCTAGGCCCATCAGATGACAGGCCTGTTGCTTCAACCACAAGGCCACCACGGCTTTTAATAATGTTATTCATTATCTATATACATCCATAAAATCACGCTTTTAAGGACTTTGCGTGACGATTATATTTATATGAACGTCTATTAATTACAAGCGTTTACCCGCGACTTCGCTCGCGTGGTTCTAGATAAAGATAGCCTGTTCCCCAGGGTATAATCTATCTCATTGCCAAATTTCATGACGATCCGTTCAGCCGTTTTGTCGTGAGAGGTAGCAAACAAACAAACAGTTACTTTCGTATTTATTATACTACTATGGATACCTACCATTGCTATAATACTCTGAATTTTGTATCGTGAAGATCCCAAAACGATAATCTTAAAATGACACTATACTTTGTCATTTATGCTGTTCAAATGCAAATGCTTCTAAATATATTGAATTGATTCAGGTTTTACTTTGCGGAAATTCATATTTATAGAATACAAAATATATTATAATTTGCTTTGTCCGCTTAATGAGTGTGATACGGTCGAACGGCCTGCGCCCAGGTGAGCTCAGCCGTGGTTTCTTCCGACACGTGTTTCAGGACTTCCACGTCCCATCATCAGGGTGCCGCCGCGTTGGTCGAGCAGCGTGATGTCACATCGAGGTCTGGATGCTGGAGCAGCATCCAGCATCCTGTGACGCTGCTCCAGCATCCTGCGACGCTGGTCCAGCATCCTGTGACGCTGCTCCAGCGTCCGACCATCGTGCTGCGGCGCTGCTCCAGCATCCAGACCTCGATGTGACGCACGCTGCTGCAATCACGCTGCTCGACCAACGCGGCGGCACCCTGATGATGGGACGTGGAAGTCCTGAAACACGTGTCGGAAGAAACCACGGCTGAGCTCACCTGGGCGCAGGCCGTTCGACCGTATCACACTCATTAAGCGGACAAAGCAAATTATAATATATTTTGTATGCTTCTAAATATTAGGTCCTTACATATGAAATTGGCGTTTTTCGTACTGGCCACTTTAATCACGAATTTCTCCTCTTTGGTAAGGAATTCCAAATTCAAATTTGTACAGCTATAGACTCATGTATTTGTGCTTCGATGATCGTCATTCATTTGTTTTTTTTCTTCTGTTTTTTTCTGTTTGCGTCACTCATTTTACAAAATGGAAAACCTTAAATATCGCATTATTTACGAGTACGAGTTCCGCCGTGGCACTAGTGCTGCGGAAACAACTCGAAGGGTGAATGATGTGTATGGCGGTCGTGTTGCAAAAGAAAACACAGTTCGTTTTTGGTTCCAACGTTTTCGTTCTGGAAATTTCGACCTGCAGAACAAGCCCCGTGGACGGCCTGAGACTCAAGTTGATAATGAAGAGTTGAAGGCTATTGTGGAAGCGGATCCATCGCAAACCACGTCCGAGTTAGCTGCAGGCTGCAATGTTAGTGATAAAACTGTTTTAATTCACTTGAAGCAAATTGGGAAGATTAAAAAGCTTGAAAGGTGGGTACCTCACGAATTGACTGAAACAAACCGGCAAACGCGCGTCGACTGCTGCGTTACATTACTAAACCGGCACAATAATGAAGGTATTTTAAACCGAATCATTACCTGTGATGAAAAATGGGTTCTTTACGATAATCGGAAGCGCTCAGCGCAATGGTTAGATCCTGGCCAGCCAGCCAAATCCTGCCCCAAGCGAAAATTAACCCCAAAAAAGTTACTTGTAAGCGTTTGGTGGACTAGTGCCGGTATTGTTCATTACAGTTTTTTCAAATCTGGCCAGACTATTACGGCTGATGTCTATTGTCAGGAATTGCAAACCATGATGGAAAAGCTAGCGGCTAAACAACCTAGGCTGGTCAATCGCTCCACGCCACTGCTGCTTCACGACAACGCTAGACCACACACTGCGCTACAGACGGCTACTAAATTAGAAGAGCTTCAATTGGAAAGTCTAAGACATCCTCCGTACTCCCCGGACCTTGCTCCAACAGACTACCATTTTTTTCGAAATTTGGATAACTTCTTGCAAGGGAAAAAATTCAACTCCGATGGGGCAGTCCAAATCGCCTTCAAAGATTTTATTGATTCCCGTCCGACTGGTTTTTTTAGTAAAGGGATCAATGAACTACCTATGAGATGGCAAAAGTGCATAGAAAATAATGGTTCATACTTTGATTAATTAAATATATTATATTAAAAAATATTCGACTTTTTGTTCCTCCCATACAAAACGCCAATTTCATATGTAAGGACCTAATATAAATAAAAAAAGTTACGTCAAAATACGACAGATTTGCAGAATCATGGAATTCAAAGCTCTTAATAATTATAAAAAAAGCAGACTTAGTTGTAATTCAAGAGACATCTACTTTCTGGCGTTGGTTACAAAGTACCTACAATAAATAAATAAATTTAATTTAGAACGTGCCGCGCTACACTGCCACAGTTAAAAAACGCAAGCAGTACTTTAAATATGAATGATCAGCTGCTAGACACACACTCGGGTCATTAACGAGCGAGTGATATTACGTGTGTGAGTCTGATGGTAAGCGGTCAACGTAGCCTATGCTACAATGACCGCTTACCATCAGATGGGCCGTATGCTTGTGCGTATACTAAGGTGGCAACCTTAGTGATTTAAAATAAAACTTGCATTAATAATTATGGAATCAGTGAACGGTGTCAACGCTATCTGTTAAAATTACGTAATTTACGGAATTTCAGATTCTATCATATTTAAATTTTAAGTAAAATATTATAGTTACTGTAAAATATGGAAATTTTGTTTTCATTCTGTATGAGTTATCTTTCAGAAATTACATGAAATAGCTACACCGCTATAAAATATAAAAGATGCCGCCAAATATATAATGCAATCTATTTGTATGTCACGTACACATCGTCACGTACTTGGCTGGCAACGGACTTTCCACTTAATCGTAGAAAATAGGTTGATATTGTGAGGCCTCTTGGAGCATAACTATTCGAATTTTCTTTGAGTTCAAAATACCTGAAGTGAGAATATAAGCCGCCATTTTGTACTGCTTGAGACAGCAGTAGAAAATGGCGGCTTTTATTCTCACTCAGGTGCCTTAAAGGTAAATGAATACATGATGTAAATTGGATTGAAACTATATTATAGTTTATGTGTAAACTGGTTGTGCCCGCGACTGTTCTTTTTTTTAACTTTAATTACTTTCTTAAATATTTCTTTCATTTTGATATTCGCAATTTCCTACTAATGTCTAGAAGAATTTTGTTACAAATTGTTATATCATGGATGTTACATGAAAAAAAGACAGAGTACTGAGTTTCTTGCCGGTTCTTCTCAGGTTGCTTTATTCCGAACCGGTGGTAATTTAGACCTTCATAAGTGCCTTATTAGAGCCTAAACTGAATAAATGATTTTTAATTTTGAATAAAATAAGTCATAGTTGCAAATGATGTGTAACAGAACAGCTGACCGCCAATTCGTCCACCGCAATACACATAAAATACTTATTTTTTGTCGCTTCGACAAAAAAAAGTCGTCACTTCTTGAAAGTCACTCAATTGGAAACAGAGTTCATCAGCTTCTTGTTATGCATTTCAATTGCAAACCACTTCGATTATTAAGGGGATGTTACATTACACAACACAACGAACTCAATGTAACTTTCAATGTTCCTCTGACCCTAATTTTTTTTTTATATATATTTTTTATATTTTCGATTCTTTATTTTTTTATTGTCATATAATTATATTGTAACTCCGAGTGCGACAAATTTCCACAGTCAAACCGAGTAATTGGTTTTGTGGAAACCAAAAAAATTGTAAGTAAAAACCTTTTATTATTATTATTAAATAAACTACCCGGAGTATTTTTTCACACATATTTTTGGTGATTTTTGAGATCTTCGCTCCCTCGCTTAAGACAGGTAAGAAAGTAAGAAAATCTAAGTACATTAACACATAAAACACCGCAAGATGCAGATTGTCAAAATGCAGACACCTACCAAATTCCAGTTGGAGGACTGCTAACATTTTTGCTCTGTGTCGTGAGGACCAACGACACATTAGCATAATATTTAAATATGTTTATATTTTATGCTGTCACTTGCTTTAGTTGAAATTTTAATAAATGTACCGAAAAATTGAGATGTCGTTCTCACAATTTCCTTTAAATATGTATTTTTTGATCATCATCATCATCATCATCAGCCTATCGACGTCCACTGCTGAACAAAGGCCTCCCCCATAGATTTCCACAATGACCGATTCAATGCGGCCCGCATCCAACGCTTGCCAGCGACCTTTATCAGGTCATCGGTCCATCTAGTGGGGGGCCGTCCGACGCTGCGTTTTCCAGTGCGTGGTCTCCACTCTAGAACTTTTTGGCCCCATCGGCCATACGTTCTACGAGCTATGTGCCCTGCCCATTGCCACTTCAACTGGCTAATCCGCTGAGCTATGTCGGTAACTTAAGTTCTTCTGCGAATCTCCTCATTTCTGATTTGATCTCGCAGAGAAACACCCAGCATAGCCCTCTCCATAGCTCGTTGAGTGACTCTGAGCTTTCTTATGAGGCCCATAGTGAGTGACCACGTTTCTGTTCTGTATGTCATCACTGGTAACACACACTGGTTAAAGACTTTCGTCTTAAGGCATTGCGGTAAATTCGACGAAAAGACGTTGCGAAGCTTTCCGAACGCTCCCCAGCCGAGTCGGATTCGACGGTTGACCTCTTTCTCAAAATTGGACTTGCCTAATTGGACTGTTTGTTCCAGGTAGACATATTCGTCAACAACCTCAAGAACAGAGTTCCCAACGGATATCGTGGTGGGCGTGACATGGGCGTTTAGCATGATTTTAGTTTTGTCCATGTTCATTTTTAGGCCTACCTGTTGGGAAACTCTGTTTAGGTCATTGAGCATTGTGCCGAGCTCTTCCAGCGATTCTGCCATGACTACGATGTCGTCGGCAAATCGAAGGTGAGTGATATACTCGCCGTTGATATTGATGCCGAATCCTTTCCACTCTAAAAGCTTAAACGCATCCTCCATTGCAGCGGTAAACAGTTTCGGGAGATAACGTCCCCCTGCCTCACTCCTCTTTGCAATGGAATCGCCTTTGTGCTCTGTTCCTGTAATCGGACCGACATCGTGGCGTTTTTATATAAGCACTTCAACACTTCAATGTACCGATAGTCAATATGGCACCGCTGAAGTGACTGTAGCACAGCCCATGTGTCGATCGAATCGAAGGCTTTCTCATAGTCCACAAACGCCAAGCATAGTGGCAGGTTATACTCCTCGGTCTTCTGTATTACTTGCCGCAGCGTATGGATGTGGTCTATGGTACTAAAGCCTTTACGGAAACCGGCTTGTTCGGGTGGCTGGAAGTCATCAAACCTGCGCTCGAGACGATTCGCGATAACTCTGGAAAATAGCTTATAAACATGGCTCAGAAGCGAGATGGGTCTATAGTTCTTCAGCAGTGTTTTATCGCCCTTTTTAAAGAATAGCACCACCACGCTTCTGGTCCACGTTTCTGGCGTTTTGCCCTCGAGTAAGACGGAGTTGAATAGCTTCTGGAGGACCTTAAGTACTGGTGTTGAACCCGCTTTCAGAAGCTCCGAAGTAATTCCATCATCACCCGGTGCCTTGTTGTTTTTAAGCTGTTTCAGAGCCATCCTAATCTCGTACAGGCTGATGTCCGGGATATCTTCGGTATAGTGTCGGGTTAATTTTGCTCGCGGGTCTTGGCGGAAGCGGATGGTAGGATTGGTTACTGACGTGTACAGATGTTCGTAGAACTTTTCGACCTCTTCCAGAAGCTCAGGCCCGGTCGACAACACTCTGCCATTCTCTGTTTTCAGCTTCATTATCCGACTTTGCCCAATAGACGCGTGTCTTGCGAAAACTTTGGAGCCTTTATTTCGCTCTATCGTTTCTTTAACACTGTTGGTATTAAAGGTACGAATATCTTGCCGCAGTGACTTCCATATCTGTCTATTGAGCAGCCGGTATGCTTCAGCATCATCAGAGAACTGCAGCCTCATTGAACGTCGCTGAGCCATAAGGCTTAGGGTGTAGTCAGAGAGCTTTTTTGGTCTACCTTTACGGCGTGTCTTAAAGTACTTAGACCCAACCGTGTGGACAGTTTCTACCAACCGACCATTTATTTCGTCCACTGAAACACAATCATCCAGGCACGTGAAGCGGTTGTGAAGTTCAAGTTGAAAGCCTTCGAGGTTTTGGATATGCACTTTAGAGGGCCGGAGCGTAGACTTCATCAGACGAGATCTCTCAATTTTGAGGTTAATATTCAATGTGCCCCTTACCATTCGGTGGTCGCTTCCAGTTTTCACTCTGTGGATCACGGAGACATCATTGAATATTTGTCTTTTATTGGTGAAAATGAAGTCTATCTCATTTCTCGTGGAACCATCGGGACTCATCCATGTCCATTTCCTATGAGGCGGCTTTTGGAAAAAGGAGTTCATCATGAAGAGTCCCTCTTTCTCCAAGAAGTCGGCCAGCCTCTGGCCTCTGGTGTTCCGTTGCCTATATCCAAATTGCCCCACTTTCAGCTCATCGTCGCGTCTCGTACCCAGTTTTGCGTTAAAGTCTCCCATCAAAACTGTGAAGTGTGTTTTGGAGTTATGTATGGCTTTACTAATATCCTCATACATTACCTCTACTTCATCATCTGGGTGTGTCGATGTCGGCGCGTAGACCTGTATGACCTTCAGCGAGTATCGCTGCGATAATCTGAGTATAAGGTACGCTACCCTGGTCGACACACTTTCGATGGTTGTAATATTGTTAATGAGAGACCTGTGGACAAGAAACCCGACACCACCTTGGGACAGATGGTCGCCCTCTCGGTAATAAAACAGATTGCCGGACTTCAGGGTTATCGTGTCCTCGCCCTCTCTTCGGACTTCCGATAAACCCATGATGTCCCAGTGCAACCCTTCTATTTCTTCTTCCAGCTCAACTATCTTTTCGTCTGCCCTCAGTGTGCGGCTGTTATATGTTACCAGGGCCAGTTTTCGTTTGGGATAGTAGCTGGATCTTTGCCGGGAATTCTTCGCACCCCCTGCCCCACCGTTACCATGGCCGCTACCAGAACCAGGAATAGCGGGGCCGCCGGGGACTAGGGGCCATTTCTTAAGTTGTGCTGTCATTGGGGGGGTTTTGCCAATACTCACCACGCTTGGCAGGCGGGTTAGTGAGTGCAGTATGTATACTGTTCGGCAGAGAGGACGCTGCTGCCCATCCTTCTGGTTTATGTCCCTTAGTCGGCTTTTACGACATCCACGGGCAGAAATGGAGTGGTGCTATTCTGTAAGGCCGGACACCACACGGCGCATATATTTTTTCGTATTTTTTGTCGTATTTTTTGATATTTGAAAGAAAATGAAATTGTTATTATAAATTCAGTTAGCCCTGTGAGGGTTGTGGAAGACAGATTAATTAGTTTGATTCATCAGTTGCCACTATCTATCTTGATCTATATGCGGGTAAGCAACTTTGGTCTCAGGCAATTATTTGAAGGGTGGCCACCCAAACAAACCAACTGATGAACGGCAAAATAATTAAGCTCGCCTATCTTTACCGTAAAGTATTCATAAGTCCTGTTTCCTTACTAATTTGTCAACCGCTTCTGATGTTTCAGATGGCTAAGATAGTTCCGTAACTGGTCTAGCCAAGATAAGCTTAACTAGCAAAATGTTCGGTGGTCAAAAGACAGCCTTTGGTTGTTCGATCTCACAGAGCAGGTAGTGAGTAGGTATAGAGCGCCATGTCACTCTGGCCTTTTTTTTATACCACTAAGGTGGCAAACAAGCATACGGGCCGCCTGACGGTAAGCGTTTACCGCAACCTATGGACGCTTGCAACACCAGGGGTATCATTCGCGCGTTGCCGACCCTTCAGAAATCTCTTCACACCCTTCTTGAAGAACCCCATGCTGTACTCTTTTCGGAAAACCACTGCGGGGAGCTAATTCCACAGTTTAATCGACTTGCACACCTGTTTTTCTTCTTTTACATTCATTCATTTCTCCATTTCCGACTCCTTAGAGTACTGTATAAGCGCAACTTCACTATTATCTTACAGTTTGTCTTCTCCATTACTTTACTAATATTTTTTTAATTGCCTGTTTTGTCCACCGCCGAACAATGGTCTCTCTCAATTCCCTTCACTGATGCCTAACTCTCACAATGTTTTCCAGATTATCCCGGAATGCGTCCAGGTCAGCACGTAACCTTTCCCAGGTTCTGGCTCGACGTCGACATTGCCATCCATCCACAGGAAGCCAATGAGGCAGCAACCCGGTTACCTCTCATGTATCCTCATTTTCCTGACCTTATCACATATTATTTAGGGTCGGCGCAATATGTATTTCTCTTCCACCCTTCTCTATTAGCCGTCATCTCTGTATTCAATTCCTTTCTGGCCATGTCATCTTTCACTCAGTCCATCCATCTTTTCTTAGGTCTACCTCGGCCCCGTACCCGTCCACATTCAATCATAAAACCTTTCTTACCATTTATCTTCATTTCTCCGCATAACATGCCCATACCATGACAAACGCTTGCTCCTCAACTTTTCTGTCACTGTAGCTACTTTCATACTTCCTATATAAACTTATTTCTTACCTTGGTCACCTCTCATGTATGTTTCCTTTATTTCTTTCTCTCAGTTCAGCCTCACTCACAGTATACCTACAACTAATACTGCAGATAGTGCGGATTACTTCTCAAAACTGTTCGTGGCATCCAGCAAAGTTTCAGCTTTATAATCGTTTCCTCATTGGAAGCTACGAATGCTGTCCACTTGATATTCCCGACGAATCGTATAAACTTAGCCAAACAACTGGATCGCTGCGGCTCGACAAACTTTCCCTGATATTGCTCCCGACTTAAACACGCGGTACTTATGGAACTCGTTCGAATTCTCATCAAATGATTCAGCGATTTGACCAGATTTTCGTTCTTTGGAGCGTCTTGCCGTTTGTATTGTGGTACTATTACCACCCCATGGTAATCCATTTTGTAGTCATCAGGGTCTAAATCTTAAGAGCCTGATAATGAAATCAATGCAATGTCTGTTCACTGTTATCAATTATTCATTGCTATTAATGGCAATTTTTGGTGTTAGTGCTAGAGACAAAAATTTATATTTTTCGTTAGGAATGGTTCAAATAGAAACAGGCTTACAAAACTCTGTTACATGTATCAGTCAATTTAACGGAATGTTATAACGGAATGAATTTTCAACGTATTTTTCATCGGCTTCAAAAGGTGTGTTCATTTAAAAAAAAACACATTTAAGTACCGATGACTATACAATAATTCCATAATATTGTGTTCTTTGTAAATTGAAAACATTTTTTTTGCACCGTACTCACAATCGAGTAATGATAGTACGTTTGTTGTATTTAGAATTTGAACCGCTTTCTGAATTCAGACATCTAAAGCGTTTGCTGCCTGCCGGCTCCGCCTTTGATATCGCTTAGAATTCCAGGCTTGCGAGTAATCTGGTCATACGGAACTCTTGGCAGAACTTCGACTGCAGATCGTGCATGAAATAGACTTGACGATGAGTACCAAATATATATGCGGTTCAAAAACGCTATCCATAGAAAACGGCTTAGTAATACTAAGTTCGGACGCTATCAAAAAGTGTCTGGTATCTACTTTTTTATATCACTAAGGTGGCACACAAGCAAATGGCCCACTTGATGGTAAGCAGTCACCGTAGCCTATAGCCGCTCAAAGTAGCTAATTTTGAAAGGTAGAGTGAATTGGGATCTCCCGTGAGGGAGCCGCTGCACTGGAGACTGTGAATGATTTTGATTTTACCATAAAAATTACACCAAAAAGAGAAGAAACATACCTACCAGACGAACATTGAACCTCCTCCTTTTTGAAGTTGGTTATACACTACTGGCAAGACGATAAAAAAAACCTTACCTCTTTGCTTGCTACCTGTCCATAGCTCAATCTATTGAGTCTAAGTCGTAACCCTCGATTCGTTTATTTACTCTGAGTTATCTGTGGAATGTTCGGTTGAGCCCCAATATCGGGCCTGTGAGCGATGCCAGCACAAAACGAATACCACACTGAGGAGCCTCCCTTGTTGTTTTAATTAGTTTCTGTGTTACATATTGCTAGGTGTGGTTGTCCCGGTTAAAACTAGACATGATCACACATTGCCATCTTTTTAGGGTTCCGTACCATAAAAGGAAAAAAGGAACCCTTAGAGGATCACTTTGTTGTCCGTCTGTGTGTCTGTCAAGATTTTTTATCTCAAGAACGCGTGGAGTTATCAAATTGAAATTAATGTGAAATACCCGGGTCTATGGTCTCTTTCGACTGTAAAATAGTTGTTTCGGCTGTAATGATAGTGTAAATAAAAAAACAGGTCTATATCTAGATAGTTAGAGCTGGTCCTTCCACGGCTTCTTCTTCCACTCACATTCGCATTGAAGATCTCTTTTAAAAATCTATCATTATAATCATGTGATCCCATTTATAGGTTGGTGGCTTATCAGTCAATGGTGTAGGCACGTACTCATACAATTTTCATCATCCGTGTTAACTTTAGTATCAATCAGTGACTTTGAATAATTAAATTGTCGTGAAATTATTATCAATTTGATCAGTCTTAGCTTTATACCTGTCACACTTCACTTGTTTGATAATAAGCGGTTTTCACTAAAGTCTTAGGAACTTGACAATATTATGAAGGATATTGAAAGGGCTCAGGGACTTGTATTTAAAAATCATTTTAGATCAACACCGGGTAAAATGGTGAAGCTGGTAAAGAAACCATCAAAGCAGAAATTTCTTATGGGTTGTTGTACATTTGCCACAAAGTAAATTCACCACTTTTTGAAAACACCATACATTGAAAGTAAATTCGTCACATGCGTTAAAAATATGTAGGTAAGGGATATTGTAAATTGGTCTTAAAAACGTTACTGCGTGAATTTGAATTGAAAAAGAGAGGTAGGGCGATTTGGAATTTCCCGTGGGTTATCCCATTTAAATTAGAGCCGCCCGACTGGGGACTGTACCTCCGCCTTACAGAAGACCGCAGTGGAATAGCACTTCTTGATGTAGTGTTGTATTTCTGAGGTAAGTAAGGTTGCCAGTGCTCCATGAGGATACGCCGGGCAAGTAGTATTGCTGCTAGCACAGGGAGTCCTCATCAATTCAACCCCCTGGTATTGCTAGCGGCTATAGGCTACGGTGACTGCTTGCCATCAGGTGGGCCGTATGCTTGAGTGCCACCTTAGTGCTATAAAAAAAAATGGTCACCTGGGTTACCTCGTGCCGTATCCTATCTTTCAGAGAATCCAAGCATAGCTTTCCATGGCACGCTGTAAATATCATGCATGAACTTATCCAAAGCTGCTCCTAAGTGTATTTAATTTGTTTTCAACCCTTTTCATGGAGTTAAAAGTTGAGAAATTATGAAGAGAGCAATCCTTTGAACATAATAAGGTACCTTGTTTTCTACTGGAGTGTTACTGCCAATGATTATAATTGCTGTGTTAATGAGATAAAAAGTTTCACTGAGCAACCGGTAAGAATGTAAAGCTAAAATATACATATTTTGGTGCATTTCATATATGTATATATAATACTTCCCTCCATGTACTTTAAAGGGTATGATGTATTCTGGTTGGTAGCTGGCGCTAGGTAGGCTTGCCTATCGATAGTCTATCGATAGATGACGTCATATCAATAGTATCGATACAATCGATAGTTGATACATAGCAATACTATTGATATACAACAATAGTATCGATAGTATTTACTCCGATGGTATCGATACTATCCATATTGTTGCTATTTTTCAAGGTCAACTATCGATAGCGGAACTAGCGATAGTTGGACAAGTCTAGCGCTAGGTGTCGCGGGTTCGATTCTTGGGCAAACATTTATGTGACAACACCTGTACAAATGAAAAAATAAGCTATAAACAGTAGTGTGCTATGGTGGTACCCTAAATTACCAATAAAAGGTGGGCTGGGAATGAAGATGACGTGTCTAGAATAGTTATATGTGTGAAATTGGATGAGTGTAGGGGCGAGGTAGACTTAAGAAAAGATGGATGGACTGTATGAAAGATTACATGGCCACAAAGGAAGTGAATACAGAGATGACTGATAGAGAGGAATATCAATATCAATAACGAGTGGTGTGTGCGTGCGACCGTGCGTGGGTGCGTGCGGGCGTGCGTGCGTGCCTGCGTGTGTTTGTGTGTATGAGAAAATATATCGCCGACCGAAACAAATTTGAGGCGACCAGCTTAACTCCTCTCGACCTATATAAATTCTCTTTAACTAAACTATCTTTCAACCAAAAGGATCCCTTAGTTTGAACTAAAAGGGGACACAAACTTTAATGTACTACTTAGGGCCCTAACAAAGACATTTCCCGGTAAAACTATCCTCAACTATTTTCACTGGAATTGCGGTCTTATTGGGAAAGTACTAAGGTACAAGAATTAAGTTCCTTGTCGGTGCAAAATAAATGAAACCATTTTACCGATGGCCCTCATAATGTACCGTGAAATCAAATGGTTGCGAATGCTTGTGACTGTCATAGGGTTGGCACATTGTTGAAATGCAACCAAACTTTTTCTACGAACCGGTCGGTGGTAATTTAGACCTTCATAAGTGCCTTTTTAAACTGACATATAATTATAATAGTACTATGATAATAATAAAAGTCCTTGGACAATATCACACAGCGCCATCCAGCCAAGACACGACAACTTACGCGTTGGCTACCCTGAAAATCTCTTCATACCCTTCTTGAAGCTACCTATTTCCAAACGGATTCTTTAAGAAGGGCTTAGGGTCGGCAACGCGCGAGTCATAACCCTGGTATTACAAGCGTTCATAGGCTACGGTAACCGCTTACCATCAAACGGGCCGTATGCTTGCTTGAAACCTTAGTGATATAGAAAATACGACCTCTAAATATAAAACTAGATTTTTTTGGGAATAAAATTTAAAAGAGAGTTAGTGGCATTTGGGATATTCAGTGGGTTTTGCCATTTAAATTGGAGCCGCCCGACTGGGGACTGTGCCTCCACCTTACAGAAGACAGCAGTGAAAAAACACTACTTGATGTAGTGTTGTGATTCTGCGGTAAGTAAGGTTGCCAGTGCTCCACGAGGATAAGCTGGGCTAGTATTAATGCTGCTAGAGCAGTGAGTCCTCATCAACAACATGGTTGGCAACCTGTAAGTGATACCCCCTGGTATTGCTAGCGGCTACAGGCTACGTTGACTGCTTACCATCAGATGGGTCGTATGCCTGTGTGCCACCAAAGTGGTATAAAAAAAAACCCTACAACTAAAACTTTTCCCAAAACAGCTATGTGGCAGCCCTAACCTCATCGCAATGCATGATCCTCCTATTTGCGGGTATAGATGAGGTAAATAGGTCAAAGAATCGACATCAGCTGAGTATGACTAACTCTTGGTATTCTATTTAGCGGAATCGTATTTTTTTTCGATGGTAACGAAATTGAATGGCATGGATCTTCTTTCTTATTTTTTTACTTCCCTAGCTATGGTTGCGATTTCGGTAGAAAAACAAATCTATCTAGAGCCGTGTTGGCCATGTAGGACTGTTTACTAAAGAGTATTTCTAAATAAAAGCACGGCACGAGCTTTACGGTGAAGGAAAACATCGTGAGGAAACCTGCATACGTCTGAGAAGCAACCTTTTTAAAATGTTAAAATAAAAATAAAAACATTTTCCCGGGATAAAAAGTTAATCCAAGTGATAAATTATCTGTGTTCCAAATTTCATCCAAATCCGTCGAGAAGTTTTGCCAAAAAATCCACTCATACAACCATCCATACTCACAAACATTTGCATTTATAATAGTAGTAGGAAGTAAACAAAACAAAAGAAGTGTGTGAATCTTTAGTGAAATTGTGCTCTATACTCTCTGCCTACCCCGTGAGGGACTTGGCGTGATGATATGTATGTAGGTACTTAATGTTCAACAATTTCGAATGATTACCCTGTAGGTACATAAAAACAAACGAAATGGGTTATCCCATTTAAATTGAAGCCGCCCGACTGGGGACTGTACCTCCGCCTTACAGAAGACCGCAGTGAAATAACACTACTTGATGGAGTGCTGTGTTTCTGCGGTGAGTAAGGTTGCCAGTGCTCTACGAGGATACGCTGAGCTAGTAGAGTTGCTGCTAGCACAGTGAGTCCTCATCAACAACATGGTTGGCACCCCGTTAGTGATACCCCTGTATTGCTAGCGGCTATAGGCTACGGTGACTGCTTACCATCAGGTGGGCCGTATGCCACCTTAGTGGAATAAAAAAAAAAAATATTTATGATAATAGAAAACACACAAATCAATTATTACGAACTTCAAAGTATTAATGATGAGTGAACCCTATTGAAGCTGTATTGAAAACGAAAGGCAATATATTTTGTAGATGTCAAAAGGACTTTTAACAATGAGCTTACTTCATAAGTTTAGTGATTGATCACTGAGCTTTTGATGTACAGACATTAATGAATGAAAATATATTATGCTTTTATATTGATTAAGAAATATATATACAAAGAGACTAGAGGTAGGGCGAGTTGGGACCTCCCGTGGGCTTTCCCATTATATTGGACTGTACCTACTTACAGAAGACTGCAGTCAAATAACACTACTTCGATGTAGTGTTGTTTCTGCGATGAGTGAGGTTGCCAGTGCTCCACGAGGATACGCTGGGCTAGTAGTAATGCTGCTAGCACAGTGAGTCCTCATCAACAACAGGGTTGGCAGCTCGTTAGTTATACCCCTGGTATTGCTAGCGGCTATATAACATCAGGTGGGTCGTATGCTTGTCTGCAGCTTAGTGGTATACAAAACAACTAAATGGCAAGCTACATGGAATCTCCTCCTTTTTTGAAGTTGGTTACAAAATAGCTTTCTAATTAGTCAGAGTAATAAGTAAGAAGCCTTTACTATTTGTGTATGAAGAGAGAATCCCCAGAGAAAACGGCCAATTGCGAGTTAGACTCCCACACAGAAGGTTTCGTACTAAATACAGAAAAGAACTTAGAACCAACCTCTTTACTAAATAGAACAAGTCGTTCTAAGATATATTTCGAGCACAAAACTAGTCTTAAACCTATCTGTTGAGAGCTAAACCGTAAACAATATGTAATATATATGAAAGATACTTTGCTTACGTTTAGAGAAATTACGGCATTTTTCGCAATTCTCTACGGACACATAAGATTTCCTTTTGACAGTAAACAACGTTTCCTATTCCCGATTCCCCACCCCACAATCTTGGTATTCATGCTTAAGGAAATAGGCCGATATCTTCACCCTTACTGTAATAAAATTTTACTACAATACGAAACCTACAAGAATCTTACGTCACATCAGTATACTGCGCGTAGTGCGTTTAACGCCATCTACTGGTAAGAAGTAAAACTAGTTGTCTCCGTAACGCTAGCCGCGTGGTTTTAGTTCAGCATTTATTTAATAGATGGCGCTAGCGCTTCAAACTTTCGTTGCTTGTATTGCGTTGTGAGATGGCGCGACTTCGAAGGTATTTTACTGTAGTTTGAGAACCGCCATCTATGGAGCACTTTTGAAAACTTTTCGCCATTTATACAGCTTTTTGAAACGTCAAGCAAATATTGGTTGTAAAACCACCCAAAAGATGACGCTTAAAGTTGGTTTGAGACTCAGATACGAAGTTAGCGGTGTTCGTACATAATATGTACTACCGTGTCAGCTCGCATGTAATTAAATTCTGTTGAATATTGTAAAGCTGACACTGTATCTTTAATGGACGATGAAATTAACATGTTTTTCGTTCAATCTTTCCGTTTCCAATTCCATACCCGAATCATTCCCAAAACACTTTCTAATTATTGTTTGTCCGTCTTGTCTGTTTGAATACGCCAATCCCCAAAACTAATTATATTTACGACGTTCATATAAAAAGTTAACAATGAATTATTTGGCCCAGTTGGTACCATTTAAGGATATACAAGTCTTTGGATAATACAAGTCTTGTTGAACATACATCCTCAAATATCAGAGGTCGACGACCTACATATAAACAAATTATGACCATTTGAAGACCATTAAAGTTCCTTAGGAAAACCCTGTGTTTGCAATCCTAAGTTCTTTTAAATAGCACTAGTGATGCACCATACCATTTTTATTCTTATCACCATACCATGATTGGGGGCCGTCACATCAGTATTATTTAGCCAAGTTTAAAACATAATTTTATATTTTTATTATATTACTAGCTGTCGTTGACGTTGTCCTGTCTTAGCTATGAATCCATATGTCATATACACCATAGTTTTTTTTTTCTTTTCATAAAAACCTTTTCCTGGCTATTAATTAATAGAAATAAAACCCCTTTATGAGCCTACATATTTTTCAATTTATTGACAACTGACATAAAAAACTAAAACAAAAACCAATCATACAATAAATATAAAAAGGTTAATATGATAATATAAAGGAGGTTCATCAACACTGGCCATAACAAACACATAAAAAATAATTAGCGAAATCGGTCCAGCCATTCACTCGTGACGCCGCCGTGACCAAGAGAAATAGGGATTCGTTTAAATACTATTTTAATCATAATATTGACGAACGGAATAAAATTAACTTCAATATAAAATCTTAAATGGCACCTACAATCGGGGCACCCGGTATAGCCTAGGCTTTTTTTTCTTTTATACCACTATGGTGGCACGCAAGCATACGGCCTACCTGGTAAGCAGGCACTGAAGCCTATAGCCGCTAGCAATATAAGGGGTATCACTAATGGGTTGCCAACCATGTTGTTGAAGTGGACTTACTGTGCTTGCAGCATCACAACTAGCCCAGCGCATCCTCGTGGAGCACTGGCAACCTTACTTACCGCAGAAACACAACGCTACATCAAGTAGTGTTATTTCACTGCGGTCTTCTGTAAGTTACAGGTTCAGGAGGTACAGTCCCCAGTCGGGCGGCTCCAATTTAAATGGGAAAACCCACGGGAAATCCCAAATCGCCTTAAAAGCCTACCTTGTGCAGTTTAAAACTTTTTCTTTGTGCCGTCATACGTTGTTTAGAAGGTAAGTTCTGTTGCGAAGCTGGAGTCGGGAGACAGTTAAAATACTTCTTGTTCCGCAAACTGGCTCTTTACGGACGGTCAGCAAAACAAACAGAGAATTTGAATTTCGATAATTTTGTGGGTCGTTATTAACAACGTTTGATTTCATTAACATTTATATAATTACTAGCTAATGTTTTCCCGCGAGTCATAGATAAGTTTAAATAAATGGGTATAGAACTGCTGCACCGCTGCTGCTCAGCAAGAGTGCCTCAAGCGCCGGAAATATGCATGTCTTGGTCTAGGGCACATATTTTCTGCATTCGCGGTTGAAACTCGAGTCCCTGGGGCCCGGGTGCTCTTCAGCTTTTTAAGGAGGTCTCAGTCAACTGGGTGAAGCTAGTAAATAAAAGAGGAAATACTAATCTAGGTATTACTTTTGATAGGTATCCCTGCTCCCATGTTTTTCCTGTCAGATGTGGTCGACTGGTTGAAATTGGATTCGCATTAAGTCGATCACAGTTAAATAATAATAAATTGTGTACTCGGTTTTCCAATACATTAAAATCTTGATTATAATTATTTAAGAAATAAATATTGTTTTTTATTAACTTTAAAAAATTCTAAATATTTGATTGTTTTTTGTTTGTTAAAATTTTATTTTTAAAATGGTCTTCACCAGCGTTTGAATAAAATGTCCGAAAGAGAGCAGGTAGATTTAACGGGCCCTTATTATTAGTAGAATAAACATAGTTACAGTATTTGCCTTTGAATGAACGGTCGCGCAAATATTTGATTAACCCTCAGAAGGGACGGTTGGATAAATGGTATTATAGTTCAAAGCCAGAAAGCTGATCATTTGGTGAGTCTTCCCAAAATAATATTATTACTTAAGATATATATTTGTAAGTAGCTTAAAAACTGTGCTGTGCCTTTTTATCAAAAAGAAATATAAGCGTTACCAAAATTAGTCCCTTTTTAACCAAATTTCCTCAAAATATTGTTTTACGGTTTGATAGATTCTAGATTAACAATACAACGGAAAAAAATTAAACCCGCTCTGAAAAAGAAATGAAATCGGGTTTACAAGGTACTTACATCCTCACAACATACCTACCAACACATAAATTGCCGAAACTACTAAACGGATTAAAATAAAACTTCGCACGATACGAGTTCATATTGCGAGGTATAAGATGGCATATTTTTATCTCGAAAAAAACCCATGACTGTGAACAAAATCTGAACGGTTGGACCGATTTGAACGGAACTATCCCGGTAGATACCTAACTTATGTTAAAGGCGAAATTTGGGTTACTTTTAGTTTGCAAAAATGCACTGTTATATTAATTAGTAAACTGTTTGCTATGGAAAAAAACGTTTTTTCCTATTTAAAACGAATAGGAAAAATTAAATAGGAAGAATGATATCATACAGTTATTTCATATAAATATGTGATAATTATTGCTTTTTTTTGATCACCTTACTTCGTAAGTGACATAAAAAATGTACAAGCTGCAGCACTTAGAGCTACTACGTGTGTGTGCGTACTGCATGTATGTTGGTTAACACACAGTTAACAGCATGGCTACCCGTAATATGTGCATATAATTAGGGTGTTTGCAGGATATTTTTTACTGGCTGCCTACCGCGAAGGCGACTAGGCATGATATCTTTACCGGAAAACATATAATAACAAGATACCAAAACGCCATTTTATAGTAGAGCCATTTTAAGTTTTATTTCAATAAAACAGCACATAAGTTTTTCCTAATTTAGTAATTGAAATACAGTGAAGGCAAAAAAGACTGTCTGTCTGTCAAGACCTTTTTTTCAGGAACGTATTGAGTTGTCAAGTTGAAGTTAATATCAAATACGCAGGTCTATGGTCTCTTCCAGGTGTGAAAATATCAAACTTGTAAGTCAACGTGAAGAAAAGATATGACCGTTTATGTCGCAAATAATCGCATATTTTGTGATTTCACAAGGGAATCAAAACCTATAGGGTACTTTTCGCTGACCCAGAATCTTGAAATTTCTTGAATCTTGAAAAATAAACATATACATTAAAGTAGTGTTATTTGACTGCGGTCTTCTGTAAGGTGGAGGTACAGTCCCCAGTCGGGCGGCTCCAATATTAATGTGAAAACCCACGTGAGATCCCAATTCGCCCAACCTGTCTTTTTAAGCTCATGGTGTGAATAATCACTGTACTTTAGTTTAGAAAAGCTCATCGGTACACGCAGGGGTTTTAACCTGGGCCCATTAAATGATAGGCCGCTGCGTCAACCACAAGGCCACCACGGCACAAAAACCTTTGCAATTGTGGACAAATACAAAGTCACGGGCGAAGCTAGTTAAATATAATCAAAATCCGAAAAGAATATCTTTAAGATAAATGGGTGCAACATTGTTGTTCTTTGATTGGTCTATAGGCAATCCTCAGAAATGTTTCCTCCAGATATTGAACGCCCTATCTAGATGGGAATCTTATCGGCTTGAAACTTCACCTATCTATTTCCCAGAACTGTCTACGTCACTTCGTCCTACTGTTTACACAGTAATTATCTAGCTTCAAACTTAGCCCAAGACAACACTGCAGAGTTCATATTATTATCTAATATATAAAATTCTCGTGTCACAGTTTTCGTTGCCATACTCCTCCGATACGGCTTGACCGATTTTGATGATTTTTTTTGTGCTTATCCGGTATCTATGAGAATCGGCCAACATCTATTTTTCATCCCCCTAAATGTTAGGGGTAGTCCACCCCTACATTTTTTTTTTTTTTAGACCGATTTCAAAAATTCTTTCACCGTTAGAAAGCTACATCATCACTGAGTAACATAGGCTATATATTATACTAGCTTCCCGCCCCGGCTTTGCACGGGTAGACAAAATATTTGATATAAAAGTCTACCCGTGCGAAGCCGGGGCGGGCCGCTAGTCTTATATATAAAATTCTCGTGTCGTGGTGTTTGTAGTTAAACTCCTCCGAAACGGCTTAACCGATTCCCATGAAATTTTGTGTGCATATTGGGTAGGTCTGAGAATCGGACAACATCTATTTTCATCCCCCTAAATGTTAAGGGTAGTCCACCCCTAATTTTTTTTAATATTTTTATGATATAGCATTAGAAAATACATACATCCCTGAATTTTCAACCCTCTACGATCAACCCCCATTTTACCATCGTGATTATTTTTTTCGATTCTCATGAAATTTTGTGTGCATATTGGGTAGGTCGTAAACGGCTGGGCCGATTTCGCTAATTCATTTTTGTGTTTATTACTATCAGTAAAAGGTTCTTGTGAAAATAAAATTTGAAAAAAGAATCGGTATATTTTTAATATAGATAAAGAGATAAAGTAAAGGACCTTTGTTCTATGGTGTATTTGTCATATGAATTCATAGCTAAGACAGGACAACGTCTGTCGGGACAGCTTGAATATAAGTATATATGTATAATCAAAGTTAATGGGTAACGTGACCATGTCACCGATATTACTAGTTACACGGGTTCATTTTTCTGTAGGTCGTTTTTTACGGGTTATTATCAGTGCCGGTAGCAGTAACATTGTCGACAACGTATTCGAAAACGTAACTCGCGAAATGTTCTCTAGTTGTAATATAAAATAGACATTAATATAATTTAATAAATGCCCTCTCCCTATCACAATTGCTGTGCCCTATAAACAGGGTGTGTACTGTATTAGTATAATTTTAAAATGCTGTACACTATTGCAATAAAAAATTATGATTTATGATTATGAATGTCAAAATTGTCATACTAATTTTTAGTTCCAGTTTTCTCCGCCGCAGCGCTGTTCATTTTCCAATACAAAAATAGTCGAAGGCGATACGAAAACGTAGTCGACAATGTTCCTGCTACCGGTACTGGTCTTTTAAAAAAATATTTTAGTGAATAAATAAATTTGAGATGAGGCATTATTTCTTAAAAATTTGCTCACGCGAAATAAACTTATTTTAATGGTAAATGTTAAATTTAAAAATAAAATGTTTTAGGAGTCAAGTACGTTAAAAATCAAAATAAGTAGCTTCTTTAACTTTATAAGATAAAATTAAATTCCACGCGTACGAAGTCGCGGGCACAGAGTTGTATACGGCACGTTATATGTTCAAAGCATAAATGTAGATTGATAAATGGGGCTTTGGAACAAAAAACACTATTCATTTATAAGCTGGTTATTTAGGGCATAGACTGAATAAATCATTTTCATTTTCAATTGTACAATAACACGCGCACACTACTCCAGGTGTTTCATATAAAAAGTTGCGATAACTGAGCACTGGAGGAAATAAAAAAAAACAATTCAATTTGAGGAAAAGTTCTGCAGTTTCCTTCAAATGGAATTGTTTTTTTTATTCAGCTTATTTTAAATTCAAACTGCGTACGTTATTTTAAAACGAATGCAAAAGGCTTTATTAAAAAAACCTTTTACGGGAAAAAAACAAAAATCACCAGAGGAGGGAGAACCAATTCGAAATAATAACTGTGCGAGCAGGACGGTTGTGTGGCTACGTTACTAGTGCAAGAGGGAAGGACAAAGCGGTATCATCAATCGATCACGTTGCCATGGGAACGGTACAGGCTACCACAAAAGTGTTAAGCTCTGTACATACATCTTTGGTACGGGTTGTAGAAATTTTAAATTCACAAGTGGTTACAGATCTGCCGGAGTTTTTGGCGGGAATCAGGCTAAGCGGTTGACTTTTTTCTATTGTCTCGTAAATTGTATTATAGTGTACTTTAGTGTGTATTTTCGGTGTCCTTTTGACCTGTAAAGTTTTATTTTGTGACTGATATTATGGGAACATTGGAAATAATGCTGTAATACGGCCTTTGTGTGAGCTATCATTTCGATCAATAGGTTACCTCTGATCTAAAGGCATGTAGCAATCTACTGCTGTATACTGCCGTGAATTACCTCCCGAATCTCCCATACGCTTTAAAATGCATGACACTACATTTTAATGTACCAAACCCAAACAAATGATAAATTTGATAATTCTGTAACACTCGACACTGGTAACAATTGACCTTGAAGAGGATTGATTGCCATAGTTAGGAAGAAGAAGAAGAAAGATTTACCGGCATTTGTGATCTAGAAATAACTTCTTTAATTTATTACTTAACTAGTTAAATTCGCGTAAATTTTAAATATATTTAGCGACTATAGTAATATAAACTCTGTGAGCATTACAAGCGTCTACTTGTTGCCATTATTAAGATCGAGCAAAACAAAATACGTGTCCAGTAATAGGGGAACCCCGTGTATTTAACCTACGGACGACCTAACCCACCCATTCAAAATTCAAAATTCAAAAAGTTATTTATTTGACTAGACTTTACAGGCAAGCACTTTCAAATCGTCAGAATCTACCGCCGGATTCGGAAGGTCGGTTTTGCTGAGAAGAATCCGGAAAGAAACTCAGCAATTACTCTTTAAAAAACCAAAAGAATTACATAAAGTTTACATTTCAAATACTAACTTAACATGGATACCCATTTCTCAAAATAATATATAAAAACAATTGATAACACTAAAAAATAATATTAACACATAGACAAGTATATAACGCTTGAAATTAAGATGTAAGCTAGTAGTTAATCAAAAAAGGCTTGAGAACGGCTTTAAGTACGGAACCATAAAAAGGCATTAACAAAATATTACTACCGAAAAAATCTAAGCGATTATCTCGAAACTTGGGATGAATAATTAATTGATGTCCGCGATCAAGATAAAGATTGTTTGAGAAATCCATTCAAGAAAGTTTCATTATTGTACTGGTATCTAAAAATGTGGAAATACTTTGTTCAGAATTAATTTATGTTACCATTCTATCGTCGAGTTGAGACATTTCTAATTAAAATAATAAAAAATCGGTCTAGTGCGAGTTGGACTCGCGCACCGAGGGTTCCGTACTGGAACAAACTAGCTTAAATGTCAAACTTAACTTTGCGGTTCTATCCCTAGACGTTGCTATTGCACCAACCGCAAATAATAAGTTAGTTATAGTAAATTTCCTCTTTTTTTAATGTATAATATATGCCCGTATGACGTATGTATGTAGTGCCTAAGAGACGGCGACGGACTCACCATCTGTCACGTTGGCACCGAATTATCTTCGGTGGAAAGTGGGTGCTGTAGCACCTCTGCTTACCTCTTCGGCGACCCTTGTAGGAAGGCGTGACAATACTACAACTTTATTGAGACAAATCTTAATTTCCAAGGGGATAGGTAGATTATATTTAGATAATAAAGGTTGCCAGTGCTCCACGAGGATACGCTGGGCTAGTAGTAATGCTGCTAGCTAGTGACTCCACATCATCAACATGGTTGGCAACTCGTTAGTGATATCCCTGGTATTGCTAGCGGCTATAGGCTACGGTGACTGCTTACCATCAGCTGGGATAAAAGATATATTTTATCTGGTAAAAAAACTTTCATATCGACAGTGGAAAGGCAAAACAAACGATACGCCATTTGGCCAATTGTTCAGCAGAGCTGTTTTATGTTTAAAATTCCGTTTTTTTTTTTTTTCTTTTTTGTGGATTTTTTTTAAATGTTGTGCTTTGAATGACACCAAAAATTGCTTACGATTGGCTTCTAACCTAGACCGATCGATAGGGAATCCAAAATTCTATCGAACTGCATATATAACTCATTTTCGACCAAACTGGCGATTCATTTGTTTTTCCTATGTTCAGTAATTAACATTACAGAGACATGTCATTGTGTGTATATTGGTATTGAATAGGTAGATCGCAGACCTCTAATTTCGCGCGTATGTTCAATAAAGATAATTTTCAAAAATCAAAAATCGTTTATTCACTTTAGGCCCTATTAAGGCACTTATGAAGGTCTAAATTACCACCGGTTCGGAAAAAAAAGCCACCTGAGAAGAACCGGCAAGAAACTCAGTGCCAATTCTGTAGAGAACAGTGTTGATTGTGTTGTACTAAATCATAAAACTAAACTAATTTGACAGGTCTAAAAGTCTTGCTATCGCTTTCTCATGTGCGGGGTTAAATGAGGATGGCAATACTTTAAGTCCTGTCAAATTAGTTTAGTTTCATGATTTCGTACAACGGAATAAACACCATTATCTTTCTGAAAAAAATATTAAAAGAAACAGAATGAATAGAATGTACATAAGCAGGTGTGAAGCATTTTAAAAATGATTGCAAATCCTTTTTTTCTTTCGTATCACACTTATAAACATAATTTTTACTTACCTACACAACATATAAAAAAACGATTCAGTCGAACAAGATTAAATAAAAAAGACAGTATAACCTCCGCTTCTCGATTTTTAATAAAAGCGATGGTATGTAGGAGGCACTGTTACAAAAGTCACACCAGTAACATTCCCTTTGTTTATGACCCTATTTTTATTATAGCCGAGTTATACATATTATACGACTATGGAAAAAAGAACCAACTGTGGATTCTAGTACCTGCTTTCATCTTCAAGTGTCGAGCTTTATGTACGTTTTGTAGGGAATACGACCAGTTTCAGAAGACCTTCGGGTCACTAAAGGAATTTTCCTCGCTCGTGTGATTTCTGTATTAGCAGAACGGCAGGGGGGGTCTTTATTAGCTGGGAGGTAGCCACAGTTTTGTTGCAGGACATGCGCAGTATTCACTCGTCGTTCAGTCTTTGGTTACCGGCTCGACGCCACGAACGTCGCTTGGCCGAATAAAAACAAAAAATTAAAAACAATATGAACATATTTTAAATTCGAAAATGGAATCTTTATTTTAATATTGATATTCTATTTCGTGTGTCATTCTGATTTATGTCAAAACTTCGAATTCGTTTTTTAAATTCTATTGCGTGTTACGGTGACAATAAATTAATGTGCGGACGCGTGTTTTTACTTTTTAATTGATTAATTGTTTGTGAAATAGGTCAGTGTCGAAGCGAGCTTTACCTGTTGCTACAAAGGCTAGGTAGATAACATAAACGCGCAGAGGCCGAGTAAAGACGCTATATATCTTTATTAAACCCACCTTTTTTATGAGAATAACTTATGTAATATATTTCCCAGAAAGGATGAAATATGTTCCCGATAAACGATAATAAAGGAAATTGGTTTGGTCCTACTTTTATCAACAAGTTTTCTAAGAACACACTTTTGTCGTTCGCAGTCTGAATATAAAAAAAATTAGATATATATTTTTATAAATGCAATAGTTATAGAGTGCATATAATTATATCATCACGCCAAGTCCCTCACGGGGTAGGCAGAGAGTCTAGACCGCCATTTCACTACTTGCACACCTCTTTTGCTTCCTCTACAGTCTACATTCATCAATGGCAATTGGATTGATTAATGTAAAGACAAAGATAAAGATAAAGATACATTTATTTCCAAGAACACGGTACGTAAGGTCTTAAACTAATCCATGATCAGTGCCGGTAGCATGAACATTTTTCGACTACGTATTCGAGAAAGTAACTTGCGAAATGTCAAAACTGACATACAAATCTTAGTTCCACTTTTCACCGCCGCAGCGCTGTTCGTTTATAAATACAAAAATAGTCGAAGGCAATACGAAAACTTTGTAGCGATTCATTCATGCTCGACAAGAACATCAGCTGTCGACCTACGAAAACGCAACTCTGAAAATGTCAAAATATTCAATAGGAGTTTTTAGTTCCGCCTTTCGCCGGCGAAGCGCTGTTCATTTTCCGATACTCGATAAATATTTAAAAGTGATACGAATACGTCGCGAGTTGTTCTTGCTCGACTACTGGTCACTTTTCTAATTTCCGTCTTTGGAGACGTAGCTTTACTTAAGTTCTTTTCGAGGTCAGGGTCCCAATATTTTATAGATGGGACGGTCACCCTTTCACTAGTAGACATGAAGTACTGTACCCTAGTGTAAAATAATAATTTATAGAAGGTATTTTTCACCGAATTTAGTTAGAATTATTTTTATTATCAGACTTAGCTTACAGCAGAAATAAGCAACAGTTATATGGCGCCTTTATTTTGACTTGATAAATAAACTGACAAACCCTATAAAATTGGGCATTGATAATTAAAATCCTACCTATACGACTCCTATTTTAATCAGTGAAAAAAAAAACAATCGTGATTAGTTTCTCGTGGACTTGATTTCAGAGCACTTGATCTAAGAAGATCTCATTTTAGAGGACTTCATTTTGGTGGACTTCATTATAGTGAACCTCATTTTGGTGAACCTCATTTTGGTGAACCTCATTTTAGTGAACCTCATTTTGGTGAACCTCATTTTAGTGGACCTAATTCTATTGCCATGTAAGAGAGGTCTTTATTTCAATGTCGGAGGGCCCGTCTAATCTCTCTTCGCTGGTGAACCCAAAATGCAAGCCACATGAGATGTGGGCTGCTATGACGAGATCTATCGAGATCCTGGTGGCATTCTTCGAGTATTATGCACAGAGGTATGTACTTTATGTATGAACACTTTAAGAGAGGTAGTGGGTAGTGTGAGTTCCCAGTGGGTAGCCGCCTGACTGGGAATCGAACCTCCACCTTCAGAAGATAAATAATAATATATCTTCGCTCCTCCCACAAGATTCTCCGAAGAGGAAGGCGGAGGTGTTACAACACTCTCTCTTCACCGAAGATAATTTAGTACTAACGTGACAGATGGTGAGTCCGTCGCCGTCTCTTAGGGACTACATTCGTCCTTGAATAAGTGAGGAAACCTGCCGTCTTCTCAGACGGCAGGTTTCCTCACGATAAAAATGAATGCTGCCATGTTGGTTTTGTCGCTGCTTTATTGGTGGTGACATATCTTCGTTCCCGTAGATGTACCTTACTTCTATAATTTCTTAAATGTATCAGCAGGATGTTCAACCTTTAATCATATTTGCCAGACCGTCTAGCTCAAAGGTCGGTTGAGAAACGACCGACCCTAAATCTACTGTCATTGTTTGAAAGAGGCTATCTAGAAAATTACATTTTATTAAAACACAATGACTGGGCTGTTAAGATAAAAAATAGTATAAAGTTAGATCCTCTATCGAAGTTATTATGAATTTTATTTTAATAAACTTTAGATACATTATTTGATTAAATACAGAGAAAAAAATGCAGCGTGTATAACAGTTTTTAGGGCGATTTGGGATTTCCCGTGGGTTATCCCATTTAAATTGCAGCCGCCCGACTGGGGACTGTGCCTCCGCCTTACAGAAGACCGCAGTGAAATAACACTACTTAATGTAGTGTTGTGTTTCTGCGGTAAGTAAGGTTGCCAGTGCTCCACGAGGATACGCTGGGCTAGTAGTATTGCTGCTAGCACAGTGAGTCCTCATCAACAACATGTACCGTAATAGCACCCCGTAAGTGATACCCCTGGTATTGCTAGCGGCTATAGGCTATGGTGACTGCTTACCATCAGGTGGGCCGTATGCTTGTATGCCACCTTAGTGGTATAAAAAAAACAGAATTATACGATTTTTTTTATCTGTAATAGGTCTTTAGGGCATACATGACGAATTGGTGTTGAAATTCAAATAAAAAGTAGTGAAATTGTATACCTTTTTGTGAGTGCAAGAAGAAGCCGTGGAAGGTATGACTTTGCACATCAAACTGCCAAAGTACTCAATGGAAAGGTAAAAAGTACTCGGATCTGGGCATGTATGATTGTGGAATCCAGAAGAAGAAAGAGGTGTGCAAGTCAAGAGTGAAATGGCGCTCTATACTCTCTGCCTACCGCGTGAGGGACTTGGCTTTTTGATATATGCGTAATATGAGTTAGACTCGCACACTGAATTCACTCTTTTTCTAGCGAATATAGCATATAGATACAACCACTTAGCATTTCGAGCGTCTACTTGTTACCATTGTACAGATAGAGCAAAAAAATCAAAAAAAAAAAAAAAACTACATTTTTTTATTTATAATTGTTGTTATGGCGGCAACAGAAATACGCATGCTGTAATTTCCAACTGTCTACTCATTACGGATTACGAGATACAGCCCGCTGACAGATAGACAGCGGAGTCTTTTAAAGGGCTTCTGTTGATTACCCGTTACGTACGGAACCCTAAAAATGTACATGAACCTAATGCCACGATTCTTAAATCACATGTATACGCGTCTTAACGCTTCAAATACGACAAAAATATTCCAAGAAAATGTGAAATGCGAATGTTAAACAACGGGTGTTTTGTACCGATGCTATATTACGGCGATCCATCAAACGTACCCTTCGCGTTATTAAGTAAAGTAATATTATATTTCATACGAGATGCGGCGTAAAAGTTTTTGCCCCTAAACATTCGTATAGTTTTTGTGAGGACAAAGTTTTTAGATATAAATTACAAGTACACTGAAGTGAAGGGTGTAATTGCAAAGATTAAAAGGGTTGTTTCCAGACAGGCATAATTTAATTTGAGGTATACAAATTTATAGGCTATAGGCTAAATCTATAGGCTGATGATGATGATGATGATGATGATGATGATACAAATTTATACACTGGACATCCAAGCATTACATAGTACAGTCAACATGAACAAGGTAATTTGTTCTATAGCTACCAGGGGAACATTCTGCGAAAGCGACGTTTTGCGAAAGGGACATTTTGCGAAAGGGAAGTTTTGCGAAATGGACGTTTTGTGAAAGGGACGTTTTGCGATGACGCCGTTTTTATGGCTGTTTTTAATGATAAAAATGTGTGTTACGTTAGTTTGTTTATGTTTAAAAAAAAGACAGAGCACTGAGTTTCTTGCCGGTTTTTCTCAGGTGACTTTTTTTTCCGAACCGGTGGTAATTTAGACCTTCATAAGTGCCTTATTAGGGCCTAAACTGAATAAATGCTTTTTGATTTAGACTTTGAATACAAAGAACTAATTAAATACATAGTGTTGAAAACGATATATATGTAATGAAGCAGTGGAAGGCCAAGATTTAACTTTCTGGATCTAATTGATAAAGCACTCAATGATGGGGCGAAGAAGGTGAAGAGTACACGATACTGACGAGTATTTATGAAGAAATTGATGAATGTAAGAAGCAAAAAGATCACCAGTTTACAGTGAAATGGACCATACAATC
Organism: Falcaria lacertinaria; assembly: GCA_951449985.1. Taxonomy (NCBI): domain Eukaryota; kingdom Metazoa; phylum Arthropoda; class Insecta; order Lepidoptera; family Drepanidae; genus Falcaria; species Falcaria lacertinaria. The sequence continues at coordinate 1,978,909 of OX602137.1, read as the reverse complement.
TCCTACCCTGAAAGGCTTGGCGTGATGATATATGTAAAACTAATCGCGTGGTAACGCCTTGCAAAATTCTAATTGTTGGTATATTATTAAGCTTTTCAATTATTCCTTGCATAGACAAGTAGGTAAGCTCTAAGAACTAAGAAATAAACACGAAAATGGAAAACATTTTAAGTAATGCTGTGCAAAGTATGCTAATGTGGTGAGTCCCACTTTGCATACTTAAGCTTCTTATTTCTGATGAAAAATATTGTGAGTTTGACTCATTAAAACTTTAAGGCGTAGCTTTTATTTAAGTGTTGACAAGAATTTTGTTAATGAGCATAATACATCATTATGGTAAATGTTATATGCACCTACATCTATATCCGGTCCCGGCTTCGCACAGGTAGACATTTATCAAAATATTTGATACTAGCGGCCCGCCCCGGCTTCGCTCGGGTAGACATCTATATCAAATATTTTGTCTACCCGTGAAAAGCCGGGGCGGGCAGCTAGCCTATGTTAATCAGTGATAGTGTAGCTTTCTAACGGTGAAAGAATTTTTGAAATCGGTCCTGTAGTTTCGGAGCCTATAGACATTTATCAAATATTTTGTCTACCCGAGCGAAGCCGGGGCGGGAAGCTAGTATAATATATAGCCTATGTTACTCAGTGATGATGTAGCTTTCTAACGGTGAAAGATTTTTTGAAATCGGTTCAGTAGTTTCGGAGCCTATTCAATACATACAAAAATACAAATCTTTCCTCTTTATAATATTAGTATAGAAATGTCTACCCGTTTTTGGCCTTTTTCAGGCAAATTTTTATTTTTTTCTGTCCGTAAGAACCATCCTCGTACTTCAAGGAGTATTCTAAAAAAATAATTAGCGAAATCGGTTCCGCTGCTCTCGAGATTTGCGCTTAAGAACATTCAGCGATTTGTTTTTAGGGCTCCGTTCCTTAAAAGGTAAAAGGAACCCTTATAGGATCACTTTGTTGTCCGTCTGTCTGTCTGTCTGTCAAGAATTTTTATCTCAAGAACGCGTGGAGTTATCAAATTGAAATTAATATGAAATACACGGATCTATCGTCTCTTTCGGTCGTAAAGTAATCAAATCTGTAAGTCTATATGAAGAATAGATATGACCGTTTCCGTCGCAAATTTTCGCTTATTTTGCGATTTCACAAGGGAATCAAAACCTATAGGGTACTTCCCGTTGACCTAGAACCATGAAATTTGGCAGGAAGCAGTGTCTTACAACACAAGTAAACGATAAAATCTGAAAACCGTTAATATGTTTTTTTTTTTTTTATGCGAATTTATTAAATAAAAATATTCCTGAATCGCGCTGTTGAGAGTCACCGACGAATAATGACCTCATTTGAAATTCGCCTACTTTTAACCTTACCTACAAGTGTGTACGGAACCCTCGGTGCGCGAGTCCGACCTGCACTTGGCTTGTAAATATGGGATCATTTCCACTTACCTTATCAGTCCCACTCCAAGTGCTTCCATGGGGCGCGTCTCAGCTTAATAGGCCATTAAACACGATACTATCGTCGGCCCTCATCTTGGGTTACGTGTATTCAATAAAACAAAGGATATCTTGAAAAATGCCCTACTTATTATTTTTTTACTTGCCGAAACATATTTATAAGCACTGAATCTTATTATGGAAGGGAGAGAGTAGGAGTGGGCAAGTATGAAGAGATTGATGAAGCTAAAGAGTTTTGGTGCAGGTGAAAAGTGACAGGGCGCTCTTTACTCTCAGCCTAACTCGAAAAAAATAATTTATTTTGATGCACCCGTGCCAGGCACGTCCTCGTCGCTAGTATATTTTGTATATAAATAATTCAAGGGAGGTAGGGCGAATTGGGATCTCCCGTGGGTTTTCCCATTTAAATTGGAGCCGCCCGACTGGGGACTGTACCTCCGCTTTACAGAAGACCGCAGTGAAATAACACTACTTTGATGTAGTGTTGTGTTTCTGCGGTAAGTAAGATTGCCAGTGCTCCACGAGGATACGCTGGGCTTGTAGTAATGCTGCCAGCACAGTGAGTCCTCAACAACAACATGGTTGGCAACTCGTTAGTGATACCCTGGTATTGCTAGCGGCTATAGGCTACGGTGACTGCTTACCATCAGGTGGGCCGTATGTTTGTGTGCCACCTTAATGGTATAAAAAAAAACTTATAAGCTGTATTATACACGTATCATATCATTACTTATAACACATCCCAAACACCCAGACGCAAGACGAAGGCAAATGTTTGTCACACAAAAGTTTGTCCCAGCGGGAATCGACCCCGCTACATCTAGCGTACCAGTCCGATAAAGAAAGAAAAAAAAACACAGAAACTGACCACTGAACAACAGTGTAGGTACTCGTGTAACTTACAATATACCAATTTTTCCATTACAGTGCCGGTAGCAGGAACATTGTCGACAACGTATTCGAAAACGTTACTCACGAAATGTCAAAATTGTCATACTAATTTTAGTTCCACTTCTCACCGCCGCAGCGCTGTTCATTTTCCAAAACAAAAATAGTAGAAGGCGATACGAAAACGTTGTCGACAATGTTCCTGCTACCGGCACAGAAGGCAAAACGTATAATAAGTAGGTACGAATACAAAAATATAAGCACAGATAAATAATTATCGTAGTTATCCGCTGAGTAATATGCGTCGGCTCATTTATATATTACATAATATATCAAAACGGCTGCTTAGTCACTGACGCACAGACATTTAGTTCTGTCAGCAAAAAAAAAGGTACATGTCATCACGCCAAGTCCCGTACAGGCTAGGCAAATAGAATAGATCGCCATTCTCTTGACTTGTAAGTCACGGTCGTTTTTTTTTTATACCACTGAGGTGGCACACAAGCACACGGCCCACCTGATGGTAAGCAGTCACCGTAGCCTATAGCCGCTAGCAATACCAGAGGTATCACTAACGGGTTGTCAAATCTGCTTGATTAATGTACAATTCAAAATTCCCAATACTGAACCATTGACGTGACCTCTGGTCTAGTGGTTAGTATACCTGACTGCTACGCTGGGGTCGCGGTTTCGATTCCCGCCGGGGAAAACATTTTTGTGACCAATTTTTTTGAAAATTTGAATACGTATTCAAAGGAGTACCAATGACAGTACAAGCTTACATAATATTATAAATGCGAAAGTTTGTGTGTGTGTGTGTTTGTACACTCTTCACGCATCAACGGCTAATTGTATTGGAGGTAGCTTATAAGCTGGATTGACAAATAGAAACTATTTCCAGTTAACTATTTCCAGTTTCCTCGCAAAAAAAGACCATGAAGTTGGAATCGGAGTTTTTGGCGGGAATCAGGCGGAGCGGTTGAGATTTTTTCCAGTGTGTCGTAAATTGTGTTATAGTGATGTTTAATGTGTATTTTTGGTGTCGATATGTGCAGTAAAGTTTCATTTAGTGACTGATTTATAGAAGCATTGGAAATAATGCCATAATACGACTTTTGGGTTAAGTGATTTATCATTTTGGTCAATAGGTTACCTCTAATCTAAAGGCGTGTTACGATCTGCTACTGCCGTGGGTTGTCTCCAGAAACTCCATTGGGCGTTAGAATGCATGACACTAGGCATTTTAATGCGGCAAACACGAGAAATTTTGCAACATGAAAATTCTCTAACACTCGACACTGGCAAAAATAGTCCCTGAAGGGATAGATTGACATACTTAGGAAGAAGAAGAAGAAGAAGAAGAAGTTGGAATCAAAATCAATTCCACGCGTACGAAGTCGCGGGTACAGCTTATCCTACTAATATTATAAATGCGAAAGTTTGTGAGTATGGATGGATGGATGGATGGATGTTTGTTACTCTTTCACGCAAAAACTGCTCAACGGATTCGATTGAAATTCGGAACACAGATAATTTGTAGCCTGGATTACACATAGGATACTTTTTATCGCGGAAAAATTTTAGGTTCCTCTGAGATTCTAAGCTCAACGTGGACGTAGTAAGCTAATTCATAGTTTGGTCTTAGTATCATGATCAAGATCTTCAACAAACATTTTAAATCTGTTACATTTCCTTTTACCTGGCAGTTCTTTACGGCTGTGTGTCACTGTCTGACTGTATGTACTTTACGTTACGAGACGAGATGGCCCATTTTTCCACCTTGGCCCATAATATGAAGGGCCACATCATTCATGCAGTGAGGCCGGGCTTATACTTCATATAAAGGTTCCGCCGTCTTGTATTTAGATCCGTTCGCTATTGGCTAATTAATAATGTATAAGTAAAAGCACAGTAATATAAGAGAGGTACGGCGATTTGGGAATTCCCGTGGGTGTTCCCATGTAAATTGGAGCTGCCCGACTGGGGACTGTACCTCCACCTTACAGAAGACCGCAGTGAAATAACACTACTTGATGTAGTGTTGTGTTTCTGCGGTAAGTAAGGTTGCCAGTGCTCCACGAGGATACGCTGGGCTAGTAGTAATGCTGCTAGCACAGTGAGTCCTCATCAACAACATGGTTGGCAACCCGTTAGTGATACCCCTGGTATTGCTAGCGGCTATAGGCTACGGAGACTGCTTACCATCATGGGCCGTATGCTCGTGTGCCACCTGAGTGGTATAAAAAAAATCATATGGAATGTATGTATGAGCTTTTATTGAGCACTTCAAGTACACAAAATACTTAGCACACAATACATAAAATGAAAAATACAAAACGTAGGTACAATTGAATATACGTGCGGTATGAGATCAATTTAGCTAGTTTAACTGGTAGCGTTCTAAATTACTTGTTTTTTTAGCAATTACGGTAGATGTTACTAATATTGTAAATGCGAAAGTTTGTGTGTGTGTGTTTTTACACGTCTATAGAGCGCTTAGTCGTACAGGGCAAAATAGAAGGTACAAGAGGACGCGGAAGATCTCCTATGCGATGGAGCGATCAGGTCAAATCGGCGGTGGGCGGCCCTTTGCATCAATGCTCACGAATGGCGAAGAACAGGATAAAATGGCGAAGTATCGTGAAGCAAGCTACATCCGCCCCTGACAACACTTGATGACCACGACCGCTCTGACAAGAGCGTACCGACGGAGAAGAAGTGTTTTTACTCGATTCAAGTCTCAACGGCTAAAGGATATTATTCATATTTCATAGAGATTTGGTCCAAATCTGAAAGTGCCGGCCAATATATATTCTTTGTATATTCTGTTAGAGCTTGTCCGTCTAAAAAAAAATAGGTGTGGCACTCGGAGACTGCCGCGGTAAAGCTATTGCATAGCATTTTTTAACAACTTATGCAATTATAATTATTTATTTATTTTATTAATGCAGTATTTTTTTATATACCTATATACTTTCTCACAAACAGCTGATTACGGTAGTTTTCCAATACAACCAATGCCACCTAAAGGCGGGTTGCTGAACTAAAGAGACAAGCGTGATATTTCAAAAAGTCATTAAAAGTTCTGGTATTAATCGATAGATGGAACTAAAAAGTATCACCGCTGTGCCGGTCGGAGTGGGGGGTGTTAGGTTTTTTTCGTTACGGAATTTCTGGATTCGGTCCCCACGCTCAAGGCCCGCGATAAAAGCTATGCAATAGCTTAAAAACAAATCTTTCCTCTTTATGATATTAGTATAGAAGATTGATAATTGAACGAAGTCGCGGTGGAAAAGCTAATGGAATATAATGTGCTATATTTACCAAGAGATTGCTAACGATAGAACGGCTTGGCGATTGCTCCACCGACAAGAGCCTAGCTCTTAAATAGAAGATGATTATTCACCAATTAATCAGAATCTATACAAGTAAAATCTAGAAGCTGATAATTGTGTACTGTTCTGTTACGCTATTTACAAATTCGAAGCTCGCTTGATTTAATTTAAATAATTCGTCTATTTGGCTGTTTCTCGCCAAATCTAGTTACCGCAATCTCTCGTGGAGTTTCAAATTGATTGTATTCTATTGTATTTACACTGAATACTTATATTACTGAATTACTTTTGCTCGATTATCCATCATTAGTTGTGCGGTGAAGGAAAACATTGTGAGAAAACCTGCATACGTCTGAGAAGAAATTCAAGGACGTATGTAGTGCCTATGAGACGGCGACGGACTATGGTGAGTCCGACTGCCACGTTGGCACCAAATTATCTTCGGTGGGAAGTGGGTGTTATAACTCTGCCTACCTCTTCGGGGACCCTTGTGGGAACGCGGGAAGATAATTAGAACAGTCTCGTTATAAATGCTCGACATAAACACTCGACTTATTCCCGTATTTCATTTGATGAATAATATTTACCTTAGGCGTAGTTATTGTATCATGAATATGTTCTGTTGCTAAGCAAATGTTACGTAATTGTATTTCACCAGAAGCCAAACATCAGATGTGATCTTGATTTAATCATAAGAATTGCCAAAAGGGACTACCTTGCAATAAAATTCCACTTTTTTAGGGTCGGCAACGCGCGAGCGATACCCCTGGTGTTGCAAGCGTCTATAGGCTGCGGTGACCGCTTACCATCAGGCGGGCCGTATGCTTGCTTGCCACCTTAGTGGTATATAAAAGAAAAACACTTGATGGCGCTACAGAGGCAACGGGTCTAGGAAAGTCAGTGCCGCAGTGGCCTTATGGTTGAAGGAACGCCCTGTCATCTGATGGGCCCAGGTTCAAACCCCAGCCTGTACCAATGAGTGATTCTAAGCTTAAGTACAGTGATTAATCATACCATGAGCTAAAAAATAGAGGTAGGGCGTATTAGGATCTCCTGTGGGTTTTCCCATTTAAATTGGAGACACCTCCACCTTACAGAAAACCGTAGTGAAATAAGACTACTTGATGTAGTGTTGTGTTTCTGCGGTAAGTAAGGTTGCCAGTGCACCACGAGGATACGCTGCGCTAGTAGTAATGCTGGTAGCACAGTGAGTCCTCATCAACAATATGGTTGGTAACCCGTTAGTGATACCCCTGGTATCGCTAGCGGCTATAGGCTACGGTGACTGCTTACCATCAGGTGGGCCGTATGCTTGTGTTCCACCTTAGTGGTATAAAAAAAAGGAAATGTCAAAAAGACAACGTAACATTCGTTTTTGTGTTATTTTTGAAATGTATTCTATAGTGGCAGATTTATGGATGATTCCTATGGACGTATGCGGGTGAAAGATTTGAGGTCGGAGCTAAAGAAAAAAATTGCTAAGACACGAGAACATAAAAACCTTGTAATAAACTAGGCGGCTCCAATTTCAATGGGAAAACCCACGGGAGATCCCATTTCACCCTCTCTAAGATATATGTATATCTTTTAGTTAAAAGGCTATTCTTTTTTGCTTTGTTCCTTGATAATAGCAGCCTCCGTGTATAAAGCCTTATGGGTAGTCAATAATCGATGACCCGTCACAACGGAGGGGCCGATATCCGGTAATAACCGGTTATAACTGAGATATAACTAGCTATAACAAGCACAGAGGAAAAACCATATAGCTAGGATAATTACTAAATCATGCGGTGTAAAGACTTTTTACACAGTTGCCTAGATGCTAAGCTAGATGTGAGAAGGGGATTTTATTAAAATACTAGCTGGTACCCTCGCCATTGCCTGCTTTGTTTTAGAGAATAATAACGTGGGTAATTATGTAAAAATAGTACTCTGACTTTTTATAACAGTAAGGTGGCACACAAGCATACGGCCCACCTGATGGTAAGCAGTCTCTGTAGCCTATAGCGGTTAGCAATACCAGGGATATTACTAACGCGTTGCCAACCATATTGTTGACAAGGACTCACTGTGCTAGCGGCATTACTATTAGCGCAGCGTATCCTCGTGGAGCACTGGCGACCTTACTTACCGCAGAAACACCGCTACATCGTAGTAGTGTTATTCGACTGCGGCCTGTAAGGTGAAGGTCCCCAGTCGGGCGGCTCCAATTTAAATGGGAAAACCCACGGGAAATCACAAATCTCTTTTTATAATCTTACGGTGTGATTAATCACTGTACTTAAAGCTTTGAAAAACTCATTGGTACAAGCCGGGGTTTGAACCTGAGCCCGTTAGATGACAGGCCGTTGCTTCAACCACCACAGAGGTGTACAGTGCAAGTCACGAGTGAAATGACGCTCTATACTTCAACTCTAGCCTTATCGGTTACGTCACTGACCAACGTTCTCCTTATAATCTACTGGTCTGGATTAAATTAACGTAATTTGTTATGGAAATAAGTGCCTTACTCGAAATACTGGTCGTTAAGCACCCACCCCTAGCGTAATTACGTTTAATAAGGGTGAGTAATTAAATCCTTCAATTTGCTAAAAAGTTGGTCCTAGGAAGACATTTGCGAGAAATTCGAAGCCTGTTCGCGTTTTCGCTTTGTAAAACACTTCAACTAGCTAGCAGTGGAATTACGTCTTTGGCTTCTCAAAGTAAGGTGCATAGTTATTTAAACTTTAAATAAGATTTACGTGTCGTTGGAACTATAAAATTTTTAGGAGGCTTAAACAAAATAATTGGATGTTTGGGATGCAACTTGTGTCGATGCCCTGGCTCCGTCTCTTCTCTCTGGCAACTCGGTGGCGGCCGGCGCCGCTGCTGCTCAGCAAGAGTGCCTCAAGCGCCGGAAATATGCATTCTTGGTCCAGGGCACATATTTTCTGCGTTTGCGTTTGAAACTCTAAGTCCCTGGGGCCCGATGCTCTTCAGCTTTTAAAGGAGGTCTCACGTCGGCTGGTAGAGGCCTCCCGTGACAGGCGTGCTGAAATATCTCGCTCAGAGAATCAGCATTGCATCCAGCGTGGCAATGCTGCCAGCATTCAAGGAGAGGAGAATATACCACTAGAGAGCGTATAGGCCAATTTCTTCTAAGTACACGACTCACTACTGCGGGCCGGGGGACGAGCAAGAAAGCGCGGCTGCAATTGGTCAGTTCAAGGTCAAGTTGCGGAGGTATGCCTGATTAGGGATTGCTCTACTTGATTAAGCGAAAATAGTCGATATCGATAAAATAGATTTTAACATTATAAAAAATACTCAATAAAATTCACATTAATATTTAATTAAAATCAGTCAATTACAAAAATAAAAACAAGTGTCCTGTTATTATTGATTTTTAAAATGAATTAATTTGGTATAATGTTTTTCGAATTAAAGTTTTAGGGTCCTGATTGTTCTTGGTAAAAAAATATATACGAGCGTCTACATATTTCTGAATTATGCATCTTGCTAATTCAATCAAATGATTAGTTGATTCTATTTCATATTGATGAAAATAAATATCAGGGAATAAATTATACCCAATCAGAGATTTTAAAACCGATCTTATAAAATAATCTGAATTATATTTCCGTCATAATATTTGAAGCCTGTAAAGATTGAATATTTCTTATATTCACGATTTGACTTTTCCCAACATTATATCAATAAAAACAAAACTTACTAAAATAGGCAAAAACATCGTTGGTATCGCCGAACTAAATAAATGTCGGCGTTGTTTTAAATATTCAAAACAATCGGGGGTGAAGTGCCTTGAAAAAACAGCGCTGTATTTTGTTGGAAACCAATTTTCCCTGTTAACCTTATCTATCCACTTTTCTTTTAATTCGGCAATCTTCGGAAATCTAAAATGAAAACATGTATGTCAAACACACAGATGAAAAAACCGAGAACCTCCTCCTTTTTAAAAGTCGGTTAAAAGTAGATAGGTATTAAATGACAGTATCTGAATTGAATAAAAATTGTATTAAGTTTAATTTTATTATTATCGATATCGACTTCAGCCATTAAAGGTAACAGCACAGATTTTTACGATAAAAATACAAAGGGAAAGAAAGGGATAAAACAATTAGAATTTCGTAATGAAAGAAAGGGACTTTTCCAAAAGACATAAACGCGCGCGACTCATCTGTGTGCTCGGTCACCCAACCACCATTTTAAATAGACCCCAGCGGTGGCTCGTAATGTGATTAAATCAAAAATATTTTTCGTAGTGTTTACTTATCGATGAAAAGTTATGCCATCCTTTTTGTAACTTGATGTCTTGGAATGTTTCCCACACCACTTCACCGCGCAAGAAGGCATTTTTATGCGTTATAAATTGCATAAAAAATTGTAACTATTTAGCGTGCACACAGGTCTAACACTTGGTCACAACTAAAATGTTTACTAGTACCGTAGCCGTATATAGGCGACAAAATACTAATACTTTTTGAGCGTCGGGGAACTGTATGCGCAGTCAAGTGGTTTTATAGTCTTTGCCAGCATTCTTGGCACGCTCCCGCATGATTCCGGTTTGGGTCAGATCTTTTATCTATAAGTAGATAGGTTATGATATGTTTTTGTAAATAGCATAATCTGTTTTGTGTTAATAAAAGACCTTTAGATAATAGGGACCATGTTAGTTTAAAGAATATTGTTACTTTTTGGTATCTCCTATAATTATGAACGGTTCTTTTTGTAACCTTAATCCAAATCAGGAAAAATTAAATGGTAAATCTGCGTTAATTACCGATTTTTGAGAATGGTATAAATATGCAACGCGATAGTTTAAAAGTGAATAAACCTAAATTACATTATTTTTAATTTCTTTTGCAATTTAAATCTCCATGTCTCGTTTTTTAGTGCCTAGACGAGTTACTGGTGACCAAAGCATTAGCAGATCATAAAAGGCCTCAGTGTCAGAAGTAACCTATATGCTAGAAGTTGGAATTACTTCACCAAAAATCCATAATAATAGTGTACGTGAAGGCTAATTTATATATAATTAGAATGGTTGTGTAGATATCCAGCATACGTACTGCTAGTGAAGGTCGAGTGTGAAATAAAGAAAGTCCGAACCGAATTAACGATGTTTAATCGCAAGCCACATGTAAACGGTACAAAATTATAGAGGCGACTGACTGCGGGGTGGGCAGTGCAGTCGTACCACAATGCACTACGTACATATACAACATGTCGCTACATCACACCCCCTCTTGCAAAAAAAAAATATACTTATTACTAATTTTACAAGATTATAGATGTAACAAACAAAAAATAGGGAATTACATTGTAACATGAGTTTAACACAACAATAAAATGATACAGATGTTTACAGAATAAAACGCGACATACATAATGCAACAAATCGGAAATATTATTACCATAGCACATTATGAATAATACATATTTTTATATATGTTTAACACTTTGTTTTACTTACAACTAACACAACACTGAGTAGACACAGGTTATACACGGGTCATGTTCACCTGCGGAACCTGCGGTGACACACTACTGACACCAACCACCGGCTGAGTGCCAAACAATTGATGTGGTCCTCGAGTTAGGTTAGCTACATGCTTCCGCAACCAACTCTTGGCGCGATCTTTGCACTGTCGGCAAAGCCAGAGTATTAAAACAGCTAGTAACAGGGCAGTTATTGCTACCATCAGTAAGCCTTGTCGAGACAAATGTGTCTCTACGCTTTCTACTTGACTACTATTTTGGGCAATCACGACTTCCTCCTTACTATAAGACTTGCCCATGATTACAAATTGGTAAGTTTGTACAACGAAAATAGAACAATAAATGACAATTATTACTAGATTCATTTTATAATCAAATGATTACAATAATACTATACCTACGAACAATTAGCAGGTAATTTGATGCGAGCGTTTCACAATCATAACATTAGGTACAATCATGCGCATAATTTGTAAGTAAAAATGATATATTTGTAAACGTATTAAAAAAAAAATCTCATCGATGACAAGTACGGAAAAAAATGTAAATATTATGTGTAAAAAAATATATAAACGTTGAAAATACTTGAAATTTATTATATTAAATTAATTTCATAGTTCAAATCTAATAGGTTTTTTTACAACTCGTCCTGTTCTCGTCGTTTTACAATTGACGAATCTATCTGACCTTATGCTTTGATCCGGTGTAACGTCATTTTTGGCGTTTGCCTGTGGCATAACACATGACGGTTCCGTTTTCCGCTCGGATGTACTAGGCTCAGTAGGTAAGGATTCGTCAGCTAACAGATAAGCAGGTTTTAAGCGGTCAATTGAAATTGAAACTTGCCTTTCGTTAATTTGTACCACGTAAACTTTGTCCCTTTTGTTAACAACTTTATAAGGTCCGTTGTAAGTAGGTTGAAAAGGTTTACGTACTGCATCATTTCTAACGAATACGAAATTAGTTGACTTAAGGTCTGGATGAACAAATACTGAGCGTGAATTATGATGTGTTTTGGCTACTGGCTTATACTTCCTAATCGTCTCTCGTATCTTTTCTACCAACGAGCTGGAGTCGCATGAAGGCGGAAGATGCGTTGAGTCGAAAAATTCTCCTGGTAGTCTCAAGCTATGACCATAAACCATCTGAGCAGGGCTAATACCACTATCAGTTTTGATAGCTGCTCTTAAACCTAACATCGCTGTAGGTAGTTCATCCTCCCATGACGTAGAGTTTAAACGCGCTGTGATGGCCACCTTGAAGGAACGATGCCATCTCTCCACCGCGCCATTACTTTGCGGGTGATACGGGGTAGTGCGCGTTTTATCCACTCCCATGTACTTGATTAAGCGATTGAATAACTGGGATTCAAACTGCCGTCCTTGGTCACTCGTCAACCTATGAGGGCAACCAAATCGCGTTATCCAACCTTCGTATACAATTTTCGCTACAGTATCCGCGGTCATATCTACAATAGGAAATGCTTCCGGCCACTTTGTACACCTATCTATTATCGTCAAACAATATTTGTTACCTTGCTGCGAAGTAGGTAGCGGGCCGACCAAATCAACATGGATATGTTCGAACCTCCCACACGATGGGAAATCCTGAAGGTTTGAAACTGTGTGCCGTTGCACCTTCGAGCGCTGACATTGGACACAAGTCTTTGCCCAGAGGCCAACATCTCGATTCATGTTAGGCCAAAAAAATTTTTGGCTTACCATCTTCCGTGTGGTACGAATACCGGGGTGACTTAGATCGTGAACGCTTTTGAAAGCTAGTCGACGAAACGTCTCAGTCAAATAAGGTCTAGCATTATTTGTTGTGAAATCACAATATACCTCTTTTTTACAGTTGGGCAAATAAATACCTTTAAACTGCGCGTTGTCGTTCAATCGCTGTGCTACGTAAGCATCTTGCGATTGCGCTTCCGACAATGCCTCGTAATCAATTACCGTCGGACATAGTACAGTCTCAATGCGCGATAAAGCATCAGCTACGATATTGTCAGAACCTTCTATGTGACGAATGTCCGTAGTGAACTCACTAATGTACATGAGCTGTCTAGTCCGTCTAGGAACTTCCTTATCAGTACTGATCTTCGAAAACGCATAAATTAATGGTTTATGATCAGTAAATATAATAAGTTCGCGTCCTTCATGTAAATACCTGAAATGTTTCAGTGCCATGAATATTGCCAAAAGTTCGCGATCATATGTCGAATACTTTTGTTGAGCAATAGTTAATGCCTTTGAATAGTAACCAAGAGGCTTCCAACTATTGTTCACATACTGTTGGAGTACTGCACCGATACAAGTATTGGATGCGTCACACATAAGTGCCAACGGCGCATTTTCTACAGGGTGATATAGAGTACATGCGCGTTGCAAACCTATTTTGCACTCTTCAAACGCTTTGTTTGAGATGTCAGTCCAATTAATTATGGTTTTGTCTTTTTTCTTTGCACCATGTAAATACTTATTTAATTCAGATTGGTAAAATGCGGCTTTTGGAAGGTGACTACGATAAAAGTTAACCATTCCCAAAAATCTGCGTAGATCAGCGACAGTTTGCGGTTTGGGAAACTCTTTTATTGTTTGCACCTTATCTTCCAAAGGTCGTATACCATCCCTAGAGACTTCGTAACCTAGAAATGTTAGTTTTTCCTGACCGAAACAACATTTGGAAACGTTAATTGAGATACCAAATTTATTCAAACGTTCGAATACTTTTTCCAAACACTCTGTATGATTGATGACGTCGCTACTTATGATAATATCGTCCAAGTAACATGATACGAAATCTAAACCTTGCAATACAGTTGTGTTCATGAAACGTTGGAACGTTTGGGCAGCGTTTCTCAAACCAAAACTCATTCGAGGGAACTCAAATAATCCAAAAGGTGTAATGATCGCCGTTTTTTCCACATCATCGGGCATTACTTCAATACAATGGTAGGCACGATTTATATCTAAACGACTAAAAATCTGCTTACCAGCTAAGATGTAGGTGAAGTCTTGCAATCGCGGAATTGGGTAGCGATCTGGTTTTGTGATCGCATTCAGCCTGCGATAATCACCACATGGTCGCAGCTCTCCATTCTTCTTCGGAACAACATGTAGAGGACTTGCCCAGGGAGATTTGGATGGGCGACAAATACCTAATTCCTGCATTACACGAAATTCCTCCTTCACCTTTTTGTATCGGGCTGGCGGTAATGGCCTGGCCCGCGCAAAAACAGGTGGTCCCGTGGTCTCAATGTGATGGTACACTCCATGTCGAGACGGTTCACGGAAAGAGACAGGCTTAGTGATATCAGGGTACTTCTGTAAGAGATCGTAGTAAGGGTGATCACAATCTACGGTATGAATTGGTGGTTCACTATGATTTACAAGTGGAGCTATAACACTTAAGTTAGTAACCTTGTCAATAAGTCTACGCTCACTTAAATCCACTAACAACCTATTATATTTAAGAAAGTCTGCGCCTAAAATAGGCTGCTTTACGTCTGCTATGATAAATGTCCAACGATAAGTGCGTCTAAGATTAAAGTTCAACACTAAAGTTTGACAACCATAGGTCCTTATTTCCGTACCATTTGCAGCATACAGTTTGTAATCACTACACTTATTGTCACTAAATAGTTTCTTTTTTACAGGTATGACCGAAACATTCGCACCAGTGTCCACTAAAAAACGTAAACCACTGTTAATGTCTGTTACACACAGGCGGTGAGCTAGTAGAATGGTACAGGCATCCGCCCCTGACTGCACCCGTCTTAGTTTTCCTGCCTTTTCCAATTACAGGGCTTGATGCACTTAGATGCACGCTCTCCAAAACGGAAATGGTAAAAACATAGCCAGTTAGGGTTATTCCTAGATCGCTGCTGAGAATTACCACGTTCATGTCCACGTGGGCGTGAGCGTCCACGTTGCCGATCGTTGCTTCTCTGCCTGGGTCTAGAGCGTTGAAGATTATTAATCTTAGTGTTAATTTTGGCTATTTCTGCCATAATTTGGTCACTACTATTGGGCGACGATCTACTGGTCATCTCGGCGATATGTGTAGGGCGAGTCGTCTCTATAATTTTATCCGCACAAACTGCCAGCTTCTCCAGATCCGTTATCTCTGTAGCGGCAAGCACAGCACGAGCAGCAGAAGGTAAATGGCCTTGCCATAAAATACGTAGCGTATCGTCCGGTACTTTGCCCCGGGCTAGGTCACGCATTTGACGAAGGAGCTGTGAGGGTTTTTGATGCCCCAGTTCCATCTCGCCAATGAGCTTCTGAATTTGCCGATTTTCAGACTCTTCGTAAATGGCAAGCAGCTTCTTTTGCAGGGTGTCATATTTATTACTGACTGGTGGGTTTATTAACAAGTCTGTAATTTGCGTTATAACCTCCTTTGGTAACTTAGACACTGCGATATTAAACTTTTCGGTGTCTCCCAACTTCTGAGGCGCCAATACTGCATCAAAACGGATAAACCATACACGTGGGTGGTCCATCCAAAAATCTGGGATTTTTGAGGTTACCGCCACCGCAGCAAGGTCTGGTTTCTCCTCAGGCTCCATGATATCAGCTGGGGTTGGTGCTGGTACCATGTATTGTTGAGAAAATTGTGGAATTTGCGAATCCATCCTTTTTCACACACTTCACTAACTTCACTTACACAAAAACTTATGTTCAAATGTCGGGTCACCAGTGTACGTGAAGGGCTAATTTATATATAATTAGAATGGTTGTGTAGATATCCAGCATACGTACTGCTAGTGAAGGTCGAGTGTGAAATAAAGAAAGTCCGAACCGAATTAACGATGTTTAATCGCAAGCCACATGTAAACGGTACAAAATTATAGAGGCGACTGACTGCGGGGTGGGCAGTGCAGTCGTACCACAATGCACTACGTACATATACAACATGTCGCTACAATAGCATTATTTTTAGGCTTTATATAAAAATGAATCTCTATTTCCCTTGGTCACGGCATCACGCGTGAACGGCTATACCGATTTCGCTTTTGCGACACAATATTTTTTTCCGTGTTTGTTAATTTCAGGAGAAGGATCTTATGAAAAGAAAAAAACTGAAACATTTTTAACTTCGAGATAAACGCCCTTTTTTCTATGGTGTTTTTGTCATATGAATTCATAGCTAAGACAGGACAACGTCTGTCGGGACAGCTAGTATTTTTGTAATCAGTCACTACTTAAAGTTTTACTTCACAACAAGACACCGAGAACAGATACTAAAAATTAATTGTTTTCAGTAGTTCCGGTAGCAGTTCCTTTGAAGAAACTAGTGATAATTTTTGGTCTCACTAGTTCCTTCAAAGGTACTAAACAAATTACTGAAACTTTTTTGTCTACTGTCACTTATAAACTTCCTGCATTCTGTATCGAGTAGACCGTGAACCATGATAGCATATCAAGTTTTACGGTTTACTCGACACAGAAGATACCAGTGCCGGTAGCAGGACATTGTCGACAACGTATTCGAAAACGTAACTCGCGAAATGTCAAAATTGTCATACTAATTTTTAGTTCCACTTTTCACCGCTGCAGTGCTGTTCATTTTCCAATACAAAAATAGTCGAAAGCGATACGAAAACGTTGTCAACAATGTTCCTGCTACCGGCACTGAGCTCCCAAATCTACGTGATTTTAACTTTAGCACAAATTAAAAGCACTCTATTTGAATCCTGCCGACAACCCATGAAATAGAATTACATCCTATAGGATAAATTGGCGAATACAAATCCCAGAATAACCGCTAGTCTCCCTGATCACGAGGTTTTCCAACATCCAGAGTGATTAATGGTTCATTCGACATTTGGGTTCACCTAACTCTCTCCATGATTAATGAACTAGATTATTCAATCATAATTAACTATTCAAATGTAGATTGTATTACGTATACACTAATGTAACTCTTGATTCATCCTTTGTATGTAGGTATGTATTTGAAAATTTAAATATTTTAAGCTCACGGCAAAATAGTACCACCTACTCACTATAAATAAATAATCAATTATGACGTTATTATTAACGTTCAAATTATGTAATTATTATACTAAATACCACACAAGTTTAGTAATTATAAAAACTATAATTTCAAACCTAAAAGTGTTTGGTATGTGTTCACGCTCGTAGTTTTAAGATTACTCGTTTTGTCCGAGAGATGTCGCCACACGTCATTTACATCTCACCATTGTTTCATTCCATCTATTTACTATGTCATCGACCATACTACACTACGCCCTCTGTTATTTCTGATTATACGTCTCTATAGCAACACTGTTGTCTTTTAATCAAAGCACAGTAGAAACCCTGACCTATCAGAACTCCGTCGTCGTGAAGAGTGTGTATATTGTGGTGGCCCATGAGGGTCCCATGGATTATTATAAGTATGTATTTACAAAAGACACGTATATAAGTATAAGTGTACATAGTGATGCAACCGGGGATGATCCTCGACGAGTGCAGAGACTATTTCATGGGGATCCCATCCCCTAAACTAACTAACTAAAATTAGGCTATTATGGTGAACTGTTAATGGATTGGGATATCTGGGCTATGGGATGAGACTACGGACGTCTGCCATGCAATATGTCTCAATATTGGATAAAAATTGGCAGACGGTGACTCGCCACCTGCTAGATGGGCCCCCCTTAAGTGCGGCGTATAAGATGCCGCTGAGGGGCAACATGGGCATAGGCGGCTGAAAGGTGTCGAGAGGTGTGCACCGGTTTCACCATCTCGGGTACTGGCATACGGCAGTCCCCGGAGCGGGTTTCCCCGCTATTACTTTAAATTATTATTATGAAACCGAAAAAAGAAAAAAATACTTGGAAATTATCACACAGCGCCATCTAGCCCCAGACTAAGTAAAGCTTGTACTATGGAAACCAGCAGCTGACACAACACTGTTTTTTTTTTTTTTTTTTTAAATACATCCTTATACACAATCAAAACCCAGATGCTAGACACAGGCACTACGTAAATAAAATGGTTTTATACAGGACGGGGGGAGTTGGTACCTTTTAACCCGAGACACGCCTAGACATTGCTTGGCAACAGCCAAGCAATCCATTAGGTTCCGTACACACTTGATATAAGATTAAAAGTGGACGAAATATAAATGAGGTCATTATTCGACGGTGACTCTCAACATCGCGATTGAGGATATTTTTTTTAGTAAAATACGCATTTAAAATAACATGAAGTACATATTTACCGTTTTCAGATTTTTCCTTTACTTGTGCTGTAAGACATTGCTTCTTGCCAAATTTCATGATTGTAGGTCAACGGGAAGTACCCTATAGGTTTTGATTTCCTTGTGAAATGGCAAAATATGCGAAAATTTGCGACATAAACGGTCATATCTTTTCTTCATATTTACTTACAGGTTTGATTATTTTCAGCCGAAAGGGACGACAGACCCGGGTATTTCATATTAATTTCAATTTGATAACTCCACGCGTTCTTGAGATGAAAATTTTTGACAGACAGACAGACAGACGGACAACAAAGTGTTCCTATTAGGGTTCCTTTTTACCTTTTAAGGAACGGAACCTTAATTTTTTTTATTAAATAGCATGAAGCAAAGTTTTAAGGTATGCAAGCCTTAATTGAATACCTTCTGCTCAAACTTCGTCTATCGATCCTGCATAATTTTCACATAAACCAATGATATCTATGTCTATACTAATATCATAAAGAGGAGAGATTTGTATTCAGGTGTGTATTTTGTATTGAATGGTTAAACGTTATAATCGGTAGGTGGTTAGATGTTTGGATGTTCATACGACCATGACGACATAGTTTTCACCCATAAAAGTCGTTTTTTCCAAGAAAAGTGGGGGTGGGGCCGCTAGTACAGTATGTGCCGCGGCTCACTGGTGTACCGTGGTCATTATCTGGTGTGCCTCGGAACAATAGGATTATCTCATAATTTCAATAAGTCATCAACTACGTAGATGTTGTCCTACTATGCGACTGTTTATTTCTGAACCTTTAACAAAATGTAAATCCGTAATTGGCTTAAGGCAAGTACAATAAGATATATTAATATGTTTCTAAGCTGTGGATTTCGTGTAAATAATAAAATAAAATAAAGTTATAAAGACGAAAGAAAATACCTCAACGGCTGCAAATCACGCGCGAGCGAGGCGATATGTTTTACACTTACTAATAAAATAATAGGTTTGAATTATATTTAAAAAGCACTTCATTTATTGTGTTCTTAAAAAAGGACATCATAATTTCGGTCCAAATCTGAATGTGCCGGCTAACGCAATTTTTTTATACTCTGTTATAGCTGGCCCGTCTGAACATTTATAACTATGGCACCAAAGCTTTAGGACCATAGTCGTTGATTTTATTTGAGTTCGAAAATAGGAATTCTATATAACTAAAACATATGAAATGTCTTGTAATGTCCAACTTTGTGCCACAGTAATAAATGCTCAGACGGACAAGCTAGCATCATCATTCTCCTGCCCTTATCCCATATTATTTGAGGTCGGCGCAATATGTATTTCTCTTCCATCCTTCTCTATCAGCCGTCATCTCTGTATTCACTTCGTTTCTGGCCATGTCATCTTTCACACAATCCATCCATCTTTACTTAGGTCTACCTCGACCCCTGTACCCATCCACATTCATACATAAAACCTTTCTTACCTCGTTATCCTCATTCCTCCGCATAACGTGCCCATACCATGACAGACGCTTGCTCCTCAGCTCTAACAGAATATACAAAAAAAAGTTGGCCGGCACTTGCAGACTTGGACCAAAACTCTATGAAACTTGGATGATGTTCTTTCCCGATCTTCTAAATGTACCTGACACAAAAAGATTGCGGAACACTGCGCTAGTACATAAACAAAATATTTCATGTTCACAACGCGTCGCATCGATTAAAATTTGCCGACAATTATCAAATTAATTCCAGCTTTTTTGCCAGTGTGTTTAGCCGTTGGGTGCACGTATCGCGACCTATAAACAAAACAATGGTTGGCTTAAGCGAATTCGCTGTTGTCTAATCTAATAGAATATATCGACTCCCACATACTGCAGAGGAATTCTGGATTGTCAAGGACAGTACGGCCATTTCAGGATTTTGCGTATCGACTCTTACTATACTAATCCTCATATAATACTAGCTTTTGCCCGCGGCTTCTCCCTCGTCGGTCTAGATAAAGATAGCCTATGTCTTCCCCCAGGTTATAATCAATCTCGTTGCCAGATTCCATTTTTTTTCTATCACTTAGTGGCATACAAGCATACGGCCCACTAACGATTTGCCAACCCTTTTGTTGATGAGGAGTAGACTCACTGTGCTAGCCAATGATATTATATGTAATATCATTGGTGCTAGCAGCATTACTACTAGCGCAGAGTATCCTCGTGGAGCACTGGCAACCTTACTGACTTATTTGATTGGGGTCTTCTGTAAGGTGGAGGTACAATACCCGGCGGGCTGCGCTAATTTAAATAGGAAAACCATGGGAGATCCCATTTCGCGCTCCCTCTCTTGAAATTAATTATAAGGAAGTTCGAATTATATTAAATTATTATATATTTGAAATATTGAATTACAAATATATATATTGTAGACTCTTTCTTACAACCCTGAACATGTATTTATACAATTTATATATCTAATAATTTAGCAGTATTTTTTGCCAAATGTTTCGCCGCTATTGACTTACAAACAAACAAATACACAACATTACGTTTATTATATTAGTAACTTTACCTTGCGTAGTGAAATAACATTACCGTTAGCTACGTGTACCCTAATAAATAGGGTAGGAGCGACAATTTACCCAATTCTCGTATAGCGGCAGCCATCTTAATTTTGCTGGGTTATTTCGGGTGATTATGGTAACACGTGATACGTTTATGTTACAGAATATAGTACTTCTGGTAAACATTATTTGTGTATAGGAAAGTTTTCAAAATCAAGCCGTGGTGGCCTTGAGGTTGAAGTAACAGCCTGTCATCTGATGGGCCCAGGTTCAAACCCGGGCCTGTACCAATGAGATTTTTCTTAGCTTAAGCTTAATCACACCATGAGCTTTTAAAAACAGAGATAGGGCGATTTGGGATTTCCCATTTAAATTGGAGCCCCCCGACTGGGGACTGTACCTCCTTACAGACGACCGTAGTGAAATAACACTACTTGATGTAGTGTTGTGTTTCTGCGGTAAGTAAGGTTGCCAGTGCTCCACGAGGATACGCTGGGCTAGTAGTAATGCTGCTAGGACAGTGAGTCCTCATCAACAACATGGTTGGCAACTCGTTAGTGACACCCCTGGTATTGCTAGCGGCTATAGGCTACGGTGACTGCTTACCATCAGGTGGGCCGTATGCTTGTGTGCCACCTAAGTGGTATAAAAAAAAATTTAAGCATACTGACGGTGAAAGAATTTATAAAATCGGTCCATCATCATCATCATCATGATTAGTATTGAAATTTATTCGTTGTACGTACAAAAATACAAATCTTTCCTCTTTATAATATTAGCGTAGAAAACACACACGAATTCGTGTGTTACTTAGACGTATTAGTGCGAGAGTCTTGATACAAAAAAGGAATAAATCAACTGGAAATATACCTGACCTGTATTTCAAATAGCCTTGGAAATAAATTCGGCAAAGCCAGCCTCTTAACAGAATAAATGGGAAAGGCTTATTCTTGTTCAAGGCTGTACGTAAAGTCGTAGAAATTACTATTTCGGAATGGAAATTGGTTGGTAAAGGACTAGTTGAAAAACTGACAAACAGTTTAATGATTATTTCCCTGGATACAAGTTCTTTTGGGACAGACTTAAGTTTAGCTTTAGTTCACTTAAGCAATAAGAGTTTAGTTGCAAACCATAATAGAAAGATTTTTCTATTTTCCACTCACATACGACACAAGAAAAACAATTATACGACTTACAGTGAATTATATTAAAAAAAAAATTAGACCTGACCTAAGACAGAGACAAATTACATACCAAAACGGTAGATCACTTCGCCGAAAAGTTACATAATATACAATAATTAACTTCAGTGTTACAATCAATTATTAACTACGTGAAGGTTTATTGCATTGAATGACTACTGACTACTAAAGATCACTAAAACAAAATTTACGAGACCCTAAGAAAATCTCGCTCCTATACCAGTAAAAGACAAAAAACTAAATAATCGCTGGACTACCACAGACATTTATATTATTTATTTCTTCTTCTTCTTCTTCCTAAGTATGGCAATCAATCCCTTCAGGGACTATTTTTGCCAGTGTCGAGTGCTAGAGAATTTTCATGTTGCAAAATTTCTCGTGTTTGCCGCATTAAAATGCCTAGTGTCATGCATTGTAACGCCCAATGGAGTTTCTGGAGACAACCCACGGCAGTAGCAGATCGTAACACGCCTTTAGATTAGAGGTAACCTATTAACCAAAATGATAAATCACTTAACCCAAAAGTCGTATTATGGCATTATTTCCAATGCTCCTATAAATCAGTCACTAAATGAAACTTTACTGCACATATCGACACCAAAAATACACATTAAAGATCACTATAACACAATTTACGACACACTGGAAAAAATCTCAACCGCTCCGCCTGATTCCCGCCAAAAACTCCTATTATTTATTTATTTAATGGCAAAACAAAAAAGTACATTTCGTATTTGGCCAATGTCATGTACATAATAGAGAGGATCCTCTTGGCAACGTCGTGCGGTGGGATAACCACCAAGTAGGTTGGCAACGTCCTTCCTGACAGTCTATGGACTTCATTTCACGAATCACCAGAAAAAATCTTAATTTTGATAATTCACAATATTATTCGATTTACTTTTGTTGAACACGTTGTGGAATATTTATCACATTATACGTTGCCTATATAATAAAATAAACACCACTGTATTTCACATAATAAATTAAACAATATCAAGACAAGATCAAGATAACATTTTCCTTTAATTGTCAAAATTGAAGCCCAGACATTTG
This sequence comes from Falcaria lacertinaria, assembly GCA_951449985.1. Classification (NCBI taxonomy): domain Eukaryota; kingdom Metazoa; phylum Arthropoda; class Insecta; order Lepidoptera; family Drepanidae; genus Falcaria; species Falcaria lacertinaria. Next base: position 1,955,700 of record OX602137.1, on the reverse strand, counting down.
TATAAAGTCACTAAACTCAAGCTAACACAATGTCAACTTGACACCTGTCGAGTAACTTTTTCTGTGTAATACAATCCTGTCTGTCCATCGGTATATCTCAGATAGAAGTGATTAGAAGTGATATCCCGATAACTTATATAAATTGAAAGCATTTTCACAAAGCGCCATTTTCCAATACAGACAATAGATTTTTTTGTTCGAGAGTTTTCCAGCTAGTTTCTCAAGTTTTAATGGATTAATCGTGGTTTGTCTGTGGTTGTATAATATTGGCATTAAAACAAATAAAAATGTTATGTACCGTAGGTCCCTATCTAGTCTGTGCTTATGTTGTTTTTTTATTTCCTTCCGAATCCGGTGGTAGATTCTGACGATTTGAAAGTGCTTGCCTGTAAAGTCTAGTCAAATTAAGATCTCTTAGAATTTGAATTTGAATATCTACACGGACTTCGAGTCTAGTACAAAATTCACGAAAATAGTGTCTGAACTTGAATGAAAATTACTGTTTGAATATAAAACAAAATTCAATTGTATTCCAATAGCGCACAGTTGAATTTTGCTTGCGATAATTTAATAACCGTGTGTAGGAATCGAAGTTGTGTCATTTAACCTACTTTGTCTATTTGTACGGATTTTTTTTATGGTTGGCAACGCATTAGTGTGGTGTTGCAAGCGTATATAGGCTACGGTGACCGCTTAACTTATTTGTTACCTTAGTGGTATAAAAAACCTGCGCGAGTCCAACTCTCATTTGGTCGATGTTTTTGTCAGGCTCGTCTCTCATTCGCTCTATATATGCACTATACAGGACTATGTACGGAAGTATGTGTTGTCGTAAGACATTTGTATAATTGAATTTATGAAGAAAAGCTATTTTTGTACACATATACTTATTATTAACAAATAAGGTCTTTATTCAAAACTAGCGGCCCGCCCCGGCTTCGCACGGATAGACATTTATATCAAATATTTTGTCTACCCGCGCAAAGCCGGGGCGGGCAGCTAGCCTATGTTAATCAGTGATAGTGTAGCTTTCTAACGGTGAAAGAATTTTTGAAATCGGTCCAGTAGTTTCGGAGCCTATAGACATTTATCAAATATTTTGTCTACCTGAGCGAAGCCGGGGCGGGAAGCTAGTATAATATATAGCCTATGTTACTCAGTGATGATGTAGCTTTCTAACGGTGAAAGATTTTTTGAAATCGGTCCAGTAGTTTCGGAGCCTATTCAATACATACAAAAGTACAAATCTTTCCTCTTTATAATATTAGTATAGACAACAAATGCAATGGGAACTTATCAACGAAAATTAAAAGAATAAAGATACATTGTCCGGATCCGGATAATCGCGAATCCGTATGACTTAGGTCCGGATCAAGCCTCTGTAGTATATTACTCATGTATGTACAAGGACATCATTAGTTTTGGTCCAAATCTGAAAATGACGGCCAACGCATTTTTTTTTGTATATTCTGTTAGAGCTTGCCCGTTTCAACTTATTTTTACTGTGGCAAAACCTAAAGAAACATTGTAATAGATTTTATTTGGTTCGAAAATCTGAATTTTCATAATTTTCTGTTGAAAATAGGAATTCAAAATAACTAAAACCAATGAAATGTCCCGTAATGTCCAACTTTGGTGCCATAGTAATAAATGCTCAGGCGGACAAGCTCTAACAGAATATACAAAAAAATGCGTTGGCCGGCACTTTCAGATTCGAACAAATCTCTATGAAACATGGCTGATGTCCTTTATTGCTCGAACGGACCTTAATTTAAATAGCTTAAAAGTTGTTGGGCACTCAAATTTGTCGTCGGGTCAAAGTCTGGCGCAACACGTACGTTCTGTGCAAGGAAAGTTTCAGTAATTACCTTTTCCAATTTCCTACATTTATTGGGTCCGCTTCCCGATAGCGGCTGATATCATTTTACATAAGAGGGGTAACACATTTTCTGCGGTAATCACGCGATTTCACGGGACTTAATCCCGCGCTGAAAGCTAGCCGTGGCTAATTCCTCCGTTTTTATGAAATTCTTGAATAGATTGGTTTAGCCGTTTTCGCCGACAAACAAAATTACAAATTTAATTTTCTTATTTAGAAAAAAAATCTGATCAGAATAATACCATTTCGTTTTATCCTTTGTATCAGTGCCGATAGCAGGAACATTGTCGATAACGTATTCGAAAACGTAACTCGCGGAATGTCAAAACTGTCATACTAATTTTTCGTTCCACTTTTCACCGCCGCAGCGCTGTTCATTTTCCTATACAAAAATCGTCTAAGGCGATACGAAAACGTTGTCGACGATGGTCCTGCTACCGGCACAGAATTTGCTTTTTACATTGACGATGGAAAGGAAAAACAAATGAAGCGCGATTTGGCCAATTGTCCAGCAGAGCTCAATGTTTAAAATTTCAATAAAATTATTACTTCTTTTTTATTTATAAATGTTTTTTAATTGTGTGAGCTTCCGATTGGCTTCTAACTAGACAGATCGAAAGAGAAATCAAAACTCTATCGAACTGAATATAAAACTCATATTTGCCTGATGTGGCGTTGCATTTGTTTTTCCTTTTCACCGTCGACAATATGTTTTAAAGATACAATTTTCTTCCGTCTTTTTTGAAGTATACCTTGAATACAAGAAACGTTACGCACGAAAGTTGGAACACTTTTTGTACAACCTACGCTGAGGGTCCCAAAGGATAAATATTTCATGTTTAACGAGCACCCCTGACGTGGAGGGGTCCATTAAACAAATACTAAAGTGGAAAGAATGTAAGAGAATTTTGGAATTAGGTGTATATTAAAAAGCCTTGTGGTTGAAGCAACGGGCCCAGGTTCAAATCCCGGCCTGTACCAATGAGTTTTTCTAAGCTTAAGTACAGTAATTTATCACACCATGAGCTTTTAAAAAGAGAGGTATGGTGATTTTGGATTTCCCGTGGGTTATCCCACTTTAATTGGAGCCGCCCGACTGAGGACTGTACCTCCGCCTTACAGAAGACCGCAGTGAAATAATACTACTTGATGTAGTGTTGTGTTTCTGTGGTAAGTAAGGTTGCCAGTGCTCCACAAGGATACGCTGGGCTAGTAGTTATGCTGCTAGCACAGTGAGTCCTCATCAACAACATGGTTAGCACCCCGTTAGTGATACCCCTGGTATTGCTAGCGGCTATAGGCTACGGCGACTGCTTACCATCAGGTGGGCCGTATGCTTGTGTGCCACCTTAGTGGTATTAGAGAAAAAAAAATGATAATTTTTGAAAAGTAATGTCAGAATTTTATTCTAAAATACTGTCTGTCCGTCCACCCTGTTAAGTCAGACATATTTTCCCGGTAATGTAGACTGACGTGCAGTTACTTTCAAAGCGGATTATAAATGGTTTCTAGTTGACCACACATTGACAGAGACTTCTGAAAATGGAACGGTTTTAACGTTCGCATAGGCAGTTGGAATATTAAGCATGGAACACACTGAGAGGACGAAAATATGAATATTATCTGTACCTCTGTTACTATATACAAACAAAATATTTATTTCTATTGCAACAATACATTAAAAACTTAAAATAAACTAAACTAAGAAGTACAAAACTCGTAAAATAAATGTCCCGAACCACTGTCACGGGGAAGTGTGCCAAGAAGGCTGGCGGCATTGCCACGCTGTATTGCAATGTTTAGCCTTTGGGCCAAATATTCGCCAGCCCTCTTGTCACGGGAGGCCTCGGATAATTTATTTGAGGTCTCCTTAAAAAGGGTAAGCCTAACAACAAATAAATAAAATTGAAGTGTCAGTTTGTAATGTCAAAATAGTATTTTGATAAACATATAATAAAGTATATTGCTGAAGCAAAGTTGCGGAGAAGGTATAGTCGTTCTAAAATAATCACACAGCGCCATCTGTCCCCAATTTAAGCAAAGCTTGTACTTTGGGAACCAGCAGCTGATAAAATACTTATTTACATTTTAATGTAAATAATCAAACACCGCGATGCAAAGCAAACACATAAATGTTCACCCCGGCGGGAATCGAACCCGCGACAGCAGAGTAGCAGTTAGATACACTATCCACTAGACCAGCAGTCTCGTCAAAATCCTGCAATTCTCAGTGTAACACAGCCCTTACGTGTTTTTTCTTATAATTTATCGCAATTACTCTTCTAATTAATATTTACGATTCAATAATTCTGTTCAGTCAATATTTTTTTACGTTTTCACATCAAAGATTTCTTTACGGCTGTGGTTCTTATTACGTGCGTCTTATCTTATTATTTTATATTAACGCATTATTTTTTGTATATTATGTTAGAGGTTGTCCGTCTGAACATTTTTTACTATGGCACCAAAGCTGTTGGACCATTCTAGTTGATTTTATTTGAGTTCGAAAATCTGAATTTGCTTACATTTTTGTTGAAAATAGGAATTAAAAAATAACCAAAACAAATTAATAGCCCTGTAATGTCGAACTTTGGTGCCACTGTAATAAATGCTCAGACGGACATGCTCTAACAGAATAAACATAAAAACCTTTGGCACTTTCAGATTTGGACCAAATCTCTATGAAACATGGATGATGTCCTTTCATTACGATCCGTTCGGCAGTATAGTCGTGACAAAGTAGCAAACAAACAAACAGAGGTACTTTCGCATTTATAATATTAGTATGGATGGTCTTCAGCTTTTCAAGGAGGTCTCACGTCGGCTGGTTGAGGCCTCCCGTGACAGGCGTGCTGGAACATATCTCGCTCAGAGAATCAGCATTGCTATCCAGCGTGGCAATGTAGCCAGCTCTTGGCACGCTACCGCATGATTCCGGTTTGGGTCAGATCTTTTATCTATAAGTAGGTAGGTTAAGATATGTTTTTGTAAATAGTTTAATCTGTTTTGTGTCAATAAATGTAATGTATGGATTTCGATAAACCTGTCAAAAATCACCTAATATCTGGTACCTACTTTTTATAATTTTACTTGGACTTTCTATTTTTTTTTTATTTGGCTATTTTAATCTGTTATAAGGTTATATCAAGAGACGTTGTGAGACATACGTTTGACAGCCCTACTCCTCACACATACAATGTATGAGAAGGTACTAATATATTATCAGCGAAATGTGAATGCTTTCAACAAAATTAAAGTTGGTTATAGGTGTGTTCGCCGAAGGTTATCTAATGGTAGAGGGGAGCCATAAAATGATATGGCATGAGCTTACGTTAAATTGGTTAGGTTTTTTTATATAAACCGTTTTTCGTCTTTGGATACATTACCTTTTGAGTTCTACAATAATTATATCTGTGCCGGTAGCAGGAACATTGTCGACAACGATTTCGTATCGCCTTCGACTATTTTTGTATTGGAAAATGAACAGCGCTGCGGCGGTGAAAAGTGGAACTAAAAATTTGTATGACAATTTTGACATTTCGTGAGTTACGTTTTCGAATACGTTGTCGACAATGTTCCTGCTACCGGCACTGATTTCTTTTGAACTAGCTGTAATATCGATGCCCTGCCAAATATACCATCGCAAAAAGGGCCTTTAGTTTATCCCGAAACTAAATATGTACCGGTTTTTTTTAATTAATGACTTTCTCCTGACAATGAAAAACAAAAGAATAAGATAAATTGGTCTATCCGTTCAGGCGTGATACCATAACCAAGGGAGATAGGAATTCATGTTTATATACATATATAGATTATGGGTACTGGTGCCCATTTGTTCACCGTTCTTCACGTGACTAAATCTAAACTAATATAAATTTTCCCTATTCCATTGTTAATTGAAACTGAAATATTCCTCCTTTTGACAGGTCAAAATATAAGGTTTTCCTTGAAACCAAACCGAAGATATTCCTGGGTTTTTAAGGTCTACTTCTTCTTCTTCCTACTTATGGCAATCAATCATCTTCAAGGACTATTTTGCCAGTGTGGAGTGATAGAAAACTATCAAGTTTCTAAATTTTTCGTGTTTTTGCACTAAAATGCCTAGTGCGTAATGCATGACGTATTGTAATGCTTATTGGAGTTTCTGGAGAGGTAACCTATTGACCAAAATGTTTACGTCACTCAAAAGCCATATTACATTTTCCAATATATCCTTTCCTATCAATCAGTCACAAACTACTGCACATAATGACACTGAAAATAATAATAATAATGCTTGGACATTACCACACAGCGCCATCTGGCCCAAAACTAAGCAAAGCTTGTACTATGGGAACCAGTAGCTGATATAATACTTATATACTTTTTTTTTGTAAATACATACTTATAATACATACCAAACACCCAAATGCAAGGCAAACATATTTGTCACATAAATGTTTGCCCTGGCGGGAATCGAACCCGCGACCTCTAGCGTAGCAGTCAGGTATACTAACCACTAGACCAGCGGTCTCGTCAAATAAACACTAAAGATCACTATAACACAATATACGACACTGGCAAACACACAAATTAATAGGTCTTTATTATACTATTTCTACGTCCAGTCGCGAAATAATAATAATTGTGGAATACGCACGAAAAACTACAATAGTTCTGATTTGATAACGAATGATTTATCCCCAAAGGCTATAAATCTGTTAGTCGAAGCCTCGCGTAGGGCACAAATGCCTTTTCTACCGTTTTTCCTTATTCCTCGGTGTCTTGGGAACACAATTTTGTTAAGGAAATAATACTTATTCCCTTATTCTTATATTGGGGTCAGCTGGTACTTTTTTTAAAGCACTAAGGTGGCACGCAAGCATACGGCCCACCTGATGGTAAGCAGGTAGCAATACCAGGGATATCACTAACGGGTTGCCATAACCATATTTATTTTTAATCAACAGAAATCCTCATTATTAATTAGGATTTCTGTTGATTAAAAACAGATCATCATTACAAACACATCATTGTTAACTTCGCCATCAACAAAAACATGACTTTTTTTTATACCACTAAGGTGGCACACCACCATACGGCCCACCTGATGGTAAGCAGTCACCGTAGCCTATAGCCGCTAGCAATACCAGGGGTATCACTACGGGGTGCCAACCATGTTGCTGATGAGGACTCACTGTGCTAGCAGCAATACTACTAGCCCACCTTATCCTCGTGGAGCACTGGCAACCTTACTTACAGCAGAAACACAACACTACATCAAGTAGTGTTATTTCACTGCGGTCTTCTGTAAGGCGGAGGTACAGTCCCCAGTCGGGCGGCTCCAATTTAAATGGGATAGCCCACGGGAATTCCCAAATTACCCTACCTCTCTTAAAGAAAAAGACTTATTTAAAAAACCTATTAACGAAAAATCGAATAACAAACGGTTCAATAATATAAATCTTTCGGGCCCAAATAGGACAAACAAAGGCGGGGACATAATGAGAGGGTCTATAGAAGGCTTCTCACATAATGAACCTTTTGTTGTGTTAACGGACGTACTATACAGAATGCCAAATAAATATGGGTGCGCTTTGTTAGCGAAGAGCCGTATATTGAAAAGACGTACAGTCTTAAGTCTGCTTTCCCCGAAATATGGAAGTACTAGCGGCCCGCCTCAGCTTCGCACGGGTAGACGTTTATCAAATATTTTGTCTAACTGTGCGAAGCCGGGGCGGGCAGCTAGTATTATATATAGTCTATGTTACTCATTGATAATGTAGCTTTCTAACGGTGAAAGAATTATTCAAATCGGTCCAGTAGTTACGGAGCCTATTCAACAAACACATACGCACAAAAATCAAATCTTTCCTCTTTATAATATTAGTATAGACTTAGGACGAGAGCGTTGGGCTAGTGATTAGTATACCTGACTGCGACGCTAAAGGTCGCGGGTTCGATTCCCGCCAATGGTACTGTTTTTTTTATACCACTAAGGTGTCACACAAACATTCGGCCTGATGGTAAGCAGTCACCGTAGCCTATAGCCGCTAGCAATACCAGAGATATCACTAATAAGTTGCCAACACACACACGCAAAGCTACGGCGTAGCATTGCGTAGCGTTACGCGGCTACGTGACTTGATTTATCGAAATAAATTATACATAATAGCTGTAAGACATTATGCCTATCCCTTCGGGGACCCTTGGGGAAGGCGGGAAGAATATTCGATGGCTAATTTTAATTTAAAAAGTACTATTAACAAATAAACGAGGCAGCTAGATGATAGTTTCACGAATCCATTACGTTATTATGTAAATTTGGCGTAAGGGTTCATGTGCTAGCAACAAGAGGCATAATGAAGGGAATTCCCTTCGGAGTCATGAAAAACTATGGGCATGTGAAGCTAATCCTACTAATATTATAAATGCGAAAGTTTGTGAGTATGGATGGATGTTTGTTACTCTTTCACGCAATAACTACTCAACGGATTTGCATGAAATTTGGAACACAGATAATTTATAACCTGGATTAACACATAGGATACTTTCTATCCCGGGAAAATTTTAGTTGCCAGTGCTCCACGACAATACGCTGGGCTGCTAGCACAGTGAGTCCTCATCAACAAAAATGATACCCTGGTATTTATAGTGGCTACAGGCTACGGAGACTGTTTACCATCAGGTGAGCCGTATGCTTGTGTACCACCTTAGTGGTATAAAAAAAGAAGCAGTGATATAGTTGGGTATTTTTAATGTAATTTATCCCCTTAATGATAAATCAAAATTCAGACGAAAGGGTTTGCCCGAACAAGTGTAAAACAGTCATTATTTAAGGAAACGCTCATTACATGAAGTTACCAAGTAGGTATCTAGTCTCCAAGTTTAATTACAGGAAATTACAGACATTAAAATGTCAACTAATTGTGGTTGTTTATCGCCGTTGCGTAAATGTTAAACGATTATCTTTATTGCTGTCGTAACTTAAATTAAAATTGATTTAAAATCTCCGTGGTTCATCTTTATTAATAATTGTAATAATAATAATATTTGGGTGGGTGGGTCAAGGGTCGGATACAGAAGGCAGTACTCCTCGACACGGCACGCATTGTCAGGAGGTTCCTCACTTTGTAACCCTAACCACCGGTAGCTTGGGCTCGCGCCTCGTTATCGGTGGCTCCCTAGTTTTGGTGTTTTTTTTTTTATAATATGTGTTTTTTTTTGTAAGAATATTGTAAAAAAAACACCTAAACTAAGATGTAAAATAAATAAAGGGAAAAAAATAATTGAACCTCGTTACCGGCCGGCGGGTTTTTACGATAGGTGTTTTTTAATTATATTTTTTTGTGTTCATAAATAATGTTAAAAATACCTAAGTTAAGAAAATAAATAATTCATGGGCCATTATCACACAGCGCTCTCTCTCTGGTCCCAAATTAAGCAGCTGGATGGTGTGTGGTGTTTGGGTCAGATCTTTTATCTATAAGTAGGTAGGTTAAGATATGTTTTTGTTAATAGTTTAACCTGTTTTGTGTCAATAAAAAGACTACTAGCTAAAAAAAGCAGAGCCTGTACTATGGGAACCAGATCTTTTTTTTCGGAAAATTTACTAAAAATCAAGTGGTTGTAAAATCGATTTTTCATGTCGTCTCTTTAATTTGATATCCATATCATAGTAGTTATCAGCGCCAATTTACTCTTGAATTGCATATGTCATAAGCTTCTTCTAAAAAAATACTCTTAGGAAAAAATATTAATCGAAACATAACATAATCAACATTGAAGTACGACGGGTAGCGTGTGGAGGTAATAATTGAAGGAAAGACGAAAAAATAGTAGGATGGATTTATTTGAGTTTAAGAGTATGGAATGTCGCTAAAACGTCCCGACAATGGAAGCAAGCATGTCATATCTACCTACAATTATCCATAGATAACAAACAACACTAGGTAATGTCATTAATCGGCGGAGACTCTCTATCGCGCGATCTAGGAAGGCCTTCAATAGGTACAGCGCCATCTAGCGCTGTTTGTCGGAAGTACTGTTATAACATCTATTTAAAAGCTAGGCTCTTTTCGGTAGAGCAATTGCCAAGCCATTCTATCGTTCACCATCTCCTTGACCTCCTATTATGACATAAACGTTAACCAACTTGGTAGCTTTCATCTTGTTACTTATGTCTAGAACAATTTTGTTACAAATTGTTATATCATGATTGTTACATGAAAAAAGAGCACAAAGTTTCTTGTCGGTTCTTCTCAGGTGCCTTTTTTTCGTAACGGTGGTAATTTAGACCTTCATAAGTGCCTTATTAGGGCCTAAACTGAATAAATAATTTTGGTTTGATTTTGAACCTTAAATATTAAATGTAAATATAATAATTAAATAGTATTACAACTACTTTATACAATTAATAAAAATCTAAAAACACATCTCCGTTTTCGAGATAAAGTAGAAAAATCTTATTGAAGACATTTCCATTTCTATTTGTAAAGGCTAACAAATTCCGTGAGAAATATATAATGTTCTTTCCTTCACAAAGCACTAAGTCGGTAGATACGATGTTTCTGACATATGTGGAGCATGTTTACAGAAAAATGCGCCGTATTCCGACCGCAATAGAAACATACTATTGTATGATATTATATGCGTGAAATATAATATCAGTTTTTTTATACCACTAAGGTGGCACACAAGCATACGGCCCACCTGATCGTAAGCAGTCACCGTAGCCTAAAGCCGCTAGCAATACCAGGGGTATCACTAACGGGTTGTCAACCATGTTGTTGATGAGGACTCACTGTGCTAGCAGCATTACTACTAGCCCAGCGTATCCTCGTGGAGCACTGGCAACCTTACTAAGAGCAGCTGAACCGATTTCGCTAATTATTTTCTTAGATTATTCCTTGAAGTACGAGGATGGTTCTTACGGAGAGGAATAAATAAAATATTGCCTGAAACAGTCTTAAAAACTAGCTTTTGGTTCTAGATAAAGATGTCTAGGTATCCTTCCCCAGCTTATACATAATCTATCTCATTGCCAAATTTCATTTCGATCCGTTCAGCCGTTTAGTCGTGAAAATGTTGCAAACAAACAAACAGAGAGCATTTATAATATTAGTATGTCAGAATCCCAATTTCGCTTGATCACGGCTTTAGCGTGGACCGCTCGACCGACTCCTTAATTCTTCTTTCGTGTTTGTTATTGTCAGTAGATGGTTGTTCGTATGAAAGAAAAAAATAAGAAAGTTGCGCGGAAAATTTGAATCTTTAAGAAATCTTACCGACCACAATAATATAAACTTTTTTCATGTAACGCTTTTGACATAACTGTCACTCGTTTGGTATTATAGCATGATCTTTATTTTCTTCCTAACTCTGGCAATCAATTCTCTTCGAACTGTTTTTGCCTGTGTCGAGTGTAAGGTTGGGTTAGCTTAATATATTAAAAAGCGTGGGAGATTTATGTATCGCCTTTTACTTTATTTTTAATTTGCGATATTTATTGTTTTTTTTTTCATTTTAATTTATATTGGTGTCGATTCTATTGTTCATAATTACTAAACTTAACTAATTTGACAGGTCTAAAAGTCTTGCTATCCCTGTCTGATGTTCGGGGTTAAATAAGGATGGCAAAATTTTTAGACCTGCCAAATTAGTTAAGTTTAGTAATTTTGAACAACAGAATTGGCAGCAGTATCATCACGTCGTCCCACACGGGTAGGCAGAGAGTATAGAGCGCACTTCCACTCTTTTGGTGCTACTAAAGTTTTCTCGTGTTTTTTTAAAGTATTTCTCTTTAGTTTGGTAGAAGTGTTTTTGAAAATATATCTAAATCGAAGTGTTTGACTCCTAAAAAAAATCATAATCAAATTTTTTTATCATGACATCGTCTGTACATTTTCCCCATAGAATTATTTTCTCCTCTCCGAGAAATATTTCCATAATAACGCCGCCGACCAAGGCTTTCCGGCGTAAGTGCTGAACTTCGAGCGTTAATACTTTTTAGGATTATCACAAAACTTTTTTTTATACTTATCTCTAAGTTTAAATTGCTGCGTTGGGAACATTTTAGCAGAAAGATTATAAGATGAATTTGATTTTGAAATTTGAATATAATTTTACTGGCAGATAGCTAATTTTACTGGGCGTAACATAGGCTACTTTCTTTTGAAAAAAAAATGGTACCGCGCAACTAATACCCATAAAATTGTGGTCGCGAGGGCTCAGCTAGTTAGTATATGATAAAAAATATATGAAATAAAAGTTATTTATTTAGTTCGGGCCCTAATTCCCTGTATCGTATTATGAGTCCTAGGTATGTACTTTACTTTACTATTGGTACAGAAAAAGCAATCATAGAAGAACCGCAAAGAAATTAAAACCTTTCGAAGCCGTGGTGGCCTTGTGGTTGAAGCAACGGCCTGTCATCTGATAGGCCCAGGTTTAAATCCCGGCCTGTACCAATGAGTTTTTCTAAGTACAGTGACTAAGCACACCATAAGCTAAAAAAGATAGACAGGGTGATTTTTATTGGGATTGCCCGTGTGTTTCCCCATTAATATTGGAGCCGCCCGACTGGGGACTGTACTTCCTCCGCCTTACAGAAGACCGCAGTGAAATAACACTACTTGATGTAGTATTGTGTTTCTGCGGTGAGTAAGGTTGCCAGTGCTCCACGGGGATACGCTGGGCTAGTAGTTATGCTGCTAGCACAGTGAGTCCTTATTAACAAGAGGGTTGGCAACGCGTTAGTGATATCCCTGCTATAGCTAGCGGCTATAGGCTATAGCCGTAACCATCCACCCTTCATATCAACCCTGTCTATTGACGTTCCCGAGCACGCACTGAAAAAAAATCCTGTGACAAGATATAACTTCCATAAAGCTGACTATAATCTCATAAATGCAAAATTATCGGAAATCGATTGGAGCCAACTTTTATGTACCCTATCCGCTGATGATGCTCTTGATGCATTTTATAACGAAATTCATGGTATTATAGCTGAACATGTACCCCTAACATCCCCTAAGTCAAATAACTTCCCAATTTGGTTCTCGCATTCTCTAATCAAAGTCTTTCGACTTAAACAAAAAGCATGGATTAAATGGAAAAAGTTTAATAACCATTTAGATTACATGAAATTTTCAGACTACAGAGCACTTTTCAAAGAAAAATGTGACAGATGCTACAAGGTCTACATTAAATCAGTAGAAGATAATATTTCCACGAGTATTAAACATTTCTGGAGGTATATAGCTAGCCGTAAACGCAAAGTTGGTATTCCGCAAACTATGCAATATCAGAACGTCAGATCGGATGACCCCGAAACTATTTGCAATATGTTTTCTGATTACTTTCAGTCTGTCTTTGAACCTGCATCGCCCCAACTTAATCAATGGAGGCCTCCGTCCTCCTCTTACAATAATAATGTCCATATCACTGACTTATTTTTCGATGAACAAGAAATACTAAAAGAACTTAAATTACTCGATCCATCTAAAGGAGCTGGTCCTGATGGAATACCCCCTAGTTTCCTTAAAAATACTGCAACTAATATATGTAAAGCCTTGCATATCATTTTCAACAAATGTGTTATTCAGGGTGTTTTTCCTGAAATTTTGAAGCGTGCATACATCACACCTGTTCACAAAACTGGGTCTAAGCACAACGTTGAGCAATATCGGCCCATTTCTATTCTGTCCGCCTTATCTAAGCTCTTTGAGAGGCTGGTGCACAATAAAATTTACCCGCTTTTACACAACATAATTATTGAAGAACAGCATGGGTTTGTCAAACGCCGATCTACTACTTCTAATCTAATACAATTTACAAACAACCTTTTCGAAAACTTTGACAAACGTACTCAAGTAGACACCGTCTATACGGATTTTAAAAAGGCTTTTGACAAGGTGGACCATGAAATCCTACTTAATAAATTAGCGTACAATGGTATTCGTGGTAATTTACTCCGTTGGTTTTCATCTTACATTTTAAACAGATCCCAAAGAGTGGTTGTTAATGGTTACCAATCTAGCAGTGTTAAGGTTACTTCTGGGGTTCCTCAGGGCTCTATCCTGGGTCCTCTCTTGTTTATAATATTCATAAATGATATCAAGCAATGTTTTTCTAATTCCAAATTTCTCCTGTATGCAGATGATTTAAAAGCTTACAAATCTTTAAATACAATTAACGACTGCATATTGTTCCAGGAAGATCTTAACAGGCTTACGACATATTGTGGTAACAATAAATTACAACTCAATCTCTCTAAATGCAACTTTATAAAATTTACAAAAAATCTAAACATTATTTCATACTCATACAATCTTTGCAACGCACCTATTAATAATGTTGAATTAATAAGAGACCTCGGAGTCCTTCTTGACAATCACCTTTGCCTTGACGCACATGTCCTAAGCATTGTTAATAAGGCATTTAAAATGTTCGGCTTCATTCTTAGATCTTCCACTGAATTTAAAAGAGCGTCTACTTATCTTTATTTATACAAAACATTAGTACGCTCACAACTAGACTATGCTGTACAAGTCTGGAATCCTTTTTACAAAAAATACACAATTGCTATCGAGAAGGTCCAACGTAAATACTTGCGCACTATGCACTACAAATGCTTCCACAAATACTTACCATATCCACACTTGTTAATTAAATATAAAATCACAACTCTCGAATCAAGACGTATTTACCTCGAAGCAGTTACGTTGTTCAACTTAGTCCACAACAGAATCGACTGTACCGAGTTGGTCCGTCAGCTCTGCCTTGCCGTCCCTCGAACCTGTACCCCGCGTGCTGTACGCTCAAACTCACTGTTCGCTCTGAATACATGCCGTACTAACTCTGGACTTCGTGCCCCCATTCGTCGTATGGTTGAAACCTTTAATAAACGCTTTGAAGCTATCGATATTTTTGCCAGTACTTCCTATAGATTTAGGACTTCTCTTATAATTGCGCTTTCCAAATATGACTTTGATTTCAATGATTAATATTATGTTATAAAATACTTTAGAAGACGATTTTTGTTCAATTATTATTTAATGTTATACGACATATTGCTCTCCACATAATACTTTGATTGTATTGTCAATTTCATTGTATCAAAACTTTAACTTCCATATTCCATAGTATTGTTTTTATCTATAATTGTTATTTTCTTTTAATTTACTACTTTACTATTTTTTCCCTCTAGTGGCACTTTTTATGTAAACCTGTTATCAAACTGTGGATAACGTCGTTGGCTATATAATTAACAACATGTTTCTAGTCTATACGAGCTTGTACTCTATATTATGTAGCTGTTTGTTTTCCCTTAATAAATAAAATAAAAAAATAAAAAAAAATAGCAATATCATTGTTGATGATGACTCACTGTGATAGCAGCATTACTACTAGCGCAGCGAATCACCGTGGAGCACTTGCTTCCTTTACATTCATCAATATCTTCATTAGTGCCCACCGAATCCAAGTACTCTTTACCTTTCCATCATTGAGTCCTTTGTCCATTTCATCTAGAAGGTTGGACCTTGACCTTCCACGGCTTCTTCTTCCACACATTTGCATTCTGTTTGTTAATTTCCGTTTCTCCGCTCGTCGTTCATAGCTTGCACCATAGCAACACAACAAAGCCCATTGTCGTCTCGTCAACGTCTCGTTGCCGCATCGTGTATTGTACACCGTGCCTATGGCGTTTTGATATGCATGGCCTTGGTCTCCCTTGTAATTTATGTATTAACATCTTTTCTTCGCTGTCAATAACTAATGTTTATTTACATTATGTGGGGTTTAGCGTTGAGACCGCGTTAAAATCTATATTAAATTAAAACTGTTTTTATACCACTAAGGTGGCACACAAGCCTATGGCCCACCTGATGGTAAGCAGTCACCGTAGCCTTATAGCTGCTAGCAATACCAGGGGTATCACTAACGCGTTGCTAACTATGTTGTTGATGAAGACTAACTGTGCTAGCAGCATTTCTAGCACAGCGTATCCTCGTGGAGCACTGGCAACCTTAAATACCACAGAAACACAACACTACATCAAATTATTGTCATTTCACTGTGGTCTACTGTAAGGTACAGCCCCCTGCCCACGGGAAATCGCTATTCGCCCTAATCTTTTAAAGATAGACCTAGATTTAAATATGATATTGGTACGCGCGCCAAGTCGCGGTGGATGCTTGGTTTATAGAATAATTATTAATTATATTACATTTTAAGATTATCAGATGTAGCAAAGCAAACCTTATTTGCTAATACGGTTAAAATATTACTTTCTACGCAAAAAAATAACAATTCCGGCCTCAGACCAAAGATATTAAGAGGTCGTTAATCTATCACATTTTTAATATAAAATGGTTGTCAAGCTAAATTCTACATTGTTTGGGTCGCTCCTAAGCACAATTTGATTACGGTATCTTCTAGAGTCATATTTTACTTGTTTTTGACTTAAGACAAAGGAGTTTTCAAATATATGTAGCTTAGGTTTTAATCGTATGGTCTGGTTAGCCAAAATATTCAAATATAATTGTTATTATTAGTAAAATGTAGATTAAATTTAGAGATAGGTAGGAGAAATGAAATTTCCCAAAAAAATTTCGTCGTCGTACTGGTGACTGAACCTCCACCTAACAGAAGATCGCGGTAAAATAACACTACTCTGATATAGTGTTGTGTTTCTGCGGTGATTGGGAACCAGAGCTCTGAGATGATACGCTATGCTGGCTGTCCTTAAGGATAACAAGAAGCGTTACCTGGTATTCTCGCGATGCAAGTTCGAAACCAAACGGTCTGTACTTATGGTTTCTCTAAAGTGCAGTGATTAGTGATTATAAAAAGTGCAGTGATTAGTCACACCACGAGCTTTACGGTGAAGGAAAACATAGTGAGGAAACCTGCATACGTCTGAGAAGAAATTCAAGGACGTATGTAGTGCCTAAGAGACGGCGACGGACTCACCATCTGTCACGTTAGCACCAAATTATCTTCGGTGGAAAGTGGGTGTTGTAACCTCTACCTGCCCCTTCGGAGATACTTCTGGGAAGGCGTGAAGATATATATTTTTACGGAATAAACATTATTTGAGTCCCACCTCTTATTTGACCAAGACTTACACATTTATAACTAAATTAGTTTTTTAAATGGAACCTTTTAGCATTCCTTTCCACTTTATCACACGGACCCTTAAGTTCTCACTTCGGAAAACTTGAAATATCTTATGAAATTTAATTACTTACTCTTTGTGAGGAATCTGCTCTAATGGGAGGATAGGGTGTACTTCATCAGGTCCATATCTATTATGCTGTAATTAAAACTTTATTAAACATAGAAGAACTGAATAATAATAATAATGCTTGGACATTATCACACAGCGCCATCTGGCCCCAAACTAAGCAAAGCTTGTACTATGGGAACCAGCTGCGGATATAATACTTATATACTTTTTTTTTCGTAAATTCATACTTATAATACGTACCAAACGCCCAGACGCAAGACAAACATATTTGTCACATAAATGTCTGCCCCGGCGGGAATCGAACCCGCGACCTCTAGCGCAGCAGTCAGTTGTACTAACCACTAGACCAGCGGTCTCGTCGAATATGTATAATACGTGCCAAGAATGCTGGCAGCTTTGCCACGCTGGATAGCAATGCTGATTCTCTGAGCGAGATATGTTCCAGCACGCCTGTCACGTATCTTGTTTCTCTTTGGCCTAAGCCTTGTCACTAATATTATAATTTGTCTTCTTTTCATGTGCCGTTGCTGATTCTGCAGAGCGCAATTAGAGTAAGTATTTTGTAATTACCATGTTATGTATATACTGGCTGGCAGACTTCGTTCTGTCAAAAGTTGAAAATAGTTTACGACCGTATTCCACTCAAATGAATACGATACGGTTTCTTCAAACAGCCTGCTCCCAGGTGTGAGCTCAGGTGTGATTTCTTCCGTTTTTACCACTAATGTGGCACACAAGCATACGGCCCACCTGATGGTAAGCAGTCACCGTAGCCTATAGCTGTTAGCAATACAAAGTATCACTAACGCGTTACCAACCATGTTATTCATAAGGACTCACTGAGCCAGCAGCATTACTAATAGTGCTGCGTATCCTCGTAGAGCACTGGCAACTTTACTTACCGCAGAACCACAATACTACATCAAGTAGTGTTATTTCACTGCGGTCATCAGTAAGGTGGAGGTACAGTCGGGTGACTCCAATTTTAATGGAAAAAAAGGGGCATCCCAATTCGCCCTACCTCTCTTTTATGCTCATCCTGTGCTTATAAGAACTCATTGGTACAGGCTGGACCTGAGCTCATCAGATTACAGGTCATTGCTTCAACCACAAGGCCACCACAGCTTATATATAACTAGCGGCCCGCCCCGGCTTCGCACATTTATCAATTAATTTGTCTACCCGTACGAAGCCGTAGTTTCGGAGCCTATTCAATACAAACATACACACAAAAATACAAATCTTTCCTCTTTATAATATTAGTATAGATATAGATATAGTCTACCCATTTCTCCTCAGAACAACATCTACGAGCTCTCCTCAAGCGAAGTCGCCCGCGGGCAGCAGCGCTGGGGCGGTAGCGAGCGCGTCCACGGCTCCTGGCGAAAGAACCCCAACAGCTCACAATAAGCAGCTGCAGAATGTCAAGGGACAAGACCACCCGCCGCATCCTTCTGTAAGTAGACGTGGATAATCAATTAGGTATTGAACGTTACACAATGGTGTCGAATCACTTGTCCTAAATCGCTAAACTAAACTAATTTGACAAGACTAAAAGTCGGTTTAAATAAACATGGCAATACTTTAAGTCCTGTCAAATTAATTTTGTTTAATGATTTCGTACAAGATTGGCACAATTATGTTACTAGAGACTAGGTATATTCATATCAAAGTTGAGGAAGATTGGTTAGTGTTGAAGATAGGTGAGCAAAATATTTAGTACTCATAGTACAAGGTAGTATCGAAAAAAACTATAGGTTATAGTAGGTAAAACGTTGTTTTACCTAATACTGAAGAAATGGGAAGTGAATAAAGTGAAAAAGGTAAAGTCGACCTTTTTTCCCTGTTATAGGAGTTATTAATGCTTGTTCTTCACATACTGAGTAAAGAAGAGGGGCTTATTTTGAATAGACATGAGATAGATACATAGAAAGAGAGGGACAGAAATTGACGAATCCTTTTGAGAAACCATGCAGTTTAGGGTAGCATATGACAGCATGCACTACCCAAAACATATTTTGTTTATATTTGGGTTAATGGCAAAATGGTCGTATCGTTACTGACTTAATTTATGAAGCAGTAAGTAGTGGATGTCAAATACAAAAATGCTAACTAAATATGTTTAATATTTCTTCGTATGTGTTCGTAGATCGCAGTATCTCAGTGTTGATGGCTGTATTGAAGGAAACCTGTGGATAAACGTTTAGTTTAGTTTTTCAAAACCTATATCTACATTTTTGAACGGTTAAGAAGCTGTTTTAGGGTTTGCAACGCGAGTGGGAAGCGTCGAATGTGGGCTGCATTAACATCGGTTGTTGTAGATATCTATGGGCCTATGTTCAGCAGTGGACGTCTATCAGTGATGATGATGAACGCGCGAGTGATACCCCTGGTGTTGCAAGCGTCCATAGGCTACGGTAACCGCTTACACTCAGACTTTTTGCCACCTTAGTGGTATGAAAAATTTCGAGTGACAGAGAGAGTTATAACAAACGCATATGTCAAATTTAGATAATGATGCGTAGTTATTGATTTTGGTAAATTATGAACTGTGAGTTTTCAAAACTGTAGATATAGGTTTGAAATTAATTTATGTAGTGTTTTTATGTATTTTAAAAGAAAAGACAGATCGTAAGTTTATACTAATTATTGACATTGTTCAATACTTATCCTCGCCCGTGGATATCCGAGGTGGTCGGACGTGTTTTTCTAATAGAATCTCTTTGCCGCAAACAACCACCGGGGGTCTACTTATATTGGACTGAACGTAATTTTCTACCAAATCCTCGATTGCGTCCAGTTTACGCTGACCTCGGCTCAACTAAGATTTGACGGAAAGCGTTTTAGTGTGAATTCCTCGATCGCCGCCAGTTTTGTCGGAGCCTGGCGTGGCTTACTCCTAACTAAAATATTTCCTCGAACAAAACTAAATAATTATGTCTATAATGCACTCGCCGCCCAAGGAACACAGTGGATCAGCTCCAAATTTATCTAACCCACACCTTATGGGCGACACTAACGCAGCAAGTAATATAACGGTGCGACAGGAGAAAAGAAAAAGAGGAGATTCTTCCTTGATGGAAGATGAATGGATAACTTTCATGACCGATATGAAGGAAATGATTTCGTCTGCGACCAACGCCCAGAATCAAAAGTTTTCTGTCTTACAGTCTACAGTCGACGAAATAAGAATACAAAATGTTGAAATCTCAAGGGCAATTGAATTTATGTCTGAGAAATATGACGAAATAACGAAAAGATTAGAACACTATGAAAAAGAAAACGCCGAACATCGGACGTACATTAAGGCATTAGAAACCAAGGTCGAACAACTTGAACGTAATGCTCGAAGTTCGAGTATTGAAATAAGAAACATGCCGAGAACTTACCCGGAAAGCAAAGAAGACTTGTTGAAAATTGTCAAAAACATTGGTTCAGCAGTAAAAATGGATCTTATTGATACCGACATTAAGGATGTCTTCCGCTACAAGTCTAAATCTTCTACAAAAATGCCTGTTGTCGTCGAGTTTTCAACCGTACCTAAAAAAGAAGCCCTTTTAAACATGCTGAAAAAGTTTAACCAAGAAACGAAAACGCTCATCACAACCGAGCATATCAAGATAAACGGTCCAAAGGAAACAATTTATATATCAGATAGTCTAACACCGCTTTCAAAAAAAATGTTTGCTTTGGCTCGCAAATTTGCCAGTGAAAACAATTATAAATTCTGCTGGACGAAACATGGCTTCGTATATGTCCGCAAAGAAGAGGGTTCCAGAGCGATTCGTATTTGCACTGAAGACGACATCAGCAAACTGACTTCTAACAAATGACTGCTTAGGAATTTTTCCAAGGTTAGCATCCTTTCTACTTTCCTTATTTTATTTATCTACTCAAAAAATATCATTTTTCTACATCTATACATTATACACATAATCTGTCTCAAAATATTAAATATTAAATTAAATATTAATAATAAATTATAATCTGTCTCAAAATATTAAATATTAAATTAAATATTAAACTTACACAAATACATTCTACAGACTTATACTCACTCTACACATAATATCTCGTCAAATACCTACCTCACAATATTTCTCATATCGTTACACAAATATTATAATCTTAAGATATAATATTAATCTTTGCATTGTATTGAGTAATTCTAACTACAACAATTACTTTGTTTTCATAAAAACTACCTGTTACACTACACACAAAATCGGTCTCAAACTCGAAAAAACACCCACAAATATATACTTCATACTTATACACACTATACACAAAAAATCTCTGAAACCTAACTCACAAAATTTATCACTTCGTTTCACAATTGTTATAAACTTAAGAAATAATATTGAACCTTACACAGTATTGGGTTACTCTACCTCTAAAATGTTTAACTTTAGTTGCAAGAATAGTACCCGTAATACTCAACTTCAAAATAGATAACAATAATATTGCCAGCATTCAAACAGATATTGACAGTGTATCTGTTTCCGAATCTGCACTAATAGAGCCAAACGAACTCCCCAACGCTCTCAAAAATCCGCAAAGTAGTATTAAAATAATAACACATAACATAAGAAGCTTTTTTTGTAACCTAGACCACTTTCTTGTCTTTTTAAAACGCATTGACACAAAGTGCGATATTTTGGTTTTTACAGAGTGTTGGGTTTCGGACGACCGACCCCCTCCACAACTTGATAATTATAGTGTTTATTACTCTTCTATTACCCGCAACCAAAACGACGGAGTCGTTATGTACGTACACAAAGATATCAAACACACGGTAGAAGAACCCACGATTTCTGAATCAAATTGTTTGTTACTTAAATTTTATGATATTGCTGTTCTTGGTATATATAGATCACCATCCTATAAAACATTAGACAATTTCTTAATATCGTTGGAAAATAACCTACAAACTTTGCACAAGTACAAAACTGTAGCAGTGCTCGGAGATCTTAACATCGATATCAAACCTTTTAACGATGACACAAAAAGTCCTGCATATCTGAATCTCCTTGCTGAAAATGGCAATCTGCCAGCACATGTTCTACCTACCAGAGGACCAAATTGCTTAGACCATATCAACCTAAAAACAAATAAAAAGCCCAAACTTTTGTCATCAAAACCTACCTGACCGACCATTTCCCTGTCATGCTAAGTCTACAAAAAAAAGGAATGATCCTCCTAAGTATAAAAACATTATTAATTATGACAACGCTGCAAAAGCTTTTGAAAACAGAATCTCTCTAACTTATTAAATATGACAGATCCTAACACGGCCGTTAATATGTTAACTAATATTATAAAAGATAATTTAGAATCAAATACAAAAGTTCGCAAAGCTCCTAATAGAAAGTACATCTTAAAACCATGGATCACAACAGGTATTTTACGGTGTATTATCAACCGCGATGCACTGCACAAAAAACATAACGCTTCTCCTAATGATGAAATACTTAAATTATCGTATCGTAGATATCGTAATTTTTGTAACGATTTGATCAAAAAACTCAGAGATGAACATGACAGCTCTGAAATCAATAAATGTAATAACCCCAAACAGAGATGGAAAGTAATTCGTAAAGTAACCAATACCTCTGATAGTAAAAAACCCGCAGAGGAACTTTTAAAATTAAGCCCAGACGGCGAACTTTCATCTGTAAACAAAGCTAATGAATACTTCGCTAACATTGGTCAACAGCTAACTGATAAAATTAAAACCACAGGAAATACATTTCAAATAAGTAGTAAATTCAAAAGTTTCCCACAACTGAATTCATTTGCTCTGCTCGAAACCGACGAAAAAGAGATCGAATCACTTATATCTAGTCTAAAAAACGATTCAGCCACTGGTTGGGATGGCATTCCGGTAAAATTTTTAAAATGTGTTAAAAACAAAATTAGTCCCATACTTACGCATATATTCAACTTATGTATGACTAAGGGTATCTTTCCTGACAGTTTTAAGCGTTCAATCGTACACCCTATCCACAAAAGCGGTAATAAGAATTGTGTTGAGAACTATCGCCCCATCTCGGTATTAACAACCTTATCTAAACTCCTAGAAAAACTCATAAACAAACGTTTAATGTCTTATCTAAAACAAAAACAAATTCTCGCCGTTTCCCAATATGGCTTTCAACCGAATAAATCCACCGAAGATGCAGTTAACCTTCTTGCTAATAATATTGCAATTAACCTTGATAAAGGCAAGAGATGCATTGGAATATTTTTAGATCTGGCGAAGGCTTTCGACACAGTTTCTTCGAACCTTCTACTACATAAACTAGAAAGTATCGGCATACGCGGCACATCTCTGCGACTTTTTGAAAGCTTTCTGTGCAATCGATTCCAAACTTTGAAAATAGGCAGTCACATCAGTAGTCCTCTTCCCATTAACTATGGCGTTCCGCAGGGCAGTGTACTGGGCCCAAGTCTCTTTCTGATTTACATAAACGAGCTGTTTGTATGAACCAACAAACGGCAAAATTGTTTCATACGCGGATGACACCGCTCTAGTGTTCCAGGGAGAGACCTGGGCCGAAGCGTACTCCCATGCTGAAAAAGGCCTGTCTGAAATTTCATGCTGGCTACATCATAACCTTCTAACACTCAATGTTAAGAAATCACAATACCTTACCTTTTCTATCACCAAAGCCACACAGCCAAAAAACAAATTCATTTTAAAAGTCCATAACTGCAATAACGTAAATACCTTGACTTGCACCTGTCTTGCATTGGAAAAAACTGAAAGTGTAAGGTACTTGGGAATCCAACTCGATGAACACCTATCATGGAACACACATATAGACCTCTTAACTGCTCGCACTCGAAAACTGGTGTGGTTATTTCGGAAGCTTAGAAATATACTAAAGCCAGCTCTCCTGAAAACAGTATACTATGCTCTAGTTCAATCCATACTCAGCTATTGTATAAAAGCCTGGGGTGGTGCCTGCAAAACAAAAATCATTAAACTCGAACGAGCCCAAAGATCATTGCTCAAGGTGATGTTACGTAAGCCTTTTAGATATCCGACGCTTAGCCTCTATCAGGAATCAAAAACTTTGACTATAAGACAATTATTTGTTTTGCATGTCACGTTACGCCAGCACAAGCAAGTAAAGTACACCTCGGCCCCAGGAACCTCCAGTCGCAGAAAGATCAAAATCTGTAAACCAATAAAACACAACACAGTATTCTTACGTCGACAAACATGTTTTCTTGCCCCATACTTGTATAATAAGCTTAATTCAATATTAGACATATATCCTTATACATTATAGTATATACATATATACCGTTCCGCTCCGTTCCTTATTCCTTTCATGTTTCTCACTATGGGTGAGAGACCTGGAGTCCTGATATACAGGAATATCCTAGCTTAGGCTCCAGTCCATCCAAGTACTTATGCAAATTGTGATAATGTCAAATATTGTACTTTCTTTGTATTTTGGTGGAAATATTTTTTTTTTTTTTTTTTTATCAAACTATAATAAAACAAAAAAATATTACAAAAACTTTTTTAAACAACACGCATTCTCATAAAGATTCAACAGAACACCAAAAAATGAGTCTCGACTCCTCATGAGAAACGGAAAGCTAACAAGCCATCTAGGCTTTATAGCGTGCCAAACAAATATATATCGTAAAATGCGATAACACTAACAAAAAATAAGGTACATGAAAATACATATTTTTTGAAAAATATATGCGCTACAAAAAATTACATTTACTTTGTAGATGAGAACGAATGAGTGATAAAAGTCTGACTAAGAAGATACACAATGTGAATGTGAGTGGAAGAAAATGCCGTGGTAGGCCAAGATGAAATTGAAAAAGAACTCAATGATGGAATGGTAAAGAGTACTCGGAACCGGCGGGCATGTATGAAGAGATTGATGAATGTAGAAGAAGCAAAAGAGGTGTGCAAGTCTCTAGTGAAATGACGCTCTATACTCTCTGCCAAATCTTTCGGGGTATGCAATATCTTCAACTAGCGTGTTACCCGCGACTTCATCTGCATTTGTTTAAAATCAAAAGTAGCCTATGTCCTACCCTACCTAAGATATAATCTATCTTGTCAAACTTTATCAAGATCCGTTGAGCCGTTTTGACCTGAAAAGATAACAAACAAACAAACAGTTACTTTTGCATGTAATAGTATAATTAAAACTTATAAAATGAATAAAAGATAATTGTATAAATCTTATAGTAAGCGGCAACATGAACTCTGCAAATGAAAGGTCCATCCTACATGAGTCTGTTTAATAAAATCAAATTACCGACCCTTTCTCAAACGAACAACGGATATTATCCCTGTATATTGGCGATCCCTTCGCGGCGAAACCACAGATAACATAAATATTTTCGACCCATGAAATCAAAACCCTACTTGCATTCTGTGTCCTGAATATTTTCCAAATATTCTTCGCAAATACAGATTCTGAAAAGTTTTTCTGTCACAGTGTTTCAATAGATAAAGGAGAGATACCATACAATTGATAGGCATCTCAATGCAAAAAATAATAAAAACTGAAATGTAACCAATTCTGTGTCCAGAGATTGTAAACTATTTAACAAAACATGTACCTACATAAAAAAAACATTCCCAATTCGAAAAGCTTTGACTGTAAATATTAAATTACTATGATGTAGGAACTCCGCCTCAAATTAAGAAATTTAAAATGAATATAAACAAAGTTTTTAAAGACAGATATTTAAGCCGGGGACTACCTTGTTTCTAACAAAGCTCCGAAACTACTGGACCGATTTCAAAAATTCTTTCACCGTTAGAAAGCTACATTATCACTGAGTAACATAGGCTATATATTATTCTAGCTTCCCACCCCGGCTTTGCTCAGGAAGACAAATATTTGATGAATGTCTAAAGGCTCCGAAACTACTGGACCGATTTCAAAAATACTTTCACCGTTAGAAAGCTACACTGTCACTGATTAACATAGGCTAGGCTGCCCGCCCCGGCTTTTCACGGGTAGACAAAATATTTGATATCAATGCTGAACTAAAATTACACCTTAAATAAATAATTCCTGTGACCTCACGCATTCTATAATGGATGTAGGTTCAAAATTATTTCGTCTCGTTAGTTCACTTCTATAGAAAGATTAAAAGTGTATTTTAGTGGGCTTCAAGCCTGTTCGAAGCCAGGGCTGGTCTCTGATAATTAATCTTTAAAATGTATCTGTCGACCCCACTCAGCTTACGTGACGT
Organism: Falcaria lacertinaria; assembly: GCA_951449985.1. Taxonomy (NCBI): domain Eukaryota; kingdom Metazoa; phylum Arthropoda; class Insecta; order Lepidoptera; family Drepanidae; genus Falcaria; species Falcaria lacertinaria. Next base: position 1,929,343 of record OX602137.1, on the reverse strand, counting down.
AGTAATTTTGACGTCTCGCATCAAAAATAGTTATCGATTTCAGTCACAAAGGACATCATCCATTTTGGTCCAAATCTGAAAGCACCAGCCAACGCATTTTTTGTAGATTCTGTTAGAGCTTGCCCGTCTGGACATTTATTACTACATAGCATAAAAGCTGTAGGACCATTGTAGTTGATTTTATTTGAGCTTGAAAATCTGAATTATGTTGGCCGGCACTTTCAGATTTGGACCAAATCTCTATGTAACATGGATTTTCCAGTATCGTTGTTTTCTCTCAGTGATTTACTCAGAATACATTGGTTAGCCCCATCAGGTTCTTTCTCACGTTCTCAAATATATAAGTATTCCTCTGAAATCCCCGTATGGATAATTACGTGAAGGCAAAAAATTTGCTCAGTACCTATCTCCCGCGTGTATTTTTAGCGAAGAGCTTTGTTGGAATTTTCTTTCAATATAAAGGTTTTATTTCTAAGGCAAAAACGTGCGAGGTTACACGTGATCTCAATTGTTTAGTTTTAGAGTCGGCAACGCGATTGATACCCCTGGTGTTGCAAGCGTCCATAGGCTACGGTGGCCCCTTACCATCAGGCGGGCCGTATGCTTGTTTGCCATATTAGTGGTATAAAACAAATATCTGTTGTAAAAACTATTTTTTTTTAAGATTGGTGCCTATTTTTTTTAATCCGTCATGTAATAGATTTCAAGTTACATAAAACTTTGTTGCTTTCAAAATATTATTATATTTTCTCTAATTTCTTTCACTTTATATTCAGATATTACATTAACAGTTTTCCCAACGCAACTTCAAATCTGTAGCGCGAGCATGAATAAATTGCGATCGTATTGAAAAATGAACAGCGCTGCGGCGGTGAAAAATGGAACTAAAAATTTGTATGACAATTTTGACATTTCGCGAGTAACGTCTTCGAATACGTAGTCGAAAATGTTCCTGCTACCGGCACTGGCCGAACGTTTTGGATACAACATAAAACAGAATAAAAGCTTCCTTTTCTGCAAGAGGTCATTATTTTTCCGTTACTCTGAAAACTGGCTTTTCAGCGGAAATGGACGCGTCCCTTAACTGTACGTGATTGGTCCAGTAACGATCCGTATGATTCTGTTGATGTGTTCTCTTCATTCGTATTACATACTTGTAAAAGGAAATTTTATTACACCTACCTCCGTAGATACTTATCACGTCGAATGCTTTTCAGAGTAGGTAGAGAGAGGTAGGGCTATTGGGATCTCCCGTGGGTCTCCCGGCTGAGGACTTACTCCACCTTACAGAAGACTCTAGTCAAATAAAATTACTTTGACGTAATGTTGTGTTTCTGCGATAAATAAGGTTACCAGCGCTCCACGAGGATACGCTGCGCTAGTTTGTAGTGCTGTAGTTGCTTGGGTTGACAACGCGTTAGTGATGATCCTTAACCATCAGATGGGCCGTATGCTTATGTGTCACTTTAGTGGTATAACACTGTGAGCTTGCATACGACTTTTTAGGGTTCCGACCTACAAAATTAAATAAAAAAAAACAGACTAAAGTGTCCATACATTTACATAGCCATCAGGTACATTAATGCCAGCCAGTTCCAAGCGTTGTACCTTTCCGTCTTTTCTTACTTCTTTTTATAATAATAATAATATTTAATTAAGCAAAAACCTATTATGCACGAAATCTACGACGGTCCCTGCACTAAGCACAGCTTTTATCGCAGGGGACCAGCATACGGTTACCAAGAAACAATTATATACATGTGTGACATTTCAGTTCGAGTACAAAATAAATAGAGAAAGCTCAAGAGTATATGTTTTTTTTTCTTTCTTTATTGCGTTAATTGTCTTACGTATGCGTATATCCTCGGAAGGACATTAATCAAGTATAGATCAGCTGTGTAGAAGACGTGGCTCTTAAGGGGCAAGACATTTAGTAACTCTTATTACATCACATTCACACAGTAGACGACTGGTGGAAGGAAAAGTTGGTCCATGGAATATAGGTCAGCCATTGCGCTGGGTAGAAGAAAACGTATGTGGAAAGATTTTAGATGCACCGTCATGTGCTTACTATGATAAAGCGGTTCTACTTTTAATCCACAGAAAACTATCGCAGTAAAACTTTGTGACATAATGTCATGTTACTTCGATAAGTGAATTTTGATGCTCCCTTTAAGGACGAATAATAAGAAAAAAAGAAGGCTTTGAGAATACTATAGACAGACGACTTCACTAGACTGGAATCAAGATCGATGAAAATCTTTTCAATACATTAAACACATGAACGTGCCTCAAAAAGTTCTGTGTGAATAATTTTATACAGCTCTTTAACGAATCCAGACACGTTGGTGAATGATTAAACATTCAGTAACTACAAAACTTGCAACAACTTCTCTTTACTCGGACTAGGTGAAATTTTAGCTACCTACTCAGCAGAGTTAATAAAAGTTAATTTTGTTTCATCAAAGCCACGGATAATACACCAACAAGCTTAAATAAAGGTCCGGTGCCTAAAATAGATTGTATGAAATAAGCAATTTTATTTATATAATATTTAAGCCAACGAGCCGTGTTTTCAATTTACTCGTGTTAAACTAATATTTTTAAAATAATTTTAATTGGTTTGCTTAGCAGTTATTGCGATTTTTTCCTGTTCATTATTTTTGCTAGTGAATCATCTAATTTATTTTCTGATGAAGTAGCTGTAACAAAATATACTATTTAGCTGATGACAGTAGTCGCTAGGGTTTATTTATACTGTTATATGTTTTCTAAATTGATTTTGATGTATTCAATCACAACATAAGAAACCTAAGGTTTACTTATTTTACTGCTTACCAATTCAACGCTTTTTTTTTAATAGAGCAATATGATCAGCATATAGTGACAGTTTCCTAAACTATTACTAGCTAGACTATTTCTACTATGTATACCCAACAGAAATGTAGAATAAATCACAGTGGTACGAAAAATATTGTTCAGTAAAAATATGTAGCACTCAATACCACAACATCATCCATATATACGAGCGCTCGCGGGAGAATCGGAAAATACCCTTAACTAAATCACTGCCTCCTTCTTTATGTTATTACATTTCTTTCTATACCCCATTGGGCTATAAATAATGCAAGTCGATAATACACGTATTCACAGGCATTTGGACGGTAATATCAAGGCAAAGGGAATATGGTAATAATCATTCAATGAGTCGATTGTTTCCACTCTTTTTAGGATTTTATTGATATTGCTTATGTTTACTGTGCTGATAATATATTAGGTCCTTACATATGAAATTGGCGTTTTGTATGGGAGGAACAAAAAGTCGAATATTTTTTAATATAATATATTTAATTAATCAAAGTATGAACCATTATTTTCTATGCACTTTTGCCATCTCATAGGTAGTTCATTGATCCCTTTACTAAAAAAACCAGTCGGACGGGAATCAATAAAATCTTTGAAGGCGATTTGGACTGCCCCATCGGAGTTGAATTTTTTCCCTTGCAAGAAGTTATCCAAATTTCGAAAAAAATGGTAATCTGTTGGAGCAAGGTCCGGGGAGTACGGAGGATGTCTTAGACTTTCCAATTGAAGCTCTTCTAATTTAGTAGCCGTCTGTAGCGCAGTGTGTGGTCTAGCGTTGTCGTGAAGCAGCAGTGGCGTGGAGCGATTGACCAGCCTAGGTTGTTTAGCCGCTAGCTTTTCCATCATGGTTTGCAATTCCTGACAATAGACATCAGCCGTAATAGTCTGGCCAGATTTGAAAAAACTGTAATGAACAATACCGGCACTAGTCCACCAAACGCTTACAAGTAACTTTTTTGGGGTTAATTTTCGCTTGGGGCAGGATTTGGCTGGCTGGCCAGGATCTAACCATTGCGCTGAGCGCTTCCGATTATCGTAAAGAACCCATTTTTCATCACAGGTAATGATTCGGTTTAAAATACCTTCATTATTGTGCCGGTTTAGTAATGTAACGCAGCAGTCGACGCGCGTTTGCCGGTTTGTTTCAGTCAATTCGTGAGGTACCCACCTTTCAAGCTTTTTAATCTTCCCAATTTGCTTCAAGTGAATTAAAACAGTTTTATCACTAACATTGCAGCCTGCAGCTAACTCGGACGTGGTTTGCGATGGATCCGCTTCCACAATAGCCTTCAACTCTTCATTATCAACTTGAGTCTCAGGCCGTCCACGGGGCTTGTTCTGCAGGTCGAAATTTCCAGAACGAAAACGTTGGAACCAAAAACGAACTGTGTTTTCTTTTGCAACACGACCGCCATACACATCATTCACCCTTCGAGTTGTTTCCGCAGCACTAGTGCCACGGCGGAACTCGTACTCGTAAATAATGCGATATTTAAGGTTTTCCATTTTGTAAAATGAGTGACGCAAACAGAAAAAAACAGAAGAAAAAAAACAAATGAATGACGATCATCGAAGCACAAATACATGAGTCTATAGCTGTACAAATTTGAATTTGGAATTCCTTACCAAAGAGGAGAAATTCGTGATTAAAGTGGCCAGTACGAAAAACGCCAATTTCATATGTAAGGACCTAATACTTGGATTGTATCAATGAGTTAGTCAATTGGATGTAATGACCGTATCGGATCATTTTAAATAATAAGTCATATTATTGATGGAACATAAAATAAGCGCTGCGGGAGATTTGTTTCACTTACAACATATAAAGTATTTTGTATACTTAATTTTCAATTATCATAAATCAGGTATTGATATTTTCGGCAACCAATCTATTGAATATAAACCCGTAATCAATTTAAATTTGTATCGTAGCAGAATTATCTTGAACAGCTTGGCATAATTTTTGTTTTGGTAAAGTATTCCAATTATAAAAAATATAATTCAATTACAGAATGTTACACTTAGCAAAATCTATGCAAATTTTCTATGCTAATATTTCGAAGTTGTATAACGTAATATGAATAAGCAAAAATCACACGCCGTGCTTTGCCAAGTTACAGCGGCGAAATGTATTCTATTCTCAGCTTATATGACACAGGTGTTTCAGGAGACATATTGCATAGTGTTAGATATGAAGAAAAATTTAATTTGTAATACCTATTTGTGTCTGTACTTAATGGCAACACTGTCTATGATTTTTTTTTGTTGTTACGTTTATTGTGACTAAGTGTTCTTGCGTTGATCTGTACATCGAAATAAATATAATTAGTTTTCTACAATACGAATAGTTTTGTTTTCATTGAGAAACTAATTGCCCAATAGGTTATGGGCCCAGGAGACTCTGGACATAGAAATACAGAAGGAATCAGCAAAGAAAAAGTTACAATCGTATTTGAGAAAGTTTTTGACAAACTAACCTAAAAATGGACTCCATGCGGGCGGCAATGAATCTAGAAAAATTTGATGGAAACAACTTTCGTCAATGGAAATTTCAGATAAAATGTGCTCTAAAAGCTAAAGGAATAGATATTTCGAAAACAAAACCACAAGGAGAATGTACAGATTGGTTGAAAAATGACGGCATGGCAATGTTCATCATAACCTCCTCAATGGACTTCAAACAAATTACACTGATAGAAAATTGCGAAACTGCCTTGGAAATTATGTCAAAATTAGAATCAATTTATGAACAAAAGAGTGAACTGTGCAAAATGTTAATCCATGAAAAGTTTTATCAGTACAAGATGTCACCGGCTGATAGTGTAGCTCAACACATCTCGAAGGTGGAAACCTTAGCTAAACAGCTGAAAGAAAGTGGTGAGGCTATTAGTGACATGGCAATCATAACTAAAATACTAGGAACTTTGCCTTCCAAGTTTAGAGCACTGCGACAGGCATGGATGTCATTGGACCCGAATCAACAAACCATTGTTAATCTAACTGCACGTTTACTGGATGAAGAGGCGAGCTTAGCAAGTGAAGAGGAACAGGAGACAGCACTCCTTGTTGCCAATAAAGGATGGAAAACAAAACCAAATCAAAATAAACCATTAGAAAGTGCAAGCAATACAACTCAGTATAATAAAGCAAATAAACATAGGTTTGAATGCTATAATTGTGGAAAGAGGGGGCATTTTGCTAGAGAATGTCGTGCTCCAAGAAAATTCAAGACTAGAAAACCTCAACAAGAAGGTGCAGATATGTTAGCATTCTATGTGGAAAATAACTCATGTAACACTGAAGAGAATACTTGGATTCTAGATAGTGGTGCCTCGGCCCATATGACATTTAGAAAGGATTTCTTTGTGGAACTATTTGAATGTAACCAGAAATCACTGACATTGGGTAATAAACAATCTGTGGAAGTATCTGGCATTGGAAAAGTTTTGATACAAAGATATGTCAATGAACAGTGGGAGACCAGTGAACTGAATGATGTGTTGTATGTTCCAAGTTTAAGAAGAAATTTATTTTCTGAAGGAGTGATTATACGAAAATTATATTCTATTGTGAAGAAAGACACAAGTGCTCTGATTTATAAAGACAATAAAGTGGTGATGAGTGCAAATATTAAAGAAAACAATTTATATGAGTTGAACATAAAAACAGTGGTTCCTGATACATGTAACTTGGTTCAAAATAGCCAAAGTGATATTAAAATATGGCATGAAAGGTTAGGACATATTAATGTAAAACAAATTAAAAATATGAGTGCAAATAGTGTTGTGAATGGACTGAAAATGGTTGACATTGGACAAAGCAATTTTATTTGTGAAGCATGTGCATATGGAAAGCAGTGCAAGTTCCCATTTCACAAATCTGAGCGAGGAGAACTACAGCCAGGTGACCTTGTTTATAGCGACATCTGTGGACCTATGAGTATCTCATCCATTCAAGGTATGAAGTATTTTTTACTTTTCAAGGACGCTGCAACAAGTCACAGGCATGTTTATTTTATTAAACATAAAAGTGATGTCCTGGAAGCTTTTAAAAAGTATAATGCAATCATTAAAAATAAATTCATGCATAATGTCAGAATATTACATACAGACAATGGAACAGAGTATGTAAATAAAGTTTTTAAAGACTACTTAGAGAGAGAAGGGATAGTTCATGAGCGTTCGGCACCATATACACCAGAACAAAATGGTCGTGTAGAAAGGGAAAATCGTACGATAGTGGAGAGTGCACGTTCAATGTTGTATGCGCGAGATGTTCCATTGGAGCTGTGGGCAGAAGCTGTACAATGTGCTATATATATATTGAATAGAACATCTTCCACTCAAACTCCAAATACGACAGCTTTTGAATTGTGGAACGGGATTAAGCCCCAAATAGGTCATATTAAGGTGTTTGGTAGTCTTGGCTATGTTCATGTTCCAGATCAATTAAGAACAAAATTAGAGAAGAAAAGCAAGAAATTGATACTTGTTGGCTATGACAACATGAACTACAGAATGTATGATATAGATACAAAGAAAATAAACATCTCAAGAAATGTAATATTTGATGAACATTATGTTCCAAGCACAAGGAAAAATATTGCACAGATAAGTATTGTTGATGATGAAGTTATAGATATAAATGAGAGTGAAGTGCAAGAATCCAATGTGGATGATACACTAATTGACAGTCCATCAGCAGAGGGTGAAGATAGCATGCTGAGTTGTACTGGTGCTAACAGTGATGATCCAGACTATGAACCATCTCGAGAATTGGAAGACTCGACAATACACTCAATAAATTTGAGACCACGAATCAATAGAAGTTATGAAGCAAATCTTGTAGAGCTGTCAATGCCTCAAACATATGCAGAGGCACTGGATAGTCCACAGAGAAGTGAATGGTCTAGAGCTATTAAAGAAGAATTGTCTGCACATAAAGCAAACAAAACCTGGTCTGCGGTTAAAAGGTCTGGTCAACGAACCCTTACTACAAAGTGGGTTTTCACTGTAAAGAAGAATGAATTTAATCAAGTTGTACGCTATAAGGCTCGGTTATGTGCACGAGGTTTTAACCAGATTAAAGATATTGATTATCAAGAAATATTTTCTCCTACAACCCGTTATGATTCTATAAGAATTATACTTTCTATTGCTGCAAAATATAACTTGGAAATTGAACAATTTGATGTAAAGACTGCTTTTTTAAACGGGTATCTTGAAGAGGATATTTTTATAGATATACCTGAGGGCTTGTCAATTAATGATGACTTTGCGTTAAAATTAAATTAATCACTGTATGGGCTAAAACAAGCATCTAGATGCTGGAACAAAACATTCACAGAGTTTTTGGTTAAATATGGTTTTGTTCAATCTCAGGCTGATAATTGTATTTACATAGGATTATTCAATGGGACTAAGGTATTCCTAATAATATATGTTGATGATGCTCTTGTAATTTCTTCAGATAAACAACTTATAAAAGAGATTTTAGAATATTTAAATGAAGCTTTTAAAATCAAAGAGTTAAAGTTCAAGTATTTTGTGGGCATGCAAATGGAGCGTATGAATAACAGTATATATATTCATCAGGAAAACTATATTAATCAGATTATTGAGAAGTTTTGTATGAGTGATGCAAATCCTGTCAACACTCCGGCAGATGTCAATGTTATTATTTCAAAGAATTTTGATGAAATTGTTGTTGATTTTCCTTATAGAGAAGCTATAGGTTGCTTATTGTTTTTGAGCTCTGTCTCAAGGCCAGACATTTCTTTTGCTGTCAATGTATTGAGCAGATATGTAAACAATCCAAGTCCAGAACATGTGAATGCTGTTAAACGTGTTATTAGATATTTAATAAAAAGTAAAAAATTGTGTATAAAGTACAATGGAAAAAGCAATGAGCTTGCTGGATATTCAGATTCAGATTTTGCAAGTGATATTGATACACGTAAATCCACTACAGGATATTTGTTTATGATGAATGGAGGACCAATCACATGGTCCAGTCAGAAACAGAAGACCATTGCTCTTTCCACCACAGAGGCTGAATTTGTGGCTGCTAGCGAATGTGCTAAAGAAATATTGTGGTTGCAGCAGCTATTGTCTGATTTGGGTGAAAGTCATGATTGTATCACATTAAATGTAGATAATCAGAGTGCGATCAGATTAATCAACAATCCTGTTTATCATAAGAGAACAAAACACATTGATGTTAAATATAACTTTATTAGGGAAAAGGTTGAATTGGGTTTAGTAAAAATTAATTATGTTCCAAGCAATTGTCAGTTAGCCGACATTTTAACTAAAGCTTTGGCCTGTCAAGCTTTTGCATATTTGAGAGATCAGATTTTGTGTGATGCTGATTAATTTTTTTGTTTGTTATCTGTTTATAGATAGACATAAAGTTAAATTTTAGTGGGAGTGTTAGATATGAAGAAAAATTTAATTTGTAATACCTATTTGTGTCTGTACTTAATGGCAACACTGTCTATGATTTTTTTTTGTTGTTACGTTTATTGTGACTAAGTGTTCTTGCGTTGATCTGTACATCGAAATAAATATAATTAGTTTTCTACAATACGAATAGTTTTGTTTTCATTGAGAAACTAATTGCCCAATACATAGTAAATGGGAGTACAGTGAGGCAGCTTTTGCCTAATTTAAATTCTTACATAATGTACGTTATGTAGATGCGTCTAAATTAAGGGATTCTCTCACAATAGCGTGTTAGAGCGGCGGAAAGGGAAATAAATTTTGCGCCACGGCGCCATTAGTAAACTGACTTTTAATTAGATGCAGTAAAATGTTATTATGTGCCCAGCTTATTTGCGTTTGTAATAATTTTGGGGCTGCCAAATATAAATTTAATTCCCTAAGGTAGGAATAGGAATTGTGTTGAAAATTAAAGCTCTTCAAATATCAGAAAATTACGGTTACTAGTTATTGATAAGCTTATTGTACTCGTTTTTTTACATACTGCTGGCATAGAAAAATGTATTCAACGGTTTAGTATTTCTAGCCAAAATCAGCTTAGTAGGTGTAAGGACCGTTGACAAAACAAAATAAAAAGCTCTTGTGTGTATTATTCTAGCCTTTTAGCCAGGTATAATGGAGCCAAGTCCACACTAATTAGGATTAATTACTCAAAGTGTCGGTCTGACCTGTGCAACCTAAATGGGGTTCATTAACCTAAGGCCCTCCATATATGAATATAATTTAGGGGTGAACACTTTTTTGAGCTTCTAATTGATGCGTTTTCATATTTACAAATTGAATTAAGGTCGAATCTACAAAGGATTGTGATAGTGTATTAATGAAAATATTAAATATATTTGTTTTTAGTATTGATCAATCAATTTCAAGAGATATAGAGCTTAATGGACTTTAAAAAAACTTAACCCCCGGGATACGCTGAGCTGGCAGTAATATGCTGCTAGCCTAGGACGTTGACAATGCTTTAGTGATACCCACAGTATTGTAGATTTGTTGTAGTACATTACATTTGCTTGTCATATCAATTTCGTGGTATTAATAATACACGATCAGAGATTATGACCTTTGATTTAAACTCAAACTGAAACTCCAAATCATACTAATAAATAAGTACTTTCAAATCGTCAGCATCTACCACCGAAAACGGAAGGTCGTTTTTTGCTCAGAACAATCTGGTAAAAAAAAAAAAAAAAAAAAAAAAAAAAAAAGCAATTACTATTTTCAAATAAAACATATCATTTTCATTTAAATTACTTACGTCAGAATATATCACAAAAAAGTAACCAAATAAGATTAATTGAATTGGAAACTACATTAACCATCATTAGTAACATTGATATTATACCGATTCTATTAAGAAAAAAACTAGATCATTTACCCAAAGTACTTAACGATGAAAAGGTAAAGAGTACTTGGAACCTGCTCGCATTAATGAAGAGATTGATGAATGTAGAAGAAGTAAAAGAGGTGCCTATACAAATCAAATCGTGCTCTATACGCTCTGCCTTCCCCGTAAGAGACTTGATGATATGTATGTATGTTTTAAGTAAAACAACTAGACCATCAATACTTATGAAACCAAATTAAGTAGAACACTGCAGCCTTCAGATTACACGCATTAGTACGGTTAGTTAGCCACCATCAAACATTTGTATCCTTATTCATAACTCGCCCACTAAAACGAGGGACTTACAATGAATAATTCAGCGTACACAGCGCTGCAAGTGGTTGGATAACAGAGGCTTGTATCGAATAAAGCTGGAATTATAATTCATTCGAAAGTAAATACGTCAGTTTATTTGCAACGTAGGTGTGCTTGAACGGATTAAAATATCATTGTAGTAATCTATCGATCGTAGTTGTGTTGTACAAAGGATACTTTTTATTACCATTGATATCCAGCATTTGCGTGTACTGTCTCATGGTTATGCAGGTTTCCTCTCGATGTTTTCCTTCACCGTAACTTTCGTTGTATCACTAATTACTTCACTTAAGTTGTTAGAATTTAAAATTATGAGAAATTATGAGATTCTAACAACAAAGCAAGGTATGGTACTTTGCGGCTTTTCTTTAAATTACCTGTAAAACTTAATCAACGTCTTAACTTAAAGACCTTACTATTTCCCTATTACCTCGATTACTCACAACGCTTACATTTTGCACCACAGCAAAATAAAGAGTAAATTTAACACACCTAAATTTACAGACCAAAGTTATGTACAATATCAACGAAGGAGGCGCGCGCTCACCTCTCTGTGGTTAATAATATAATTACTTTTAAACTATCTCTCTGCCAGGGGTTACTGTACTATCGCAGTGACATTTAGGAGAATATATATTGCTTACAATGTAAAGCAATCAACTTATGCTGTATTAAAATGCTGCTATGCTGGTTTTAAGCAATTTTCGGCTATACCTTCCTGCTAGTGAAAAGATATCTTCTTTTGTACATTGATCAATGTCTTCATGCATGTCCGACGGTTCTGAATGCTCATTTAAAGAAAAAAATATGGATTTTTTTATTCCCTGGGAATTTCATGGTAGCGTCATAAATTCAGCCCTGTCTGGACAATGCTATAAATTTTAGGTGTCACGGTGGTTCAAAATACTACTTAGTTCTTAGTCTTAGTTGGCCATCTGTTGCTTTACGACATCTGAGGGTACACTTCCTATTTGAAATGAGATTAATCTTGATACTTTTGCTGTCTCACCATCTGGTATTCTCTCTAATAACTCAAATTCTGTGTGTGCATGTCATAGACAGACTAACTTATAGACGAAAGTACCTCTTAACCTAGAAAGTTATGGAGATAGTTTGTCAATACAAATGTATCAATGGAGCTTAAATAGACTTTTCGCGGAACTCTGACTATTTTTCCAAACTAACAGTCACGTAAGTCTAAGCTAACTGCCAGTGAAAGTCTCGTTCAAATCGGCCGGCAGCGGATTTTGTTCACAATCTCATCGGCTTTTTATTTGCTGCACGGAACTAATACTAATATTTTTTTATAATAAAAGTAAGCATCGTTACGCCTAGTAAAACCAGCTATCTGCCAATGAAAGTCCTGTTGAAATCAGTCCAGCCGTTTTGGAGTTACAGCCAAGAACAATTTTTTACATTTATCCCCTATCCCAAGAGAAAGTGAGAGTGAGTTTCGGGATTAAAAGTATCCTATGTTTTACCTCGTAGTACGACATCAAATTGTGCCTAGTTTCATTTGAATCCGGCGTGATGCGCGGCCAAGCAACAGACAGAGTAGACAGACAAAAGAAACAGTTTCGGTCTAGTATAGAGATATATATACAAAATATCTTCAATGTATAGAATTGGACCTGTTACAGTTTCAGTATGAGTGTAGATTTAATAACAAAACCTACAATACCTACATCAATGCTTTACTGTGATGTTCACTTTAAAATAGTTGACAGCTGTGCCCTCCCACGGCAGGCGGCCACTTAAAACAATTTCAAAAGATCAAAATTGGAACAAATTTACTCAAACAAGTTGGTTATAATAAGTTCTCGAATAGGCGGTGGGTCGAACTTTGGAAATTGTTCGGGCAGAATTTATGACTTGATGGCTTTTGAGATAAGTGTTCTATTAAGTGCTATTTAAGAGGCGCAAGCTGATTTAGATTTGGGTATTCATATTGTATTGATGCTTACCCTTTTAAACGGCAGTGAAGCCTGGGTATGTCAGAAGAAGTGTGAATGTTAAGTAAATGCAAATGAGATGCGGTCGGTTCGAAATATGAATGAATTCGATTTTCATTGATTGCAACAGAAACATTTACAAAAAAATATCAGCCAATATTGGAGCCGCCCGACTGGGGCCTGTACCTCCACCGTACAGAAGACCGCAGTCAAATAACACTACTTTTATGTAGTGTTGTGTATCTGCGGTAAGTAAGGTTGCCAGTGCTCCAAGAGGACACGCTGGGCTAGTAGTAATGCTGCAAGCACTGTGAGTCCTCATCAACAACATGGTTGGCAACTCGTTAGTGATACCCCTAGTATTGTGTACCAACTAGGTTGTATAAAAAAAGCGATTACTACAATAACATTTGCACATACAAAATAAATCTTATATAAATAACTCAACACATTTCAATGTATATATAATACTAACACAACCTACGATCCGCGGGTTCACCTGCATTTTTATGTTATAAAACAAGTATGGTTAATTCGGTGTTAATGTGAAAACAAACAAACAGGTACATCCAAACTTTTTCATGAATATGTATATAAATAATAAAAATATATAAAATAAGAAACTGACTGACATATCAACGCACAGCCTAAACGGCTGGGGTTCGAGGGTTGAAATTTTGAAAGGTGTACCTTTTATGACATGCGCATCAACTAAATAGAGTTTTTGGAAATGCACCCCTAAGAGGATAAAATAGGTGATGGGATATTGTGTGAAAATCCGTATTTTTTGAAGATAATCGCAGGAAAAATGGGTTTTGGCCTTTCAGTTAAAAATAACAATATTTTTTCAGGATTTTTTGGTAAATTCCACCCCTAAGGGTAAAATAGGGGATGAAAGTTTGTATGAAAATCTGTTGACTTCACTTTACAACGAGTGCGAAGCCGCGGGCAAAAGCAAGTATACAATATTATTAGAATATCAAACAAGAGCATAAAGGATCAAATAGGAAAATCACGAATGCAAACACAATGACGATAATCTTCTTAAAGTATCAAGTATCGAGATTGCTCTCACACGATTTCAGTCATGAGCTGTCACTGAAACATTCTGTATCGGAGATTTAATATTTTATTAGCCATACTGTCCCACGGCTGGGGAAAATAAAAGTCAAAAGTTTTGATATTAGTGACGAATTTTTTTTGTCAAAAAATCGATCTGTCCTTTCTTTTTTTGGAACTGTGTATCGTTTTTTGTTTGTTGTTTGTTTGGTTGGTGTATCATTCTAAACTATGGATTCCTTTTCCATGCTATCTCCTTCAAAAATGGTAGGTAGAAGAGGTTGTATATAAAAAAATAGAGACGATAACAGAAAAAATAATAGAAAACTGCTTTCCTATACTTCACAGATATTTGCTTTTTTTAACTAACTTGTACAAATATGCTTTGGGTTTTTGAGTAAGCTAAGCTTTTTTTAAAATAAATAGAGCACTCCTAATCAAATTACAAAGCTGCCACAAATATTTTTTTTGATAAAATTGCAATTTTTTTCCACATTTTATTTCGAATGCCAGATAAGTACTGGAGTAAGTAAAATTTATAGATTAAAAACTGCAATTTAGCTTTCTAAATATTTATATATGTATTTCAAATTAAAAAAACAACTTCACGGTATTTCAAACTTAGAAAATATTTTTTTTTAGTTTTAGAAAAACCATTGCACTTTGCAATTTTTTTTAATTTTAGATTAAAATAGCCAAAATGGTCATAAATTTTAAACACTGATGATATATTTAGAAAAATTTATAGTTTTAGATAGAAGTAGTTTAAATGTATTATCCCGTTAATTATATCTTACTAATACACAAACATCGAAGAAAGTGATTGCAAATTGAACTAAAACTAATATTGTACAACATACAAGGTGCTAAAGTGACCCAATTGCTTTTATTGCCGTGTGCAATGCGAAAAATTAAAATACTCAAAAAATAAATTATGGTCATCAATTCAATTTGTAATTAGAGAAAAAATCTAAAGATTTCGCGCCAATGACTTATTTCTTCTGTAGCCGCAACGCAATGCACGTATTCCTCCGAAGAAATCACCGACTTGGTAGTTCCATTTTCAAAAATTAAATATTATTCTATTTTATAAAACAAGTAATAAGTCGAGTACTTATTCATAAATTGTTCTATTTATGAATAAATATTTTTGTATTTATAAGTAACAGACAAAAATAAAAAGTGTATAAAAATGTTTATTTTTAAATGCTGCTACCGTCACTTAGGCACGACGCTATTTTATCTACAGTTAAATTAGGACCGCTTGCATTTAACACAAGGATCAATATAGCTTGTCTGTTCCTTGTCGTGTAGTCGATGACGTTAACGCAATTAGATTAATACACTAATTGGAGTCCACAGTTTTACAAAATACTCGCATGTGTTAGCACTAGTTAAACCATGTAGTCATCACTTCACATAGAAGTCCCGTTCTTATCCCTATTATTAGAAAGAGATAGCGATATTTATTGTTGTATTGATTTATTGAAACATTCTATGGTAAGTTCCGCTATAGTTTTTAAGTATAAGGTTTGGTAATAATCCGCTATTAGTCCCGTGAGGAATTTCTGAAAAACTTGTATCAAATACACCTAATATGGCTTACAAACTTTATTTGCCGTCGTAATCACGCGGTTCATAAATTAGCAATGTACGCGACGGCTGAGATCAAATAACAAAGGTAGATAGAAATTTTCGTTCAACAAAGTGACGACCGTTTTAACATGTAGTGCGTGGACGTCTTGAAGTACTCTGTCAGCGGGCCATGAATTAAGGCTGATTGTCTTACGTTGGCTCATTTGCGCCGGGGAGTCGTAGGAGGTCGGTAGCGTGCCGTGTTCGTCCTATGTGCCTCAAAACAACGAAAAGTGCAATCGTATGTTATGAGATACTGCACAAACAATACCGAAAACAAACAAGGAATAACTTTTTAAGCCGTGGTGGCCTTGTGACTGAAGCAACGGCCTGTCATCTGATGGGCCCAGATTGGAATCCCAGCCTGTACCAATGAGTTTTTCTAAGCTTAAGTACAGTGATTAATCACACCATGAGCATTAAAAAAGAGAGGTAGGGCGATTTGGGATTTCACGTGGGTTTTCCCATTTAATATGGTAAAAAAAAAAACTTATAACTCGTAATCTATATCATTCTCATGACTATTTTAATATTTTTCAAAAATAAACATTTGATTCGTGAAACGTTGTGCTCAAAGACATTCCGTTACAATTCAATAGAACTGTCATTCCGCAATGGCGGAATGTCACGTATGACAGATGGCCACGCCCACGGCATCTTTTTACCCTTTTTATCTCTGGATTATTATGACGTGCCGTCCACGCCCACCCCACGCTCCATTTAACCGTGTGCATTACGTTATCCTAGTGTGCGTGAGCTTGCCACTTTTAAATGACAAATACAGCTCAGGTAACGTGCAGATAGCACCTTTTTTCATATAATTTAATTGGTTCTTTGTATTTGTTGCAGGTGTGCGTGTAAAAATATGTACACTGCAAGGCGTAGTTTTAAAAGGCGTCACTTCGTTGTCCGCAAAATTTCATCTGCGTTTTTTATTCGATAGGATCGTTGTTGATGCCGCGTCACGTTCGCGATGCAGAGACTGTGTGTTATTGAAAGGATCATACATACATAATTGCTTTGGGAGTGTTTTTTATACAATTTTCTTTATCTTTATATAGACAGGCAACGTTATCAGCAAATGCACTATCATCTTTACCCTCATGCCATCATTTTAAGTCATTTGTGGTCACCGCAGTTGCAGGTAAAGTTACTTATTACAAGCAATTACTTGTATAGAACAACTGACTTAGTAGTACATGAACATCGGGACTACGCTCAAAAGTGTCCGGAACTAAACAAAAAAATTGAGTACAATACAATCGCGCGCCAGTATCCGTTTGATCGACATTCTAAATCGGTAATTGTTGCAAGTAAAATACAACTGCGAGGTAATGAGACAAAATTGAATTTTAAGTGATTTAGAAATAGCCCGTCACATGTATTAATAGGTGAGTGCATAATATATTTTAACAGATGCCACACCCTTTTGCCCTTTAGGGCTTTAATATAAAAATAAAGGAAGTGTTTTTAACCGACATAATAATAATCAACTTTACACGCAAATAAAAAAGGAATTACATTTGTCACACGCAACGTCTATAAAAGAAATTACTGGCGCATTATGACATTTGTAACTCTAACACCTTAATGTGTATACACATCACGTAACGATCTATAGTTTCAGATAAAGATATTTAAATTCGTTAGTTCTTAACAATCGTTCGGTACGATGTTTTGCTTCTTAAATAAATTATGCAACTGCTTATATCTCGCTCAGAGAATCAACATTGCCATCCAGCGTGGCAATGCTGCCAGCATTCTTGGCACGCTCTCGCATGATTCTGGTTTGGGTCAGATCTTTTATATGTAAGTAGGTAGGTTAAGGTCTGTTTTGTGTCAATAAATTATGCAACTGCTGCTTTCAAGATTATTAAAAATCAGTAATAGGATTTTTAGATAATATTGCCAATAAAAGTGCAGTTTTATTTTGCTTTTAATTGCATAACATAGTTTATACCACTTTTGTTATGAAATATGAATTATTTTAGAGCAAAAATGTGCCTTTTAGTCTATCTATAATGTACCTTAGCATTTTGTTAGCGTACTATACCTACATCACTTTTATTATTATATTTTATTATTAATAATAATAGTCATATAAGTATTTGAATAATAAAAGTGGTCTATTATTATATAAATTAAATTAATTATAACATTTTACCCTGCCATAAAAGTCATCCCTCAAAGCTTATTTAGTTAGTTTTCCATGTGAAGTAAAACGTCATCTGATGCTAGTGCGTGTGACGAAAATGTTTCTACCTTTTTTCACCTAGTTTTTATTACACGCCATATAATACTGAAGTTGAAGTCGGATGAGTACATTGAATCATACCTATTTTTTTACCATTTCGGCAATTACCTAATAATTCATGGACTTTGGGTCTGTGCTCAAAAGTGTCAGAAGCTAAAACACTACAAAATTCGAATAAAGAACAATCGCTCGACAGTCCCCTTTTGATCGATTGTTGTAAGCAAAATTACACTGTGCGGTAATGAGATACGACTTAATATTGAGTGTTTTAGATTTTTGTGATGAATATACATTAAATTTACGCAGTACATTATCTACTCTGTGTTTATTCGATGGCGGAAAGGAAAACAAATAAAACGCCACTTTGGTCGAAAATGACGTAGTTCGATAGAGTTTTGGATTCTTTATCGATCTGACTAGGTTAGAAGCCAATTGGAAATTCACAAAAATCCATTACTTAATAAAAAAATATAATTATTTTATTGACATTTTAAACATTGAGCAGCTCTGCTGAACAATTGGCCATATGGCGCTTCATTGATTTTTCCTTTCTACTATCCAATATGTATAGGTCATAGAGGTGAGCTCCTGACACTTTTCCGTGGATTTTGTACTAGACCCAACGTCCACATATTAGTAGGTCAGTGCATTTTGGCATCGCCTCGTTCGTCTTCACATAATGACTGATGGTAGCCCATCGCACTCTCAATTGTGTACCATGGCTGACAGATGGCGTTCCTTCAGAACCGGTCCATATCGCTGGTGGACATGTACATCGACAACTCGGAGCCGGCAGAGAACGTGGGCCAGATTCACTTCTCCCTCGAATACGACTTCCAGAATACCACCCTTATCCTAAGGATCATACAGGTAAGCTTACTTTGTACTAGGGTGTACTCTTATTGCAAGAGTAAGGCTAGGTGGGTACCGCCGCAGTGTCAGATATTCTGCCGCCAAGCACTAGTTTACGTACACTACACTGTGTTCCGGTGTGAAGGGCACTGTAGCTAGTGACATTACTGGCCATAAGAGACTAGGTACTAGGTGGTAGGACTCTTATTGCAAGAGTCCGGCTAATAAAACAACCGAACTTACTGTCTGCTTTATGGTAAACGGTCACCGTAGCATATAGAAGCTAGCAATACCGGGCGTGTCACTAGCACGCTGCCAACCAAGAAGAATGACTACGCCTACCAGCATGTTATCCTTAATGCTTCCTTAATGCTAGCAGAGCGTATTCTCTAGGAGCTCCGGAAATCTTCTCATAGCAGGACAAGATCTTATTACATCAGTCTATCTATCCAAGTACAGTACCTTCACCTTACAGAAGAACATTATTCTGTAAGGTGAAGGTACTGTACTTGAATATACGATTCCATATTTTTTAATCCCAAGGACGTTCTACCTGTCTTTGACTAGTAAAAACACCTTCGTTTGCGCAAACAATTATCACGCACAATCGTCTCGATAATATTGTATTGTAGATTTTATTGTTTGAAATATTACTTAGTGTTTATACGTTAAAAGATACAAATGATTCTGTTTCACACATTTACTATTGTAAAAATGAAAAAGGGTATGCTACGTCGGTTTGTACATATAGAACGAATGTTTGATGAAAGACTTTGAGAGGTAGGGTGATTTGGGAATTCCCGTGGGTTTTCCCATTTAAATTGGAGCCGTCCGACTGGGGACTGTACCTCCACCTTACAGAAGACCGCAGTGAAATAACACTACTTGATGTAGTGTTGTGTTTCTGCTGTAAGTAAGGTTGCCAGTGCTCCACGAGGATACGCTGGGCTAGTAGTAATGCTGCTAGCACAGTGAATCCTCATCAACAACAGGGTTGGCAACGCGTTAATGATATCCCTGGTATTGCTAGCGACTATAGGCTACAGTGACTGCTTACCGGTGAGCCGTATGCTTGTGTGCCACATTATAAAAAATGTTCGTAATGTGTTCTGACATGTCTTGCCATATTTTCAGGGTAAGGATCTACCTGCCAAGGATCTCAGCGGCACTTCGGACCCGTACGTGCGGGTGACCCTACTCCCTGATAAGAAACACAGGCTGGAGACGAAAATCAAGAGACGCACCCTGAACCCGCGGTGGAATGAGACCTTCTACTTTGAAGGGTTCCCCATACAGAAGCTGCAGAGCCGGGTATGTGGAAAACAAAAAGCGTTTTTTTTAAACAAGCTTTTATTCAGTCACCCTTTAGTTTTATACCCATATAATAGGGGTTATTGTGGAAATGATAAATCTCTCTCTCTCTTGTGATGTCCGCCATGTTGGATTTAAAATGGCGGAATTTAGGTAATCGTGCATTGTCACGGCAATCGGTCGCTGGGTGTATCATTAATTTGCAAGATTTAATTACACACACACCGGGGAAACTAAAAAAAGGCTTGTTATAAATAAATGAATTGATATCGTATCTTCATGCCTTCCCACAAGAGTCCCCGAAGGGGTAGGCAGAGGTGTTACAACACCCACTTTCCACCGAAGATAATTTGGTGCCAACGTGACAGATGGTGAGTCCGTCGCCGTCTCTTAGGTACAACATACGTCCTTGAATTTCTTCTCAGACGTATGCAGGTTTCCTCACGATGTTTTCCTTCACCGTAAAGCTCGTGGTGTGAATTGAATTGATATGTGTTCGGATTTTCAGGTACTCCATCTCCACGTATTTGATTACGATCGATTTTCAAGGGATGATTCTATTGGAGAGGTCTTTCTGCCGTTATGTCAGGTAAAACATAGTTAGGTATCATAAAAGAAATCCGTCTGTCTGTGCCGGTAGCAGGAACATTGTCGACAACGTTTTCGTATCGCCTTCGACAATTTTTGTATTTAAAAATGAACAGCGCTGCGGCGGTGAAAAGTGGAACTAAAAATTAGTATGACAATTTTGACATTTCGCGAGTTACGTTTTCGAATACGTTGTCGACAATGTTCCTGCTACCGGCACTGAACGCTGTAAACTAAAAATAAGTGCGTGTTAGACTCCGTTCTTCCGTACTACTACTAAGTTAATGACAAACTTATCTTTGCCGTTCGATCCCTAGACACGGCTATTGCACCAACCGCAAATAATTAATAATAGTTGCTCCTTTTTTAGAAAATATAGCAATGCAAACTGATGTGTATCGATTCTAGGCTGCTAGTATCATACACATATGTCGTAAAAACCGGCGCGGCCATCTAGATGCATTATGGCGCGAGATTTGAATATGTCATTCGTCTTTTGTTTTATTAATTAAGCGGATTGTAAAACGAGTAACAGTGCAATAGATTATTTAATAATAATAATGCTTGGACATTATCACACAACGCCATCTGGCCCCAAACTAAGCAAAGCTTGTACTATGGGAACCAGCAGCTGATACAATACTTACATGCATTTTTTTTTGTAAATACATACTTATAATACATACCAAACACCCAGACACTAGGCAAACATATTTGTCACATAAATGTTTGCCCCGGCGGGAATCGAACCCGCGACCTCTATCGTAGCAGTCAGGTATACTAACCACTAGACCAGCGGTCTCGTCAAATATTTACAGGACTTATTGCTTTATTTGTTGCTTTTTTAACGGATTTATCACAACTCTATTGGCATTTCAAGCGTCTATTCGTTGCAATTAAGATCACGCAGAAATGTAAAATTAAAAACTTAACTTCAAAAATGAGCCTATTTCACCCCCTTGAGTGCTATTTCCAAAAACTCTTCCTTAGTGGATACCCACGTCATAAAAGCTACCAGCCGTTTAGGCTGTGCGTTGATAGGTCAATCAGTCAGTTTCTATTCTTATATAAACAAGATTCTTGAACGAAAAACACGACTAACAAAGGTATCTACTGCCATCTGACTGCCATTTTGAGTTTGCACGAACGCAGGAAACAATAGCGCCTGATTTAGTTTACTAGCAAACTTGCTAAGACATCGCATTTGAGTTGAAATGTTCTCTGAAACTAACTTGGCGCCGATCTGATTGTTTCGCTGTAAATGTACTTTGTTATATTACTATTTGGAACTCTATACTAAGAAAAACTTTCGACTACCTATATGCAATTGTGAAAAAAATCTTTTCTTAAATTTGAAATTTTGAGAGTTTGATGTTTTTATTTTACGTTCCTTATAGAAACCCTTTGTCCCTGTAAATAACACTGGTGATGCAATATACCCTGTATACCATCATACCAAAGTAGGGATGATGGTATAATATGGGTGACGGCAAATAAGTATAATTTTAATACTTAACAAAATTATTTTTTATTTCTAATACCAGTACCTGTGGCCATGTTTCAAATCAAAATCAAAATCAGAAATCATTTATTCAGTTTAGGACCTAATAAGGCTCTTATGAAGGTCTAAATTACCATCGGTTCGGAAAAAAGCCACCTGAGAAGAACCGGCAAGAAACTCAGTGCTCTGTCTTTTTTTTCATGTAACAATCACGATATAACAATTTGTAACAAATTTTTGTTTGTAACAAATGCTTACTATCTAAAATCGTTAACACTAGAAAACGAGAGAAATGTATGTGAATTAAAAACTTGACCACGTGACAGCGTAAAAGTTTTTAATTCGCATTTCCTTCGTTTTCTGTAGCTTTAACGATTGTAGAAGAAACATGGCTAAGCCTGCTGAATAGTTAACGCCATGATAGTTATTTCAATACAGTTTCTAAATAAATGATACCAAATGGCAACCGTTATGAAGGTTTTACTACGAATTGTTTCTTCTCTACAATAATAGGAGAAATTTCTCCAGAGAAGCGATTTAATAAATCAATTGCCCTTGTTTATTTGGGTCAAAACCTTAGTGGGTTGTGTTGTTTACCACAATAAGTTTGTTTCTTTTAATATTTTTTTTCGTTCATCATTTTAGTTAGTTCTCACTGGTATACCTGACTGCTACGCTAGGGGTCGCGGGTTCGATTCCCGCCGGGGCAAACATTTATGTGACAAACATGTTTGCCTTGCGTCTGGGTGTTTGATATGTATTATAATTATGTATTTACATAAAAAAGTATATAAGTTTTGTATCAGCTACTGGTTCCCATATAGAGATGTCGAATATATTCACTAACCATTAAAATTATCGAATAACTAAAAAATATTATCATATTCAATAAAGAAAATTCATGAATTAAAATAAAAATATCAACTCTAACGAACTAACATAATTGAAATTGAATGCATTGAAATTTAAACTTCAACTCGTTAGACATATGGTACATTTTCGAAAGTTCATATATTATTCAACGTTCGAATAATTCATTCGTTCCAACTACGCAATATTTTTATCGTTGACGTGATACAAGATATTTTTATGCCAATGATATTTTATGCATGTGCTATTTTTATGCATGTGATATTTTTATGCACGTGATTAACGATATGAATTAATATCAAATCCTGAATAAAATATTGGTTTTTGGCGGGAATCAGGCGGAGCGGTTGAGATTTTTTCCAGTGTCTTGTAAATTGTGTTATAGTGATCTTTAATGTGTATTATTGGTGTCGTTATGTGCAGTAAAGCTTCATTTAGTGACTGGTTTATAAAAACACTGGAAATAGTGCCATAATACGACTTTTGGGTTAAGTGATTTATCATTTATGTCAATAGGTTGCCTCTGACCTAAAGGCGTGTTACGATCTGCTACTGCAGTGGATTGTCTCCAGAAACTCCATTAAGCAGTAGAATGCATGACACTAGGTATTTTAATGCGGCAAACACGAGAAATTTTGAAACTTGAAAATTCGCAGTCACTCGACACTGGCAAAAATTGTCCCTGAAGGGATTGATAGCCATACGTAGGAAGAAGAGTAAAATATGAACTAATATTTTCACCCATTAAAAATATCGATTTTGTTTTTTATCAATTAACGTTTAGCTAATAATTAAAATCAGCGAATATTAACATCTCTATTCCCATAGTACAAGCTTTGCTTAGTTTGTGGCCAGATGGCGCTGTGTGATAATGTCCAAGCATTATTATTAAATTATGTAAAAAAGAGTCGGTTTGTTTGTTTACTAGTGGTTTACTAGTTTTAACTATAGATATATTGGTGTCGATTCTGTTCAAAATTAATAAACTTAACTTGACTTAATTTGACAGGTCTAAAAGTGTTGCTATACCTTTCTCATGTACGGGGTTAAATAAGGATGGCAATATTTTTAGACCTGTCCAGAACAGAATTGGCACGATTATCCTGCTAGTAAATCAGCCACTGGATTTGATATAAGGCTTACTTTTTTTATGCGACTAAGGTGGCACACAAGCATACGGCCCATCTGAAGGTGAGCAGTCATCGTAGCCCTCAGCCGCTAGCAATTCCAGGGGTATCACTAACGCGTTGCCAACCATGTTGTTGATGAGGACTCACTGTGCTAACAGCGTTACTACAAGCACAGCGTATCGTCGTGTAGCACTGGCAACCTTACTCACCGCAGAAATACAACACTACATCAGTAGTGTTATTTTGACTGCGGCCTTCTGTATGGTGGAGGTACAGTCCCCAGCCGGGCGGCTCCAATTTTAATGGGAAAATCCACGGAGATCCATTCGTTTCAGGTGGACTTGAGCGAGAAGCCGTCCTTTTGGAAAGCCCTGAAGCCTCCAGCTAAAGACAAGTGCGGGGAGCTGCTAACTTCACTGTGCTACCATCCTAGCAACAGCGTGCTCACTCTCACACTGCTCAAAGCCAGAAATCTCAAAGCAAAGGACATTAATGGAAAATCAGGTGAGCTGAGGAATAACCTACGTATTCGCATCGCTTTCGACAATTTTTGTATGGAAAAATTAACAGCGAGTTTTCAGGCCATACCGTTTAGATGAAATTAAATTCATTTGTCTCTTTAAGCAATTCCACTTTGAATTTGTGGTACAATGTATATATATGTCACCGGAAGATAATAAGAACCGCAAATTTATAAATTTCCTGGGAAATTTATCGACCTTCGTAGGATTCTAAACGAGAGATTAATTGTATTAATTTACGTTCACCGTTTGTAACATTGTAGTCCGACATGGCCGTGATAGGTTAGACGGCCTTAGCCGACGTTGGTTGTTTTTTTTGTTCGGTAAGTTTATAAATTGCGAAAATGTGGGCGTAAATTAATACAATTAATCTCTCGTTTAGAATCCTACGAAGGTTGATAAATTTCCTAGACTTTCCTAGGAAATTTATAAATTTGCGGTTCTTGTTATCTTCCGGTGACATATATATATATATATATATATATATATATACCCTTTATTATTGCTCTTAATCTAAAGTCGTTTGCGAAACAAATTCCTTTTTTATCTCCTCCGTTTTCAAGGCTTAAGTTAAAAATAATGACCATAGATTAAATTTCTGCAACGCTTGGGAGTAATTTGTAAAAAAATATATTAAATCAACCGCTTTGAAGGCGGTGTCCAATTAAAGGATCTCTCTCGGACTAGCTTGTAATATGAAGATCTGAAACATTGCTAAGATTTTCTTGAAAGGCGCTAAATTATAAACTTTGCTGAAATAATCTATCCATGCTAATATTATTTTTGTGTGTATGTATGTTTGTATTGAATAGGCTCCGAAACTACTGGACCGATTTCAAAAATTCTTTCACCGCTAGAAAGCTACATTATCACTGAGTAACAT
This sequence comes from Falcaria lacertinaria, assembly GCA_951449985.1. Lineage (NCBI taxonomy): Eukaryota > Metazoa > Arthropoda > Insecta > Lepidoptera > Drepanidae > Falcaria > Falcaria lacertinaria. Next base: position 1,903,720 of record OX602137.1, on the reverse strand, counting down.
AGGCTATATATTATACTAGCTGCCCGCCCCGGCTTAGCACGGGTAGACGAAATATTTGTTAAATTTGTACCCGTGCTAAGCCGGGGCGGGCCGCTAGTGTTTTTATAATTTAATAGGGACCCGCTCCGGCTTCGCAAGGGTTACACAAACCTAAATGATTCCTACTAATATAATTAATGCGAAAGTTTGTGAGTATGGTTGTATGTTTGACACTCTATTAAACAAAATCCTTTTTTTTTTTATTTGGATGAAATTTGGAACACAGATAGTTTATAACCTGGATTTGTGGTACATAGGATACTTTTAATCCCGTGAAAATGTTAGGTTCCTCTGGGATTAGACTCAACGTGTTCGTAGACTCTCAAAACAGAGGTAGGGCTCATTTGGATCTCCCGTGGGTTTTCCCTGGGGACTGTACCTCCACCTTACAGAAGCCCGCAGTCAAATAACACTACTTTGATGTAGTGTTGTGTTTCTGCGGTAAGTAAGGTTGCCAGTGCTGCAGAGGATACGCTGCGCTAGTAGTAATGCTGCTAGCACAGTGAGTCCTTATCAAAAATGGTGTTCGAGTCCATCTCACACCTGTTTTTCTTATGGTAATTACCTATTGTATTATTAACTAGCTGACCCGACAGGCGAGGTCCTGTCTTATCTATAAATTCATATGTCAAATACACCATAGCAAAAAAGACCTTAAAAAAGAGATTATCGCGAAATTAAAAAGTTTCCGGTACGTTTTTCAAACTTTTCTTTTCATAAAAACACTTTCTCCTGATATTAACAAACACAAATAAAAAAGAATTAGCTAAATCGGTCCAGCCGTTCACGCGTGATGCCGTGACCAAGGAAAATATGTATTCATTTTTATATATACTGATTTCAGATCCCTACGTGAAAGTATGGCTGCAATTCGGCGACAAGCGTATCGAGAAACGCAAGACGGCCATTTTCAAATGCACACTCAACCCCGTGTTCAACGATTCCTTCTCCTTCAACGTGCCCTGGGAGAAGATCAGAGAATGCTCGCTTGATGTTCAGGTCATGGACTTTGACAATATCGGCCGCAACGAACTCATCGGCCGGATACTGCTCGCCGGTAGGATTTGCTTTACCTTTATTATTATCTTTCTGTTAAATTCACGGAGCCTCATAATCATTTGTCATAAGAACCGGTCCTTTATCTAGGCTTGCGTGGGGATGGGCCAACTCCCCGCTCCAGGCAATTGTAATAGTTTAAAATATGTATTTCATGAAAGCAGTGACAAAACCAACTTGGTAGCTTTCATTTTGATATTTGTAATTTCATACCAATGTCTAGAAGAATTTGGTTACAAATTGTTATATCATGATTGTTACATGAAAAAGCACTGAGTTTCTTGCCGGTTCTTCTCAGGTGGCTTTTTTTCCGAACCGGTGGTAATTAAGACCTTCATAAGTGCGTTATTAGGGCCTAAACTGAATAAATAATTTTTATTTTGATTTTGAACACAAAGAGACCCGATCAAGAATTTTAATATTTGGTAAGGGATACACGTGGCGAGTATCATCCCCGGAATGCATAGTGATGCATCCGGGGATGATCCTCGCCGAGTGCAGAGACTATTTCATGGGGATGGAAAACTAAAATTGGGCTATTGTGGTGAACTGTTTGTTTCCCAAATAATAAATAAATAAATAAATAAACTGTTAATGGATTGGGATACTGGGCTATGGGATGAGACTACGGACGTCTGCCATGCAATATGTCTCAATATTGGATAAAAATTGGCAGACGGTGACTCGCCACCTGCTAGATGGGCCCCCCTTATGTGTGGCGTATAAGGCGCCGCTGAGGGGCAACATGGGCGCAGGCGGCTGAGGGTGTCGAAAGGTGTGCGCCGGTTTCACCATCGCGGGTACTGGCATACGGCAGTCCCCGGAGCGGGTTACCCCGCTATTACGCATATAGAGCACTTCCACCCTTTCGAGCATATAGCTCTCGCGCTCCACTCTGGCCGGCCAGTGAAGGCAAGCCAGAGGCGGGGGCCTAGGCGCCGCCCCCTGGAGGCCTCGGGTCCGTGGTGTCGCTTATCTTTATTATTAGTAATCGGTCACCGTAGCCTATGGACGCTTGCAACACCAAAGATTATTATTAAAATATAATTTTAAAAAAACTAATCATATGCTTTCTCCCTCCTTCCAGGCAAGAACGGCTCAGGGGCAACAGAAACAAAACATTGGCAAGACATGATAACCAAGCCCCGGCAGACCATTGTACAGTGGCACCGTTTGAAACCTGAATAAGCTATTGTTAAAGCACAAAGTTAAAATTGAACGTCATAAGACTGAGCGGTTAAAAAGTTAAAAGCACAGTAAAAAAAAGTCTCACTAAGGGAATGTCTTCTACGACGTTGTGCATTGTTGGATGACATAATATTTTCACTTATCTATTATTTTTTTTGTTTTTTAAACAAAGCTTTTTTGTTAAAAAATATCTATGAAGATTTTTAGTGGTAATAATAAGTTATTTGGTACATTAATTCAAATTGCTAACGCCATACCGCACAAAAAAAAGTTTTTTTGGAATAAAAAAATCGAATATTTTTGGATAAACCAATAAATTTTGGTTCGCAAATGCACAACGCCTTCTCTACACTCGGATATATCATGATAAATGAAGTTATAAACTGACTTTCAGCTATGTACCTACTTCGAAATATTTTATTGAATTGTAGTAATTACTAAGAACTATAAAAAAAATTACCCTATATTTTTTTGATATATAAAATAGTATATTAAAAATAGTATTTAGAGTAGCGGCCGTTATCTCAAATATGAACACTATGTTAAGCACAGCTCTGCTGACGAAAGGGTTAATTTTTGACACAATTCCTAAGATTTTTTCCCAAAAATCTTAGAAAAGATCGTAATCATCGCTACTATAGTATAGTATTACTTGTACGTAGTATATTCTCTACTCTGTGGCATAACCTTCAATAATTGTGTAAACGAATATGTTTCGTATCTATTCTATTCTATCTAGCCGTTGTTTTCCCACTGCTGGGCAAAGGCCTCTCTCCCCTCCTTCCAGTTGCCTCGGTGTTGTGCTGCGCTTGGCCAATCCGCATTGAAAATATCTAGATCGTCTCGCCACCTGCGCTTCGGCCTACCACGACGGCGGCGTCCGATAGGTGGGGACCAGAATGTGGTATGGTGGTATGTTTCGTATATTTATATTACATTATTTAAATTCATTAGTAATTGCTACAATCCACGACACAAAATAATACATTCTTTCAAAACTTGACGTTTTAATGAAGATTCGATTTTAAGAATATAACTAAAAAAATTGTTAGACATTTATTGTATTTATATTATAATAATAATAATTGTTACGTATCTGTAGTGATGTAACAAAAAAAGTCGAGTACGCATCGCACAAAAATTGTAGATGTCATTTTTTATTCGAATCCGAATATTTTCGTTTTTTTATAGATTGCTGAACTGTCACTTGCGTTTTGGAATAATAAAAATAAAGTTTATTAAAATTGTGAGAATAATAAAAATAACGAACTGCCAAATCGATAACTAAAAAGTGCATGAAAATAATCATAATATCATAATCAATATAAATTACACTTCACACATTTTTATTTTTAATTATGCCTTTGTTTCAAAAAGTAGTTAAGGATATATTTGTGAAAATTAAGAGTTTGTACTCTTAAAACGAGGATGGTCAATTTTAGGTGTGATTTTAAAGAAAAGCGTGATGTGGACATGAGAATTGTGTTTGGAAAGAAAATTTTTTGCCGTTGGAAAATATTTTGAGCTCTTTTCTTTTTGAGTTCTTTTTTTATTAATAAATAGATTCATGTTTGTTATTACTCAAATTATACTTCTGAAGAAAAAAAAAATAATTCAAAAGTTACGATATAATCTGGCTCGATTTTTTTTTACTTTTGAAACACTGTTTTTAAATAAATGCCTAATTAATTTTACTATAATCGCATTAAAGATTATAAAAGAAAGAGTATAACAAAATTTTCTATTCAAGTGATATCTATGTATTTATCTTCCACGCCTTCCCTTAAAGGTTCATCAAAGAGATATATGCAAGGGAGCAACCACTTCTCTCTGAAGATATAGTATTCTTAAAATTATAATTTATTACTTTTAATATTTTTTTCAACCAAACCAATAACAGTAAAATGACCCGTTATTGAAACTCATCAAAATTCAAATAACATTAAAATTGTAAACATTTACAATAAACGTTCTAGATAGAAACGTAGTGAAATTATATAGCCATTACCTTAAAAATGTAGATCTTTAGATCGTTGACATAGCTTAGGATAGCCTCGTCGAAGTATGCAATTGAGAAAAAAAACAAAAACATAAATCAAATCCAAGAATAAAATGTTTTACTCCGTGACAGAGCTTTGGAAACCGATTTTAGAAATATGCCAACAAAAATTAAATTAGAATAAAAGGTAATGTGTAATTAGAGTTAATATTTGTAATCGATGTGAGCCTTACATCTTAAAGTGTGCAAGCGTCGATTCAATAATTTAATATTATTCATGTGTGAGACACAAAGATTTTTTTGTTCGATTCAATAAAAAAAAATGCTTAGTTGCTCAAAAATATATAAAATAAATACAACAGAAATAATAAAAGTACAACAAATTCTTGTTTTTTCCTTGCTTCAAAGCATGCAGAAAAAACTCGCTTTTTTCGTCAAGGTCTGCGGATTTTTTCTCAAAATTGTTTTTTAGTACAACAATATTACAAAATCGTTGGAAAAGTTTGAATCCTCGCTTGCGACGCATTGCATCAATCGTAAATGTGTAAAAACTGGCTTTCTGTGTTTAAAATTCCGTTTACCATGTTGAAACGTGTGCGATGCATTTGATTGCCCTGTTTTAGCATTCGTAACATGTTATAGAACTAGATACTTAGGGCGTATGTGAAATGCATAGGATGTTATAAATATATTTTTAAATTTATCGTGAAGTTATATTGAAATCACTACATGGATGCAAATTTAAAAGAAAACCGTTTATATAAATGCGAAGCCTCAAAAAGGGCGAAACTAGCAGAAAAAACTGTTTAAGTCTTAAAAAATCCGACATACTTGATAACATGTTCAGAATACATAAAATAAGTAACATTTTTATGTTCAAAATTATAACGTGTTGAGTATGTTAGTTGAAATTTGTGGTAAAAATGTATTCGGATATATAAATACTTTTTCTAAATTTCTTTTACTATAGAATTCTGTTTTAAATGTTTTCACGTTTTATTTTTTTGTTTCAAAGTAATAGTTTTGCTTATACATATATATCTTATGTGCATTGATTTTTTACCAATATTTGAAAATGTGAAGTAAATAAAAAAAACAGAGCTATGTTCTAAGAAAATACAAAAGTATTTGTAATTTTTAATAATATTTCTGTGGCAAAAAAAATCAAAGCATATCCTGTTAAAGGTAGGATCGTATATAAAACATATTTATCGTAAGTATATAATGAAAGGTCAAAATGAGAGGAATTACTGTAATTGTACATAAACAATGGGATTATATAAATTGTTATTGCATACCTACATTGACATGCAATGCTTATTGCCTAGCATAAGCGTGTTTTAACTGAACCGTTAAATATTTTCCTCGAAAAATATTTTTATCTTCCATGATACATACTACCTCTTTTGCTTTAAGATTTTTTGAACTATTTTTCTATTTTTTAGGCTACGATTTAAAAAAAGTTTATTTTTTATTTTTTCGGGAGTGATAATTTCTGTGTGGTACCTATGAATTTGCTTATCCGATATTCTTATTGCCAAATTTGTAAAGAAAACTACTGAAATATTTGGCTAAATCTTTTATGTTTTTTTAATGTAATCGTGGCCAATAATATTATGTAAAAACAATATTTTTTGTTCAGTTGTTAAAAATCTTAAAGCTGTACGTACACGTTGAGAAACACATATCAACTGATTCTTATTTTTTCATAAAATCAAAACAAAATATATTTTAATGGAAAACTTACTTGTAAAAGAAATAGCGATGAAAATCTATATTTTTTGCAGCACACTTAATAAATGCTATTTTCTAACTATTTACATTAATAAGGATTATAAAATTACTAGGTTTTGCTCCCTACATTTTTTTGGTAGCGTTTTATTTTTTAATCATCGATCAGTTTTAACCTTTTTCTGTAAGCATGTCGGTTTCGTGTGCACCATTTGCCTCGATAGTGCAAAAAACACTAATATGTTTAGATTTCATCTTATTGCCCACAAAATTTAAATGAAAATTGTAATTTTGTGCTCAGGAGCTGCGGCGGGCTGCCATACGAACGGCACAGTGGCACCCCCATTGTTTTTACTCTTGATTGCCAGTCTCACGTGTCGTTACTCATACCAGTATAATTTGCACTTATTACGGTGTTGGTCAAAGGTGCATATGAAACTTTGAGTTCTCTCCACTGATCTAAGTAGATCAGTCATAGTGTCTCAACATTTTCCACATAAATATTCTAAAAGTAAATTATAATCATTTAATTTGTAAGCTTTACAGTGCGTGTTGCTTTTAATTCATTAGAATTAAGTGTTTAATCACAATTAATTATTAGATATAGATTATATTACATAAAACCGAGAAGATCTGGTTCAATATAATTATGTATATTGAATTAGATCGGATTCGCGCGCTTCTACGTGTGATCGGCCATTTTGAATGTTTTGACAGCTTAAGTCACGTTCGGAAATCAGCTCAAAATGGTGGAACATAAAAATCACACTCGGTGTCTATTTTGTGCAATATTAAAAAAGAAATGTATTAAATGTTATAAAATTAGGAAAATTGTGATTTTAACAATATAGTTGATTATATTTTATTGTAATAGTTAATGAAAAATAATAATGTTTTAAAGTACATACATAATATATGAAAATACGTGTAATATCATAATTATATCGTTAAGGAATCTGTGTTTAGAAATAGATGAAAAGTTAAAAATGTGTATTTATAGATTGTTATGTTTGAATAAAAAAAGAGTTGCTTAAAATTTTGAATATTTGGCGTAACAATTTGTCAATGTGTCAAAAACGGTGAGTTTGTTTTAATTAGAGAATAATTGTTCGTTCATATACGACTATAGAAACATAATTATGATTGTAATATAATTGCAATAATTATTATTTTTCATTTGCTTCGAGTTCAATGTTAAATGTTTAAGATACATAAAATTAATTACATAATAGTTGATAATTTTTAATATAACGAATTATTTTAAGTTTTTATTATTTTTGTGTAATTTTAGATGTATCATTATTATTATTATTATACACATAATATAAAGTGTTGACAATCATATGTGTACTGTGCATTTATTAACAATTCTTGGAAAAATATTCCTAAGCGCTCTCTTGTGCCATAACCCCTAATACGATTTGTTTGATGAATAATGGACGAAGATATAATGAAGCAAGAAGCGCTGCGAGCGAAATAGGTGACTGTACTATACATCTATACTATAATATTATAGAGAGGAAACATTTGTATTTTTGTATGTTTGTATAGAATAGGCTCCGAAACTACTGGACCGATTTCAGAAATTATTTCACCGTTATAAAGCTACATTATCACTGAGTAACATAGGCTATATATTACATTGATACGTGAGCGAAGACGCGGGGAGAAAGCTATATAAAATAATGTCTAACATTACATCATTCTTCTGCCCTTGTCCCTTTATCCCATGTAATTTGTTCTCTTCCATTCTTCTCTATCATCCGTTACCTCTGTATTCTCTTCCTTACTAGCCATGTCATCTCACACAGTCCATCCATCTTTTCTTAGGTCCACCTCGATCCCTATACCAGCTGCATCTATCTCCAGCCGGCTAAAACTAAACGTAACCGCTCATCGGCTTATGGCGGTAACATAATATACATACGACTCTTTTATTAAGTCCTCGTATGTTATTTTTGTGTAGTCTTCAATTTATTGTACAGTCTGGCAACAAAGAGTATATAATAATAGGGGCTGTACTGTGTCGTTCGTATGTCAACCCGCCGCAGCTCGTATAGAGCATCGACCGTCTTGATTGGTGTGTTTACAGTACACGTCATAACATGGATTACATTTTGTGAAGGCTGCCAGTAGACAAACATTTAGTTCCGTGAGTTTTTTGCCAAGGTATACATAAATTCATTCATACATACCAAACATTGCGTCGGTGATTCAAGGCACACGCAAATATTCTTTTGATTGAGAATGTTAGGGTGATGAAACAAAAATACATATAGAAATTTTTATATTTTTTATTGAATATCTTTTCTATTATTATGTATATCGATATCACAAACATTATAATTAGGCAGGTATTCAAGTAAAAAAAGCCGATAAACTTCTAAAATATACATACATCGACAAAAAAACATTAGTTAGTTTATAAAATGGCCGATACCATTATAGTACGAACAATGGGTTATCTGTATGTTTTGAAAGAACAGGAAACGAGATTTGAACATTCATTGTGACGATTGTCATTCTAAAAATGCGAAGAGAAAGTGAGCGTTGCGAAAAAACAAAATGACTCCATTACAAACAATTTGGTATAGATTTTGAGAACAATTTTTTGTCAGAGCCGACAGAAAGCTTATTCCCTGACGCTATCAATATAAAAATAAATCAGGCATTTATACATTTATAAGAGATACGTTTAATTGACTATAGCGTTCGGTGAATATAGATAGAATGTCACTGTCAGCTGTCACTCAAATAATGCCGCGCTTTATTTTTTATTTAGAACTGTCAGTGAGCGCGTCAACTGGTTTATAAGAACTAGGTTTTTAAGCTTTGGGCTTCTCTTCCTCTTTCTTTTCTCCTTCTGGGGGGGGAGTAGGCAGCTCAGGGTACTCCAGCTTCACGCCATCCTCGCAAGTGAAGATTGGACAGCATCCAGGGAAGGCAGCGGTTTTGTTGGTCTTGTCTGTAAGTGAGAGGGAATTTCTTAGTACATATTAAAAACAATGAGTTACTTACAACGCACAATACTGGAACTGACTTTATAGGTACCAATCTTTTTTTAGACGCACTGTCTTTTGGGTTTTGCCGCTGTGAAACTTTATAATGGATGTTTTTTTTTTTAATTATGTCGGAAACCAACTTTTGTGTAATGGATTCGTATCCTCAAATTGCAAGTACCTAATCTTATTTAGTGCATATATTTTTTAAGTGATTACGTTTTTTTAAACGCGTTCCAAATTTGAATCGAAACTGTCAAGACTTCATTCTTTCTTTCATACGGAAATAAAATAAACCTAAAAAAACTTTAAGAAATACCTGCATATAACAATAAAAATAATTCCAGCAACTGGACAGCAAATAAAAATAAACTTTATGACAATATTCTCTTTGTGTCACAAAGTAACAATCGGAGGTTACGCCTCCGTTGCATATTATATTCTGTGGTCAGCTACCCACACGTAAGAACGAAAAAATGCGGTTAAGTTTTAAAAAGTTTGCATTCGACATTGTGACCCCTCATTAATGACGTAATCAAAAAGTTTAGCGAGAGTCAAAACTGGTTGGGATTTTTTACTGTCTTGTAAATTGTGTTAAAGTGGCATTTTTCGGTGTCATTTTGGGAATTAAAGGTTAATTTAGTGACTAATCTATCGTCGGCCCAATAGTAAACTAGACAAACTGACATTTTGGCAGTTTTGTGTTAAATATGACATCACTTAAGTTCCCTCTTGCTCCACATTGTGGTAAAATATTAAATCGATATCATTAAAAATGAAGAAGATATATGCATGTAATCCTTTTCCACATCTGCAAAAATGAACTTCGTCCAAAAGTAAACTTGTCTATGTGAATATAGTTCAGTTGACCAACACCGAAAATTACTACTCCTCAAAAATATCGCCATGTTCTACTAGCCTAAGTGGTAAATTGAACACTTTACCTTGGTTCGCAATGCAATGAGAATGTTTGTTCTCACAATATTCTACTGGCCAATGTGGTACATTAAATAGTTTACCGTGGTTCAAAAAGCAACAGGAACACTGAACTTCACAGTATTCTACCTTTGTACTAGCCTAAGTAGCAGATTTAATACTTTACCTTGATTTGCTAAGCAATCAAAATGTTTGACCTTACAATATTATACTAATCTATGTGGTATCTACATACGTCTGTTCTTATAATAAAATTGTAACAAGTTCAAATCAATTTTGGGGAGCACTATATTCGATACTGAACCCCAAACTGTTTTTTATTTGTCTGTCTGTTCCGTGGCCGCGCAACACGCCGTAACTACTGAATGGATTTAAATTAAACTTGGCACAATTAAAGTTCTTACTACGAGGTAAAACATAGGCTTCTTTTAATCCCGAAATTCTGCACGGTTCCCTTAAGAAAGGGGATGAAAGTCAAAACCTTGGCTGTAACTGATTAATTCTTAGTCCGATTTCATTGAATCCTTTTTTTGTTAGGAAGGAGGTACTTTAAAAATTGACTCAAAAAATATTTTAAGGTGATCGGTTTCATAGTTCAGAAATTACCGCATCACAACCCTCAGTAAGATGTTCAAATAACTTTGAGCTTATAGCAGTTAGTCTTAGTCTCTGTCTGTTGAACTAAACTCACTTTGTTATGTGCTGAATCGCTGTTTCGGTGACTCGAGTCGGTTAATACGGTGTTTGAATCATGACTCGATTCCGCGATTCGAGCCTAGTACCTACTACAGTTCTATGTTTGATACTGGAATCCACTTAAGTCTAGAAATTCGAGTCCATAACTACTGCTTATAGATCAAAAAGGAGTAAACTTCGAACAACATGTAGGTTTAGCATAATGACAACCATATTAAATCAATAATGTTTAATGAAAATGTTTGTAAACCTTACATAACATACTAAGGAGGTATCTAGAAACCAGAAACGAGATCAAGTTCTATTTGTTTTAGTACACCACAAAAAGAGACGAAGTAAACCAAGACCGAATACGAGCGACTCAACATAAGTCGAATACATGACTCGAGTCAGTAGGACTCAAATACAAGACTCAAGTCAAATGGGACTCTAATACAAGACTCGTCAGTTGGACTCGCATAATAGAATCGAATCAGCAAGTACATAATCGATTCTTCCTGACTCGAGTAATGGAATCGAGTGCGGCGTACTCGAATCGTATAAATTGGTACTCGAGTAGGCGAGTCCAAAGCACGAATCGAGTCTGACTCGAGTCAAGCGGTGCTTGGCACATCACTAGCTCACTTGCAGATAGCTGATGCTATAAGGCATCACTATGGTTACCTTTATTTTGGAAATGGAATCGGGCTCCGCGCAAAATAAATCCATGAATTCGTAAACAAAGTCAATTCGACGCGTACAAAGTCGCGGGCGAGCACGGCAAATTTTAAGAATAAAACATTTTTGCAATTAGATATGCATTTAAATTTGTTTGTCATAATAAATCAATGGCATCAAAACAAGTAATTATAATAAATCCTATAGTTGGGGTACAGTTAGGCTAGTTTAAAGTAAATAAACTCATGTGATGAGGTATGTCCCACCACAGTCAATTTATCTATCTACCACTTTGGCTTCTTTTCATATGTCAAAATTTTTTTTTTTTTTTTTTTTTTTTTATACCACTAAGGTGGCAAACAAGCATACGGCCCGCCTGATGGTAAGCGGTTACCGCAGCCTATGGACGCTTGCAACACCAGGGGTATCGCTCGCGCGTTGCCGACCCTACTGTCAAAAATGCTTAAGCTCTCCTTAACCTAACCATAGTAAATATGCTAATGTGCGTTAATTCCTAAAATATTAATAAATATTCATATTTTATAATATATCTTTAAAGATGTTTGTTTTTTACTAATAAATTAACAAAAAAGAAAAATATATGTTATAACGCTGATTTACAGTACCAATTACAAACTTCAATTCGATTTTCCCAACAATTTGACTTTTGCAGATTGGCTAGTTTCATTTTGGACCGACGCTATAGAGACAGAAGTAAAGCTATGTTATGGCTTTAGAGTGAGGTGGTGTGTCATGTGATGGGCCCAGGTTCAAACCCCAGCCTGTACCAATGAGTTTTTCAAAGCTTGAGTACAGTGATTAATCACACCATGAGCTTTTAAACAGAGAGGTAGGGCGATTTGGGATTTCCCGTGGGTTGTCCCCAACTGAGGACTGTACCTCCACCTTACAGAAGACCGCAGTCAAATAACACTACTTTGATGTAGTGTTGTGTTTCTGCGGTAAGAATACGCTGCGCTAGTAATGCTGCTAGCACAGTGAGTCCTCATCAACAACATAGCTTGCAACGCGTTAGTGATGCCCCTGGTTTTGCTAGCGGCTATAGGCTACGGTCACTGCTTACCATCAGGTAGAGCGTATGCTGTATAAAAAAGTATAAAAAAGAAACGTACCAGCATCCAGTTTGCACTTAGGGTTGGCGAGGGGCAGAGGTCCGCAGTCCTCAACCAGCTCCAGGAGTCTGGGGGGCTGGTCTTCGCTGACCACGCAAGTAGACCTGCCACAGAAGGGGGCTAGGTCCCAAGTGTTACCGGGTTCGACAGTCGCGCAACGAGTAGACGCGAAGCACATTCCAGGGAAATCTGCAAAGAATACAATATATAGATAGATAGATAGCTCTTTATTGTACACCAAAATCAATAACTGAAAAACATAAAATACATTATTTGAGAATTTATTTATTTACGCAATAACAAACGGCATTCACATATCATACTTGAGTAAATACAGTATACTGAAGTAGGTAGTAACATTTTTTAATCGTTTTTTTTTATCATTTAATCATTTATTAGTTGGCTATTAGATGCTATTAGATGGCTACGATTCTTCAACATGTAGTTGAAGAATCGAAGCCATCTGCAGAAGTTTAGAACTGAGTCGCAGATGACGACGCCCACCTCCGAGAAACATTTTATGATGAAACTTATCAAAAGTAATAATAGTTACTTAAATGATATATAAGAATAATAAAAGTGAGAAATTAAAAAGTTAGAAAAGGTGGGTACAATCAAGATAGCAATAGTCAGTAACAACAGTCAGTTATCGAGTGGCCGTATATGTATAACTAGATAGAACCTTACTTCCCGTGTTAGTTAAAAACTGAGTTACGGAAATCTTTATAAATTGGTACAATTGGCGGCCTTATTACAAGATGTTGATCTCTTCCAGACAGATATAGGTAAGTCATTTATTTATTTATTAACATCTGCCAGCGATTTCGTTGAACTTAAAATCCCAGGAAAACCTAACATATTCCCAGTATAAAAAACCCGAGATCAAAATTATCTTATACTTATGTTAATCCAGGCTATAAACTATACGTGTGCAAAATTTCATACAAATCCGTTGAGCCGTTTTTACGTGATGGAGCAACAGAAGAATCATACATCCATTCCTACAAACTTTCACATTTTAATAGAAGTAGGATTTACTAGCTGTGTTTTGATTATCATTTTACTTATAACTACCAAATATACATTAACAGATCGTAAGTCTTGGCAAATATGAAACTACGTAGTTAATTTTACACGAGTAATTACGTAGTGTTTTCATATAAGATGGCCTTTCTAAATTAGAGAGAGTTTATAGCGACTTTTGTTAGCTTGTGTTAGGTATCTTTGGCCAATTATTATTTAACTGCACATAAAATCGAATGGCGGTGTGCTGCCCCATAAAAATATGGTACTTCTTTCTTGAAATGTAATTATTAAACGTTTTAATTAACTTTTTTTACACAATACCAAAGCTGTTGCTGGGGTGGTCCACACGAATGGTTTATTAGGTTTTGGACAAGAATAAAATTGAAATAATTTATATGGCAAGACAACGTTTGACGGGTGCCAGGTGGCGACAGATTTTTATGATTTTCTTAAGTAGGTTAAGTATTTTGTAAATAATTTAATCTTTTTTTTACTACTAAGATGGCACACGAGTTGCCAACCCTGTTGTCGATGAGGAGTCACAGCAGCATTACTACTAGCCCAGCGTATCCTCGTGGAGCACTGGCAACCTTACTTACCGCAGAAACACAACACTATATCAAAGTAGTGCTATTTGACTGCGGTCTTCTGTAAAGTGGAGGTACAGTCCCCAGTCGGGCAGCTCCAATATTAATGGGAAAACCCACGGGAGATCCTAATTCGCCCGACCTCTCTTTAAAGTATCTTGAATCTGTTTAATTTTATAAATAAATCGATTTTGTATACAGCTTGCATACCGAGAAGCTAGCGGGCCTAACTTTCAAGCACTGCGGCCATCAAAGATACCAAACCAGTCTAAGTTTATTATCGTTTATTCCCCTACATTTTCCTTACAATAAAACTTTTGTGGATGACCTTTTGTGTGTTCACACGTTCTCAATCTGATGTAGATCATGGTTTCTGGTTAACAATGAGTGATTCATAGTGTGGTTCACAGCAGTTGCTCAATTCACTACCGCTAAACGCATTCGAGAGCTAATGCTAACAGCGAAAGTTTTGTATGTTGTATGTATGTAAGTTACACCTTGGCTTTCCACAGCTTCGCACAATCGTATTTTATAGCAATCTTATTTTTAACTATTTTATTTCAATCGGGGCCGACGAGCTTTTGCCTACAGTTGCGCATGTATTTTTATACCACTAAGTTGGCACACAAGGCCCATCTGATGGTAAGCCTGTACCGCTAACGCGTTGCCAACCACAAGATGAGAGGTCCCCCGACACGAAGACTCTTAGACATATTATTACTATTTTTATCGCAACTAATAATATACCTCAAGGCCCAAAAGGTACTATTTAAAGATATATTATTAAAGGTATATTATTTACTAGCCTTTACCCGCGGCTTTGCACGCATGGTAAAGTGACTAAGTCAACATGTACCTATATCTATAATTCTAAATGATGGCTTTTGCCCACTGCTGCCTATTATTATGGATTTAACTTCAAAAACAACGGATTTTCATACAAACTTATATCCCCAATTTCCCCCCTTAGGGGTGGTATTTCCAAAAACCCTCCCTTAGTTTTTTCAAGTCTCTAACCCCAGCCGCTTAGCCTGTGCGTCGATGTGCCAGTCAGTCAGTCAGTCAGTGAGTTTCCACTTATATATATACAGATTTACTTTTTAGCGTTTATTAAGTCGGGGCTATGTTTTTTAAATCTGATGTTGTGACTAAGCATGGATGTAAGTTCGAAGTGGTACATACGTAGGTAAGCTTTTAAGCTAGCTAAGTGTTGTTCCTTTACCTTCAAGGTTATTTACAATCTGGACAGATTTGCATTAACCTAGTTTCACTTGGCTCTGTATCATTAGCATGTACCGTGTCGGCTGTAACTCTATTTCAAGTTAGTTTCACTGACATCACGCCAAGCCCATTCGGGGTAGGCAGAGAGAATTGAGCGCCATTTCACTAGAGACTTGCACATCTCTTGCTTCTTCTACATTCATCAATCTCTTCAAACATGCCTGCTCTTTCTTTTCTTCTTGGCACTCTTTATGTATTTGTTTGACTACTCTGCGTTCTCGTAATATTGATGTACCCACTCATCCCACTCATCTATATTAGGGACTAGCTGCCTTGGCTTCGCACGGGTAGACATTTATCAAATATTTTGTCTACCCGTGCGAAGCCGGGGCGGGCAGCTAGTATAATATATAGCCTATGTTACTCAGTGATAATGTAGCTTTCTAACGGTGAAAGAATTTTTGAAATCGGTCCTGTTGTTTCGGAGCCTATTCATTATAAACAAACACACAAAAATATATATCTTTTTTTATATTAGATATAGGTATGGTGGTGATACGTGATATCATGATATGGTGCATCACTAGTGTTTTTTATTATCACTAAGATACAAGTCGCACAAGCACGGCCCACCTAATCCCGTAGCCTATAGCCGCTAGCAATACCAGGGATATCACTAACGGGGTGCCAACCATGATGTTGATGAGGACTCACTGTGCTAGCCGCATTACTACTAGCGCAGCGTATCCTCGTGGAGCACTGGCAACCTTACTCACCGCAGAAACACAACACTACATAAAAGTAGTGTCATTTGACTGCGGTCATCTATAAATCTGTAATACAGTGCCCAGCCTTCAATTTTACTGGGAAAACCCACGGCAGATCCCAATTCGACCCTCCCTTAAACACAAGTCACTTGATACATTCGCGAATGTATAGTTGCGCAAAGAGGTTGCGAAATATCTACGTGGGCTTGATTCGGATTACGGCGCGAGTTCAGCTGACATAATCCACTTTCACCTTCCGTGATCGGCCGCAGTTAATAAAGATAATGTGACGTATTACGAAGACAATGGTGCCAATTCTGTTGTTCAAAATTACTAAACTTAACTAATTTGACAGGTCTAAAAATATTGCCATCCTTATTTAAACCCGCACATGAGTAAGGGATAGCAACACTTTTAGACCTGTTAAATTACAATAGAATCGACACCAATGTTGCCAGTCTAGATAATTAAATATACATACACAATACATCGTGAGGAAACCTGCATACGTCTAAGAAGAATATCAAGAACGTTAAAAACGAAAAATCTAAGAGACGGCGACGGACTCACCAACTGTCACGTTGGCACCAAATTATCTTCTGTGGAAAGTGGGTGTTGTAACACCTCTGCCTACCCCTTCGGGGACACTTGTGGGAAGACTTCAAGGTCCCAAACTAAGCTAAGCTATGGGAACTAGTCAACTGATACAATACTTATGTAATGTTCTTGGAAGTGGAAGGCCAAGCTCTAGCTTTCTAGATAAAATTTGAGAGAGTTAGGGCGATTTGGGATTTCCCGTGGGTTATCCCATTTAAATTGGAGCCGCCCGACTGGGGACTGTACCTCCGCCTTACAGAAAACCGCAGTGAAATAACACTACTTGATGTAGTGTTGTGTTTCTGCGGTAAGTAAGGTTGCCAGTGCTCCACGAGGATACGCTGGGCTAGTAGTAATGCTACTAGCACAGTGAGTCCTCATCAACAACATGGTTGGCACCCCGTTGGCACACAAGCATACGGCCCACCTGATGGACCGTATGCTTATGTGCCACCTTAGTGGTATAAAAAAAAAATTGACAAAGTACACAACGATGGACGGCTTGTATGTAAAGTTTGATGAATGTAAAAGAAGCAAAAGAGGTGTGCACGTCAAGAGTGATATGTCGCTCTATACTCTCTGCCTACCCGTGAGGGACTTGACGTGATGATATATAGATAAGGAATTGCAAGAAAATTAAAGTAGTTGCTATATTTCAAAAGCTTATATAATAGTTCTGTTATCAAAAAGTATTCTTGTTTTTTGATGTGATTCACTAACATGTTTCAAATGTCGATAAACTAAATAGCTCATATTATTAGTCTGTGGTAATTAAGGAACAGGTAATTTTGACATTTCAATCTGCAGACGACATTTTTGTTTGTTTTTTCTTCTTTTAAATAAGATAAGGTAATCATGACATGTCTGTGTAAATAGGCTAACACTTTTTTTTAATATTCTGTTAGAGATTGTCCGTCTGAGCATTTATAACTATGGCACAAAGATATGTTAGGTGTTCTAAGCATAACCTTCACCTACTTCAATTCAAAAATAGAAACAATAAAGAAAAAAAAATAGCGCGCTCCTTCCACGTTACATGACATCATCATTTCACGTTCCACTTTCGATTTCAAATAATTCCAGAACGTTCCATCCAACCAAGGCGACCAGCAACCCATTCACTTTTGCTCGCTGCGATTTATGAGTCATTTGATTTTTAAAAAGATCTTGTTATTTGTCGCCAAGGCTTTTAAGGTCAACAGGAAATTGATCTAAATTGATCACAGAAAAAAACATAATGTGCTTTTAAAATTTATTTCTTGGTAATCAGATTGAAAAAATATCTAATTTCAATGCCAATTGAATTACAATATTCATCAGTAAAAAATTGGTTAACGAAAGATATTCTCGGAAAAATACTAAACGGTTAGTGATGTCCCTGTATTCAGATAATTATTGGGTGTTTTTATCTGTGTTGCGTATATTTACTTCCTTCTCACATGACTGCTAATATGCATCTCTCTAGCATTACTTCCTAGGCTGTCGATTAAAGTTGAAAGAATACGGACTAAGCATTTATGAAGAGATTGATGAATGTAGAAGAAGCAAAAGAGATGTGCAAGTCTCTAGTGAAATGGCGCTCTACACTCTCTGCCTACCGCGTGAGGGACTTGGCGTGATGGTAATTAATTAATTATGTATGTATGAATGTATATATGTATTGTTATGATCATTTTTCTACGCCCTAACAACTAATTTTACAGGAAAAGTCTATTATATAGTATTTGGATGTGTAACAACATGTTTCCCCACTCTTTCCTGCCATATGTGGGAGTGATGTCGTGAAAAGGGACGGAAGTGTGTATCAGGAAGTCGGGGAAGCACGCGCTATTTGATTTGACCAATGGGCGCGCGGTGGTAAAGTTGGCTGTCAGATGTGATGTCAGATGTTACACGTCATATGCGACTACTGTAAAGCTCGTTCGTTTTTTAAATGCATAAGATTAAAAAGCATTTCCATCCATTCTCTTGGCTTGTGAAGAATAACTGATTAACTGGCTACTTATTACGGTAGCAAAAGTGAAGTTAAGGTCAAAAAAATGATACGCAGTTAATTATTAATTGTGAAGCTTCGTACGCGTGGATGTAGTTCTAAGCACTTTTTAAGTATGTCGGATAGTCTTCTTATATAATACTAGCTGCCCGCCCCGGCTTCGCACGGGTAGACATTTATTAAATATTTTGTCTGCCCGAGCGAAGCCGGGGCGGGCAGCTAGTATAATATATAACCTATGCTACTCAGTGATAACGTAGCTTTCTAACGGTGAAAGATTTTTTGAAATCGGTCCAGTAGTTTCGGAGCCTATTCAATACAAACATACACGCAAAAATACAGACCTTTCCTCTTTATAATATTAAGTATGTGGTTGGATAAAACAATTGCAATGTCAGGTAGTGTACACCAGTTCGACCATCTCTTCATCCATCCATACATGGCAACGGAACCAGTAAAGGTCTGCAAGATTTTACAACTACCTACATAATGACTGTAATCGACTTTCGGTAATATTGTCAAACCGGTAATGTGGAGGATATCTGCGTCTTGACATTTTAAATAACAGGCTACTAACAAGGTCAGTTTTTTTTAATATACCACTAAGGTGGCAAGCATACGGCCCACCTGATGGTAAGCAGTCACCGTAACCTATAGCCGCTACCAATACCAGGGGTATCACTAACGGGTAACCATGTTTTTCTAGTGTGTAGCTCTCGACTTGCATACTTCTTCTGCATTCATCTTCTCTAGCTTCTTCTGCTAGTTACAAGTAATCTTTACCTTTCCATTAGACTAACACATTATTAAATAAATGTAGAAAGTTTGAGCTTATTTAAAAAAATAGAGGCTGAATGACTCACTTCCTCAACGCATAAAAACTACACCCCAATTAAAAAAAAAAACGTCAAAGCTTCCCGCGCAATCAAATGTCAACTAGTGGTGCGAGTGTTCGTTATTTAATCGAGTTAATCGATTGCAAACTAGCAGTATTGCGGACTAATAGGCAGAATACCGGTTTCGACATTTCCGCAATGTACCGCAGTTTGCGACAGCATTGGTTTAAAAACGTAATCGCTTCACTGAAAAGTCCTCGGACTTTCGAAATTGCTTCCTTCTATTGTTTGAACTAGGTTATGAGTACGGCTTTACAAGTGTTCAGTGGAATTTTAATCTAGCGTTAATATATCGAATCTACAACGCATTGTTTCGTTAAAATACAATGAATATTCCAAATTTGAATAGGTCTAAAATAATTTTGAAGTTGTAATTTTATGGCACGTAATTTTATTTTACGTTATTAAATATCAAAACTAATTTGGTTGCCGATTATGAGCTACCATTACTAATCAATAATTATAAAATTCGAATCCCAAAATACGTATTCGTAATATAAGTAGGTACCTATGTATTTCAACAAATTAAACGTGTCATTTCTAAAATGAAAGTAAAATTACAGTTACTCTAAATATATTATCCCGAAAAGCAGTACCTATTTAATTCATCAAAGTTCTCTTCTTCTTCTTCTTCCTAAGTATGGCAATCGATCCCTTCAGGGACTATTTTTGCCAGTGTCGAGTGTTAGAGAATTTTCATGTTGCAAAATTTCTCGTGTTTGCCGCATTAAAATGCCTAGTGTCATGCATTCTAACGCCCAATGGAGTTTCTGGAGACAACCCACGGCAGTAGCAGATCGTAACACGCCTTTAGATTAGAGGTAACCTATTGACCAAAATGATAAATCACTTAACCCAAAAGTCGTATTATGGCATTATTTCCAATGCTCCTATAAATCAGTCACTAAATGAAACTTTACTGCACATATCGACACCAAAAATACACATTAAAGATCACTATAACACAATTTACGACACACTGGAAAAAAATCTCAACCGCTCCGCCTGATTCCCGCCAAAAACTCCTTCATCAAAGTTAATAGCATTTAAGAATATAAGCCAATTTAAAAATCGAACCTGTTTTCTACTTACATTCCATAAACTTGTTACTTTATTAAAAAACTAGCCAATTCAAAATTCGAACATGTTTTATCATTTGTCACAAGCCAATTCAAAATTGGAACAACAATCTACCGCGAGAAAGTCTGCACCGACCGCTTTCGTGAAAGGTTACGACAATCCGATGCCTTCCGCAGTGAAATATGACTTATTGTATGCAATTTTTGTAATTGCAGTATATTTCCACTGGTCTGCATAATATGCTAATTCTCTAACCATAATGTTACGTCGTTACCAACGTCTCGACTGTGTTACGTTTTATTAGCACAGATTAAATTAACATAAACATTAGACTATTTTTGCATAATTATTGTGCCAGTTTGAAGACTGTCTGATAGTTTTAATATAATTGGGGTTCCGTACCAAAGAGTTTCGTAGCAAGCTATTTTTTTCTGTTTGTATGTCAACTGGGCCCGTATTCTGTATGGAAATTTAAATTGCATTTCGAATATCATGACGTCATTATGACGTAGCATCAACATTAAAAATGGCGGTTCGAATTTTTATCTAAAAATGGCGTCATAGTAATTTAAATACCATGGAAATTTTAATACAGAATAGGGGCTGATTATCTCGGAACTAAATTTGCTATCAATTAGAATACAGTTCTTGCATACCACACCCAATGTAGAAGAAGCAAAAGTGGTGTGCCTGCCAAGAGCGAAATCGCGCTCTATACTCTCTGCCTACCGCGTGAGGGACGTGATGATATGTATGTACGTAAGTTTTTAAAGACAGGCAATTAACAGCTTTTTTCGAAGGCCCTTATCATTAAGAAATTCTTATACCAATAAAAATACAACCGCTAAGACAGAGTATCAGCAAAGAAAGACCGATCACAGTCTATGTAAGTTAAACTTTTTTTTGTAAGTAGACCAATGACATAATAGAACTGTTCTACCTTAAACTGTGTCAAGGTTTCAAGCAAGGAATACAAAGTACATGTACCGTAGCTGGCCGATTAACGTCGAACAAAACACAGTTTATTACGTAATAACCACCTTCAGGTGGAAAAATTCGAATTTCAAATTCGAGCGTCGAACGTGCTCGCGTTACAATTTCAAATTGGGATGCGTTCTTTAAAATAAAAAAGTCTATGACCAGGTACATCTAAAGGACCAGTTACATGTGATTATTTAATTAATTATGTAATTAAAATAAAAAGTATATCAAAGTTTTTATAATTAGCTACTCGCAAACATTACGGTCTAGATCTAATTCGTGGCTCGGCTTCAAACCAGTTAGACGGGCTAAATTATAGTCATATATTGACTTATACCGGATTTGAAACAGTATACAGAATTGTAGTCACACCTGGTAGCCACAAATGATTAGAATGACACACTTAACCTTTTAGCTACTAAACCTGTACTGAAATCATTCCAATCCGAATGGCTTGACGTACGCTTGCGTGCCAACGTAATAAAAAAAAAACTGCTTTTTTATACTACTAAGGTGCAAACAATCATCCGGCCAAACTGATGGTAAGCAGCCTATAGCCTATAGCCGCTAGCAATGCCATATCACTAACGAGTTGCCAACCCTGTTGTTGATTAGGACTGTGCTAGCACAGTGAGTCCTAATCAACACGTAATAAGTCACGCGCTAGCAGTAATGCTGCTAGCAGCATTACTGCTAGCGCGTGAATCCTCGTTGAGCACTGGCAACCTTACTTACCGCAGAAACACAACACTAAATAAAAGTTGTGATATTTGACTGCGGATATTTAACAGAATATTGCATATCAGCTCCTTTTAACGATACAATTAAATAAAAAGAGGACTACCCGTACGGTAGTCGCGAATGATGTGTAATATCTGACAACTATACCTTTTTTTGTCTCTAAGGCTCACACAAACAAAAGTCGTCACTTCTAACACAAAGTCGCTAAAATGGCAACACTTTACGAAATCACCCCCATTATCACGAGAGGACAAATGGACGATACTGGTGTATACCGTATTATGTAAGGTAAAATAATTAAAAAAAAATATATTCTTCACAAAATATTGCATCTTCTTTTTACACCACAGTAAATAAAAAAGTTGAGCAACAACAAAGTATGTATGCAACTTTAAAAAAAAGATTTTTTTTTTCGCAAAAGCTTTCGCATCGCATCGGATCCTTGGCCGAATAAACTTTGTTTTTTATTTTTATTTGTTCAACCTTTCCGCAGCTTAAAGCGAATACTTTATTGTGATATTAAAATGCTATTTGAAATGTACCTTCACTCTTGTGACTTTTTAATATGCAAAAATATCTGTATTCAGATTCCCGCTGTCTGTCTGTCACTAAGTATGGTTAAAAATCAAAAATCATTTATTGAGTGTAGGACCTAATAAGGCACTTATGTAGGTCTAAATTACCACCGGTTCGGAAAAAAAGCCACCTGAGAAGAACCGGCAAGAAACTCAGTGCTCTATTTTTTTTCATGTAACAATCATCATATAACAATTTGTAACAACATTCTTCTAGATGATTTTATGATGGTCTTTAAAACTACGCCACGGATTTTGATGCGGTTTTTTTTATAGAACTAGTGGTTCAGGAAGAAGGTTTTATGTATTATAAATTAATTTAGGTTTAATTAGTACATGCAAATTACAGTAGAGAAAATCCGAAGCCGGGCTGACCGCTAGTACATCATAAACAACACAAAAACATAATAAAAAAACAACGGAAGTGAACTAATACTCTTTGTTTCAAATTCCCTGTGATTTTAAATTTTATTTTTTATTATATTTTAGTTTTCTAGAACATCACTTGAGCGATAAATTATTTTGTCATACTGTTTCTTAATTTATAAGCAATAACTTAGCTTAAAAAATTATATTTCATCTTGATTTTTAACAAACAATGGTGTCGATTCTTGAAAGCCTTATCTTATGTGCGGGGTTAAATAAGGATGCCAATAAGTCTTGTCAAATGTGTTTAGTTTAATGATTCCGTACAACAGAATTAGCACCTATACATTTATATACAAAATTCTTCTTAATATTTTCATCGATTTTCATAGGCTTTCTAATAATGTGGTCTTTTAAAGTCGGACCCGGAAGTTGGTCCTGTTGTAGACATCTAGAACATTATTCCTACGCGGGCTAAGTCGCGAGAAAAACTATTAAAACATTTTTAAGTATACGTTTTTAAAATGAAAACTTCTTTAGAAGCATTAAGGGAAAAACTTATGGGTTTGTCACTGACATGCGAAAAGCTAATATGGATGTGTGGTTCCAAAGTAAGAGTTCACTTCTTACGGCACTCCCCGTGACTGCCAATTATTTATGTTTCCTCTCTTTTTTTTATATTCTTCTGTGAAATAGCTATTCATGTTAAGTTAGTATATGAAATGTAAACTTCATGTAATTCTTTTGGTTTTAAAAGAGTAATTGCTGAGTTTCTTGCCGGATTCTTCTCAGCAAAACCGACCTTCCCAATCCGGTGGTAGATTCTCACGATTTGAAAGTGCTTGCCAGTAAAGTCTAGTTAAATACTGATCTTTTTGAGTATGAGTTTGAGTTTCCTCTCTCTGTCGGAGTGATGTCGTGATAAGGGACGGAAGTACGTAACAGGAAGCCGGGGAAGCGCGCGCTATTTGATTTGACCAATGAGCGCGGTGAGTAGAGTTGGCCGTCTGATGTCTGATGTTACACCTTATAAGCGACTACTGTAATACTCGCGCGCATTTTAATAGTAACGGGGTATGCTCAATTTTGCTTTTATTTAATGTTTAATAGTCCGTAACTGTCAGACATTTTTTGTATTGTCAGAACGTAGACATGCGAAACGATCGTAATTATGTTTATTTTTTATGTTTCCTGAATAAAAGTAATAAATTGACCGTTCAGCGAAAGAATGTAGCGGTATATTTACTCTTACTTACATAATAATTTATTCAGAAACGTCAACTTGTAAATCATTTATTTTCCAACGACATTCTAAAATTGGCCGCGAAATGTGTAATTACTAATAAAATTACCAAACTACCGTTGCTTGAATAATAATATCTAAACAAAACGATTAAACAAACAAAATCAATGTTACCACAACGGCAAATTCATAAAGTTAACTTTTTAAATAGTATCTGCAGCTTGGATTACATTATCACTTAAAAGAATTTAAATAAAGAATCACCCGTCATTCTAGCTCACATCAATTTATTTTACAATGTACCATAAACATTCAGGCTTAGCCTGTTTTTTTTAAGTCCTCAAGGCACTGACCTCTCAACACGTCAGCTGGGATGAGTCTTCTGAATGTTTTCGGCCTTTCCTCCTCCTTCTCTTCAGCGGCGAACGCCAAAGCGAAAACAGCGAGTACAACCAAGTATTTCATTTTGTACGAGTATTTAAAAAAGGTAAAATAATAAAAAAAAATATTCAAAAAAGGCGCGGTTGTTTTGACAGCTCCGCGTTCGTTCGCGCGACACGACTGAGTTGCCCGTTCGATTTTCGCGGGCTTTTATTCCTACTGTCAGGCGGGGAGTGAACGTCCAATATGGCGGCGTGTGTAGGGTACGATTTTTTATAAAGTTCGTAGCTCAGGGTTGGCTTTGTTGTTATTATGAAATAAACTTTATTTATTATTAAGATGGTATCGTAATTAATGGTGTATTGTCATTTTATCCTTTTGTGTAACAGATTGAGTAAGGACTTGACATTAAACTGACTTGGCGAACTGCATTCGTAATTTCTTGCTCTTTATCCAACAAAAGTAGGTTTTTGCCGCGTCTTTTGCATAATAATACTGGTTAGTTTTGGTACTAAATTTACAAATGTCATGAGCCGATTTCACTGCTAAAGATAGTTTAAAGGATCGGCAAGGTACAAGGCGCACTTCTGGTTACAATCATATTGTTTTATACCACTAAGGTGGCGGCGCATATGCGCACGGCCCACCTGATGGTAAGCAGGCACCGTAGCCTATAGCCGCTAGCAATACCAGGGGTATCACTAACGAGAGTAACGAGTTGCCAACCCTGTTGTTGATGAGTACTCTGTGCTAGCAGCATTACTACTAGCCCAGCGTATCCTCATAGAGTACTGGCAACCTTACTCACCGCAGAAACACAACACTACATCAAGTAGTGTTATTTGACTGCGGTCTTCTGTAAGGTGGAGGTACAGTTCCCAGCCGGGCGGCTCCTATTTCAATGGGAATACCCACGAGAGATCCATTTCGCCCTACCTCTCTTTTGTGTGATAATCACTGTACTTATGCCTCGATAAACTCATTGTTACAGGCCACAGTTTGAACCTGGGCTTATAATCATCTTCATACACGACTACAGATTATAGACTAGTATTATATTGTTTCTTGTTTTAAGCCTTATCAGTTACATCACCAACGGCCCGTTAAGATGTATCCTAAATCCATTCCATCCCACGGTTGCCTGGAAGAGATCGCCGAGTGTGATAAGACCGCCATTTGTGCTATACTATGTCACACTGTATCCTTGTATTGTATTCCTTGGTGTTGTACAATAAAGTTTTAAAATAAAAAATTTAAAAATAAAAAATAGAGAAAGCAGTAGAGGATTTTCTTCCAAACGATACAGGACTAGTTCCCGAGACAGACGTTGTCCTGCCTTTAGAATTCATGTCAACACGAAACTTTTTTATTTTGCTTAGGGATTGTATTAAAAAAAAACTGTGACAATATACAATTATCATCTATATCTATACTTATACTTATTGTTTTTTTTTTTTATATTAATGTGGAAAGATTTGTATTTTTGTGTGTTTGTATTGAATAGGCTCCGGAACTAATGGACCGATTTCAAATTTTTTTTCGTTTTCCGTTCCGTTTGTAATCTAAATTATCACTGCGTAACATAGGCTATATATTATACTAGCTGCCCGCCCCGGCTACGCACGTGTAGACAAAATATTTGATAAATCTACCCGTGCGAAGCCAGGGCGGGCCGCTATAATTAATATTTTGGAAATTTACTACATAAACTAGACTGGAATTGTGGCGAATTTACACATACTTCTTTTCGAGACGAATTTAGTTTATGACTAATGTACAACAACCCGAAAAAAGGATTTTTATCCCGAAATTAAAACTGTTCCGGTTTTTTTTATAAGGACTTTCTCCTGACAATAACAAACACTTGACCAAGGGAAATCGGGATTCATTTTGTTACATCTACACACGTTTAAGAAACTAGCGATACGAAATTACATCCTGTAGATTGGTAAATTGAAACTAAATTCTTAATGTCACTATATTATTTCACCTGACATTATTTATTTTATTACTCGTTTCAAAATGTCAACAGCTCATCTGGCGAAACGATTTAAATATTGACATCTCAAAATAGATAATTATGCTTTTTCTAATAAATATCAAAATAAAGTCATTTATTCTCTTGAAGCGATTCATTTGACTCAGACAAACTTTTTTCAAATATGGAAGGAGTTAAATTGTTAAATACTAGCTGTTACCACCGGTTTAGCCCGCGTGTTTTTTGGAAAAAACAAGTCTTTATGTAAGAGTAACACTCTGACTGAGCTGATTAAAACGGTATACAAAATTTCAACCCCTGTTCTACCCCCTTAAGGATTATTCTTTGAGACAAAATATAGCATATGTCCTTCCCGAGATTAAAATCTATCTAATTTCCAAATTTCATTACGATCAGTTCAGCCGTTTTGTCGTAAATAGGTAGCAAACAAACAGAGCTACTGTCGCATTTATCATATTAGTAGGGATTATTAAATAAACACATGATGATAGATGACACCACTAAACTAATGGTTAGTATTCCTCACTGCTACGCGGGTTTGATTCCCGCCGGGGTAAACGTTTAAGTGAAAACATGTTTGTCTAGCGTCTGGATATTTGCTACGTATTATAAATAGCTTCTGCGTGCGACTACGTCCGCGTTGAGTTTAGAATCTCAGAGGAACCAAAAAATTTTCCCGGAATAAACACATTTTCCCAGGATAAAAATATTTTCCCGGGTTGATTTTTTTCCCCGGGAGAATAACATTTTCCTGGGATAAAAAATATCCTATGTGTTAATCCAGGTTATAAATTATCCGTGTTCCAAATTTCATCAAAATCCGTTGAGTAGTTTTTGCGTGAAAGAGTAACAAACAAACATCCATCCATACTCACAAAACTTTCGCATTTATAATATTAGTAGGATGAATGTAGAAGAAGCCAAAGAGGTATGCAAGAAGTGGAATTGAGCTCTAAATTCCCTGCCTTAAACTTAACAAGATAATTCTGTATAATATGCTCTCTTATGTATCTATACTATAATATTATAAAGTGGAAAGATTTGTATTTTTGTATGTATTGAATAGGATCCGAAACTACTGGACCGATTTCAAAAATTCTTTCACCGTTAGAAAGCTACATCATCACTGAGTAACATAGGCTATATATTATACTAGCTTCCCGCCCCGGCTTCGCTCGGGTAGACAAAATATTTGATAAATGTCTATAGGCTCCGAAACTACTGGACCGATTTCAAAAATTCTTTCACCGTTAGAAAGCTACACTATCACTGATTAACATAGGCTAGCTGCCCGCCCCGGCTTTGCACGGGTAGACAAAATATTTGATATAAACGTCTACCCGTGCGAAGCCGGGGCGGGAAGCTATTATATTAATGCTATCGATCGCGTCGGCACATAATCAATGACTCATCGCATGAGGCAACGTCTTGTCCGAGATAATAATTTATGCGACATATTGTAATATTACCTGATTAGGAATTGTTGCTAAGCGGTATAAAGCGCTACCGAAGTTGCCGGTGTGATTTTTAGGGTTCCGTACCTTAAAAGGAAAAAAGGAACCCTTATAGGATCACTTTGTTGTCCGTCTGTCTGTCTGTGAAGATTTTTATCTCAAGAACGCGCGGAGTTATCAAATTAATTTATTTATTGCACATTTTTGTTACAATTACCGTACTTCCAATGGTACTAATAACTATTGATATTGTAACAAAAACCCGGTTAGGGCTTGCAATGTAGAGAGGCTCTATCTTACTTACGTAACAATTAATATTATATCTATAATTATAATTATACATATTACTATTTATAACTTAAGGAATAAAAATTGGTTAGAATATCAGTTTGATCACAGTTTTACAATTTAAATTAATATGAAATACCCAGGTCTATGGTCTCTTTTAGCTGTAAAATAATCAAACCTGTAAGTAAATATGAAGAAAAGATATGACCGTTTACGTCGCAAAAATTCGCATATTTTGCGATTTCACAAGGGAATCAAAACTTATAGGATACTCCCCGTTGACCTTGAATCATGAAATTTGACAAGAAGCAGTGTCTTACAGCACAAGTAAAACATAAAATCTGAAAGCCGCAAATAATATATGTAGTTTTTTTATGCGTATTTACTAAAAAATATTCCTGTTTCGCGTTGTTGAGTCGCCGTTCGATATCCCTGGTGTTGCTAGCGGCTATAGGCTACGGTGACTGCTTACCATCAGGTGGGCCGTATGCTGGTGTGCCACTTTAGTGGTAAAAAAAAGAAGACTGAAAACGCCTTCTGAAGCAGGAAATGTCTCAAAACAGTATTCATATATTTTACAACCTCGTAAATAAGCGACTGAGTATTATTTATATTTCTTTATCTAATAGCCTTGTTACCTAAGAGACCTCATGTTTTATGATTTAGACACGATTGTGAAAGTTCGGTCTAGATCTATAATACCAATTACATTATTTCCATCTTTAGCATAGTCATCTCTGCCTGCCAATGTTATAGAAATGACAGACATGACCAGGCTACTTCTTAATAGTTATATTACATGCAAGCCCCTCCGTATCTCTACCCTAGGACACTATGCTTAATTCAGTAGATTTGGAAATGTCCTATTGGCAGAGGTAACTTAGTTTACACTATGCTTATCAAACTACGGTCTCAACTCTAGGACACGTCTGCTCAATCGACCATCGGTCCTTCCACAGACGTCACCAGCCCACTGACACTTCAGCTTGCTGATCCTACACTACGTTAGCCACTCCGCGGTCTGCACTCTATGACACATCTGCTCCATCGACCATCGGTCCTTCCACAGAAGTCACCAGCCCACTGACACTTCAGCTTGCTGATCCTACACTACGTTTGCTACTCCGCGGTCTGCACTCTAGGACACGTCTGCTCCATCGATCATCGGTCCTTCCACTGACGTCACCAGCCCACTGACACTTCAGCTTGCTGATCCTACACTACGTTAGCCACTCCGCGGTCTGCACTCTATGACACATCTGCTCCATCGACCATCGGTCCTGCCACAGACGTCACCAGCCACTTCAGCTTGCTGATCTCACACTAAAGCGCGAATGATATTAGGTGTTTCAAGCGTCCATAGGCGACGGTAATCGCTTACCATCAGGCGGACCGTATTGTAGAGTTATAAAAAAGCACAACACGACAAATCTACTGCATCAACCGTGACAAATATACAGTCTGTCACCATAATAGCGGCAACTAATTGACTTATAAAATAAACATTTCACAATCAATTTCTAATTTGCTCATTAACATCAGATTAAGTTGTCAATGCAAGAGTGATAGATCCAATTGTTGCGATCTGTCGCGGTTCACACTCGAGTGACCGAATGACGTCGGTTGCGATTGAATGAATAACGTTCTCGTTCACGGTACGGTACGTATGCGGGACGAGTGAGGTCAAAACGATTTTTTCATCGATGCTTTGAATAGGTTTGTCTATGGTAATAGTAATGTCAATGATACTTTTTTGTCAATACTTCACGGTTTGGTATGTAATAAGGATTATCATTTACCGTTGATTAACTATGTGTAAGTAAGGCATTGTCCTGTATTAGCTTTTTATTGATGCTATAATAATTATTCCGTAGTGAAAAAAACAACATAAATATTTTTGTAAGTTTTTTTATACCACTAAGGTGGCACACAAGCATACGACCCACCTGATTGTAAGCAGTCACCGTAGCCTATAGGCGCTAGCAATACCAGGTATCACTAACGCCTTGCGAACCCTGTTGTTGATGAGGACTGACTGTGCTAGCAGCATTACCACTACTGTAGCATATCCTCGTGAAGAACTGGCAACCGTACTCACCGCAGTAACACAACACTACATCAAAGTAGTGTTTAAAGCTTAGAAAAACTAATTTGTACAGACCGGGGTTTGTAACTCGGCTCATCAGATGACAGGCCGTTGCTTCAACCACAAGCCCACCACGCTGTTTTATGAAAAACTAGCGGCCCGCCCCGGCTTCGCACGGGAGACAGTTGTCTAATATTTTGTCTATCCGTGCGAAGCTGGGGCGGGCAGCTAGTATAATAAATATATAACCTATGTTACTCAGTGATAACGTAGCTTTCTAACGGTCCTACTCACTTATGGATAAAGTTCATTTATTTTAATCAACATACAATGATATGTCACTTTGATGTAAGAGAGGACACCGATTTCTGTAATACAGGTCTTAGAGCCTAGCTCATTACAATTTGATGCTTTTTATGTGAATAAAGATAATTTTTATTAAATAAAATTACACTTACAACCGCCTGCCGATATTTATTTAGCGCCCCCAATATTACAAGTTTCAATCGCCCCCTCAGAAAGCCTCAGCACCCACTGTGGGCGGTATCTCACTTTGAGCACCTACGGTCTATCCTATCTTATCTTAAGATAAGATATACGGTCTAAAGCGTCGTATGCTTTTTGCCATTTTTATGTTAATGAATCCTCACTTAAGATGTCATATTTAAAAAAACCTGTCAGCGGTAGCACAGCCTCTATAACACAGTTTATCCGATGCATAAATAAGTAATATGTACTACTTTCACTTTTGTCTCAAGAAACTTTAAGATTCTCAAATTGGTAAGTGAACACTGGGATTACGTCATCAAGTATTTATATCGTGATCTTTTGGATGTTTCGCTTATAATGCGAGCTCCTTTATAATACGATTTTATTTATTTTTTTGTTATTCCTTACTTAGTCGTAGTGGAGTTTTAAGAGAGGTAGGGCGATTTGGGATTTCCCGTGGGTTATCCCATTTAAATTGGAGCCGCCCGACTGGGGACTGTACCTCCGCCTTACAGAAGACCGCAGTGAAATAACACTACTTGATGTAGTGTTGTGTTTCTGCGCTAAGTAAGGTTGCCAGTGCTCCACGAGGATACGCTGGGCTAGTAGTATTGCTGCTAGCTCAGTGAGCCCTCATCAGCAACATGGTTGTCACCCCGTTAGTGATACCCCTGGTATTGCTAGCGGCTATACGCTACGGTGACTGCTTACCATCAGGTGGGCCGTATGCTTGTGTGCCACCTTAGTGGTATAAAAAAAAAGTGGTCGTTTAGGAAGCGTTGCCTGCTATCCTAGCGACGCAAGTTCCAGTCATCCGTTGGGTAATAAAGACCAAAGTGACCGACATAGCTCAAAGGATTGGTTTGCTGAAGTGGAAATGGGCCGGTCATATAGGCCGAAGAACCGACAACCGTTGGGGTAAACGGGTTCTTGAGTGGAAAACTGGTGTAGACAAGCGTTGTGGAAGGACACCTTCCGGCTAGATGGAGCGACGACTTTCAATATAGCTAGCAGGGATTGGATGAGAGCTGAGGATTGAGCTCAGTGGCGCGCATTGGGAGAAAACTATGTCCACCAGTGGACTACGATAGGTTGATAATTATGATGAAGTTCGAGTCCCACCAGTCTGTACCAAAGAGTTTTTCAATTAGACACTAGCACTACGGTGAAGGATAACATCCTCAGGAAGCCTGCATACGTCTGAGAAATTCAAGGACGTATGTATTATGTGGGTACAGAACTCGGAACTATCAGTTCTCGAGTACGATGCTCACTTACTCTTTTTTTTAAATTTTGTAGCGTCAACAATGCTTACTCAAGTTCTTCTAATTTTTAGTTATGGTAAGTGAATTATTATATCTCAGCATGTATACGACTTGGTCGTCAAACTAAGCATCTCTTTCTTCAACGTCTACCAGCTAAATAGGTTCAGCGACCAGACAGCATAAACTATCTATGTCGGATGACTTTTATTATGTGTACATTTCCTGCGAAACGAATTATCATTACAATTACCTGTTAGAACAAAAGGTTCACTGACTTGGGATGTCCTATCCACGGACATACTCGATAACCTGGCTTAGTAGAGGTTAAATTGGACTGCCTACAGCCCTCGTGGATTATAAGGCAGTCATTTTTGGCATTTTGAGTTAAATATACCACTGCCCATATAATTAAATATTTTGTAGTTACTTTACATTTCTCATTTCGTTATAGTATATAATTTTACATGGATTAATACATACAGAACTTATCAGATAGATAGAGAGACATATATATAACTCTGCTCCAATCCATACTTATATGTACTTAAACTGTATATAATATAATAAATATATACTAGAACAATTAACAGAAAACTAAAAACCTTAAAAAATATAATATAATAACAAAAATATATTATTTTACATTTCCTTATAATTTCCACTGCCCACATATTTTTATTTAGCATTCAACTTGTAACTAGTATCACTGCACCCACTGGGGGGCCATGTCGCCCACTTTGAGAACCTATGATCTATAAAGTATCTTGACCACGGGTTTTTAAATACCATTTTTTTTTCAAAGTTAGGTTACAGTTCTTCTAACTGTTTAGTAGTTTGTAATTTGGATTCGGCTATTCGGCACAGGCCTTGAAACTCGATCAAGACCATTGAATCTTGAAATTAAAACTAACAAAACATTAATTAATTTACTAGACAAGCCATTTAGAACATGTATAAATTATCAAGAAATGTCTGCTAAAGTTTCCATTACATAAACTATATCTATCTATACTAATATTTTAAAGATGAAAGATTTGTATTGTATGTGTATGTTTGTTTTAAAGAAGCTCCGAAACTACTCGACCGATTTAAAAAAATCTTTCACCGTTAGAAAGCTACAGTATCACTGAGTAACATAGACTATATACTATACTAGCTGCTCGTTCCAGCTTCGGACGGGTAGACAAAATATTTGATAAATGTCTACCCATGCGAAGCCCGACGCTAGTTCATTATAAAACTAAATGTCTGGCAACCTACGAGACAGGTTTGCAATGTAGACAGAAGCCGCACAGCGTTAGCCGTTTGAGAAATTCATTGGAGTCTTACCATATTATGTTTTTAACAAACCACGAAGGATTTCATAGAAATTGAACCTACCGTTGGTTTTCCCATTAATATTGGTGCCGCCCGACTGGGAACTGTACCTCCACCTTACAGAAGACCGCAGTGAAATTACTCGATATTGACGTAGTGTTTCTGCGGTAAGTAAGGTTGCCAGTTCTCCACGAGGATTCGCTGCGCTAGTAGTAATGCTGCTAGCTCAGTGAGTCCTCATCAACAAGGATGGCAACGCGTTAATGATATCCCTGCCCTGGTATTGCTAGCGGCTATAGGCTACAGCGACTGCTTACCATCTTAGTGGTATTAAAATAGGCTTAAATATTAATCCAGTAATTTTAATTTGACTTAAACAGAGGCGTAGTAATTACAATAGTTTGTTGAACAATAGAACGAGTGTCATACCTCGCGGAACTGGCCTGAACAAAATAGTTTTGACCTTAATCCTAGGGTCATATGAAATACAATGCAACCACAAGGCGTGAACAAGTATGTGGATTATTTTGGCTATTGTTAGCATCTGTATACTCACGGGGTGATATAATTAGCGCGCCAGAAGCGGCTTAAACCGATAAAATATGGAATTTGTCCTTTGGGTGCAATAAAACTTCATTTTGCGTATTTTCTTTTTGCATAAGAAGGCTGGCATGGCACGTTCAATTGCTATGCTTATTCTCTGGGCCAGATTGCCAGGATACTAGGGAAAATAACCTCACGTTGACCATTCTAAGCTGGCAGCTACATACAGTGTTTCAAGTTTTAGGGCTTGGTAGTATGGGATTTTTGACAATCCGTGAATTAAGCCGTCCTTTCGAACAGTTTATAGCCATGGTGACTTGTGGTTGAAGCAACGGCTTGTCATCCAATAGGCCCAGGTTCAAATCCCGACCTGTACCAATGTGTTTTTTCTAAGCTTAAGTAGTGATTAATCGACGGGCGGATTGGAATCTCCCGTGGGTTTTCCCATTAATATTGGAGCCGCCCCACTGGGGACTGTACCTCCACCATACAGAAGACCACAGTGAAATAACACGGATGTTGTGTTTCTGCGGTGAGTAAGGTTGCCAGTGCTCCACGAGGATACGCTGCGTTAGTAGTAGTGAATCCTCATCAACAACAGGGTTGGCAACGCGTTAGTGATACCCCTGGTATTGCTAGCGGCTCTAGACTACGGTGACTGCTTACCGGTGGGCCGTATGCTTGTGTGCCACCTAAGTATTATAAATAAAAGTTACGATGTAAAACATACTCAGACGGTGCGTAAGCAATAAAGCTCCGTATATTTTCATAATAATTGCAAGTAGTAATGTTGTTTTAAAACAAAAACTCAGCTCATTATACTCTGCCGCTGCCTTTAATATGGTTTAAATAAGGTACAAAATAAGGGTAAAAATGTCAGTTCCGTTATGAGCAGAGTTAATTAAAAAATAATCATTGTTATGATTTTTTTGTGAGAAATTTTTTATTGAGTCTTTGTAGATGTTATAAAAGCCGACTCAATCTACATTTTTAATGAAAATGCATTCCAAAACAATAAAATTAAGAACTAATTCGAAAGACTATCAAAAACTTCTAATTTGAGACTTCTAAATAAAGATAGCCTATGTCCTCACTCCTTCCCGAGGTTAAAATCTATCTGATTGGCAAATTTCATTACGATCCGTTCAGCCGTTTAGTCGTGAAACGGTAGCGAACAAACTAACGAACAAAGCAAGTATGTTTATTAGTGTGGATGTAATAAAAGCCAAATAAAATATATGTAATATTTTTTGTTTTCTTCACTGAACTATTGCATGCATTAAACTGTGTTGTTTTTTATGATGTAAAAATCATGTAGTAGGAAGCTTCCAGATTCTGGGTTGACATCAAAGGAAAAAAAAAAAAGTTTCTTCACATACATAGACAATGCAGTATGCAACTTTTTGAATGTGCCCATAGTTACATTGGGTTGCTGATAGGCTAGAAATTTAGACTTTTAATTAACGACCAGGTGAAGCAACAGATGGTGTAGTGTACGTACACTACACTGTGTTCCGGTGTGAAGGGCACTGTAGCTAGTGACATTACTGGCCATAAGAGACCAGGTACTAGGTGGTAGGCCTCTTATTGCAAGAGTCCGGCTATGTGGGTACCACCGCAGTAACAGATATTCTGCCGCCAAGCACTAGTGTACGTACACTACACTGTGTTCCGGTGTGAAGGGCACTGCAGCTAGTGACATTACTAGCCATAAGAGACTAGGTACTAGGTGGTAGGCCTCTTATTGCAAGAGTCCGGCTAGGTGGGTACCACCGCAGTAACAGATATTCTGCCGCCAAGCACTAGTGTACGTACACTACACTGTGGTCCGGTGTGAAGGGCACTGTAGCTGACATAAGAAGCGGTAAGGTTGCCAGTGCTCCACGAAGATACGCTGCGTTAGTAATGCTGCTAGCACATTAAGTTCTCATAAACAACAGGATTGACAACGCGTTAGTGATGCCCCAGGTATTGCTAGCGGCTATAGGCTGCGTGAATGCTTAACATCAGGTGGGCCGTATGCTTGTGTGCCACCTGTATTAGATACATACATTTTGCTCCGAATAAAGCTCCGTATATTTTCATAATAATTGCAAGTAGTAATGTTGTTTTAAAACCAAAACTCAGCTGCAGCGGCAGAGTATACTCTGCCGCTGCCTTTAATATGGTTTAAATAAGGTACCTATAATTGTGTACCTGCTTACCATTCTTCTTGAATGTGCTATGATTTAATTTGTTCAGATACATACCCTGCCTTTGTACTCAGAGTCTTATGGTAAGCTGTTACCGTAGCCTATGGTCGCTTGCAACACCTGGGGTATCACTCGCGCGTTGCCGACCCCTCAGAAATCTCTTCACACCGTTGAAGAACCCCATGCTGTACTCCTTTGGGAAAACCACGGCGGGGAGTTCATTTCACAGTTTAATTGTGCGCTGGAGGAAGCTCCTTTGGTACTTTGGTAAATTCATGAAAATGTCATGCTCACTATAATGCTTTTGCATGCAGCGGCGTCCGGAAGACGGGTCATTCACTTTCCTTTATAATGGACGAAGAGTGCGATGTAGCTTAATATTTTTTTAAGTGCCTTATTAGGGCCTCATCATTCTTCATTCTCATGCTCTTATCCCATAATATTTGGGGTCGGCGCAACATGTATTTCTCTTCCATCCTTCTCTATCAGCCGTCATCTCTGTATTCTTCATTGCTTCGCATAACATACCATGACAAACGTTTGCTCCTCAACTTTGCCTTTTTAGGGCCTAAACTGAATAAATGATTTTGATTTTTGATTCGTATAAACATGTTTCGTTACTTTGTTTTACATGTTGTTAATTAATTGAGTTAATTAAGATTCAGGGTAACAGATACACTTATAAAAATGTCAGTTCCGTTATGAGCAGAGTTAATTAAAAAATAATCATTGTTATGATTTTTTTGTGAGAAATTTTTTATTGAGTCTTTGTAGATGTTATAAAAGCCGACTCAATCTACATTTTTAATGAAAATGCATTCCAAAACAATAAAATTAAGAACTAATTCGAAAGACTATCAAAAACTTCTAATTTGAGACTTCTAAATAAAGATAGCCTATGTCCTCACTCCTTCCCGAGGTTAAAATCTATCTGATTGGCAAATTTCATTACGATCCGTTCAGCCGTTTAGTCGTGAAACGGTAGCGAACAAACTAACGAACAAAGCAAGTATGTTTATTAGTGTGGATGTAATAAAAGCCAAATAAAATATATGTAATATTTTTTGTTTTCTTCACTGAACTATTGCATGCATTAAACTGTGTTGTTTTTTATGATGTAAAAATCATGTAGTAGGAAGCTTCCAGATTCTGGGTTGACATCAAAGGAAAAAAAAAAAAGTTTCTTCACATACATAGACAATGCAGTATGCAACTTTTTGAATGTGCCAATAGTTACATTGGGTTGCTGATAGGCTAGAAATTTAGACTTTTAATTAACGACCAGGTGAAGCAACAGATGGTGTAGTGTACGTACACTACACTGTGTTCCGGTGTGAAGGGCACTGTAGCTAGTGACATTACTGGCCATAAGAGACCAGGTACTAGGTGGTAGGCCTCTTATTGCAAGAGTCCGGCTATGTGGGTACCACCGCAGTAACAGATATTCTGCCGCCAAGCACTAGTGTACGTACACTACACTGTGTTCCGGTGTGAAGGGCACTGCAGCTAGTGACATTACTAGCCATAAGAGACTAGGTACTAGGTGGTAGGCCTCTTATTGCAAGAGTCC
Source organism: Falcaria lacertinaria (assembly GCA_951449985.1). NCBI lineage: Eukaryota > Metazoa > Arthropoda > Insecta > Lepidoptera > Drepanidae > Falcaria > Falcaria lacertinaria. Next base: position 1,865,629 of record OX602137.1, on the reverse strand, counting down.
GGCTAGGTGGGTACCACCGCAGTAACAGATATTCTGCCGCCAAGCACTAGTGTACGTACACTACACTGTGTTCCGGTGTGAAGGGCACTGTAGCTGACATAAGAAGCGGTAAGGTTGCCAGTGCTCCACGAAGATACGCTGCGTTAGTAATGCTGCTAGCACATTAAGTTCTCATAAACAACAGGATTGACAACGCGTTAGTGATGCCCCAGGTATTGCTAGCGGCTATAGGCTGCGTGAATGCTTAACATCAGGTGGGCCGTATGCTTGTGTGCCACCTGTATTAGATACATACATTTTGCTGCGCCAACACGTTAGTTATAATACAAACGAATGTGTTGAAGGTATAACAAAATAATTAAGCCATAGACATTTATGTAAATTAATGTATTTGCCTATAAAAGTAACCAAGCAATCAGTCTCTCTGTCATGAATAAATTAACACGAAACGATTTCCTTACCTTAAAAGCCTTGCTGTAATCTAAGAAATAAATCAACTAATAAGAATCATGATTGTTAGTAGAATCGGTAACGAAATTTATTACACATAATTAAAATTAACTGTCTTCTGCCCGCAACTTCTTACGCGCTGAGGAATCTATGAATCACAGGAAACGAACATTTTCCCGAGATAAAAACATTTTCCCGAATAAAAATTCCCATGTGTTAGTTTCCTATCGCTTTGGACTATTTTTGTATAGACAAATGAACAGCGCTGGGGCGGTGAAAAGTGGAACTAAGAATTAGTATGACAATTTTGACATTTCGCGAGTTACTTTCTTTTCTTTTTTCGTTCTTGCAAAGTTTATAGATTACGAAGTAGACAAAATAGTACAAATTAGATACTTCACAAACTGTCTCAATTAACACTTCTACCTATACTTACTGATGCAGACAATCGCTTTCATTGTCTTCGTGTACAAAAAGTCTGAATTGAACGATTGTGCGTGCGAATCGACTATAATCGATTACGAAATATTATAATTGCATTATTGTGATGTCTAGACTTAAGATTCGCCTAAAAAAATTGGCCAAGTGCGATCGGACTCGCACACCGAGGGTTCCACTAGAAAAAAGTATATAGATTAAATGACAAACATAACTTTGCCGTTTAATCCCCAGACACGGCTACTGCATCACCTCAAATAATAAGTTTGTAATAGTAAATTTATCCCATGGGCTATGGAGTGCAGTGCCGGTAGCAGGAACATTTTTCAACAACGTATTCGAAAACGTAACTCGCGAAATGTCAAAATTGTCATACTAATTTTTAGTTCCACTTTTCATCGCCGCAGCGCTGTTCATTTTACAATACAAAAATAGTCGAAGGCGATAAGAAAACGTCGCAAATTATTCATGGTAGCCCTACGGAGGCTCATCTGCTGTACAAGGAGGTCTCGCGACGATTGGTTGAGGCCTCCGGTGACAAGAAGGCTGGAACATATTTTGCGCAAAGGATCAGCATTGCCATACAGCGGGGCAATGCAATGCTGCCAGCCTTCTTGGCACCCTCCCGCGTGACAACGATTTGGGATAAAGTATTTGTTTATTTTTATGTTCGTATGTTTTTTTTGTTTAACCTTTTTTTTTATAAAAGCTCTATGAGCATTTCAAGCGTCTACTGGTCACACCAGTTGTTTTACGAATCACTCCACAACGGATTAAATCGTCGCAGAGAACAATTTTCCAAGTATTAAATCATTCTTAAAGACACGTTATGTCCAGCCTACTTTAGGCGGCACTTCAGACACATTTGTAACAAACAGAATAACAGTGATATAACACTGACGTAGTGTAATTAGCATTATTACGTCATGTACTGCTGCGAAGACTATAATTTTCACACTGCCGCCACCGGGTCTGACGAAGCGTGCTACGGCAGCCTATGTTTGCGACACCGATTTAATCTATACTGATATTATAATCTATACTAACATTGGTGCCAATTCTGTTGTACAAAATTACTAAACGAAATTAATTTGACAGTTCTAAAGGTATTGCTATTCTTATTTAACCCCGCACATGAGAAAGCGATAGCAAGACTTTCAGATTAGTTTAATTTAGTAATTTTGTACAACAGAGTTGACACCAGTATCTATACTAATATTATAAAGAGGAAAGATTTGTATTTTTGTGTGTAATGTGTATGTGTGTATTGAATAAACTCAGAAACTTCGAAACCGATTTCAAAAATATTTCACCGTAAGAAAGCTATATTATCACTAAGTAACATAGGCTATATATAATACTAGTTTCCCAACCCGGCTTCGCACGGGTAGACAAAATATTTGATAAATGTCTACCCGTGCGAAGCCGGGGCGGGCCACTAGTGTGTTAATAAAGGTGTTTATTTAGTTAACACTATCTATCACTACATTATATACTAGCTTTTCCCTGCGATTTCGTTCGCGTATCAATATTGTTTTATACCACTAAGCTGGCACAGAAGCATACGGGCCACCTGATGGTAAGCAGTCACCGTAGCCTATAGCCGCTAGCAATATCAGGGATATCACTAACGAGTTGTCAACCCTGTATAGATGAGGACTCACTGTGCTAGCAGCATTATTACTAGCCCAGCGTATCCTCGTGGAGCACTGGCAACATTACTCATCGCAGAAACACAACACTACATCAAATAGTGTTATTTCACTGCGGTCTTCTGTAAGGTACGCTGCGCTAGTAGTAATGCTACTAGCACAGTATTCTCATCAAAAAAATGGTTAGCAATGATCTAGTGATGCCCCTGGTATTGCTAGCGGCTATAGGCTACGGTGACTGCACTGACTGCTTACCAACAGGTAGGCGGCACCCTTGTGTGCCACCTTGGTGGTATAATATTTTTAGCGCCTTCGAGCCTTGTGTGTATATGTGGACATCTGTAATGTCCAAGCATTATTATGATAGTACTTAACAAAGATAAAGAAGTAGGTTCGTAGAATAGTAGCAACAAATTACATTTGCGAACGTGCAAATTCACTGCCATTCGATTAATTGAAAAGGTCTCTCGGAGCTAAGATATCTTTCCGCTCTGCGTGTAATATTGTGTGGCCACTGAAAATGCTATTAACAGTCTACATCTTAGTGATATACATATACTGGAACTAAGCTCTGTATACTTGGATAACAATGCACACCATAATTACAGTGTAGGAAGAGCGAGGTGATCATGCTCAGCCGCCACAAAGTGAAGATCTTCCACCCAGGCGGGTCTTGTGCCTGGGGAACAAGGCTCCGACTGTTCTAGTCGGAGACTGTATGTATGATACTGCGGGGCGAGCGAGGTGATCATGCTCAGCCGCCACAAAGTGAAGATCTTCCAGCCAGGCGGGTGTTGTGCCTGGGGAACAAGGCTCCGACTGTTCTAGTCGGAGACTGTATGTATGATACTGCGGGGCGAGCGAGGTGATCATGCTCAGCCGCCACAAAGGGAAGATCTTCCAGCTAGGTGGGTGTTGTGCCTGGGGAACAAGGCTCCGACTGTTCTAGTCGGAGACTGTATGTATGATACTGTGGGGCGAGCGAGGTGATCATGCTCAGCCGCCACAAAGGGAAGATCTTCCAGCCAGGCGGGTGTTGTGCCTGGGGAACAAGGCTCCGACTGTTCTAGTCGGAGACTGTATGTATGATACTGCGGGGCGAGCGAGGTGATCATGCTCAGCCGCCACAAAGGGAAGATCTTCCAGCTAGGTGGGTGTTGTGCCTGGGGAACAAGGCTCCGACTGTTCCAGTCGGAGACTGTATGTATGATAATGTGGGTGCGTACACAAACCCTGCTGTTTCGTGGCCACAATTGTATGAGTCACGATCGTTGGTAGAGAAAGCGGTTCGAGCGTAGATATTACAACATGCGTATTATTGCTTATGTACGTGTATGGGGTTGTATGTGGGTGTACGATTTATGGTGGAGTGAACCATTGATACGCCTGTGATTTTATGTGAAATTATACTTCGTCTGTACAAATTAATACATGCATATGATTTTAAATACGATACTAATAAAAAAATACTTCTAAAATGTTTGTCTGACTGTCTCTTTGTTTGTTCTGACTAATCTCCGAAACGGTAGATCCGATTTTAATGGGGCAGATAGCTGATGCTATAAGGCGCAACTTAGGCTACTTTTTTCAGGAAATAATTAGGGTTCCGCAAATTATGAACAAAATTACACTCACAGTCGCGGGAACAGCGAGTTTGTAAATAAAAATATTTTTCGAGAGACCAATATAATATTTGTATTTTATGACAACCATTTGGGACAAGTGTTTTATTTATTTTAATCCTTGTGATTTTTTATATTAGATTAATTATATTTTCTCCCTGTGTTTTTAAGTTAGTTTGCAATAAATTAACTAAAAATGTTTATCGAACATTTCTATGTTTCATATAAAAATAATGACGTTTATTTAATTAAGTTAGTAAGTACAGATTTTTTTCTAAGAAATGTCTCCTCAATTGGGCTTCATTTGGGAGGGGTGTCCTCGCGAAAGTAAGTACTCAAATGGTTGATTTTGTCATAGTACCTTCACGGTTATGACCACGGATGATCAGACCTTGGGTCTGATGACCATATACTGTGTCCAAATTGACTCGGTTACTTCACTTTGCCCCATACATGTTTTTATCTACACCAATCAATATTACAAAGAGACGTTTTTGGTGGGTCAACGGGTAACCAAGATTCTTGAGCCGTTAAGCCTTGAGGCAGTGGATGCACGGGTAATTATTGATTCAAGAATTGCACCCACTGCCTCAAGGCTGGAAGTTTAAACTATAATAATACTAGCTTCTGCCCGCGACTACGTCCGCGTTGAGCTTCAAATCTCAGAGGAACCTAAAATTTTCCCGGGATAAAAGTATCCTATATGTTAATCCAGTATCCATATACTATTATCTGTGTTCCAAATTTCACCCAAATCCGTTGAGTAGTTTTTGCGTGAAAGAGGTACAAACATCCATCCATCCATCCATCCATACTCACAAACTTTCTCATTTATAATATTAGTAGATATCTTCACGCCTTCCAACAAGGGTTCCCGAGGTAGACCCGAGACCGAGGTCTGTAAGTCGTATTGTTGTCTTTGGCAGAGGTGTTACAACACCTACTTTCCACTGAAGATACTTTGGTGCCAACGTGACAGATGGTGAGTCCGTCGCCGTCTCTTGGACACTACATATGTCCTTGAATTTCTTCTCAGACGTTAGCAGCTACTTTATTTGACCAATGAACGCGCGCGGTGGAAGATTTGGTCGGCAGATCGCTCATTTTTATGACCTATAGCGCCTGCTCAAATTAACTAGCAATGATTTCATTTCTGGAAAACTGCGAAGCGTACTGTATTTGAAGAGATAAGTGTATATCTTAATCGTTTATTTCAAGTTGATCATAGGTCAAAAATATTACGCCAAAAGTGTTTTTATGTATATAGTTGTCTCAAAGCAGGCTTTAGTTCCATCATGTCAAAAATTTTATTCTTATTTTTATGGTCGGGATCAACCCACTCAGATCACATAGCGTATATTTCCAGATACTCATTCTCTTTCACCAGCAGATATCAAACAGGTCTTCAAACAGCGACGCTGCGTGTTGTAAAGGCACATAAAATAACTGTTTTGCATTCCAACAAAACAGATATTATGTGTGGGACAACACGCAGCGTCGCAGCAAGGGCTTGCTGGTGGATATTGAAGACTTCTTTGAGTGACAGTCAGTAGACAGCTTACCACAGAGTATTTTTGGCGCGCTCCTGCATGAGTGAAAGACAGATAAGTATATAAACCATGAAGAATGGTAAGTTAATCAATTAATTTACTAAAAGTGCAAGATCTAAAGACAGCTTCTTAACGTGGCAGAATAAAATACTTTAAAATATCTCCTTGGTGAATGACGAGAATACGCCGAAGATTTTATCTTAGAGTTAAACGAGACATTATATTCCAACCATGGTTCCAACAATGTTTCAATTGAAAATATTGCTTCACCCTTAGATTATAAAATGATGATATTAGATCTATGGCTACACCAAATCTTAATTTCCGAAATCATTTCACGCATGAGACTTGGCCATTGTTTAGTTCCAACTCACCTAAATAGAATCAAGATCTACAGCAACTCCAACTGTTTACATTTTAATCAAGATAACGCCGATTTACAACACATCGTCTTCCACTGTGCGGCATTTAATTTGCAACGGTTAATTTTAGTCAGTGAACTTAGTGAAACTGAAGAAGTTGAAGAACCTGTAAACATTGATGATGGCAGTAGTAGTCCAAGTGTTGCATCAAAAAGTATTCCCCGCAACATTCATGAATTATTAAGCGATTGTAAATATTTTATTCCAATATTTAATTATATTGTTAATACTGTTGCGAAAATTTAGAAAGGACGATTTTTGTTGGTATAAGTTATTATAGATTTAACACTATATAAATGGTAATATTCAAATATTGTAAATTTTAATATCATTGTGCTTCATTTGAGATATTGTTGTATTGAATACTTTGAATTTGTTGAATTGAACTTTGTAATATGTTATGAATTATTGTAATAAGTATGCGACTGAAGGGGGAGGGGAAGTCAGGGTATGGTCTTGGTTGGAATGGCTGCATATGAGAGCATCATTACCTACAAGTGCCAAGAAACCATCTGCTGTGTTATTGGCGGAACACCGAGATAAAGCAGAGCCCTGACCAGTCCGAGTCACCCACGTCCCCGCCGTCCCTCCTGGGAACTGCTGCAACCGCGCCGTCGCGCGGCCGCCAACTAGAATTGCAGCTGAGCTGAGGGTGCAGGGCAAAAGGCGAATCTTCTGCGCCTCAAAACAGAATTTACTCATTAGGGAGGTAACCCGAAACAAAACCGAGCACGCTCACAGGCTCTAAGGTGGCAGCCCCACCAGTGGGCTAGGATATAGTGGGCTAATCACTCGCTTACCCAAACCTAAATGATTAAAGAAACCGAAATAGTGCAAAACCGGACCGATCAAACCACGACGACTTTTGGCATGAAAATACGGACACGAATTGCTTGCTGGAATGTGCGAACGCTGAGCGAGGATAGCCGACTAGCCCAAGCAGAAGCAGAAATGCTCAGATACAAACTGTTCGCAGAAACGGATTCGGGGAACTGAGAACGTCACGAGGCCTTACAGTTCTTTACTCCGGGAAGGAAGATGAAGAGGACGTTCATGAGAACGATGTGGGATTCCTCCTTTCTGATGCTGCGAAGAAGAGCCTTCTCGACTGGAAACCGATCTCAGAGCGAATCGTCACAGCCCGATTTAACAGTAAAGCCCGCAAGATATCCATCGTCCAATGCTACGCGCCCACAAATTTGGCTTCCGAGGAAGACAAGGACGATTTCTATAGTGCACTCAACCTGACTCTGAAAAACATCCGCAAACAGGACATAGTTATCGTCATGGGTGACCTAAATGCCAAGGTCGGCACGGATAACGATGGCTGTAAAAGATACATGGGCAGACACGGGCTGGGAGTTCGGAACGAAAACGGGGAGAGATTCTTGGAGTTCTGTCAAGACAACGATCTCACCATCGGAGGTACTTTATTTATCCACGGGGAGCATCACAAATACACGTGGAACTCACCCGATGGAGTTACCAAGAACCAAATTGACCACGTTGCCGTCAGCTCCAAGTGGCGTTCATCGCTGCTCGATGTTCGCAACCGTCGTGGGGCAGACATCGACAGCGATCACCACCTAGTCGTAGCCGAGGTGCGACTTAAGGTAGCTGTAGCCCGATCGGCAAACGCGACCACCAAGATTGGCAAACGGTTTGAGGTAAGTAAACTACGAGACCCGGATATAGGCGACGCCTTCAGACTAGAGCTGCGGAATCGCTTCTCCGCCATTGAGACGGACCTTACTACTTCTGTCGACGCGGAGTGGAACCACATCAAAATGGCCTATATAGAGACCAGCTCCGTCGTACTTGGACACAAAACACACATACGCGAAGACTGGATGTCACAGAGAACCTGGAACCTTATCGAGGAAAGGCGCGGCCTCCATCTTCAACTCCTGGCTACCGACGATACGGTGATGCGTGAAAACCTGAGGCTGCAATATAAACGGATACGCAGGAACATCTACCGCAGTACCCGTTGCGATAGGCGTGTATGGGCGGATAGTATGGCGGACTGCGCCCAACGCGCTGCTGATACCGGTAATCTCAGGGAGATGTACAAGGCCACGAAGACCTTGGCTGGAAAACGGAGTCAGAGGAAAAAGAAGCCCTTGAAAGATAAAGAAGGACAGTTGATCGCGACATCGGAGGGGCAGCTGCAACGCTGGCGTGAACATTTTGAGGAGATCTTCCGAGTCCCAAACGACCCCGTTACCGCGACACCTGCTGCCAGTTTTCCTGCACAAAGCCTCGATGTTGATGTGTCGCCTCCCACTAGTGATGAGGTAGTGAAAGCCATTCAGTCACTGACGAACGGCAAAGCTCCAGGAGTCGACCTTATCACAGCGGAAATGCTAAAAGCTGATTTACCATCCGCCGCGAACGCACTGACACCTCTTTTGAGGAACGTATGGACAACCGAAGAGTTGCCCGACGACTGGAATAAAGGCCTTCTCATCACCGTGCCTAAGAAGGGAGACCTCAGTGAATGTGACAACTGGAGAGGCATCACTTTGCTCTCGATCCCGTCTAGGGTGCTCTGCAGGATTATTCTGGACAGACTATCGAGAGCTGTTGAACCGCTTCTCCGCAAAGAGCAGGCTGGCTTCCGACCCAACCGATCATGCACGGACCAGACAAACACTTTGCGTATAATCCTCGAACAGGCATCAGAATGGCAGAGAGAAATGTATTTGACTTTCGTGGATTTCGAAAAAGCCTTCGATACGCTGAAGTGGAGTAGCATCTGGGACCGATTGCGTGAAATTGGGGTCCCCGAAAAGATTGTCAACTTGATAAAGGCAATCTACAGTAAATACTCCTGTAGCACTCTACAGGGTCTGTCACTGACACACGATGGTCTCGCCTCGGAGGACATACCGGTGCATGCGGGTGTACGCCAGGGGTGTCTCCTTTCACCTCTCCTGTTTCTTGTGGTTCTCGATGGCATCATGAAGAAAACAATAGGCAACAAGCGCCGCGGTATAGAGTGGGGACTATCCAGCGTATTAGAAGACCTCGATTATGCCGATGACCTATGCCTGCTGAGTCACACACGCGCAGACATGCAAGCCAAGCTGGACGACCTACAACGAGAGGCCAAGGAGACCGGACTGAAAATAAACACCCGGAAGACCCTGGAAATTAGGTGTCGGGCAACGAGCTCTTTGCCGCTACTCATTGGCTCGGAGGAGGTGGAGAGAGTGCACAAATTCACATATCTCGGCAGTGTTGTGTCGGAAACTGGAGGTACTGAAGAGGACATCGCTTCAAGAATTGCTAAGGCAAGAGCAACCTTCGCTCAGCTCCGCCCTGTATGGCAATCGCGAAAACTGACCAGGAGAGTTAAGCTCAAAATATTCCGGTCCAACGTAAAAACCGTATTGCTTTACGGATGTGAGACGTGGAAGGTTTCCAAAGACATCTCGCGCCGGCTGCAGGTCGTCATCAACCGCTGTCTTCGCCGCATTCTCGAAGTCTACTGGCCAGAGAAAATCTCCAACATAGATCTGTGGGATCGCTGCGGTGAGACCCCGATCGACCAGCAGATCAAACGCCGCAAGTGGAAATGGATCGGCCATACGCTCCGAAGGGACCCTGATTATATACCGAGGCAAGCTCTTGACTGGAATCCCCAAGGAAAACGTAAACGTGGCCGCCCTAAGCAGACCTGGCGTCGGACGATCATCGCAGAGGCGAAGAACATAGGAAAGACCTGGGGCGATCTGAAGCGCGAAGCTCAAGACCGAGCGGGATGGCGGAGCACTGTGGAAGCCCTCTGCCCCATCTAGGGGACACAGGAACATAAGTATGCGACTGAAGGACTTGTTTCCATGTCATGAATAAATAATTATTAAAAAAAAAATAATTTCCGAACGAAATTTGAACTTTGATCACGTTGACTGCAGCTTAGCTTTTGGCAGGTCTATAAAAATGTTACCACTGTCGTCATTTTATCCTTAAATTGGTACTATTAGGATAGGATTCTAATATTACTCTATTTAGTAAATAGCAATTATTGCTAATTAAGGATTTAAAAGATAAAGCTAAAAGCAGCGTTATATATTTTTGTACTACTTTACGCGTGCAAACCATGCGTCAGACAAACGGCTTTTAGTAAAAACTTATTTATTTAGATTAAAATCATATTGGTGAATCTAAAATCAATTCGAATTCATCTTTAAATAGTATAGTATATAGGAATTAAGAGATGCGACGATACAGAAATCAAAGATATATTGCAAGCTGGTGTTGCAAGCATCCACAGGCTTCGGTAACCGCATACCATCAGGCGGGCCGTTTGTAACATTAGTGGTATAAAAAAAATAGTTGAAAGAGCTCTCTCTTGGTCTTTAATCGTAATTAGCGTAAAGCCATTTTTTATGTAATTATGATTTTGGCATTCAATATGTGTGAACAATTTTTTATTTATTTACTTCGTATAAAAATGAAAATAATTGTATTTATTTAGATGATTTGCGTAACGGCTTAAAGCTTTTTCAACATTATTGGCTATATATTTTTTAGGCTATATAAATATTATTTTGGCTATGATAGGCTACTAACCACTACTAACGCTGTGAAAATCGCCCATACTGAGTCTTATGTACCTGGTAACACTAATCTACTCCCTCCCTCCGCCCTCCCGGGCTAGCTTGGCGCTTGCATTTTGCTTTCTGAAGTTTGATACGGTTTTGTCAGACCTATACACACGCGTAATTTCAACATTTTCTACGAAAATTACTTGAGTAGGTAGTGATCGCGAGTGTTTATTGTGTAAATATTTAATTACCTCATTAAGTATCAGTCGACAGTGTTTTGAAAAGCAGTGATTTGTGTGTCACCTCTGTGAAATTTGAATGATTTTATCGCAAAGATAAGGTGCACTAAAAGCAAACAAGATGAGTAATTTTACAAAAATGATTAAAACAACACCGATCACTGAAGACTACGAGATTTCGAACACAGTCCTTGGCCTTGGTATTAATGGAAAGGTAAGCATTCACACGGAAATGGTAAAATAATTTAAAAAATCGGGATATGTAACTTGGTGACTTGTTTATATATGACGTAAACGTATAAAATTAGCTCTGGGCCGTTACCGTAAGCTGTTTTATCATAATCACGCTCGAACAATGTGACTAGTCTAGACTTCCTTTTTCAGAAGCTAATTAATTTTAAACTATAATAGGTAGGTATGCAAAAAATAAAAATGCAATAAAAATAATAGCAAATTAAATCTTAAGGCTTAGCATAATGAGTCCTTTTCTCAGCAGTAGGCTGAACAAAGCTTGAATAATATTGAAGGCTGTTTGTTCTATGCACTTGAATTTATAGAGGGGCTGGGTTGGTCCGCTCCCACCTCAGAATTTTACTGTCTGAACTCCCAGGATTGTGGTCTTCAACCTGTAATTGATAACTTGGGGTCTCTGGGGGTCTGCAGTCCTACCCTTAGTGTGGTCATTGTTAAATTTAAAAAAATATATGGTCAAGGTCTAAGAGTATAGAACAGGGGTTGGCAAGAAGTTTTGAATGTGGTCCAGATGCTGTTAAAGAAATTAAACTCAATATTTGGCAGACCGAGATTCAGCCTTCCATTGTTCGCATACAGACAGCAGTCTGCCTGTTGACCACTGTTGTAGAGCTGAAATTGCACACATCATTTGCTTCTCCAACATTCATCAATCTCCTCATACATGCTCTAAGTTTCCATCATAGTACTTTATCAAAATGCTCTTGGAAGTTAGACCTTGACCTCCCATAGCTTCTTACACTACATTTACAATTTTACATATTTTATTGTGTGTTTCATCACTAATTATTATAAATAAAAACAGTGGAGGTATTTTATGCAAGGGCCAATGAAGAGATACACAGAAAGACAGCAGTGTTTCCAACTTACATCTATGTCATTCAATATTGTGATTAACTATCATATTTTGATGCTGGCCTATGTTGGTAATTAATTAAAACCACACACTTTTGCAAAGAACAACAAATAACTTTAATATTGATTTTATTACAAAACCAAGGTGCACTTTTTGTATCCTATTTAAAAGACAGAGAATTGACAATTAGAATGAATGACACTAAAAAGAATGAATGTATAACATTAACCCTTTCGGTTACCAAACTACACTGTCACCACATAGCACGCTTGTGGAAGGGTCATGACGGTGTCATTGTAAGCATTATAGACTTAAATAACTGTCATATTACCGTCTCTTTTTTTTATACCAACCTCTGAGGTAGAAAACAAGACAGCAACACAAATTTGAATCCAATGACACTGACATTTCAGAACACATTAATGTGCCATTAACTTAAAGAAGAAGTGCTCCAGGAGCCAGTCGGACAAGAATTTTATAATTATTTTCGAAAGGAAAGAGGCAAAAGGGTTAAAACCTAGTTACTTATTTAACATGTGATTGTGATCTTAGTGTATTTTTTCTATAGGTATAGGAACATTGAAAAAAAGCAGTAATTTTATGTGTAGTGATCTATCGTTTTGGTTAATAAGTTATCTCTCTCCTGAAGGCATGTTGGGGTCTATTACTGCCACAAACACAAAAAAAAACTTGATAATTCTCTAAAAGGCGACACTAGCAAAAATAGTCCTCGAAGATTATTGATTTTGAATTTTTGAGACAAAGGCTTACTGACTTCCAAACTAAATGGAAATAATCACAACAGAAAGTATATACTAACTAAATAACTTTAGAGTAAAATGTCAATAAACTTATAACCTTTGAATGTTTATCCTGATAATGCAATTGAGTAATACCATTAAGTGGATTCATGTATCTACCTACGTCGCTTCAATATTATGAGCTCTCATATATATATATATATATATATATTATTATAGTAGTATATAATTTTTCCTCTCTCTTTCCTTTGAGTGTTTTTAGTGAAAAAAATTGAAGTGTGTAACACGAGCAGTCGTGACGTCCGTCCACCCACCTGTGGGTGGATGGCTAATCAAGAAAGACCCTCCACCCACCGCCTCAAGGCTGCAATTAATTAGAAAGCAGTGGCGTAGCTAGGTAACAGGCCCTAAGGCTAAAAATATTTTTTGTTTGTATCCGTCGTGTTCGGATTTCGACGTACTCGATTTTTCGTAATAAAGATTCGTCGTTTATAAGTCAGAGTCCGATGGGCCCCCTGAGCTTGGGGGCCCCCGGGCACTGCTCCGCCTAGCCCTCCAGTAGCTAAGCCACTGACAGGAAGCCGTGGAAGCTTGTTTCTGTGATTTGTTCAATGAACACATTCGGCTGTAGAATTGTAGGTCAAATATCGTAAGGGAAGTAAGGCTCATTTTTCCGTTTAGGGCTCCATACCCAAAGGGTTACCAACTGACCCTATTTCTAAGACTTCGCTGTCCGTCCGTCCATCAGTCAAAAGAAATAGACATCCTGTGAAAGTTTCAACCTATTACAGATCATGAGATACAGCTATCAGCTGGTCATCCGCCTGACTGTCTATCAAGACAGTCAGACGGATGACCAGCAAAGTCTTAGTAATTGGTTCCCTTCGGGTATGGAGTCCTAAAACCTGGATGCAGATGCAGTGCTTCTTAATGCCAACACAACATAATCTCCAGGACCTCTGGTGCCATTATTCACAGCTGGAACACAACACTACAGTAGAGAGTAGTGTTAATTGTTGACCGTGATCTTCTGTAAGGTGGTAGTATAGTCCCAAGATGTGCGGCTCTAAACTTTTAATGGGAAATCCTATTGTGCCCTACCTCCCTTTGGACCTTGGAGGAAGGCATGAAGACATTAATTAAACAAACAAATGAAGAGAGGTAAGGCGATTTGGGATTTCCCGTGGGTTTTCCCTCAACCTTACCGAAGATCGCAGTAAAATAACAGTACTTAATGTAGTGTTGTGTTTCTGCGGTAAGTAAGGTTGCCAGTGCCCCACGAGGATACGCTGCGCTAGTACTAATGCTGCTAACACAGTGAGTCCTCATCAACAACATGGTTGGCAACCCGTTAGTGATACCTCTAGTATTGTTAGCGGCTATTTATAGGCAACGGTGACTGACTGCTTACCATCAGGTGGGCCGTATGCTTGTGTACCACCCTAGTGGTATAAAAAAGGTGAGGAAATTTCCCAGATGTAGGCATTGCTTGTATTTGATGAATTCAATAGAATAGACTTCTGTCCAGTCATGATAGCTTACTGGCAAGAATCAGTTGAAAAAGCATAGAAGATTGATGCCCCTTTGTTTAAATCTGCGTGGTAATGCTTTAGTATTTTCTAAGCTTGTTTCCTATAGGATATTGTTTCTTTATGTAATTAATGGTGTAATAACTTTATACATCCTTTATTAAATATCTTCATAAAAATGCATTTCGTAATTTATTATAAGAAAATCTGTACTATTTAGATTTTCAAATAAATGTACCTACTTTTTTTATTATTATTACATACATGTATTATGAAGGTAACAGAAAAAACCCAATAATTTCGAAATTCATGTCAGCTCAGCTGGTCTCCAATCAAATCTAAATAACCCGAACCAACGGTGACTCAACCTGTGGATAAAATATCGCTGGATTTGATTTGATCATTCACACTCACAATACTTAAAATGCCTTTTCTATCTGTCAATGAACTGAATCATTAGGTATTGTCCACAAAAACATCATCGATCTATTTTGAGGCGAAGTGATCAATCGAGACGTTAAATTACAACTTATCATTTCAAGTGGTTCGGGCTGAAGCCCCTTCGGGCTGTAGTAATGAGTATATACATACTCTAGCTTTTGTCCGCGGCTTCGCTCGCGTGGTAGAGTGAAAAAGTCAACGGATTTTCATATTTAATTTCGATTTTAACCCCCTATTTTACCCCCTTAGGGGAATTTCCAAAAATCCTAAAATTATTGCTTTTAATTTTTAACTGAAAGGCCAAATACCTTTCATATGCTTAATTTAAAAAATGGCGGGTTTTTATAAAAAACTATCATCCCATATTTTACCCCCTTATGGGTGGCATTTCCAAAAACCTATCCTTAATGGATGCCTACGTCATAAAAGCAGATAGCTTTTGATAGACTGTAAAAACTTTAAGCCTCTTATGCCGCTAGCCGTTTAGGCTATGCGTTGATATGTCAGTCAGTCAGTCTCTACTTTTTAAATACTGATATCATCACGCCAAGTCCCTCACGGGGTAGGCAGAGGGTATAGAGCGCCACTAGAGACTAGCATACCTCTTTTGCTTCTTTCACATTCTTCAATCCTACTATCTTGTTAGAATGGAGGTTTGTTGCTCAATCACGTAAAATCAGCTCAACGGATTTGTATGCAATTTAGCACACGTGTAGTTTATAGCCTGGATTTACACATAGGATGCTTTTTTCCTGGGAAAATATTAGGTTAGAGGCTTGTATCTTTACATGTACGTCACTTTATGTAATAATCCGCTTCTAGCTCGTAGTATGATCTACGAGCTAGAAGCGAGGTGGGATAGCATCTCCCATGAAAAATATTGGGGACTCCCGACAGGGAACAGTAGGTACTGTAGGGCGTAGCGGTGGCGAGGTTCAAATAATACACGGTTCGCTTCTTTGTGTTTATATTCCTTTAAATAATTATATGATTTCACTTTTTACAATCTTATTTCGATGACGGGCCTAACGTCATTCTCCACAGTCTAAACTTATTATTTTTCTCGTGAGATGTTGTCGCCTTACATTTTATTACTAACCAGTAACATTGGTGCCAACCAAGGCGTTACAGTAGCTACATATTTCAAAACAATGCAATGTGTAAAGGCACCAGAGCTCCAAAACGCGACGTCTGTGGCCGTTACTCATCAATAAGGTAAGGTTGGCAGTGCCTAATTCAATATCAGAACCAAAAATCATTTATTCAGTTTAGGCCCTAATAAGGCACTTATGAAGGTCTAAATTACCACCGGTTCGGAAAAAAAGCCACCTGAGAAGAACCGGCAAGAAACTCAGTGCTCTGTCTTTTTTTTCATGTAACAATCATTATATAACAATTTGTAACAAAATTAGGGCGTCCGTCTGAAAATTAGGTTAAATTAAAACATCTCTATGGAATCGTATTTATAATTGGCCGCGGGTCATTGCTATGACGAGTTTTTCAAGTATTTACTATTTCACAGAAATATATGTGCTACATTCATTCTTTACTATGTAACGTACACACGTATCGTCGTCGGTCGCCCACGCGATTGGCGTATTTTAAGCGTAATCCCTTACGTGCAGTAACGCGTCATACTTATATGCGCCAGGAAATTATTATATTAAATCAGGGTTGTCCAAACAACGGCCCGCGGCTTGTTTCAATGCGGCCCGCGACGCGTGTTTTAATCAGAAAGTTTTTGGACATAAATAGTTTGGACAGTAGAATTCTTTGTCAAAACATAATGTAATCAATATTTGGTATTATTTATTTATTTTTATTCTTGTAACATACCATTCGCATCATATTTAAAAGTGAAGCTACTTTTACTATTATTCGGGGAATGTATAAAGAAGTTGTTACTCTGTATTATGTTTACTTGAAAACTGAAAACATTTTTTTTCTGCGGCCCTCCAGCTTTGTAGTAAATTCTATTAGCCCGCGAAGGTATGTAGTTTGGATAGCCCTGTATTAAATCATAAATTTAATTATAGAGAACTAGTTATTCGTCTCGAAATGATCGTCAAGGAATACCACTATTTCAAAATTCTCTTCCTTTGTGGATGCCTACGTCATAAAAGTTGCCTACTAACTTCAAGTCTCTAACTCCAGCCGTTTAGACTGTGTGTCGATGTCAGTCAGTCAGTTTCTTATATATATACAGGTGCAGGTTGTCCTCACGATGTTTTCATTCGCCTTAAAGCTCGTGGTGTGAATAATCACTGCACTTAAGTTATAAAAACTCATGGTACTACAGACCGGTGGGATTGGAACTTGCGTCGCTAGAATAGCAGGCAACGCTTCATACCACACGGCTACCACAGCTCTTGAATAACATTGAAATCGTAATAATACTCGGCATGAAATAGCAGACTTATTTGGCACTGGGCTGAGCTTGTAATAACTGTAATATTTCTACGCCAGGTTTGTCCTTCCATCCCATATCATCTATCTACTCTTGTTAAGCCATCAATCGTAATCAATTTAACGTGATTGGTGATATAAAGACTATTAATCTTGCAAGAGAATGTGCTTAATGAGCCGAGTTTAGCTGTGTATTATGTTTAGGCTTCCGTGTGTCTGTCTGTGTGATTTTGAAAGGGATTGAATAGGTTGTCCCTACAGACGGTTAGCAATGAATAAATTTATATGTCAAAAACACCATAGAAAAAAGGACCTTAAGGTTATCGCTTTTTTTTTGCATAACATCCACCCGACAATAACATACACAAAGAAGAATTAGAGAAATCGGTCTAGCCGTTCACGCGTGATGCCGTGACCATATGAAATAGGGATTCATTTTATAGATTAACTAGCGGCCCGCCCCGGCTTCGCACGGGTTGACATTTATATCAAATATTTTGTCTACCCGTGCGAAACCGGGGCGGGCAGCTAGCCTATGTTACTCAGTGATAGTGTAGCTTTCTAACGGTGAAAGATTTTTTGAAATCGGTTCAGTAGTTTCGGAGCCTATAGACATTTATCAAATATTTTGTCTACCCGAGCGAAGCCGGGGCGGGAAGCTAGTATAATATATAGCCTATGTTACTCAGTGATGATGTAGCTTTCTAACGCTAAAAGAATTTTTGAAATCGGTCCAGTAGTTTCGGAGCCTATTCAATACATACAAAAATACAAATCTTTCCTCTTTATAATATTAGTATAGATGATCGTCGCCATTGTAATCGAAGGTACATCAACATGTGACGTAACGAAGTGCCAATTACCAACGTACGGAACTCAAATTTTCAATTCCCATGTTTATATACTTTATCTGTGCCGGTAGCAGGAACATTGTCGACAACGTTTTCGTATCGCCTTCGACTATTTTTGTATTTAAAAATGAACAGCGCTGCGGCGGTGAAAAGTGGAACTAAAAATTAGTATGACAATATTGACATTTCGCGAGTTACGTTTTCGAATACGTTGTCGACAATGTTCCTGCTATCGGTACTGCTATTCTGTCGTGTCTGTTGCCTTATACGTGTAAATATTGTGTAATGTTATCTATATTGGAAGATTGCATAGTCAGTGTGTATTATGAAATATTTAGTTATCTACTAGCTTAGCTCGCGCTGCACTGTGACTCAGTGTGATAGTATAATATCTTCACGTTTTCCCACAAGGGTCCCCGAAGAGGATAGTGCTATATCTCATGATCAGTACCGGTAGCAGTGCCGGTAGCATGAACTTTTTCGACAACGTTTTCGTATCGCCTTCGACTATTTTTTGTATTGAAAATTTAACAGCGCTGCGGCGGTGAAAAGAGGAACTAAAAATTTGTATGACAATTTTGACATTTCGCGAGTTACGTTTTCGCTCACGTAGTCGACAATGGTGCCGGTAGCAGGAACATTGTCGACAACGTATTCGAAGGTGATACGAAAACGTTGTCGCAATTGTTCGTGCTTGCGCTACCGTAATAGGAAGACAGTTGTAATTTTCACAGAATGTGTATTTTTGTTGCCGCTATAACAATACACTACCCTACTAGAAACATTTTTTTTGGGTTCTGTGTTAATAATGGCAACAAATAGACGCTTGAAATGCTCATGGAGAATGTGTTGTTTATATTTTCTAAAAAGAGCTAATTTAGTATTACAAACTTATTATTTGCGGTTGGTGCAATAGCCAGGTCTAAGGATCGAACCGCAAAGTTAAGTTTGTCATTAAACCTAGTACTTTTTTCGTACGGAACCCTCGGTAAGCGATTCCAACTTGCACTTGACCATATGTTTTAAGTCAATTTATTTATGGCCATTTATCTGGGCCTAAAGTTCGCTATATAATTTGTACACAATTTCGTGCCATTATGACGTTGTTGTTGCGGCAATTGTAAGTAAAGGTAAGTTTTAAGTCAAGTGTAGGAATTGTCGCAATGAATGCGTCATAATGGCATGGAAATTGTGATAAATTAAACCCTGATTGTGACGTGTTCGCGGATGGATGGCAGATGATAATGTCGGCATGCTTGGAGTATTGCGAGTTGAGTGTATGACTGTGGCTTAATTGTTAATTAGTATAATTGGCTTGAAGCCGTTCTAATTAATTAAAAAAAATAAAAAGCAGCTGACTCGAGGCCCTGATAGTCACGACCAAACGAACCCTTACGGGAATACCGATGAGTCTCAAATATTGAACGAATATGCAATCACTGTTCCGATTAGAAACGGTGAAGCGAATGATTCACTCGGAAACAGCGGATACGTCACTAGAGCTATGACGTCATTCATCTTACGTTTGTTTACGCGTTTGATAACTGGCGATGTGTTGAGAGTTTTTAATGCTGATGATAATGTTACACAGTTTTTGTATAATTTTGATTTTTTGTTCTTGAATAAATAAATAAATAAATAAAAAAAAAAACCTACAGCCGATGATTTATGCAGAAAAGAAGGATCAAGCAGCGTTGTCTTTGCGCATCCATACTGTCCATTCTAATATTATAAATGCGAAAGTAACTCTGTTGGTTTGTTTGTTAGTTTTGAGGACTAAACGGCTGAACGGATCGTAATGAAATTTGACAAGGAGATAGATTATATCCTGGGGAAGGACATAGGCTACGTTTGTACTTAAACAAATGCAGACGAAGTCGCGGGTATCAGCTGGTATCGATATAATTATCTGCAAACTTAAGCAACTTTAACTGTGGCCGGTAGTAAGATGGGTGACCTGCGTATTTTTATACCACTAATGTGGCACACAAGCATACGGCCCGCCTGATGGTAAGCAGTCACCGTAGCCTATAGGCGCTACCATTACCAGTGGTATCACTAATGCGTCGCCAAACATGTTGTTGCGGAGTCACTGTGCTAGCAGCATTACTTACTACTAGCGCAGCGTATCCTCGTGAAGCACTGGCAGCCTTTCTTACCGCAGAAACACAACACTACATCAAATTATCTGCTGTAACTGCCGTCCTAGCCGGGTAAAATATTCAAAATGTACAAAAGTAAGTAAATATTTAAAAGGAGTTTATATTTAAAATTCTATTAACTAGCAACCTCCATTGTTGTTACAACTAAAAGGTCAAGGCTTAGAATATAATTGCTAATGTAACTTCTTTACTGCTTTTGAATAATTGAATTGTAGTAATAGTAATATCCTACTTATATTGTAATCGCGTAAGTTTGTGAATTGTGAGTATGGATGGATGTTTGTTACTCTTTCACGCAAAAACTACTGAACGGATTCGGATGTAATTTGGCACACGTATAATTTATAACCTGTAAGAACACACATGATTTTTATCCCGGGAAAATTTTGGCTCTTCTGCGATTCCAAGATTCGACTATACGTATTTGTATCGCTTTACTTTTATTGTACTGCTACTGCTTACTATTATTGTATGGGAAAATAAACAGCGCTGCGCCAGCGAATAGTGGAACTAAAAATTCGTAATATTCGCGAATATTTTCTTCCCCCTGACTACAGAGACCAATATTTTATGCCCCCTTTTTAAGACGCCGAAGCCGTGGGTCCCGAATTTGACAGTTTGACAGGACGGACGTGAGGGTACAGTCCCCAGTCTAGACTCAAATTTTTAAGGGAAAATCCACGGGAGGTCCCTTTTCGCCCTACCTCTTCTTTCGACTATATCAGTTACCACTGCTAAAAATAGGAGTCAAGGCTGGGGACTCTACCTTCACCAGAAGTCCGCAGCTACCTACAAATAGCTACTACGGCGGCAGTTACCTACATCAGATAATTTGTTGTGTTTCTGCGGTGAGGTTGCCAGTTCACCACGAGAATACGCTGGGCTAGTAGTAATGCTGCTAGCACAGTGACTCCTCATCAACAACATGGTTGGCAACGCGTTAGTGATATCCCTGGTATTGCGAACGGCTATGGTGACTGCTTACCATCAGGTGGGCCGTATGCTGGTGTGCCAACTTAGTGGTATGACAAGAAAATAGTACATGGAGGCTTTCTTTTTCAGGTGTTGGAATGCAAAGAGAAAAAAACCGGGACTAAACGTGCATTGAAGGTGTTGCACGACAGTATGAAGGCCAGACGGGAGGTGGAACTGCATTGGAGAGCTAGAGGATGTTTGCACATCGTTGAGGTGAGTATTTTTTTTATTACAGTCCACTTTTTTCGAATCTATAAGTTTTGGCACCATGTATACTACCTACATTCAATTTCAAAACCAATTAATTTCATGTAAGAACTTATTTTGTCAATAAATGTATATATCCTAATTAAGTTTAACATTGATCGACTAGTTCCTGATATAATAGTACGTTAACGGTCGCGGCAGTTACGTAATCGAAATAAATACGTACATACATATCTTCACGCCTCCCCACAAGGGTCCCCGAAGGGTAGGCAGAGGTGTTACAACACCCACTTTCCACCGAAGATGATTTGGTGCCAACGTGACTGATGGTGAGTCAGTCGCCGTCTCTTAGGCACTACATACGCACTATTTTAACTGTTGTTCCACCCCAACACTGATCTTTTAAATAGGTGTTCGATAAACACCGTAGGTCTAGTGCAGTGTTTCTCAAACTTATTTGGTGTACCGCACCCTTTAGAAACCCAACCCAACACCCTAGGAAATTGTTTAGTAAGCTTGTCTGCTACGCTAGGTCGGGTTAAATTGTTTAGTAAGCTTGTCTGCTACGCTAGGTCGGGTTAAATTGTTTAGTAAGCTTGTCTGCTACGCTAGGTCGGGTGAAATTGTTTAGTAAGCTTGTCTGCTACGCTAGGTCGGGTTAAATTTTTTAGTAAGCTTGTCTGCTACGCTAGGTCGGGTTAAATTGTTTAGTAAGCTTGTCTGCTACGCTAGGTCGGGTTAAATTGTTTAGTAAGCTTGTCTGCTACGCTAGGTCGGGTTAAATTGTTTAGTAAGCTTGTCTGCTACGCTAGGTCGGGTTAAATTCCCGCACTACAGCACAAATGTAATGATAATTGGTGATTGTTTCGAGTTTGGAAAATTGGTATGTATTTACGAAAAAAAGTATTCAATGTATCGGCGATCGGCGAGCATGAATGATTTGCGAGAATGTTTTCGTATCGCCTTCGATATTTTTTGTATTTAAAAATGAAAAGCGCTGCGGCGGTGAAAAGTGGAACTAAAAATTAGTATGTCAATTTTGACATTTCGCGAGTTACGTTTTCGAATACGTAGCCAAAAAATGATCATGCTACCGGCACTGGTCTATACGTCAGGCTTTATTATGTTTGGGCCCAGATCGTGATAACATGCGAGTTTTTTTTTTCGGTAAATATTTTTCATGTTGATGTATTTCGTCGAAGCAATGTCAAATCTAACAATGGCATACTATCTACGGTTACCAATCACCCGTGAATGTTAAACTGACTCTAAATGGATTCCAAATTAAATATGTCAGCAAAGGTCATTGACATACAAGGCGTTTAAGTCCAGTGTTAAAACAAAATTATCATATACATAATCGCGTTGGATATCTACTAACCTATAGTGTACGTACAACTCGTGGTACACCCACCTAGCCGAGCTTTTGCAATAAGAGGTCTACCACCTAGTACCTAGTCTCTTATGGCCAGTAATGTCACTAGCTACAGTGCCCTTCACACCGGAACACAGTGTAGTGTACGTACACTAGTGCTTGGCGGCAGAATATCTGACACTGTGGTGGTACCCACCTAGCCGGACTATTGCAATAAGAGACCTACCACCTAGTACCTAGTCTCTTATGGCCAGTAATGTCATTAGCTACAGTGCCCTTCACACCAGAACACATAGTAGTGTACGTAAACTAGTGCTCGGCGGCAGAATATCTGACACTGCGGTGGTACCCACCTAGCCGGACTCTTGCAACAAGAAGCCTAGTGAAACAATGCCACTTTACAGGTGATAGATGTATATGAGAACACGTACGGCGGTCGTAGCTGTCTCCTTGTGGTGATGGAGTGCATGGATGGTGGCGAGCTGTTCCAACGTATCCAAGATAACAGAGACGGAGCCTTCACCGAGCGACAGGCTGCAGAGGTACCAACTTACTAAGAGACTAGCGGCCCGCCCCGACTTCGCACGGGTTGACATTTATCAAATATTTTGTCTACCCGTGCCAAGCCGAGGCCGCCAGCTAGTGTAATATATAGCCTACGATACTAAGTGATAATGTAGCTTTCTAACGGTGAAAGAATTTTTGAAATCGGTCTAGTAGTTTCGGAGCCTATTCAATACAAACCCACAAAAATACAAATCTTTCCTCTGTTTTATATTATAGTATAGATATAGATTTGTAAAGCGTACTTGGACTGCTTTGACAGTGCAGGGCTAGTGGTTCAAGTGACAAGCCATCGTCATTTGAGGCGGTCCAAATTCGATTTGTGCTAAATTATTTGGTTTGTGTGTGTATGTGTAAATCAGACAGAACTTGCATCGTTGTTTTTTTTTTTTTTTCACTAAGATGGTACACAACCATACGGCCCACCTGATGGTAAACAGACACCGTAACCTATAGCCGCTAGCAATACCAGGGGTATCATTAACGGGTTGCCAACCATGTTGTCGATGAGGACTCACTGTGCTAGCAGCATTACTACTAGCCCAACGTATCCTCGTGGAGCACTAGCAACGTTACTTACCGCAGAAACACAACCCTACATCAAATTAGTGTTATTTCACTGCGGTCTTCGGTCAAGGTGGAGGCACAGTCCCCAGTCGGGCGGCTCCAATTTTAATGGGAAATCGACCTCTTTAAAATGTATGTTCATAAACATCCCTATTCCAGATAATGCACTCGATATGCGTCGCTGTACGTCACTTGCACGACACAAACATCGCACACAGGGACATCAAACCAGAGAATCTGTTGTACACCAGTAAGGAACCCAATGCAGTTCTCAAGCTGACCGACTTCGGATTCGCCAAAGAAACTTTGACACCAGCCGACACTCTGCAGACACCGTGTTACACTCCTTACTATGTTGCGCCTGAGGTGAGCATATCAACTTTAAACCACTAAGGTGGCACACAAGCATACGGCCCACCTGATGGTAAGCAGTCACCGTAGCCTGTAGCCGCTAGTAAAACGAAGGATATCACTGACGCGTTGCCAACCCTGTTGTTGATGAGAACTCTATTTGCTAGCAGCATTACTACTAGCGCAGCGTATCCTCGTGGAGCACTAGCAACGTTACTTACCGCAGAAACACAACACTACATCAAAGTAAAAGTGTTATTTGACTGCAGTCTTCTGTAAGGTGCAGGTACAGTCCCCAGTAGCGGCTCCAATTTTAATGGGAAAACCCACGGACGATCCCAATTCGCCCTACCTCTCTCCTTGACTTTATCATCATGAATTAAAGATCTAGTATCTTGTCGGTGGCTGCACCGAAGAAGCTTGTGTGCCAACTTCGTGGTATTGTAATGTGTATACTATATTTAATGGCCCCACATCAGTAGTTTCATGATAACTATGTTCTTATTCGGCCCGACATGATGTATATATTAACCCCACATGATATAGATTTGCCCGACATGATGTGTATATTAATCCCACCTGATGTATACAGGGTGTTACAAAACTACCCGTAAAGCTGAAAGGAGGTTAAATGGGGCTTCATAACGAGTCCATTCACAATATTTAAGAACCGAAATAAAGCCTAACTAAAGCCGAAATAAAGTATAACATGCCCCAAAAAAATAAAAAAAAAATTATTTTCACTGATGTGCAAACCCTATTTCAGTAAAATCAAAGAGTACCTACGCAGAATGTACCTAAGTTTCTACCTAATTCGCGGAACGGAAGATTTGAAATTTACAACATATATTATTATTATTATTTTCCAACTTGTCATTTTTTGACAATTATTAGGTGAAATAGGTACGTAGGTCATTCTGTTAAATAATCTGGTTCCCTGACATGACAGCTTAGTAGGGTTGACAACATTTTTGGCTTTGGTATTTTGTAACACGTTGTATAATGTCCCACATGATATATATACAATTACCTCCACCTGATATATATATGCCCCACATGATGTATATTCAGTTACCTCCACCTGATATATATATATATATGCCCCACATGATATATATACAATAACCTCCACCTGATATATATATGCCCCACATGATATATATACAATAACCTCCACCTGATATATATATATGCCCCACATGATGTATATTCAGTTACCTCCACCTGATATATATATATATATATATGCCCCACATGATGTATATTCAGTTACCTCCACCTGATATATATATATATATATATGCCCCACATGATATATATACAATAACCTCCACCTGATATATATATGCCCCACATGATATATATACAATAACCTCCACCTGATATATATATGCCCCACATGATGTATATTCAGTTACCTCCACCTGATATATATATATATTAGGTCCTTACATATGAAATTGGCGTTTTTCGTACTGGCCACTTTAATCACGAATTTCTCCTCTTTGGTAAGGAATTCCAAATTCAAATTTGTACAGCTATAGACTCATGTATTTGTGCTTCGATGATCGTCATTCATTTGTTTTTTTTCTTCTGTTTTTTTCTGTTTGCGTCACTCATTTTACAAAATGGAAAACCTTAAATATCGCATTATTTACGAGTACGAGTTCCGCCGTGGCACTAGTGCTGCGGAAACAACTCGAAGGGTGAATGATGTGTATGGCGGTCGTGTTGCAAAAGAAAACACAGTTCGTTTTTGGTTCCAACGTTTTCGTTCTGGAAATTTCGACCTGCAGAACAAGCCCCGTGGACGGCCTGAGACTCAAGTTGATAATGAAGAGTTGAAGGCTATTGTGGAAGCGGATCCATCGCAAACCACGTCCGAGTTAGCTGCAGGCTGCAATGTTAATGATAAAACTGTTTTAATTCACTTGAAGCAAATTGGGAAGATTAAAAAGCTTGAAAGGTGGGTACCTCACGAATTGACTGAAACAAACCGGCAAACGCGCGTCGACTGCTGCGTTACATTACTAAACCGGCACAATAATGAAGGTATTTTAAACCGAATCATTACCTGTGATGAAAAATGGGTTCTTTACGATAATCGGAAGCGCTCAGCGCAATGGTTAGATCCTGGCCAGCCAGCCAAATCCTGCCCCAAGCGAAAATTAACCCCAAAAAAGTTACTTGTAAGCGTTTGGTGGACTAGTGCCGGTATTGTTCATTACAGTTTTTTCAAATCTGGCCAGACTATTACGGCTGATGTCTATTGTCAGGAATTGCAAACCATGATGGAAAAGCTAGCGGCTAAACAACCTAGGCTGGTCAATCGCTCCACGCCACTGCTGCTTCACGACAACGCTAGACCACACACTGCGCTACAGACGGCTACTAAATTAGAAGAGCTTCAATTGGAAAGTCTAAGACATCCTCCGTACTCCCCGGACCTTGCTCCAACAGATTACCATTTTTTTCGAAATTTGGATAACTTCTTGCAAGGGAAAAAATTCAACTCCGATGGGGCAGTCCAAATCGCCTTCAAAGATTTTATTGATTCCCGTCCGACTGGTTTTTTTAGTAAAGGGATCAATGAACTACCTATGAGATGGCAAAAGTGCATAGAAAATAATGGTTCATACTTTGATTAATTAAATATATTATATTAAAAAATATTCGACTTTTTGTTCCTCCCATACAAAACGCCAATTTCATATGTAAGGACCTAATATATGCCCCACATGATATATATACAATAACCTCCACCTGATATATATATGCCCCACATGATATATATACAATTACCTCCACCTGATATATATTTGTATTTGTCCCAAGTGATGTATATTATTCTCCCCGTGTCAGGTATTGGGTCCTGAGAAGTACGACAAGTCCTGCGACATCTGGTCGCTGGGCGTGGTGATGTACATCCTCCTGTGCGGGTTCCCGCCCTTCTACTCCAACCACGGGCTAGCCATATCGCCCGGCATGAAGAAGGTAATATATTACAGTTTGTATTATAAAACCGGCCAAGTGCGAGTCGGACTCGCAAATCATATTGATTGCAATTTGATAGCTCCACGCGTTCTTGAAATAAAAATTCGTGACAGACAGATGGACAAAAAGTCATCCTGTAAGGGTTCTTTTTTTCCTTTAAAGGTACGGAACCCTAAAAACTAAAAAACCCGGATAAGTTATTATATTATAGTATTGTCATAGGTCCTCAATGCTGCCAATTCTGTTGTTCTAAATTAATAAACTTAACTAATTTGACAGGTCTAAAAATATTGCCATCCTTATTTAACCCCGCACATGAGTAAGGGATAGTGTTCACGCTCGTAAGCTTAAGTTTACTTGTTTTGTGCGAGAGATGTCGCCACACGTCATTTACATCGCACCATTGTTTCGTTCCATCTATTTAATAAGTCATAGACCATACTACAATACAATCACTCTCTGTTATTTCTGATTATACGTCTCTATAGCAACGCTGTTGTCTTTTAATCAAAGCACAGTAGAAACCCTGACCTATCAGAACTGAAGAACAGAAGCAACACTTTTAGACCTGTCAAATTAGTTATGTTTAGTAATTTTGAACAACAGAATCGAAACCAATATGTGCGTTCAATATGCTAAAACTTATCGGAGTCGGTGCTGAAAATGGCGTTCAAAGAAAGTTACATTGATATTTGACAAAAAAACTGCTATTTACCTAAACGTTAAGGCATTTTATATTTAAGTAAGACTAGTATATTAAAAAAAAACGGGTATGAGTTTAAAAAAGTTGGTCATAAAAAGAAGTGCTGAAATGCTTATACAAAAACGCCACGATGTCGGTCCGATTACAGGAATTGAGCACAAAAGCGATTCCATTGCAAAGAGGCGTGAGGCAGGGGGACGTTATCTCCCCGAAACTGTTCACCGCTGCAATGGAGGATGCTTTTAAGCTTTTAGAGTGGAAAGAATTCGGCATCAATATCAACGGCGAGTATATCACTCACCTTCGATTTGCCGACGACATCGTAGTCATGTCAGAATCGCTGGAAGAGCTCGGCACAATGCTCAATGACCTTAACAGAGTTTCCCAACAGGTAGGCCTAAAAATGAATATGGACAAAACTAAAATCATGTTGAACGCCCATGTCACGCCCACCTCCATATCCGTTGGAAACTCTGTTCTTGAGGTTGTTGACGAATATGTCTACCTGGGACAAACAGTCCAATTAGGCAAGTCCAATTTTGAGAAAGAGGTCAACCGTCGAATCCGACTCGGCTGGGCAGCGTTCGGGAAGCTTCGCAACGACTTCTTTTCGTCGCCGCATCATACCGCAATGCGTTAAGACGAAAGTCTTTAATCAGTGTGTGTTACCAGTGATGACATACGGAACAGAAACATGGTCACTCACTATGGGCCTCATAAGAAAGCTCAAGAGTCACTCAACGAGCTATGGAGTGTTTCTCTGCGAGATCAAATCAGAAATGAGGAGATTCGCAGAAGAACTAAAGTTACCGACATAGCTCAACGGATTAGCCAGTTGAAGTGGCAATGGGCGGGGCACATAGCTCGTAGAACGGATGGCCGATGGGGCCAAGGAGTTCTAGAGTGGAGACCACGCACTGGAACACGCAGCGTCGTACGGCCCCCACTAGAATCTAGTGACTAGATGGACCGATGACCTGATTAAGGTCGCTGGCATGCGTTGGATGCGGGCCGCATTGAATCGGTCATTGTGGAAATCTAGGGAGGCCTTTGTTCAGCAGTGGACGTCTATAGGCTGATGATGATGATGATGATGGTCATAAAAAGGAGACCTTAATATGTATGTAGGTAATTATTTTGTCCACAGCGTATAAGACTGGGCCAATATGACTTCCCCGAGCCGGAGTGGTCAAATGTATCGGTGGAGGCCAAGAATCTGATCCGAGGCATGCTTTCCGTGGACCCTGCGAACAGACTTACTATACATCAGGTGAGAACAATTATATCTTTATCACACATATATTTAAAAAAAAAAAACTAACGCCTTCCCCCCGTAGGGGTAGGCAGGTGTAAAAGCCGTGGTGTCCTTGGGGTTGAAGCAACGGCCTGTCATCTGATGGGACCGAGTTTGAATCCCGGCCTGTACCAATGAGTTTTCTAAGCTTAAGTACAGTGATTAATCACACTATGAGCTTTTAAAAAGGACGAAGGACGCCCAGAGGAAGGGCGATTTGGGATTTATTGGGGGACCCTTGTGGGAAGGCGTGAAGATAATATATTATTATTATGTATACTTCTATACGAATATTATAAAGAGGAAGGATTTGTATTTTTGTCTGTATGTTTGTATTAAATAGGCTCCGAAACTACTGGACCGATTTCAAAAATTCTTTCTTTCACCGATAGAAAGCTACATTATCACTGAGTAACATAGGCTATATATTATACTAGCTGCCCGCCCCGGCTTAGCACGGGTAGACACAATATTTGATCAATGTCTACCAGTGCGAAGCCGGGGCGGGCCGCTAGTTGTAATATAAATTAGCAGGATAGTGTAACACGTCCACGTGTGTGGCAGGTGATGTCGTCCCCGTGGGTGCGCCAGTTCACGCAGGTGCCGGCGACGCCGCTGTACACGCACTGCGTGCTCCGCGAGAGCGGCGACACCTGGGCCGAGGTGCAGGACGAGATGACGCGCTCGCTCGCCACCATGCGCGTCGACTACGACCAGGTACACACTTCAGCCAGCAACAAGATTACCAGCTGTCCTTGATGGCCGGATTATAACACCCCCCTCTTGCTGGCCGAATTATAACAGCCCCCTTGCTGGGTATATTATGACACCCCCTCGCTGGCCATATTAAGACACCCCCCTTGCTTTTTGACCGTATTATAACAGCCCCCCTTGCTGAACATATTATAACAGCCCCCCTTGCTGGCCGTATTATAACAGCCCGCCTTGCTGACCGTATTATAACAGCCCCCCTTGCTGACCGTATTATAACAGCCCCCCTTGCTGGCCGTATTATAACAGCCCCCCTTGCTGAACATATTATAACAGCCCCCCTTGCTGACCGTATTATAACAGCCCCCCTTGCTGACCGTATTATAACAGCCCCCCTTGCTGAACATATTATAACAGCCCCCCTTGCTGGCCGTATTATAACAGCCCGCCTTGCTGACCGTATTATAACAGCCCCCCTTGCTGACCGTATTATAACAGCCCCCCTTGCTGGCCGTATTATAACAGCCCCCCTTGCTGAACATATTATAACAGCCCCCCTTGCTGACCGTATTATAACAGCCCCCCTTGCTGACCGTATTATAACAGCCCCCCTTGCTGGCCGTATTATAACAGCCCGCCTTGCTGACCGTATTATAACAGCCCCCCTTGCTGACCGTATTATAACAGCCCGCCTTGCTGACCGTATTATAACAGCCCCCCTTGCTGACCGTATTATAACAGCCCCCCTTGCTGGCCGTATTATAACAGCCCCCCTTGCTGAACATATTATAACAGCCCCCCTTGCTGACCGTATTATAACAGCCCCCCTTGCTGACCGTATTATAACAGCCCCCCTTGCTGGCCGTATTATAACAGCCCGCCTTGCTGACCGTATTATAACAGCCCCCCTTGCTGACCGTATTATAACAGCCCGCCTTGCTGACCGTATTATAACAGCCCCCCTTGCTGACCGTATTATAACAGCCCCCCTTGCTGGCCGTATTATAACAGCCCGCCTTGCTGACCGTATTATAACAGCCCCCCTTGCTGACCGTATTATAACAGCCCGCCTTGCTGACCGTATTATAACAGCCCGCCTTGCTGACCGTATTATAACAGCCCCCCTTGCTGGCCGTATTATAACAGCCCGCCTTGCTGACCGTATTATAACAGCCCCCCTTGCTGACCGTATTATAACAGCCCGCCTTGCTGACCGTATTATAACAGCCCCCCTTGCTGACCGTATTATAACAGCCCCCCTTGCTGGCCGTATTATAACAGCCCGCCTTGCTGACCGTATTATAACAGCCCCCCTTGCTGACCGTATTATAACAGCCCCCCTTGCTGGCCGTATTATAACAGCCCGCCTTGCTGACCGTATTATAACAGCCCCCCTTGCTGGCCGTATTATAACAGCCCGCCTTGCTGACCGTATTATAACAGCCCCCCTTGCTGGCCGTATTATAACAGCCCCCCTTGCTGACCGTATTATAACAGCCCGCCTTGCTGACCGTATTATAACAGCCCCCCTTGCTGACCGTATTATAACAGCCCCCCTTGCTGGCCGTATTATAACAGCCCCCCTTGCTGACCGTATTATAACAGCCCCCCTTGCTGGCCGTATTATAACAGCCCCCCTTGCAGGGCATATTATAAATGACCCCCAAATTCTTACACCGCTGTTCTCATAAGTTGTATTTGTCGCAGGTTCAAATCAAAGCATTGGAGCAAAGCAACAACTCATTATTGAACAAGCGGAGAAACAAAGTAGGCGCTTGAACCAACAATGACGCCACGTAAATTAACTATATCGTACTACCCTACAAGAGATGGACAGTAGCGAGCAAGAATAATTCGCGACTACATATTCGAAAACGTAACTCGAGAAATGTCAAAATTTTCCTATAAATTTTTAGTACAGCTTTTCACCGCCGCGGCGCTGTTCATTTTCCCATACAAAAATAGTCGAAGGCGATACGAAAACGTTGTCGCAAATTATTCTTGCTACGGCTACAGTTGTTGATCCTGAGTGTTTTTCGATAAGGTGTCAAATATTTGACACAATATGCAACAAAGCAAAAGACGTGATTCACAAACAGTTTAAACTCTATGCCTCTACCTACACCATTGCCTGTTATTGTCTATGAAGAAAAAAAAGTATGTTTAAAGTAAATCTTATAAGAAATAATATTTTTGTTACAAAATGTATATTTTCTCATTTATAGTGAGTGGGTATAGAGAAAAACTACGCTCATAAAGAGTTGTGAGTTTGGTATATTCTTAGTTTTATTGTACTTACGGTTGCTTGGTTATATGTATAGATTCGTCCGAACTGCGCTTTTGCAAAGACTATTTCTATACTAATATTTTGACTGACTTTGACAGATAGATATTTAGGGTCGGCAACGCGCGAGTGATACCCCTGGTGTTGCAAGCGTCCATAGGCTACGGTAACCGCTTACCATCAGATGGGCCGTATGCTTGTTTGCCACCTTAGTGGTATAAAAAAAAATATAGATATAATGTTGCCATGTCAAGGAAAAATATATAGAAAGGACATCATCCATGTTTCATAGAGATTTGGTCCAAATCTGAAAGTGCCGGCCAGCTTTTTTTTTGTATATTCTGTTAGAGCTTGTCCGTCTGAGCATTTATTACTATGGCACCAAAGTCATAGTATAAAGAAGAGGGAGTAGGGTATCTCCGACCCAATTCGCGATATAATTGCCTACTGTCTTAGGGTTGTCACTTCGCTTCGCTAGCAACCGCATGAACTTACCTACTTCCTGTGTGATAGAAAACTAATACAAACAAAAAATTTGTAAGTACGTAGGTATCTCATCATCAAGTAAAAGTATATTATGCTAGAATAAGTGACTAACTTACCTTTCCTGTTCAATAGGTAATCTGAACAGAGACAGGTCTGGAATCGATGAATTATTAAGACACCCTAACACACAGCAATACGTTCTTCTGCGATTATCAGACATTTTGATGATGATATTGATGAATAAATCATTTAGCGTTGCCGAAAAGCCGTGACGCGCGCGCGAACATTGTGCAGTGTTAGCCCCGACTGGCGCACTGAGAAACGGGTCGAGATTTTGTTAAAGTGTGCGTGCGTCGACACATAGATACAATAGCGCACACATACAAGCCGCGCGCGGTGCGTTTGTATGAAGATAACCTACTTCCCCTCTCTTTATACTATGCCAAAGTTGGACATTACAGGACATTTCATTTGTTTTAGGTATTTTGAATTCCTATTTTCACAACAAAATGTGTGTAAATTCAGATTTTCGAACTCAAATTAAATCAACTACAATGGTCCTACAGGTTTAATGCTGTCCAAGCAAGCTCCAAAATGGATGACGCTGGCTGGACCAAAATGGATGATGTTTACCGTAGTAAGAGTTAGATGAAGACAGTTATCTAGCTGAATAATACGTACTTGCCTCCCTCCGCCAGGCCATAGTTTGGACGAATCTAAATGTTGTGTACATATTGGGTGTGGTGTATTATTTTGTATTTTTTCTTTCAATAATATAAGTTTAATGTTTATGACAAATTTATAGACGGAATGTTTAGAAATGTCAATTCAAATTAGGATTCGATTAAATTAAACGAACAGTAACGTTATTACAGTAAATATAACTTAATTAAATAACGTTGTTTCTTGTGTTAAATATAAAGTATTTTCATGGAATAAATTATCTAAATAACTATATTGAAGTTGAAAATAAAGTTACTCTTAAGAAAGAGTAACGTTATTTCTTTCTTTTTTAATATACAAGTTTCATTATATTTCATTGTAAATGTAACTTGATTTTCCTGAAACAGACTATTAATGTTTCACGAAAACGGGTCTTATCCGCGATATTAAATTGTTTATTTACCTCCCGACGTTTCGACCGAGTTGCATCGGCCGTGGTCACGGGCTGACTGATTGTAGTTGTGTACGTCGCCTTCTTCTTGATTCGCGGGTAGAACGAATATTGTTATCTACCTCCGTATGAGTTTTTAAATTTGGGTCCCGACACACAACACTCACGACATCCGCGAATACGTCTTTACATACATCGCGACGCGAACACTTTCCTAACACCGGATTCCACGGGAGGTAAATAAACAATTTAATATCTCGTATAAGACCAGTTTTCATGTCATTAGTATGTGTTTAAATCGCGAAATTTTAAAAAACAGTATTAATGTTTCGTTCGGTGTCTCGTGTATAGATTTTTCAAAACGTATGTAACTTATTTTTGTATTGATACCGAAATCATGTGTTTATTGTAGGGCCAAGATAAAAGGTGATTTTTGACGGCTAAAAAAGTGACACGTTTTGTAACGCGTCCATAAAAAATATGAATCGGTAGTTATACTGAACTGTCAAAGGTCACCCTCCACTTGTCTCTCATTATGGTGTCGATTCTGTTGTTCAAAATGACTAAACTTAACTAATTTGACAGTTCTAAAAATATTGCCATCCTTATTTAACCTCACACATGAGAAAGGGATAGCAAGACTTTAAGAACTGTCAAATTAGTTTAGTTCAGTAATTTTTACAACAGAATTGGCACCTATACCTATCTATATTTAGATAATGGCACAATATCTGACTAACTGTCATTCTGTCATCATCAACTGTCTTTCTGACATTAACATCAACTGTCATTCTGACATTAACATCAACTGTCATTCTGACATTAACATCAACTGTCATTAACTTTTAACGTCTACGTATACATCGTCGCTGTGTAAGCGTTTAACTTTTTAACGTTACGTAAACAAAACAATGGTTCCTCAAACGGGTCAGTCACATAGTTTAGGTTTAGTTACATCCCTTATGCTCTTTTTAATGTATTTTTAATACCAAATTATCAAACGAGCTCCCCGCCGTGGTGTTCCCAAAGGAGTACATCGGAAGGTGGGGATAGACTGTGGCTGGGTCGCCATTTAGTGATACCACTGGTGTCGCAAACGTCAATACGCTACGGTGACCGCTTTTCATCAGGCGGGCCATGTGCTTATTTGCCACATTAGTGGTATAAAAAAATCATAAACGTAATTTCTTTTATATCATATTAAAAAAACGGGGCGCAAAATACGCGTATGTAATGGATTCAAAAGAGAATGTAGTTGAATTTTGGTGCCAATTCTGTTGTTCAAAATTACTAAACATAACTAATTTGACAGGTCTAAAAGTGTTGCTATCACTTACTCATGTGCGGGGTTAAATAAGGATGGCAATATTTTTAGACCTGTCAAATTAGTTAAGTTTAGTAATTTTGAACAACAGAATTGGCACCATTATATTGTTAGAGCAGTGTTCCGCAAACTTTGAATCATTATAGATTATTATTGGTGTTTTATTATTGCATTCAAAAATTATGTATTATTCTCCTTTCATAAGTCATCATTTTGGTAAACTCTATTTAACATACTGTAATTTATACCATAGTTTAATAGTAGCTTTGAAATTAGTTTCTGGTCTCGAGTAAATTGTATTTTAGAACTATTTCTACTTTTAAAGTCAGCTGTATTCTATTCTAAGTATTTTCGGTGGTGTCACAAATTTATGCTTACCATAAACCTGTTTCATATAAGCTATAGTTTATATATAGAGCGAGATTTACTGTAGAAAGAGATGGCATCAATTTTGAAACTTTTTCTTTGTTACTAAATTTCAGGTTGAATTACGAACAGCGCCGTAACGGTCAGTTTGAGTCGTCATCTTATGATTTTAAATCATAAATCCCTAAACCAACGCAAGAAAGTCGATATTTGTGTTTTAAATTACACTAACATCTCAAGAAATCCAGCATGTTTATCGTTTCTTAGGTTTTTTTAGTACTTGATAGTCAACCTATTGCTCTAAGACATCCTGCTTCCTGCTAATATTATAAATGCGAAAGTTTGTTAGTATGGATGGATGGATGTTTGTTACTCTTTCACGCAAAAACTACTCAACGGATTTGGATGAAATTTGAAACCCAGATAGTTTATAAACTGGATTAAAACATAGGGTACTTTTTATCCCGGGTAAATGTAAATTTTCTCTGGGATTCTACTCAAGCTGGTAAGGTATAATTAAAATGGTTACCATATCGATGCGATAGTATTACAGGCGCTGTTCGTATTAAACCATTCTTAGACCGTTGGGATAGGAAAGTGTTATTTTGATATTACAAACAGATACACCAATTTTATTTGTATAGTCTCAGTCTAGCGTATTCGAGTCCCGTGACTAATATTGCTAGCAGTATGCACGTGAAAAAACTCATTGGCAGTGATGTGCTCTAAGAGAATCTAAGAAGAGACAGATTGTAAAAAAATCGCTTAGTTATAAATTAACGTAAAGATTTATTTTTGGCCGTCCATTTATGAAAGATAAAAATAAATATTTTCATATAAAAATCTGTTATAAAAATCATCGCTTTTAATGATTGCTAAGTAATAATTATATGAATATTCATGAAACGTAATGCGTGTGGTAATTTTAAGTTACTTAGTCAAGTCACAAATACGATTAGTGAGTATTTTTAGAAATATAAGCTTTTCATTATTTTTTGTAATATATTTTTGACATAACAATGTCTCTGACCGTATAATGAGTTTGTTTTCGTATTAAATTTGCATTTTATTTTTGTATGAATAATTTAAACCGGCTACAGTATATTGTTTTGATTCGCTTGTAAATTACTGATATGTGTCGCATGTATCGCATGTGATCCATTTACGCGTCCTACTCTGACTGAGTGACCCAAATGTGATACATGGGTGACGAGCTTGTTGATGTATGTAAGTCAATTACGTATGTCGAATTGTCGACAAATAATGGACTCTGTATAGAGCAAAGATATTATCGTACAAAAAAAAATAAGTAAAATGTATTTGCTTCTGGTTTTACTATTCTCAAATACTTTCTTAAAAAATGTTTCCTCCACATATAACAGATAATACAAAGTGTGTAGTTTTTTTTAAGATGACTTAAGAAAATGCATTTTACATCACTTTTGCCAAATGTTGTCGTTTGAGCTATTGTAGTTAGTCTAATCATGGTTTAGTGTTATAAAAATTATTATTATTGACTTCCTACAACTATTTTGTCTTTTATTTCAAACTATCGACTCGCCGCCTCTTCGCACAGATGCAATTTAATCAAAGTTTCCGACGACTTGTCGTTGAATTTTCCAAAAAATCTTTCAGACATGTATGTCAATTACAAACACATCTAAGAAATAATTATCGATTTAGGTGTAGCGACCTCACGGCTACATAAACCAACGTTAGAAATCGACTAACTAGCAGGACAACATTCAACGAATGACGTCACAATCCTGCCACGCACTAGCGAAGTTTTCTACGCAATTCAACATATATACAAGTTTCCGACTAGAACAGTCTGCGGCTTGTTCCCCAGGCACAACACCCGCCTGGCTGGAAGATCTTCCCTTTGCGGGGGCTGAGCATGATCACCTCGCTCGCCCCACACTGGTGACGCTACAGGTCGCTACATAGGTATATAGATACAAAAGTTATGCATGATTCACATTCATTTCACGTTTCGGCGATTCATTTTTATTTACATTGATTAATGATTAATGTAGCTTGTGCAGTTAAGTAGTAGGTATATTCACTCAGTTCAAAACATTCAAGGGTAATTTAGACCTTCATAAGAGCCCTATTAGGGCCTAAACTGAATAAATGATTTTTGATTTTGATTTTGATTTTGATTCATACAACAATATACTAATAAGACAACAATATTCATTACAAAACTCCCTAAGGGCGATGTAGATTTCATATTTGTATGAAAACACCCGAAGTTTCATATTGACCACAGATTGCATAAAAAGAAAATTAATGAGGCATGGGAAGTACACAAAAAGATTTAAGGATAACAAAATACATTTATTACATAAAGTGCCAATTGCCATTGGAATGTCGATATAACTTTACGCTAAGAGATTATAGAGATTTCATTTCACGATGGCACATACGACTAGTTTTAAATTGTATTATAGTCTGCCAAACAAGACTGGAAAATAATAGGGGCTGTACTGTGTCGTTCGTATGTCAACCCGCCGCAGCTCGTATAGAGCATCAACCGTCTTGATTGGTTTGTTTACAGTACACGTCATAACATACATTACATTTTGTAAAGGTTGCCAGTAGACAAACATTTAGTTCCGTTTCTAGACTTTTATGCCAAGGTTTACGTTCTTACACACATCGACGATTATTTAACACATACTTGAAAAACAAGCGAAATAACAAAGCGGGATGTGCCATCGTAAATTGAAAATTTATTTAAAAACTTGAGATTACTACCGTAAAGCTTATAAAAACGTATATGACAAACTATATAAAATTCGATAGAAAGTTCACCGTCCCAATTAACATACATAAGTGTAATTTAATACCGATACGCATGTCAAGCATGTATCACATATGATTCACACACATCAAACAAAGTGGAGTCATGAATCAAATGATACATGGGACGGCGAACCTGTTAAAATGATTAAAGAAATATCTAATATATAAAATTCTCGTGTCACAGTTTTCGTTGCCATACTCCTCCGAAACGGCTTGACCGATTTTGATGAATTTTTTTGTGCTTATCCGGTATCTATGAGAATCGGCCAACATCTATTTTTCATCCCCCTAAATGTTAGGGGTAGTCCACCCTTAATTTTTTTTTTTTTTTAGTCCGATTTCAAAAATTCTTTCACCGTTAGAAAGCTACATCATCACTGAGTAACATAGGCTATATATTATACTAGCTTCCCGCCCCGGCTTCGCTCGGGTAGACAAAATATTTGAATGTCTATAGGCTCCGAAACTACTGGACCGATTTCAAAAATTCTTTCACCGTTAGAAAGCTACACTATCACTGATTAACATAGGCTACCTGCCCGCCCCGGCTTTGCACGGGTAGACAATATATATTTGATATAAAAGTCTACCCGTGCGAAGCCGGGGCGGGCCGCTAGTCTTTTATATAAATACGATTACATCGGAGGCCACTCAAATTTAATGGGGCATCAGATTTGACTGGCGTTACAGTAAGAAACCTTATACTTTTAATATTATTTTTTTGGCGCCAACAAACATATAATTGAATTTAAATTGAAAATTTGATTCATACAACTTACAAACTACAATGCACCATTCTTAACATCTACAATAATCCATTCTAGTATTATAAATGCGAAAGTAACTCTGTTTGTTTGTTACCTTTTCACGACAAAGCGGCTGAACGGATCGTAATGAAATTTGACAAGGTGATAGATTATATATTGGGGAAGAACATAGGCTACTTTTGTCTTTACACAAATGCAGACGAAGTCACGGGTAACAGCTAGATACTTGTAAATATAATACATATGTGGTAGACAGAGGTGTCACATCAATTAACACCAATTCTCACATTTTTTTCTGGTCCCAAAAAAACTGAGCCCGTTATTCTATTTAAATTTGTATTTTTATAGAAAAGATAACATATGTGAAATATATTAGGTAAAGTACATACATTTATTACTTAGTATGTTCCTTAGTGTTACAAGCGTCCATAGGCTACGGTAACCGCATACCATCAGGCGGGCCGTATACTTGTATGACACGTAAATGGTAATAAAAAATACTGAATCGATTTTACAAATTCTTTCATTAACAGAATGC
Organism: Falcaria lacertinaria; assembly: GCA_951449985.1. Taxonomy (NCBI): domain Eukaryota; kingdom Metazoa; phylum Arthropoda; class Insecta; order Lepidoptera; family Drepanidae; genus Falcaria; species Falcaria lacertinaria. The sequence goes on along the minus strand of OX602137.1, from coordinate 1,826,017 downwards.
TATATTATCACTCAGTAGGTAGATTACGAACTGTTTTTTGTAAATAGTTAATCACTAAGTAACATATATATGGTACGCGGGCGAAGTCGCGATGAAACAGCTAGTCTCAGATAATGCAACAATAAAAATAATACATTTAAAAGAGATTCAACTATCCTTACTGATTCGTTTGTCATTATTTTTTATTCAGTTTAGGGCTTAAAGTGTAACACTGACCTAATAATACATGGACTTCGGGTCTACCATCAAAAGTGTCCGCAGCTAAGCTAATAAATGTGAATACAATACAACCGCGCGCCAGTCTCCGTTTGATCGACTGTTCTAAGCTGATAAATTGTTGCAAGGAAAATTAAACCGTTCGGTGATGAGATAAGATTGAATTTTAAAGTGTTTTAGATTCATGCAATAATTAACAATTACAGATTGCAAATCCTCATCCGCCTAATATCCGTTAAGTGTAAAATATTTATATGTTTAAGAAACAAGTGAAAAATAAATATCTCTTCTTCACGCTAGTTGTATATATGTACGTGTTTAGTATACTTATATGTTAAATATGCCTATTTAAAAAAATGAGTATATTTAGTATGTAGTATCTGTATGTTTATTGTTATATGTAAACCTACGCACTCTATGCTTGTTTTCCTCTTAATATCGCCTCTCGCGGGTCTGTTGGAAGATTTTCTTTTGAAATATGCAGTGCCTTTGTACAATATATTTCCTTCTTGTGAATTATTCTTTTTTACTTTATTGTGTGTACATAAATTTATTTTAAAAAACATTCAGGTTCGGACACTATTTTCGTGAATTTTGCACTAGACCCAACGTCCATATAAGTTATGCGTAGTTTATATCAATGTGTACAAAATATAAATGACGGGCGCTATGAACGCGCTATGCGTCATAGAGAGACCAGTTGCCAGTGCGAATAAGAACCACAGCAGCCAAATGCTGAGGAGTTGCCAGATCACGTGAAGAGCTAGCAGTCTGGAATACAGATTATAAACAATTAATACCAAAATCTTCTATACTAACATTATAAAGATTTAAATAAGTTTTTCTCAGCTTAAGTACAGTGTTTAATCACACCATGAGCTTAAAAAGAGAGGTAGGGCGAATTGGGATCTCCCGTGGGGTTTCCCATTAAAATTGGAGCCGTCCGACTGGGAACTGCACCTCCACCTTACAGAACACCGCAGTGAAATAACTACTTGATGTAGTGTTGTGTTTCTGCGGTAAGTAAGGTTGCCAGTGCTCCACGACGATACGCTGGGCTAGTAGTAATGCTGCTAGCACACTCCTCATCAACAACAGGGCTGGCAACGCGTTAGTGATATCCTTGGTATTGCTAGCGGCTATAGGCTACGGTGACTGCTTACCATCTTAAATTAAATTCAATGCACGCTCCTGTACATAAAGACTATTACAGAGAGGTTAAGCTAAAGAAAGCGTGTTTAATCTACTTACAAGGAGTCCTTATTCCTCGCCGAAGGTAACGTGGACTCCTTCTCATTGTTGAGGTATCTCCTCACTCCTAAATGGAGCTTCCTGAAGTACTCTTCCCACTGAAACATATATAAATTATAATAATAATATATCTTCCAGCTTCCCACAAGGGTCCCCGAAGAGGTAGGCACCCACTTTCCTCCAAGATAATTTGGTGCCAACGTGACAGATGATGAGTCCGTCGCCGTCTCTTAGGCACTACATACGTCCTTGAATTTCTTCTCAGACGTATGCAGGTTTCCTTACGATGATTTCTTTCACCGTAAAGCTCGTGGTGTGACTAATCACTGCACTTAAGTTATAAAAACTCATTGGTACAGACCAGTGGGATTGGAACTTGCGTCGCTAGAATAGAAGGCAACGCTTCATACCACTAGGCCACCACGGCTTTATACACATATAAAAATAATCTATATCTATACTAAAATTATAAAGACGAAAGATTTGTATGTTTGTGTTGAATAAGCTCCGAAACTACTGGGCCAATTTCAAAAATTCTTTCACCGTTAGAAAGCTACATTATCACTGAGTAACATAGGTTATATATAATACAAGCTGCCCGCCCCAGCTTCGCACGATATTTGATAAATATCTACAAGTGCGAAGCCGGGGCGGGCCGCTACTACTAATATAAAGATTATTCGGAATGAGCGGGAATGTATTAAGGGATTGATGATCAAACTCGGGCCAGCAACTCCATTCAGCACTTTTCGCTATTCCAAATAGTTTCGGATTTCGCCTCCACGGCCACTTGAAAAATTCCTTGTATATATACCATCCACATTCATATATTAAACTTTTCTTACTACGTTATCCTCATCCCTTGAGGGGATCGTGGCCGAATCGACAATGCAAAGTAAAGCAACCCTTATTATTTCCAGATTTGGGATGGGTGACCGTCCATACTATAGAGCTCCCTCCGTGCATAGGAGAGCCGAGAGCTAAGCTTAAGCCTTAAGCTTAAGCCGTCGGTCCCGGTTAAATTGGCAACCGTTAGACTGTCAGAAACAGAGAATCTGATTGAGAGACTGTTGCCTGTATGTGTGTATGTGAGCGCGTTATAGAGCGTGCATATGTACGCAAGCACGCACGTATACTTTCGTATTTGTACTCACATAAATAGTGGAGATATCAATGAAGAACAATTCGCTGTCCGTCTGGTTGAGTGTTTTCGCCAGTTGTATGGTCTGCGGGTTGTGGAACCTCCACTCTGTGAAGATGAACTTTTCCAGGCGATTCAACGAGTTCCAAACATTCTTATGGAGCCGGAACAAACTGGAGGCGACACAAAAATAAACACACAAGTGTCCTAATTCTGTTGTTCAAAAACACTGAACTAATTTGGTATTGTAACTCAAGTGTTGTATTTTTATGAAATAAACTTTATTATTATTATTTATTTAATTATTTTGTTATTTTGTCTCCCTTGAAAGTAGGGGTAAAAGGGCACACGGGCCTGAGCCAAGTGTGACAGACTTTATTATTCCCTTTATTTATTTTACATCTGAGTTGGTGATTTTTTTATAATATTCATACAAAAAAAAACACATATTATTAAAAAAATCCACCAAAACTAGGGAGCCACCGATACAGAGGCGCGAGCCCAAGCTACCGGTGGTTAGGGTTACAGAGTGAGGAACCTCCTGACAATGCGTGCCGTGTCGAGGAGTACTGCCTTATTATTATTATTAATTTTAAATTAAATCCTTATTTCAAAATCAAAATCAAAATTTTGTTTATTCAGTTTAGGCCCCAATAAGACACTTATGAAGGTCTAAATTACCACCGGTTCGGAAAAAAGCCACCTGAGAAGATGCGGCAAGAAACTCAGTGCTCTGTCTTTTTTTTCATGTAACAATCATGATATACATACCAAACACCCAGACGCAAGGCAAACATATTTGTCACATAAATGTTTGCCTCGACGGGAATCGAACCCGCGACCTCTAGCGTAGCAGTCAGGTATACTAACCACTAGACCAGAGGTCTCATCGGTACTACTATGCGCACGCGTTCATTGGTCAAATCAAATACCGCGCGCTTCCCTGGCTTCCTGTTACAAACTTCCGTCCCTTTTCACGACATCACTACCACATATTGCAGGAAAGAGAAAGGAAACATGTGACATATCAAAAAAACCGGCCAAGTGCGAGTCGGACTCGCACACCGAGGGTTCCGTACACACTAGAAGGTGAGGCTTAGGTAAGGTTAAAAGTAGGAGAACTTCAGATGAGGTCATTATTCGTCGGTGACTCTCAACAGCGCGAAACAGGAATATTTTTTAATAAATTCGCTATAAAAAAAATATTATATATTTACGGTTTTCAGATTTTTCCCTTAACTTGTGCTATAAGACACTGCTTCCTGCCATATTTCATGGCTCTAGGTCAACTGGAAGTACGCTGTAGGTTTTGATTCCCTTGTGAAATCGCGAAGTTTGCGACATAAACGGTCAATATCTTTTCTTCATATTGACTTACAGGTTCGATTATTTTACAGCCGAAAGAGACTATAGACCCGGGTATTTCATATTAATTTCAATTTGATAACTCCACGCGTTCTTGAGATAAAAATTCTTGACAGACAGACAGACAGACGGACAACAAAGTGATCCTATAAGGGTTACTTTTAAGGAACGGAACCCTAAAAACATAACATCCCAATTTTTGCGTCGGAGGTTAAAGATCATCATATGTTACTCACATAGCTCTTCCTCCGGTCAGCCTCAGCACAGTGTCCAATAGCAATGCTGGCAGGAAGTGGACGAAGATTGCAGACAGTCGGAACAGCCATAGGGACGGCACGAACTTTAGATGCGGGTACCTAAACAATTAATGTAATCGTAAATAAGTACTCTTTTTTTATACCACTAAGGTGGCACACAAGCATACGGCCCATCTGATGGTAAGCAGTCACCGTAGCTTATCTTCTTCTTAGTCGCTTCACTCTTGACAGAGTGGTCGTGGTCGTTATGGTTGAGATTGAGTGGCCAGTTTTACAATGCGACGCCATTCGTCTCACTGATTTGCCTTTCTTAGGCAGTCATTTATGCAGTTTATGGAGGTGGTTGCCCGGATTTGGTCCGTCCATCTCATTGGAGATCTACCCCGTGGTCTGGTACCCTCAACTTTCCCCTGCACTACGAGACGTTCAATAGACTCTCCACCGCGGCGGGACACGTGGCCAAAGAAAGTGAGTATCTTAACCTGGACTAAGGATGACAGACGTTGTTCTATACCAACGTCCCTGAGAATAGACTCATTGGTACGGAATTCTGTCCGTGATACCCCCAGCATCTTTCTCCAGCACCACATTTCCAAGGCGTCTATCCTCTTTTTCTCACTCTCACGTAGTGTCCATGTTTCTGTAGCCTATAGCCGCTAGCAATACCAGTGTATCACTATCGAGTTGCCAGCCCTATTGTTGATGAGGACTCACTGTGCTAGCAGCATTACTACTAGCGCAGCGTATCCTCGTGGAGCACTTGTGGAACCTTACTCACCGCAGAAACACAACACTACATAAAAGTAATGTTATTTGACTGCGGTCTTCTGTAAGGTGGATGTACAGTCCCGAGGCGACTCCAATATTAATGGGACAACCCACGGGAGATCCCAATTCGCTCTACCTCTCTTAGACATTAGGACAGGATATGATATGATACGTACCATACAGCACTTTTCAATGGGTACTTGTGGAGCATTCCGTTGATAGAGGTCTCCAGCATGGACCAAGCGAAGGGCTTCTGAGTGGACGATGAGCAGTGGTACACTGTCAGGCCGGACCTACACACACAGGGCAAAAATATAAAAAAAAACCGGCCAAGTGCGAGACGGACTTGCGCGCCGAGGGTTCCGTACACACACACGTTGTAGGTAAGGTTAAAAGTAGTCGAACTTCAAATGAGATCATTATTCGTCGGTGACTCTCAACAGCGCGATTCAGGAATATTTTTTAGTGAACACGAATTAAAAAAAAACTACATTTTACGGTTTTCAGATTTCGTCCTTTACTTGTGGTGTAAGACACTGCTTCTTGCCAAATTTCATGATTCTAGGTCAACGGGAAGTACCCTATAAGTTTTGATTCCCTTGTGAAATCACAAAATATGCGACGTAAACGGTCATATCTTTTCTTCATATTGACTTACAGGTTTGATTATTTTACAGCCGAAAGAGACCATAGATCCGGGTATTTCATATAAATTTCAATTTGATAACTCCACGCATTCTTGAGATAAAAATTTTTGACAGACAGACAGACACACAGTCAGACAACAAAGTGATCCTATAAGGGTTCCTTTTTTCTTTTAAGGTACGGAACCCTAAAAATGGGCGAATTGGACTCACACACCGAAGGTGCCACATTAAAAACAAGCCAGTTTAAATGACAAACTTAACTGTGCCGTTCGATCCCTAGACACGGCTATAGCACCAAACTCAAATAATAAGTTTTTACAAATTTCTATGAAACATGGATGATGTCCTTTGTCACATAATTGTTTGCCCGGCGGGAATCGAACCCGCGACCCCTAGCGTAGGTATACTAACCGCTACACCAGAGGTCTCGTCAAGAGTAACTTACTTCTCCTTGCCAGCATGCCACCCGGCCACCAGCAACTGATTGACCACCACATCGACTGGGATGTAGTCGGCTATGTTCTCCTTCGCCAGCGGCAGACGACGGACCACACCTGGTAAACGAACAAACGCTTACTTTTTTTTATACCACTAAGGTGGCACACAAGCATACGGCCCACCTGATGGTAAGCAGTCACCGTCGCCTATAGCCGCTAACAATACCAGGGGTATCACTAACAGGTTGCCAACCCTGTTGTTGATGGGGACTCACTGTGCTAGCAGCATTACTACTAGCCCAGCGTATCCTCGTGGAGCACTGGCAACCTTAATTACTGCAGAAACACAACTTTATATTTTTATATGTTTGACTTTAATTTTTACTTTAATACCACGATAGATAAATAAACTCAAAACAGACTTGTTTTAAACCACTTAGATGGCAATCGTTTTACTTGATGTAGTGGTGTGTGTAGGATACGCTGGGCTAGTAGTAATGCTGCTAGCACAGTGAGTCCTCATCAACAACATGGTGGGCAGCCCGTTAGTGATATCCCTGGTATTGCTAGCGGCTATAGGCTACGGTGACTGCTTACCATCAGGTGGGCACCACTGCCACTGCTACCACCTTAGTGATATAAAAAACCACCTAATGGTAAGCTGTTACCGTAGCCTATGCACGCTTGCAACACCAGGGGTATCACTCGCGCGTTGCCGAAATCAGAAATCTCTTCACACCGTACATAGGAGCCATATAGCCTATGTTACTCAGTGATGATGTAGCTTTCTAACGGTGAAAGAATTTTTGAAATCGGTCCAGTAGTTTCGGAGCCTATTCAATACATACATACACAAATACAAATCTTTCCTCTTTATTATATTAGTATAGATATATATTGAAACATATTATGATATTTGATAAGGAGATTACCTTTAGCGGCCCCCATAAGGAATCCTTGCGGGCCGACCTTGGAGCACGTCCAGCCGGGAACGGGTTCCTTCCACGACGCCACGACTGACAGACAAACATTACTTCACTTATACACTTTACAAATAAAAAACCTATGTTTTTTATACAGGTTGTAAATTTTGTTGGAGTTGGACTCGCGCACTAAAAGTCCGTACTAAATGATAAACTTAACTTTGCCGTTCGTTCCGCAGACACGGCTATTGCACCAACCGCAAAAAAAATGTTTGTACTAGTAAATTGTTTGTACTAGTAAATTGTTTGTACTAGTAAATTGTTTGTACTAGTAAATTGTTTGTACTAGTAAATTGTTTGTACTAGTAAATTGTTTGTACTAGTAAATTGTTTGTACTAGTAAATTGTTTGTACTAGTAAATTGTTTGTACTAGTAAATTGTTTGTACTAGTAAATTGTTTGTACTAGTAAATTGTTTGTACTAGTAAATTCGCTTCGTTCTAAAATTGTTACAAATATTCAGATAGAGCAAAAACAAACAAAACTCGCGCACCGAGGGTTCCGTACGGAGAGGAAGTGATATTTTTGTAAGATTGTTAAATTAATAATAGGAAAATAGGAGGGGCAACATGATTGGCCATTTGTTACGACCTGACGCATTTATACGAAATATCATAGAGGGAAAGATCGAAGGAAAGCGTGGTAGAGGAAGGCCAAGGATAAGTTACCTGCAACAGATAAAGACGAAGGCTTACGTTATGTCGTACCAAGAGGTCAAAGAGATGGCTAATGATAGAAGGGCTTGGCGATTGCTCCACCGACAAGAGCCTAGCTCTTAAATATATGATGATGTTAAAGTAAATTCGCTTCTTTAGCTTACCACACAGGCGAAGTATAGTATAGATATATATAAAGTGGTCTCACTCACTCATGGTGGGCCTTACAATAGTGCAAGGGAACAAGTCTGAACACTTGACCACTTCATGCTCGGCCAAATGCTTCGTGAAGGTGTAAGTGTTGGGATGGCTCTTCAATAACCTGCGGATTACAATAACATATAATATATCATACAATTAATAATAATAATAATGCTTGGACATTATCACACAGCGCCATCTGGGCCCAAACTAAGCAAAGCTTGTACTATGGGAACCAGCAGCTGATACAATACTTATATACTTTTGTTTGTAAATACATACTTATAATACATACCAAACACCCAGACGCAAGCTAACATAAATGTTTGTCACATAAATTTGCCCCGGCGGGAATCAAACCCGCGACCTCTAGAGTAGCTGTCAGGTACATTAGACTAGCGGTGTTGTCAGAAATATATTATGCTTATATACACTTCATATATGAATTTGTTAAAAAGACTTATTACCAGAAAATAGGACCATATTGCAAACATACTTAGGTTCAATTTCATTGAGTGCGTCGTCTGAGAGTGTACCCACAAGGGATATGACTTTCTCAACATCTTCAGGAGCATCATATATTTTCTCATGTACTTCTGTTAGGTAAGAGTTCACGTAAGCAGAGGATACCTGCACCATTACCTGAAAAAAAAAACAAATAAAAATAAATAAAACACTTATACCAAATCGCTGTCACGCGGGAGGGTGCCAAGAAGGCTGGCAGCATTCCCCGTTGTATGGCAATGCTGATGCTTTGCGCAAAATATGTTCCAGCCTTCTTGTCACCGGAGGCCTCAATCAATCGTCGCGAGACCTCCGTCTACAGCAGATGAGCCTCTGGACCCCATGGCCCCAGGGTCTCCACCGCAAATACAACAAATATGTAGCCCCTTCCAAGGCACACATAACATAAAATAATATAAGTTTTATAATATAGCCTTACTGGTCTTGTGATATTCCTGCTAGATGGGTATTAAATGTAAGGCATTGAAGAGGGAACAAAAGCTTCTTTTTTTTTTATCCATATTTAAGGTTGAGCACTGGCAACCTTACTGCACTGCAAAAATACAACACTACATCAAAGTAGTGCTATTTGACTGTGGTCTTCTGTAAGGTGGAGGGACAGACCCCAGTCAGGCAGCTCCAATTTTAATGGGAAAACCCATGGAGAAACCAAATTGCCCTACCTCGCTTTTACACCACTATTAATTATTAATGGATTTAAAAAAATGATGTGAGCTTCGGATTGGCTTCTAACCTAGACAGATGGATAGAGAATCCAAGACTATTGAACTGTATATAAAACTAATTTTCGACCGAAGTGGCAAATCATTTGTTTTTCTTTTCCACTGTCAATATGAATGTACTCACATTCAAATTATTAATCTGCTTACAAAGCTCCATGATCCGTCTAGTGCCAAGTAGGTTGATTTTGACAGTAGGCCTCAAGTTATCTTGGAAGTCCAACGTGGCTGCAGAGTGAATGACCACATTGGCATTATCAATGAGGATCTGCCGGTCAGCAGCACTCAAGCCGAGGTCCTCCTCTCCGACATCACCAGCTATGGGGACCAACTTCTTGAATATATCTGTTGATTTCTCCGCAAGGAGTTTTTCAAAGACCTGAAATATTGATTTTAAGCATCTATGGGTTTACTTGTCATTATACCATGATGGCAAAGGGTATGAGGCTCTCCTATGCCATCAAGGCCCCTCTACACCGCCACGTCTATCTCCCTCAAGTGCTCATATGCATTAATTATACTTCAACTTCAACTTTTTTATGAATGGCTTCTGTAGGGTTGCCACAATTACATCAATGTCACATTGGTAGAACGCAGTCGCATTGGAAGAAGTACAAGCGATGGACTTTAAGTACTGCATAAAAAAAACGTACTATGGTTGCTTCTGTATATTAGTAACTTGTAAGTTATATATGGTGTTTCACATCTACAGGACATAATTAATTTACATAACTGATTGATGGTGAAATTAATCTGATTACATTCTTACGTACCTACTAAAGTTAATCATAATATTTTTTACATAATACTGTAATTTTACGAAATTCCTTATTGTCACGCTGCAATGCTTCGAAGCGACTGCGTCTTAACTTAATTAACTATACTTTTACACTTCTTTCTTCTGACATACCCAGGATTCAAGATAAATAGAATATACAATTTGAAAGAGATTTTAAAAAATCGCTCGGGTCCTTACAAAGCCATTCGTTTAGTTAGTTACTTACCGGATTTTTGGGGAATTCGTCCAATCTCTGCGATATTTCCTTGCCTTTCTTCGGCCTCATTAGTAAATATAACTTTCCAGAATCGGGTATACATCGCAATATTTTCTCGATCAAACACAAGCCAACGAAGCCGGTGCCGCCGGTTATAAAGAAGTTTTTGCCGGTGTAAAACTGTCGAACTTGGGAATCTTCAGTCATTTTCGTTATTTTTCACTGGTCTCCTTGGTTGAAAACTGTAACTGTAAATACACGAAATTATTTTAGAAATGTTTCGTAACTTTTTCTATCAATCAATCAATTATTTATTTAATGGCAACACAAAAAATTACAATTCGTATTTTGCCAATGTCATGTAGTTTAATAGAGAGGATCCTCTTGGCAACGTCGTACGGTGGGATAACCATCAAGAAGGTTGGCAACGTCCTTCTTGGCAGTCTATGGACTCCATTTCACCAATCACTAGAAACATTTCTTCATTTTGATAATTAACAATATTATACGATTTACTTTTGTTGAACACGTTGTGGAATTTTGATCACATTATACGTTGCCTATATAATAAAATAAAAACCACTGTATATCTCACATAATAAATTAAACAATATCAAGACAAGATCAAGACAACATTTTCCTTTGATTGTCAAAATTGAAGTTCTAACTTTTTCTAAGTACCGACCATCAGCCGATAAACTTTTCGGTTTTGACAGTTGGATTGACAGATGACATTGTTATATTTATAGTGATGATACTCAATTTCCTATCGATTACGTTATAGATAGAGACGGAATTAAAATGAAAAATTTATTTTAAAGTAGTACGACATCTTTTACATTACTTTGATGTTTGATGAGTACTAATTATTATTTTATTTAATTACATTAAAACGGGCCTTGTACTTGTAGACGATATTCAACTATTTGTTTTATTTATTAACTAGCGGCCCGACCCAGCTTCGCACGGGTAGACATTTATCAAATATTGTGTCTACCCGTGCGAAGCTGGGGCGGTTAGCTAGTTTAATATATAGCCTATGTTACTCAGTGATAATTTCGCTTTCTAACGGTGAAAGATTTTTTGAAATCGGTCCAGTAGTTTCGGAGCCTATTCAATACAAACCCTATTAGTGTAGATTATCTCACGTGTTGTATTTTTATGAAAGACATTTTATTATTATTATTATTTACCTAGCACCGATCTATATTACCTAGATATTATTTCGGCCAAACTATACTGGCTGGGTAGTCACGATCTAACTTATAAAATAAAGCCTGTACTTATGACAGTGTTTAAATCGAAAAAGTTTATTTAATTATTTATTAGTACACAAACCTTATTTCTAATTATTGTCAATCAGAGCAAAAATTGTTAATGAAATATCCTTCGTGTTCAAAGTTCAGTCACAGCAGAGTAAACACTGATGCAACTCGGACTTTACACAAGGTTTGTTTTCAAGGTGATGGTCATCGGTCATACATTGAATTAAACCAGCATTTTTTGAATTATTATTTGTTCTCTACCTACGTCTTGTCTTGTTTATGAAATAATATTATGATGTAGGACTATTCATATTATTATAACTTTGTTACACAAGATGTGACGAAGAGTAGAGAGATCAAGTGTCTGCCCCGGTGAGAAAAATGGTAGATCGTCTCTAAGGTGGACAGTGGACAGTCCCCAGTCAGGCGGGTCCAAATTATAAAAACGAATACCCAGCACTTTTTTCTCTTCTAAATCCTTTAGGTACATTATACAAGACTGCAAAGTTTATCGATGAAAGACCAAGGTAGCTTCTGGCCAGTCAATGAGAATCAGCAGCTGATATATAATACTTGTTTTGTAAATAAATACTCAAAATACATAGCAAACACCCAGACGCTAGAGAAACATGATTGTCACATAAATGTTCGCCCCAGCGGGAATCGAACCCACGACCACTAGCGAAGCATTACTTTAATAATCAAAGACTCACCACCAGACCAACGTAAGGTTGAAAACAAGATTTAAATTAATTCAAATTTGAATAATTCAGTTAGTGTTTTAATTATTCCAATTGCCTGACCTTGTAATCCCAAAATGACCTAAACTCCGACAGGTACTTCCTAACGTCAATACAAGTTTGTCTATTATCATCATCATCATCATCATCATCATCAACCTATCGCAGTCCACTGCTGGACGTAGGTCTCTCCCATGGCGCGCCACTGAGCTCGAGCTGTCTATTATACAAATACACAATTAAAATATATCTCATTACGGATAATTCAAGGATTTTGTAACATAACTAGCTTTTTTGAGACCTGCGTAGCAATTGCTGTTAACCGCGAATTCGTCTGCATTTGTTTAAAGAAAAAAAATAGCATATGTGAAGGACCAAGATATAATGGATGACCTTGTCAAATTTGATTACGATCCATTCAGCCGTTTAGTCCTAAAAACAAAGACTTTTACTTTTACTTTCGCATTTATAATATTAGGTCCTTACATATGAAATTGGCGTTTTGTATGGGAGGAACAAAAAGTCGAATATTTTTTAATATAATATATTTAATTAATCAAAGTATGAACCATTATTTTCTATGCACTTTTGCCATCTCATAGGTAGTTCATTGATCCCTTTACTAAAAAAACCAGTCGGACGGGAATCAATAAAATCTTTGAAGGCGATTTGGACTGCCCCATCGGAGTTGAATTTTTTCCCTTGCAAGAAGTTATCCAAATTTCGAAAAAAATGGTAATCTGTTGGAGCAAGGTCCGGGGAGTACGGAGGATGTCTTAGACTTTCCAATTAAAGCTCTTCTAATTTAGTAGCCGTCTGTAGCGCAGTGTGTGGTCTAGCGTTGTCGTGAAGCAGCAGTGGCGTGGAGCGATTGACCAGCCTAGGTTGTTTAGCCGCTAGCTTTTCCATCATGGTTTGCAATTCCTGACAATAGACATCAGCCGTAATAGTCTGGCCAGATTTGAAAAAACTGTAATGAACAATACCGGCACTAGTCCACCAAACGCTTACAAGTAACTTTTTTGGGGTTAATTTTCGCTTGGGGCAGGATTTGGCTGGCTGGCCAGGATCTAACCATTGCGCTGAGCGCTTCCGATTATCGTAAAGAACCCATTTTCATCACAGGTAATGATTCGGTTTAAAATACCTTCATTATTGTGCCGGTTTAGTAATGTAACGCAGCAGTCGACGCGCGTTTGCCGGTTTGTTTCAGTCAATTCGTGAGGTACCCACCTTTCAAGCTTTTTAATCTTCCCAATTTGCTTCAAGTGAATTAAAACAGTTTTATCACTAACATTGCAGCCTGCAGCTAACTCGGACGTGGTTTGCGATGGATCCGCTTCCACAATAGCCTTCAACTCTTCATTATCAACTTGAGTCTCAGGCCGTCCACGGGGCTTGTTCTGCAGGTCGAAATTTCCAGAACGAAAACGTTGGAACCAAAAACGAACTGTGTTTTCTTTTGCAACACGACCGCCATACACATCATTCACCCTTCGAGTTGTTTCCGCAGCACTAGTGCCACGGCGGAACTCGTACTCGTAAATAATGCGATATTTAAGGTTTTCCATTTTGTAAAATGAGTGACGCAAACAGAAAAAAACAAATGAATGACGATCATCGAAGCACAAATACATGAGTCTATAGCTGTACAAATTTGAATTTGGAATTCCTTACCAAAGAGGAGAAATTCGTGATTAAAGTGGCCAGTACGAAAAACGCCAATTTCATATGTAAGGACCTAATATTTGTGTTGATGTCACTCAGTGATAATGTAGCATTGTGTTGGTGATTTTTTTTAAATCGGTCCAGTAGTTTTAGATTTAAGTAATTTCAAACAAAAATACAATCTTTTCTCTCTACATTCTAAGTATAGATAAAATTTTACTGACGGAAGAAACCTGCCATTCTGCAGTTCAACGCAATTTTGTACAAATAACAATGAAAGTCAATAAACCACAGTATTTCAATGGTTGTATTTTTATTTTATGTTATTATAGCTAACTGCATATAATGGGGATCTTTAATAGCTATAATAAAACGTTGGCAACATACAGGTGTTGCCAGCGTCCGTCGCTTGCTATTGCACGTCTGTTTGCGACCTTAAAACAAAGCTAATTAAGTTAATTTAAAATTAATTTAAGATTCACAAACACACAGACACACAGATACAGAGATTCACAAACACACAGATACACACGATGAACTCGACAAATTGATGTATTTATAATAATGGAATTTGTATACAATACAAAATAAGAGACAAAAAAGTATTTCCTATACCATATAGGCATACTACTTGTCAAAGAACCCAACAAGTCAATCTGTTCACCTTGACTTGTTGGGTTACTGGTAATTATGTTTACTTGACACGCAAGCAGACCTATTTTTATTTATCTACAAGCTGTCGCCGCGACTTCGTACGCGTAGAGTTAATTTTGTTCACAATTTCATGGGTTTTTACGCGGAACCCTAATTAATTTCTAAAATAAAAGTAGCTTAAGTTACGCCTTGTAACATCAGCAGTATCTGGCAGTGAAAGTTGCGTTAAAATCGGTCGAGCCGCTCGGAGATTAGCCGGAACAAACAGACAGATAGAAAAAAAATATTATTGTTTTTTTATTGTTAACTGTTATTGTGTTGTACTTTCACATGCATTTAGTAAAAACAGTAAAAATGCTGTTATTTTGACATTATCAGCAGACACTTCACTTGTAATATCTTTTCATTGAAAACACTGGTTTGTCAGCTCCATTACTTAAGTTTTGTAAAACACGTAATTTTAACGGACATAGACAGCGTTTGTGATATATTGAGTTTACAAACGAAGTAATTTATCCATTCAGGTTTATTAATTTCGTAATTGATATTTATTACAATACAATCTAATTTATTAAGAACATCCTTTTTTATACTTATAATAATTATTAGCATTATTTCGTTTAGTCTTGATTTTCGTTCGATGTATTTATTTTTTACTTACCTTGGCTTCATTATTTATTTATTGAGCAGAAAATATAAATTTGACTTGGGAAGTAGGTTATACCAATTCAAACCTACTCGTACGATGGCTGAATGAAAACAAACAATAGGGTTTCCAATATGACTACCATTTGTACGTAGTATAAATAGATATCTACTCTGACCTACTATCGTTATTAAACTATTACTTGTATAAACTGACGACGGTCAGTGGTGTCTAGAATGCAGCTTACTTAATAAATTAATATACTAAAGTAAATGTACGTAAATGTTTAAAAAAGTATTTTACGAAACGTGAAAAAACGCGCACGCGGCAAGGGACAAGGAATAAAATAGTATAGCTGTTTGCTTTTCTTGTACATTAGTTTAGTACAGTATAGCCTTCCATTTGTGTGTGAGAAGAGCGGATATTCTTGCCTCTACGATTTTAAAGAATAGCAAATAATTGGTTTATTATGATTTAATCTCAAGCGAACAGCTTGAGATTAAATCATAATAAACCATAATAAACCATCAATCATCAGGTATGATGCATTGAACATAAAGATTTATATCTAGCAGTAGGTACCAATTTAAAAAAATCCGTTTACTAACGGTTTCTATTTTTATGTTAAAACAGTTTCAGCAATTTTGGATTTGACCAGCATGCGCCCCATCTGATGGTAAGCTATTTTCGTATCCTATAAACGCTTGCAACACTAAAGTATCAAACGCGCGTTGCCGAACCTGCAGAAATCTCTTCACACCCTTCCTGAAAAACCCATGCTGCAGTCCTTTGGGAAAACCGTCGACGACAGCATTCTCTATAATGTCACTTTGAATATCACGTTACGGAATACCAACAAACAGGCTTCTTGAAAGTACTTTAGGTACAGTCACATGCACAGTATGTAAACGTAATAGATAATTTGTTTTTTCTTAATTACTCTGATGATAAGCAACATATCATGATGGTTAGCATTACGCCTACCCATCAGTTGTAGTGTCATTCAGGTCTAATTACTTTGTGGCGATAGAATATCTCACATTGCGGTGGTACCCACCTAGCCGGACTCTTACAATAAGAGGCCTACCACCTAGTACCTAGTCTCTTATGGCCAGTAATGTCACTAGCTACAGTGCCCTTCACACCGGAACACAGTGTAGTGTACGTACACTAGTGCTTGGCGGCAGAATATCTGACACTGCGGTGGTACCCACCTAGCCGGACTCTTGCAATAAGAGGCCTACCACCTAGTACCTAGTCTCTTATGGCCAGTAATGTCACTAGCTACAGTGCCCTTCACACCGAAACACAGTGCAGTGTACGTACACTAGTGCTTGGCGGCAGAATATCTGACACTGCGGTGGTACCCACCTAGCCGGACTCTTGCAATAAGAGGCCTACCACCTAGTACCTAGTCTCTTATGGCCAGTAATGTCACTAGCTACAGTGCCCTTCACACCGAAACACAGTGCAGTGTACGTACACTAGTGCTTGGCGGCAGAATATCTGACACTGCGGTGGTACCCACCTAGCCGGACTCTTGCAATAAGAGGCCTACCACCTAGTACCTAGTCTCTTATGGCCAGTAATGTCACTAGCTACAGTGCCCTTCACACCGGAACACAGTGTAGTGTACGTACACCAGTGCTTGGCGGCAGAATATTTGACACTGTTGTGGAATGGGCTCTTGCAATAAGAGGCCTCTGGACTTCTACAATGGCCTAAATTACACATTATATGAAAATACGTGTGTATGAATTAAATAAATAAATTATTTTTGTTGTGACTGTACCAGCATTCCTCAAGCGCCCGGGCGTACCTTACCGTTACATTGCATGGAAATTACCCAGCTTATTTATACATTTTGTGCTTTATGTAGGAAAATTACGTTTGTTATTCAATTATGTACGAAATCGGATTTTTAAGTACTTAAATACGTCGTAGGTAATAAAATAGACTTTAGTGCTTGATTAGAGCACAGAGTAATTTGAATTTGAATAAACTTGACTTGACTTCTCTATTACTGGCTTCTGCGGGGTTGCCACAATCGCCAATAACCATTTTATTGGAATATATTAACGTAACGATGATATCCGCAAGTTCATAACAGTTCAAAACAAAATAAATAACTAGTTTAAGAGAACACGCTTATAAATGTATTTATCCAGTATATCCTGGTCGGACTATTAGGATAAACTTATTGTATTGTCATCTGTTCTTTTATTAATACGTGTGTGAACTTTTCTGTGTGATTCTAAAAGTGTAGCATTATGCTCCATGTTGACGATGACAAACGACCCACCAGCTCCTAACCTGAAAATAAAATAAAAACACATTAAACACTTTGATACATTAATTTAGTTTGTACTTACCTGTACGATGATTGTAAAAACCTGTAAATAAGAATATAAAATGATTAGTACCTGTATAAGTTAAATGTAATACATTCATAGTTTTGTATCTTCATACAGCTTCATACTTTGTGTTATCTAATAAATGAGAAGAAATTTCGATAATGCCAAAATTAATTAAATAAAAATAATATACTTACATCTGGTTATAGAATATATGTACATGCATTGTTCGTTTGGTGCCTCGTCGCCTGCGCATCCAGCGCCACCCTCTGTGGAGTCAGTCGTCCGTAGCTCACCTACGCGATCACACGCACACTCCACTTTTCACCGGCGCAACGCTGTTCATTTATCCATACAAAAATAGTCGAAAGCGATACGAATACGTAGTCGAAAATTGTTGTTGCTAGGGCTACAGACGTCTTGAAGTCGGTGAAAATTACATCGAGTAAGAAGTTCCGTTACATTGATAGATACATATATTAGCCGCAGAGGCGTAACTAATAAAAGCGTGTTAAAATCAGTCGGTCACGCTATATGTCTACTTTACAATTCTGCTACATATTATGATACTTTAAAAAAAGTTTAGCAGAATCCGTCGCTATTTCCGCCAATCCGCCAATGTCAAATAAACGATTGTGACGTGCGGGCGAGATGATACACAAATTAATTTGTCATGTATCTATCTCGCTCGCAAAGCCTAGTGACGAGAAAAAATTACATGTCGCAAAACAGTCTATCGATTCAAAGCTCCCGATGGCTTGATTTTAGGCGGAAAAAAGGCGAACAAACATCAACATAATATTAGAATTTAGAGGTCAGTAATAAAATAGTACAGAAGAACTGGCCAGTGGCCATACTTAGTGTTAAAAACGACCATCAAACAAACAGGCGCGTGGAGCAAAGTTCTTTTTTTCAATGTTTTCTCTTCAACAAGATGCCAAGGACTACTGGTACTGCTAGTAGTGTAGTGGTTAACCTAAAAATAATACATATTGTTTAATTAATAAAAAAATCCGGTTTACCTTAAGTGCGATTTTCCAATGGAGGAAAAATATTGAGTCACTAAAACACGAAACACGTGCACCGTCGCGAGAAACCAACGCGATACTAAATAAAATAAAATCATTCATAAACGACAACTTCTTTTTACGTGTTTGTTTTTAGCGTTCAGTAAGAAACGGTTAAAAAACTACATTGTTCACCTTGGGTTTATTTTATGTTTGTATATTTATAAAGATTTCTCAGGGCGTCTGGTCGAAGCACCGCGTGACCGTAAAGCTGGCAAATAGAACCCGAACCTAAGGAGGCAGGAAGTAAGTAGGCAGGATTATATATTTAGGTATTTAGTTATCTAGCTTCTTAATTAATTAACTAATTTAGAAATAAATTGAATTGTAATTTCGAATTAGTATAACTTTTTTATGGTCTCTAACAAGCATACGTTCCATCTGATGGTAAGCGGTTACCGTAGCCTACGGACGCTTGCAACACCTGGAGTATAAAAAAAGCAACGTCCTGACTCTAGATTTTGACCAATAATTCGCGCGCTCGTGATATTTATAACTAATTCAATTCCAAGTAAGTGTAGAGCTTCATGTGCATACAAATTCTTGACTGTGTGACATACAATTCATACATTTTTCATCCTCCATCCATCCATCAACTTGCCCCCAATAATTATATTTATTGCAAAAATACTACGGAATCCATCAAAAATCACTTAGATTGTCTATTTATTGACACCACATATTAGTTACGATATTAGGTAAACTATACAGTAACACAACACTGTGTTGCGACACAACGCACGAAAGCTGTATTTTACTAAGCTAAATTAAACCTTAACTTTTACCAATTTAAATCGATAATTGAATGCTCTGAAAACGATAACGTTTCCAATTGCGGTTGTGTCTGAAGTTTTAGTATTGTTTTATTAGCATTTTGATATATTCAAATATCAACTTTGTATAGTCTAAAGTAGGACTCACTTTCGTTAATTTATTATTCAAGAGGAGACTGAGATGTTCCATTGTGATTTAAACTTTAACTTTTATGTGATAATGGTCAGTGTTCTTTGCGTCTAAGTGATGTTCCTAAGGATAGTGACACAAACCGGTATCTCTTTCCAGGTTATTAAAATTCGTTCTTTCTTTATGAAAAAAGTGGCTGTTTGAGATAATTTTGCAATCAATTTCAATTAGGTCTTAATTTTGTCGGTCGAAATGTATAATAGAAATTCTTATCCTACTAATAAGATAAATCCGAAAGTTTGTGAGTATGAATGATGTTTATTACTCTTTCACGCAAAAACTACTCAACGGATTTTGATGAAATTTGGAACACGTATAGTTTATAACCTGGATTAACACATAGGGTACTTTTATCCCGGGAAAATTAGGCTCCTCTGGAATTCTAAGCTCAACGCAAACCAAATCGCGGTCGGAAGCTAGTAATATTATAAAACATTCAGATTAGTTTAGCTGACAGCTCGCGAGTGATACTGCTTACGGTCAGGCGGGCCGCATGCTTGTTTTCGCTTTAGTGGGAATTATAAATCGCCGTCTAAGCGGCCACCATATTGAATTTATAATGACGTCACTTTACTTACTGTGTTCCGCTCATCAAGCCCTCTCATTTGATACCTATATCATAAGGATAACTGTGGAAATGATTAATCGTCATTTGTGACGTCCGCCATATTGGATTTAAAATGGCAGCATTTGGGTAATCGTGCATTTCCACGGAATTCGAACATGTGTACCTTTTGATTAGGCAAGTATATAGATTGTATATACTTAACAGGTGTATATCAGTGTTTTACATAACATAATGGGTATCGTTGATTATCACCAAATACATATACAAAGTACCTACATTTATTTATTTTCAACAAGCTTACATCTATCATTACAGGTTTAACTTAATGCAATAGAGAAGCAACATTTATAAATAACTAGCGGCCCGCGCCGGCTTCGCACGGGTAGACATTAGTTTCGGAGCATAGACATTTATCAAATATTGTGTCCACCCGTGCGGAGCCGGGGTGGGCAGCTAGTATAATATATAGCCTATGTTACTCAGTGATAATGTAGCTTTCTAACGGTGAAAGAATTTTTGAAATCGGTCCAGTAGTTTCGGAGCCTATAGACATTTATCAAATATTGTGTCCACCCGTGCGGAGCCGGGGTGGGCAGCTAGTATAATATATAGCATATGTTACTCAGTGATAATGTAGCTTTATAACGGTGAAAGAATTTTTGAAATCGGTCCAATAGTTTCGGAGCCTATAGACATTTATCAAATATTGTGTCCACCCGTGCGGAGCCGGGGTGGGCAGCTAGTATAATATATAGCCTATGTTACTCAGAGATAATGTAGCTTTCTAAGGGTGAAAGAATTTTTGAAATCGGTCCAGTAGTTTCGGAGCCTATAGACATTTATCAAATATTGTGTCCACCCGTGCGGAGCCGGGGTGGGCAGCTAGTATAATATATAGCCTATGTTACTCAGAGATAATGTAGCTTTCTAAGGGTGAAAGAATTTTTGAAATCGGTCCAGTAGTTTCGGAGCCTATAGACATTTATCAAATATTGTGTCCACCCGTGCGGAGCCGGGGTGGGCAGCTAGTATAATATATAGCCTATGTTACTCAGTGATAATGTAGCTTTCTAACGGTGTAAGAATTTTTGAAATCGGTCCAGTAGTTTGGGAGCCTATAGACATTTATCAAATATTGTGTCCACCCGTGCGGAGCCGGGGTGGGCAGCTAGTATAATATATAGCCTATGTTACTCAGAGATAATGTAGCTTTCTAACGGTGAAAGAATTTTTGAAATCGGTCCAGTAGTTTTTGAGTTTATTCGTTACATACACAAATACAAATCTTTTCTCTTTATAATATTAGTGTAGACAAATAGAGTATAGTGCTATCTTTGTGAATTACAGTAAATACATAAAACATTACCGAATTGAATTATGATAAGTTTAAGACTCATGTCAAAAGAGTTTTGATAAATAAAGCCTATTATAAAATTAATGATTATGTAAATGATAAAAATGCTTGGAATATATAGACTCACTCTGCACAAGTGGCTCCCCGCTCCTGGTAATTGTAATAGTTGGAATATGTATTTCATGAAAGCAGTGACAAAACCAACTTGGTAGCTTTCATTTTGATATTTGTAATTTCATACCAATGTCTAGAAGAATTTTGTTACAAATTGTTATATAATGATTGTTAAATGCAAAAAAAGACAGAGCACTGAGTTTCTTGCCGGTTCTTCTCAGGTGGCTTTTTTTCCGAACCGGTGGTATTTTAGACCTTCATAAGAGCCTTATTAGGGCCTAAACTGAATAAATGATTTTTGATTTTGATTTTGATTACGAGAAATAAACGTAGAACGTATTGTCTATTCTTTATTTTGAATATGTATAATTTGAATACATTAAACAATTCTTAAAATTAATTGGTACATAAAATCTACATTAAGCTGTATACATCATCATCATCATATATTTAAGAGCTAGGCTCTTGTCGGTGGAGCAATCGCCAAGCCGTTCTATCGTTAGCCATCTCTTTGACCTCTTGGTACGACATAACGTTAGCCTTCGTCTTTATCTGTTGCAGGTAACTTATCCTTGGCCTTCCTCTGCCACGCTTTCCTTCGATCTTTCCCTCTATGATATTTCGTATAAATGCGTCATGTCGTAACAAATGGCCCATCATTTTGCCCCTCCTATTTTCAATCGTACTTATAATCGTTCTTTTTTCTCCTACCTTCTTCAGAACGTCCTTTGTTGTTACCATTTCTGTCCAACTTATTCTCTCCATTCTCCTCCAGCACCACATTTCAAATGCTTCCAACCTTTCTCTGTCTCTTTGCGTCAGTGTCCACGTTTCACATCCATACAGTACGATACTCCATACGTATGTCTTGATAAGCCTTTTTTTAACTTTTCTATTCATACCAGATCCAAAAAGCCTTTTTTTATTATTAAAAGCTTGTTTTGCTATTGCAATTCTGGCTTTAATATCGTGACTACATCTGGAATCACTGCTAATAATACTACCTAAATATTTAAAGTTATTTACTTGTTCTATTGCATTATTGTTAAGTTTGATAGGTGT
The DNA here is from genome assembly GCA_951449985.1 of Falcaria lacertinaria. Taxonomy (NCBI): domain Eukaryota; kingdom Metazoa; phylum Arthropoda; class Insecta; order Lepidoptera; family Drepanidae; genus Falcaria; species Falcaria lacertinaria. The sequence goes on along the minus strand of OX602137.1, from coordinate 1,803,401 downwards.
ATGTCTGTAAGGTATTTTGGATGTCGTTAGTGTTTTGGTTTTATTTATATTTATTTTTAAGTGAAATTCTTTAAATATCGTATCCATGATGCCCATAAATTTTCCTAGTTTTTCCCTGTTTTCTGCGAATGCCGCAATGTCGTCTGCAAATCTTATAAAGTGTATTCTTTTACCGTTAATTTTTATACCTCCCTGTTCTGATTCTGTTATCTTCCTTATTGCTAACTCTATAAATAAATTGAATATTAATGGTGAAAGTGGACACCCCTGTCTTACGCCTTGTCTTATCTTTGCTTTTCTTTTTTCTTCTCCTAACTCTATCACAGTTTCTTGTTCTCTATAAAGCTCATATATGATTCTCCTTTCTCTGTAATCCACACCAGCTGTCTTTAGAGCTTTCATCATTATTTTCCAGTTGACTTTGTCAAATGCTTTTTCTAGGTCTATAAAAGCAATGTGAGTGTTAAGTCCTAGTTCCAGACGTCTGTCAGTTATCATACGCAGTGCCAGAATTGCCTCTCTTGTGCCTTTGTCTTTTCGGAATCCATACTGATCGTCGCTCAAACATTCTTCTATTTTTTGACGAATTCTATTTTGTATAATTTTGAGTAATATCTTAGATGCCTGTGATATGAGACTTAAGGTTCTATGCTCTTCACATTTCAATGAGTTAGGTTTTTTGGGTAATGTTATTGTTTTGGTTGTTTTGAAATCCATTGGTATCTTTCCTGTCCTGTACATATCCCTTGTTAAATTAAATAGTTCTGTTAATAACCGTATACATAACCGTTCAAAAACTCATTTCTATATAATTCTAAGCCATTTTGAAAGTGATAAAGTCTTCATATCTTTACTAGTTTATGGCTGTAAAAACGCGGGAGACTTTTCGTAAAGAAACATTTGAAATTTTGTTTTTTTTAACATTTCGAAAGTCGAACAAAAGAAAAAGTTTGTGCATGTGCGTCGATTGTTTCTTCTTCTTCTTCTTCTTCCTAAGTATGGCAATCAATCCCTTCAGGGACTATTTTTGCCAGTGTCGAGTGTTAGAGAATTTTCATGTTGCAAAATTTCTCGTGTTTGCCGCATTAAAATGCCTAGTGTCATGCATTCTAACGCCCAATGGAGTTTCTGGAGACAACCCACGGCAGTAGCAGATCGTAACACGCCTTTAGATTAGAGGTAACCTATTGACCAAAATGATAAATCACTTAACCCAAAAGTCGTATTATGGCATTATTTCCAATGCTCCTATAAATCAGTCACTAAATGAAACTTTACTGCACATATCGACACCAAAAATACACATTAAAGATCACTATAACACAATTTACGACACACTGGAAAAAATCTCAACCGCTCCGCCTGATTCCCGCCAAAAAACCGTCGATTGTTTTAATTGTGTGATTATATCAAAGCTACGGTACCGTTATGTTTGGTTTTGATTCAAAATAAAAAAATGGGATGTAAAAAAAAAAAAAAAAAAACATTTCCAGTTTATTTATGAAAGACGCTCATCTGATGGTAACCGTCACACCAGCTCAATACTGACCCACTAAAGCATTCTATGACCCGGCAATTTCACTACGCCCTTTAAACTGTACCATAGATAAAGCTTTGTACTATTGGTATGAAAACTTTACTCATAATTAGTATTGTTACATAAATATGGAATACTAGCTTTTGCCCGCGGCTTCGCCCGCTTGTTTCTGGATAAAGGTAGCCTGTGTCCTTCTCCAGTTTATATTAAATCTCATTGCCAAATTTCATTACGATCCGTTCAGCCGTTTAGTCGTGAAAATGTAGCAAACAAACAGAAGTTAATTTTAAATACTATTATTTTATTATGGGTTTTTATTAAGAATGACAAATTACAATACAGCGAAGTGACAGCATAATTAATGATAATACAAAACTTAACCGACTGCAGCCAAAAGCAACTGGGCCACATCCTCCCGAGGCGAACGAGCCGCCAACTGCATGGTCACGCCCCCAGTGGTAGCCGCAAGCCGAGCCCTCACCAAAACAGGGGCACCACCTCTGAAAATCCCCCCTCCGCGAATCTCCTTGACGGCTTCCCCTGAAATAGCCGCTTTGGGCAGCCCTAGGTGCTCGCAAACCGCTTTGGCGGCCTGACTTATATCGTTTTGGGGTAAAACGAACGTGTCTGTCGCTTCTGGGGCATTTGCCGCGCGTTCCCAAGTCTGTTCCCAATCGTCCGCCCCCGCTCTAGCCCTGATCTGATCACAGCATCCCATCTCAAACTCCTCTAAAGGATACGAGTCGGCGTACCCCTCGCCCGGGTCAGGGAGACCAGTTGTAGGATCACAATCCCTTACAACGAACTCCAAAGTAGCCCCAAATGTGCCCAAGCTATCCAGAAAAGCGCTAGGATACTCTATGACCACGAAAACGCTACCAGGCTTGTCGTAAACCAACGATTGACAGGGCACAATTGCTTTTATATCGTACTCCGGAGGCGATTCAAGTCTCACGTGAACTTGTTCGAGAATTTGATCGCTTAGAGTGTTCAGGCATTCGAATTGTAGGATCACGTGTCGTGCGTAAACATGTTTCAGCAGCCTCACACGGTACTCCGTTTCAGCTTCTGTCAATTCCATCGGGGTGTTAGTCTTGAACACCGGCCCAAGGCGTTCTACACCCGGTATAGCGGCCAACTGCTCGGAATATAACTCTTCCATGGACATCGTGACCGGCTTCCTCACTTCTATCTCCGCTAAGGATTCTTTAGACTCTTTCGGCTCTTCCTCTGCTGGCACCGTCATTATATTGAACGGCTCATCGGGTTGAGTCGCCAAATGGTCTCTCAAAGCTTTCTCCAGCAAAACCGGGTTCGGTTTAGGAATGTTCACTATGTAATCGTTAATCAGCTGCGCATCGCCTGTATCCAGAATCGCGCTGTAGTATATAGCCCTGTCTCTGACTTCGTCTTCCTCATCAATCTGGCAACGGGCGAGCAATACTCTTATATTTGGTAGGAGTTCTGGTCTTTGGGCTCCGAATTGAGCGACAGCAGACACCGCCGCTGCTCTCACCGGCCCTGATTCAAGGATCACTCTGTTGTAAATGAACCTAATGTAGCGAGACGGTTGACGCGATTTGGGTCCTTCACGCCCTAACAAATGCAGGATCCTTACAGCCAAAGCGGTGTGCTCACAGTCCTCGATAAACTCGCACAGGTGAGCTAATCCAGTCTCCTTTGCATCAGGGTTTTCTTCTACCAGCGCTATAATAGCATCAGCTATAGCTGCCTTGTATTCTAACCCACCTTCATCTCTCAGCATACCAGCCAAGAAAGCAGCCAGCGATTGATGCTTCCTCGGAAACTTTGTGCAAAGACGTCTTATCGCACGGACAACGACTATTTTAAACTCATCGGAAATTTCTGATACGAAGCTGGAAATCTGCTTCATGAGACGATCTACCGAACTCTCTGCTCCTGTCGCTAACAAAGTGGTAACTGCCAACGTGGCCACTGACCGATTCGGGTCAGATATCAAGTTCTCCAAGTCCACTGCACACGCAGCTACTGCTGTGGGATGTTTGGCCGTCAGCCTGGCAAGAGTCCTGGCTCCAGCTAAGCGTAAGGAAGCTTTAGAGGATCCGCAGAAGAGCTGAAGGACTGACACGGCCGGCGCCAAATCCCTCGCGGTTTTCCTAAGGTTGACAATCGCGTGGGCCGCCTCATATATGACCATTTCCGACTTATGTCTGAGACAGCATTCGATGAACTCTATATAGGGTTGGGCTGCATCCGAATCATCGTCTTCGATTAGCTGGGCGGCTAGACGAATGAGAAGGCAGAGAGAGTATGGCGACTTCAGCGGAGCCCTAGACAGGCGAGTGACAAGTTTGACAGTAGACAGTTTGTCATTACGTCTCGAGCCAGCGACGACTCCCAAAGCGTGGTAGGATACCATTGCGTTGTCAGAGCTGATGGCTTCCTGTGGATTATCAGAAACAAGCATGAATTATTCACAGTATAATCTGTTGTGTTGCGAGTAAGGTTACAAAAGAACGTTTTAGAAAGAGATCAATATGCAGGTTTCCTCATGATGTTTTCCTTCACCGTAAAGATTTGGTGCGACTAATAATATAGAAACCTGCATAAGTCTGAGAAGAAATTCAAGGACGTACATGTACTGCCTAAGAGACGGCGACGGACTCACCATCTGTCACGTTGGCGCCTAATTATATTCGGTGGAAATTGGGTATTGTAACACCTCTGCCTACCCCTTCGAGAACCCTTGTGGGAAGGCGTGAAGATATATATGTCACCGGAAGATAACAAAAACCGCAAATTTATAAATTTCCTAGGAAATTCTAGGAAATTTATCAACCTTCGTAGGATTCTAAACGAGAGATTAATTGTATTAATTTACGTTCACCGTTTTTACCGCTACTTCGACCGCGATGCATTTGAATATAAATCCTGTTACTCAGTGGTAATATAGCATTCAACTGGTGAAATATTTTTTAAGATCGGTCCAGTAGTTGTTGAGTTTCTTCATTACTAACAAGAATACAAATCTTCTCTTCATAACAGTATTTTTTATAACACTAAGGTGGCAAATAAGCAGGCCCATCTAGGACTAGGTAACCGTCTACTATTTTCGTATGGAAAATGTGTCAGCGAAAAATTGAACAAAAAATTGGTATGAAAACATACATTACATTCGAAAGATGTTCATGCTACTACTGATATCATACAATTCCCTTTCTGCATATACCTGCTCCATATCTCCTGGGCCATTAGCTGGCAACACCCTAGTGGCAGAACCATTTCTTTACTTCTTTCATAGTAGTAACAAAAATTTATTTAGTAACACACCTGTGCATCATTGGCCCATCTGCGGACCAAGTCTGGAGCACTGGAGGATAGATGTAAAGCGGACACCAGTGCGGCAGAGCTCACTGCCGGGTTCTTGTCCACTATCGCTTGTTTCATGTACCTGTAATTATTATTTATTTATAATTATATACTCACAGAAGCTCAATGCACAATGTGTTTCATCACTCCGACTAGGTTGACAGCTCCAGTCTAACACTATTCATATGCACCAACATCCTCAGAGTAGATAATGGTGCCAATTCTGTTGTACAAAATTGACAATTCTAAAGGTATTGCTATCCTTATTTAACCCCTTAACGGCACATGAAAAAGGGATAGCAAGACAATAAGAACTGTCAAATTAGTTTAGTTTTGTGATTGTGTACAACTGGCACCAATATACTAGTACAGCTGTGACGGCCCTGTGTTATTCTAGCAATGCAAGTTCCAATCCTACCGGTCTCTACCATAGAGTTTTTCTAACTTCTGTACAATGATTTGTCACACCATGAGCTTTACAGAAAGAACATTGTGAGGATACCTACATATGCCTGAGAATACATTTTAAGGATGTATGTAGCGCCTAACGAACTTCAAAAGGAAGGTTTTTATGTATAATTCATTGGTTTTCTAGGTATTTAAGGTTATATGGCTAACACTGGCCATGTGAAGCCGAGGACTTACTATCATTTTTTTATTCTATACAAATTTTTAGGGGTTTAAAATGAAAATGATTAACATCCTCTTCACACCTCAATGGCTGAACGAATTAGTAAATTTTAAATGGAGGTAGCTTATAGCTTTTTTAATCTGGAAAATTGTAATAAATAGATACCTGCCAAAGGCATTTATGATCATAATATCAAACAAACTTATAGATAACTAGCTGCCCGCCCCGGCTTTGCACGGGTAGACATTAGTTTTGGAGCATAGACATTTATCAAATATATTGTCCACCCGTGCGGAGCCAGGGTAGGCAGCTAGTATAATATATAGCCTTTATTACTCAGTGATAAGGTAGCTTTCTAAAGGTGAAAGAATTTTTGAAATCGGTCCAGTAGTTTCGGAGCTTTTCAATACAAACCCACAAAAATACAAATCTCTCCTCTTTATAATATTAGTGTAGAAGTGTAGATAATAAATACACTTTAGTTTTTTATACTATGGATTACCTCTCAATAGCCTGCAACATTGTACTATCAGTGATACTGCATAGGGCTCTTATAGCGGCTGCCCGGTACAAATCTTCCTTTCCTGTCATGTCTTTAGTGAGTGAAGAGGTCACAATGATCACATCCTGCGCTATTTTACTTAGTTCTTTGATGCAAAGGTATACCATTCTGCGAAGCATTACATCCTTCGATTGAAACAGTTTTGTGGTCGCAAAGAATGCTTCTGTTGCTTCCTGAGTCGTGAACTTCTCGCCCTGGTTCAATAAATACAATATTTTGGTCAAAATTAGCGCACATTTTCGCGGATTGACTGGCGATTGATTGAAGTATCTCGCGTCTTGCAGAACGATTGTTTTGTCTAAGTTCTGATAGGGATTGCCTCCGCTATCCTCTTCTTCCTTTTTGTCACGCTTGAAAGAGCTCATTTTGAGCTTTTTCTTTGGTAAAATGAGAAAACTGTGGGGTGCCGACGAATGCAGTTTACACGTCACTTCGGCCAGCTGTCAAAATATGAAATGTCAATAAAACGTTCGGAAACCTGTTTTAAATATGTTTTATTTTGGTACTTTAGAACCTACGTAAAATAAATGTTCGTAGCTTGGAACTTTTATTTCCTTGGGGCCACATTGATGGTGATAATGTCCATCCTAAAGTTGAATTGCAAGTTGCAACCAAGCTTTATAGTAATAATAATAATAATGCTTGGACATTATCACACAGCGCCAACTGGCCCCAAATTAAGCAAAGCTTGTTCTATGGGAACCAGTAGCCGATATAATACTTATATACTTTTTTTTTTCGTAAATTTATACTTATAATACATACCAAATGCCCAGACGCAAGACAAACATATTTGTCACATAAATGTTTGCCCCGGCGGGAATCGAACCCGCGACTTCTAGCGTAGCAGAAAATGTAGTGAAAACTCTTAAAATGTAGTGGTTATGTACTCTGTGGTAGTATTATTTATGTAGTCGATAAATGGTCGATAATTTGATATCTGTGTTATGTACTCTGTGCTAAGAAAATCTTATTTTTTTTAAACCACTAAGTAATGGTAAGCAGTCACTATAGCCTACAGGCGGCAGCTATACCAGGGACACGAGTACCGCGTTGCCAACTTTATTGTTCATAGGACTGTGCTAGCAGCATATCCTTACCACTTCACCGCGGAAACATAACACTACATCGAAGTAGTGTTACTTTTAAATTTAGGTTTGCCAAGTAAACGGTACAGTGGCGCCACTATTATTTTCAACCTAATGCCAGACCCTTTGATTATGCCAGACCATACTTTTGCAACCGAACAATAAAAGAATCGGATTCTGTGGTTAAATAAATAAAAGATAAAAATAGTACTCATTTTATTAGACGTACAAAATTTGTTTACAGTTAATTTGTTGACGTTTACACTTAGATGTAAATAAAGGCTCAAGTGGACGGCTTACATTGATATCTCACACTATGCTATGACTAAGTCATACATATTTCTTACATCAGTCAGTGGTGCCAATTCTGTTGTTCAAAATTACTAAACTTAACTAATTTGACAGGTCTAAAAATATTGCCATCCTTATTTAACCCCGTACATGAGTAAGGGATAGCAAGACTTTTAGACCTGTCAAATTAGTTAAGTTTAGTAATTTTGAATAACAGAATTGGCACCATTAGCTACTTAAAATAAACTAGTAATTGGGTTCCGTTGGTTACACTTCGGGTACGGACCCCTAAAAAATACAACCCGCCTAAAAAAAAAAGTTGATATGGCATATGTATGTCCAATTAAAGTAATAATCTATGGGCCACGTTATTGTATTTTTTTACTGTGTTGCCAGAAAATTTAGATTTATATTTTTTTTTATTACTAATCATTGACACCTGACAAAAATGACGAAAAAAAGTTGCCATACTTTTTTCTTATCTGTGACTTTAGTAGTCATATAGAAAAACATCAAAAGTTGTAAAAACAATGGATAATAGCTTCTACGCATTAGATTATAACAAAAAGTTTTATATGCGTATTCGGATCTGTGAGACTTTTATCCTAAAAGGCACGATACTGGTGGTTTTGATTTATAAATACTGATTTAGTTAATTTTAAAGGACTAATAGAAAGTTTTAAACAGACGAATATATTTTAGTGAGAGCATATATCTATCTATAGCTTAATTAATTATTCGTCATTTTACATAAGTATTCTTTAATCTTAACTCTTATATACTCATTATATAAAACCATAAAAAATATTAAAATATATAAACATGTACCTATGATTTTTCGAATTTTAATCAAGTACCTACATAACATTATCTTACGATTTTTAAAATTAAAATAAACTACTTTAGTGAATTTACTATGACCGTCAAGGAACTTTGTGGTATGAGAAAAATGATGAACTTTAAAGAGTAAATTCACAAAATAATGATAATTTTGAGATTCGACAAACTTAAAGTATTTTTTTACATACAAGCTTTTATTCGCACTTCAAGGCCTTTCATTTGACATCCATATCATAGAGGTTAACGTGGAAGTGATAAATCTTCATTTTGTAATGTCCGCCATATTGGATTAAAAATGGCGCCATTAGGTAATCATGAATTATCACAGGAACCAAACGTGTGTGCCAAATTACAGCTCAATCGGACACTGGGAAGTGGGTCGAATTTAGCTTGTAAGATTTGATAAAACACACACACACACCGGACAAGTGAAACTAAATAAAAGCTTATATTAATCAAAAGGACGGAACACACACAACAAAATAAGGGCTCTGGAAATAAATTTAAGATTAAAACTTACAACTAAACATTTAATTAAAAAAATAAAAGTTTAATCAAAAAAATATCAATATTATAATTATTATATATCATACAATCTAATCTAAGTATATAATTCTCGTGTCAGTGTTTGAAACAAAACTCCTCCGAAAGGGCTTGACCGATTTTTTGTGTATATTCGGTATGTCGTGTTTAACCAAAGGGTATGTCTGAGAATGGGACGTTCATTATTTTTCATACCCCTAAGTGATAAGGGTCCACCCCAAAAGTTAAATTTTTAGACTAAAATAAAATAGAAACAAATATATGGGTAAGCAATGTTTGCCGGGTCAGCTAGTCATAATAAAAAGTCACTTCGTACGCATGGAATTAATTGCGTTCCCAAATTAACTGGCTATATATTTTCTACTTTGAAAATAAATGCACATTAAAAAGATATATTTCAAAAGTCGCCACTACATTTAAAATTACATCCCTAATTAATATAATATTAAGTTGTGGAGGTCTTTAAAATTGTATTTATTAACTCGACAGAAGCGTCCAAAGCTCACCATTACGAACTTGGACAGATGTATCCATACATCCACTACTAATATTCTAATATTCTAATGCGAAAATAACTATTTGTTCGTGTGTTTGCTACCTTTTCACGACTAAACGGCTGAACAAAGCCTAATGAAATTTGGCAATGAAATAGATTATATCCTGAAAGGACATGGCTATCTATTGTCTTAAAAAAATGCAGACCAAGTCACGGGTAACACTAGTATCATTACAAAAAAAAAGTCATATGTCACCGCCGTACAGTTTAATGTTGCTTGCAACATTTGATAAGCTTTCGTATGCGTTATGCTTGCGATTTATTTTGACTTTTTTTTTCATTTTTGCTCCAGAGAGCTTCGAACGGACCGATTCTATTTTTTATAAGGCCAGTGTTAATAACACTAATTTTGGTGGGTTTTACAAATTCACCATATATTTTTACAAATATACTTCTAGACTTACGAACAAAAACCTTACGGTTTGTTTGACCTCCTTTAATTTTTATCGAGACCTTAATATTAATGTAGGCCCCCGTAGACCCCTGAGATTACACTCTTGAGGCAGTTTCCAGGCACTTGTAATATTAATGTAGGCCCCCATAGACCCCTGAGATTACTTTCTTAAGGCAGTTTTCAGGCACTTGTAATATTAATGTAGGCCCCCATAGAACCCTGAGATTACTTTCTTAAGGCAGTTTTCAGGCACTTGTAATATTAATGTAGGCCCCCATAGACCCCTGAGATTACTTTCTTAAGGCAGTTTTCAGGCACTTGTAATATTAATGTAGGCCCCCATAGACCCCTGATATTACTTTCTTAAGGCAGTTTTCAGGCACTTGTAATATTAATGTAGGCCCCCATAGACCCCTGAGATTACTTTCTTAAGGCAGTTTTCAGGCACTTGTAATATTAATGTAGGCCCCCATAGACCCCTGAGATTACTTTCTTAAGGCAGTTTTAAGGCACTTGTAATGTTTCCATTCAAGACGCTTCATATTTCTCAAAATACATGATGTAGCAATCTGACTATCAATAGTATGTCCTATCGATAGTATTATATCGTTAGCATAAACTGTGGTAATATTTTTGATGACTTGCAATGCTATCTATAGAAAAAGTATGGGTTATTCTTGACTGGTAGCAAGAACATCTGTCGGCTACGTATTGTATAAAGTAACTCTCGAAATGTTAAAATTTTCATACGTATTTTTAGTTCCACTTTTCGCCGCCGCAGCGCTGTTTACTTTCCCATACAAAAATAGTCGAAAGCGATACGAATATGTAATTAAACGTGGTTCTTACTAGGGCTACTGGACTGAATAGTCTATGAATGGTCTACCAGCTGAAAATACACGTATCTGTTCAGACAGTAGTTTCGAACCCCCCGTCGTCCCCAGTGAGGGGGTCAGTGAGGGGATCAGTGTGGGGGTCGCGGGGGGTCTCGCATCAGATGTGCGAGGAGGCGGGCATCGTGGACACCGTGCTGTGGGGGGTCGTCGGCCGGGACCCCGCCAGGGACGCGTTCAGAGACGCCATTGTACCCATCTGGGGGAAAAAGGGGGTTTATAAAGTAGCCAAATAATTATGATTAATATTGCATACATTTACTTTTGAACAGAGTAATTTCTATTTTTTTCTTTTATACCACTAAGATAGCAAACAATCGTACGGCCCATCTGATGGTAAGCGGTCACCGTAGCCTATTAACGCTTGCAACACCAGTATCATTCGCGCGTTGCCGCCCTGGTGATCCTAAGGGGGTACAGTAGGGGTTCTTCAAGAAAGTGTGAAGAGATTGTAGCAGGGTCGGCAACGCGCGAGTGATTCCCCTGGCGTTGCATGCGTCCATAGGCTGCGGTAACCGCTTACCACCAGGTGAGTTATATGATTGTTTGCCACCTTAGTGCAATAATTCTAATGAAATGGCAATAAAATCTCACCCGCAAATGCGCCAAATCTTCAAGCTTCGTCAAATCTGCCAGCTCTAAGTATAGACTATAGACCAGCAGCCAGCCATAGATTCCGGTGACCACAAACAAGATCCAAATGAGGCACATGATCACGTTGTACGCAAATATCATGTCGTTCACTATCGAGGCGAACAGGAAAGCCACGAAGCGAAATAATATAAAAACACCGAAGCTATATAGCCAGGGGACTATGCGTTTCTCGTATTCCTGAAAAAGTTACAAATTTATTTTATTGTTTATATAAAATATCCTACATATATGTATTATCACACTAATATTATATATGCGAAAGTTTGTGTGTGTGTGTGTGTGTGTGTAAGATAATGTGATGCCAACGTGACAGATGGTGAGTCCGTCGCCGTCTCTTAAGCGCGCTACACACGTTCAGTTTTAACTGTACAGTCGAACTGTGCAGTTAAAACTGAAGGTGTGTAGGCAAAGCTGACAACTGTGCAGTTGAACTGACGATCTTAGATAGAACTGTACAATCAAAACTGTGCAGTTAAAACTGAAGGTGTGTAGGCAAAGTTGACAACTGTGCAGTTGAACTGACGATCTTAGATAGAACTGTACAGTCAAAACTGTGCAGTTAAAACTGAAGGTGTGTAGGCAAAGCTGACAACTGTGCAGTTGAACTGACGATCTTAGATAGAACTGTACAGTCAAAACTGTGCAGTTAAATCTGAAGGTGTGTAGGCAAAGTTGACAACTGTGCAGTTGAACTGACGATCTTAGATAGAACTGTACAGTCAAAACTGTGCAGTTAAAACTGAAGGTGTGTAGGCAAAGTTGACAACTGTGCAGTTGAACTGACGATCTTAGATAGAACTGTACAGTCAAAACTGTGCAGTTAAATCTGAAGGTGTGTAGGCAAAGTTGACAACTGTGCAGTTGAACTGACGATCTTAGATAGAACTGTACAGTCAAAACTGTGCAGTTAAAACTGAACGTGTGTAGCGTGCTTAGGCAAAACTGTGCAGCTATCAGTTCTGTTTGACACTAGGGGCGTGTGTAGCACGCTTAAGGCACTACATACGTCCTTGAATTTCTTCTCAGACGTATGCATTGATTATAAAGCTGTTATTTTGACATTACACACAAACACATCAATTTTATTTATTTGTCCATACAAATGTATAGATTACTAGCTGTTACCCGCGACATCGTTTGCATTTGTTTAAAGATAAAAGTATACTATGACCTTCCCCATGATATAATCTATCTACTCGCAAATTTTATTACGATCCGTTCAGCCGTTTAGTCGTGATAAGGTAGCAAAGAAACAGAGTTACTTTCGCATTTATGTATAATATAAGTTTCGATTATAGTATTAATTTCGACTAGAATACGTGTTGGTTTGTTTTATTAAAACTGCTGGACTTTAGGTTGCGGTATGATAATAATAGACATCCAGGTTATTTCGTATAAAAGATGTAATAAAAAGATGCGTACAATTTGAATGTGGAAGAATGAGTGTGAAAATGTTCATTACAAATTGGCGGGTTTTCAATAACAATATTTTTTATGAAAAATTAGGCTTGGGGTTATGGGCCTTTAAGACGATGCTTGAACAAGGCTTAGTGGTGTGATGTTAATAAATAGTTAATTATACCTTATTTTTATTGGCCGCTACTAACTACAGGATGGCAGCATGAGATGAGATGATTGTGAAAAATGTTAGTCACACGAATATATACAATTAAATAGAATTATAAATAACACAGGTGCACCATTTAGTACAATTTATGAACTGATTAATGGATAATGATTATGATGATATTATAATAAACAAGTGATTTAATTCCCGATATATCACATTTATTGACAAAAAACATATTAAACTATTTACAAAAACATATCTTAACCTACCTACTTATAGATAAAAGATCTGACCCAAACCGGAATCATGCGGTAGCGTGCCATGAATGCTGGCAGCATTGCCACGCTGGATAGCAATGCTGATTCTCTGAGCGAGATATGTTCCAGCACGCCTGTCACGGGAGGCTTCAACCAGCCGACGTGATTTAATTAATTTTTAATACAATCTTTTATTTGGTCAGAGAGCCATATCAACGGCGATATTATATATCATGCCATATCAAAGAGAGGTATGGCGATTTGGGATTTCCCGTGGGATAATGCATATAAGTGGAAGGTTTTTTATGTATAATTAATTTGTGTATTGTAGGTATTTAACTTATATGGCTAACGCTGGCCGTGCGAATCCGGGGCGGGTCGCTAGTAATACAAATAACTGTAATGTCAAAAGGTTACCTTTCTCAATGCGTTGATTAGAATGATGCTGGTGAAAAGTACAGCAATGGACCCCAGGCAGGAGAACAGCGAGAATATTATCAAGACATTGCGCACTGAAACAATCATTACTTGAATCTATAAAAAAAAAAACCGGCCAAGTGCGAGTCGGACTCGCGCACCGAGGGTTCCGTACACACTTGAAGGTAATGTTAAAAGTAGGCGAACTTCAAATGAGGTCATTATTCGTCAGAGACTCTCATCGGCGCAAAACAGGAATTCGCGCACAGCGAAAAATCAAAAGAGATTTTTTTTAGTAAATTCCCAATAAAAAAATTAACCACATATTTACGGTTTTCAGATTTTTCCCTTTACTTGTGCTGTAAGACACTGCTTCTTGCCAAATTTTATGGTTCTACTAGCGGCCCGCCCCGGCTTCGCGCGGGTACTTTTATATCAAATATTTTGTCTACCCGTGCAAAGCCGGGGCGGGCCGCTAGTAGAACCATAAAATTTGGCAAGAAGCAGTGTCTTACAACACAAGTAAAGGGAAAAATCTGAAAACCGTAAATATGTGGTTAATTTTTTTATTGGGAATTTACTAAAAAAAATCTCTTTTGATTTTTCGCTGTGCGCGAATATGGCCTATGTTAATCAGTAATAGTGTAGCTTTCTAACGGTGAAAGAATTTTTGAAATCGGTCCAGTAGTTTCGGAGCCTATAGACATTCAAATATTTTGTCTACCCGAGCGAAGCCGGGGCGGGAAGCTAGTATAATATATAGCCTATGTTACTCAGTGATGATGTAGCTTTCTAACGGTGAAAGAATTTTTGAAATCGGTCTAAAAAAAAAAAAAAATTAGGGGTGGACTACCCCTAACATTTAGGGGGATGAAAAATAGATGTTGGCCGATTCTCATAGATACCGGATAAGCACAAAAAATTTCATCAAAATCGGGCAAGCCGTTTCGGAGGAGTATGGCAACGAAAACTGTGACACGAGAATTTTATATATTAGATGTCAACGGGAAGGGTTCCTTACTAAATACATTATTTATTCTTATACACATTCCAGTGGCGGAATTCATAACTCATTTCGATAGAAGACAGAAGACAAAAGAGAAAATATTATTGATATTTGAAATAAATTATTCTTACCAGGTGGGCTCCCGACATAAACGAATTGATAACTGATCATGTAATATCCGGTGTGCGATGAACCAGGGCTCGCCATGTACAAGCAGTAGAGATCAAATATCGTTTGCCCAAACGTGAACAAGGATATGAACTGAAAACAAAAGGAAAACCACAAATAATAATAATAAGGCTTTTTAAGGAAATAGCAAAAAGGTTAGTCGACACCACAGGAGACCGAAGAGCTGGCAGCTACCTCGGACAAAGATTAAGTATTGCTATTCAGAGGGGGAACGCTGCCAGTATCTTCGGAACCTTGCCCACAGGGACTCCGTTTAATAATATGTTTTAATATTTATATTATATTTTTAAGGTTTTTAGTTTTAGGTTATGTAATAATTATATATTGTAAAGTTGTTTTGAAAATAAAGTCATCAAAGAATTCGGTAATGAAATAATAATAATAACAGAGAAAGAGAAAACTGTGGAAGGCCAAGTTTCAACTTTCTCGACCAAATTACCAAAGTACTTAGTGATGGAAAGGTAAAGAGTACTCTGAATCGGCGGGCATGTATGAAAAGATTGATGAATGTTAAAGAAGCAAATGAGGTGTGCAAGTCTCTAGTGAAATGTCGCTCTATACTCTCTGCCTACCCCGTGAGGGACTTGGCGTGATAAGCTAGGCTCTTGTCGGTGGAGCAATCGCCAAGCCGTTCTATCGTTAGCCATCTCTTTGAGCTCTTGGTACGACATAACGTCAGCCTTCGTCTTTATCTGTTGCAGGTAACTTATCCTTGGTCTTCCTCTACCACGCTTTCCTTCGATCTTTCCCTCTATGATATTTCGTATAAATACGTCATGTCGTAGCAAATGGCCAATCATGTTGCCCCTCCTATTTTCAATCGTACTTATAATCGTTCTTTTTCTCCTACTTTCTTCAAAATGTCCTTTGTTACCATTTCTGTCCAACTTATTCTCTCCATTCTCTTCCAGCACCACATTTATGTATGTAATAATGCACGTTATCACACAGCGCCATCTAGTCTCACACTAAGCAAAACTTGTACTATAGAGGAACCGGACAACAGTATTGGCAGCTTACTGTCAAAATATCAAAATTCCCATACGATTTTTTCGTTCCTATTTTCGCCGGCGCAGCGCTGTTCATACTCCCATATGAAATTATTATAAAACTATACAAATACATAGTCGAAAGTTTTTCGGTCGGTGCAGCCACATTAAGGAGTTCAGTGATATACCATAATGTTTGACGCTGCTTTAAATATCATCATGCAAAGATTTAAGAGACCTTATGATAAGTTAAGAAATACTCATTGGTACAGGCCAGGACTTGAGCCTGGGCCCATCAGACTACCGGCAGTTGCTCAACTACAAGGCCACCGTGGCTTCAGTTGATTGGTGGTTATAATAATAATAATGCTTGGACATTATCACACAGCGCCATCTGGCCCCAACTAAGCAAAGCTTGTACTATGGGAACCAGTAGCTGATATAATACTTATATACTTTTTTTTTGTAAATACATACTTATAATACCAAACACCCAAACGCAAGGCAAACATATTTGTCACATAAATGTTTGCCCTGGCGGGAATCGAACCCGCGACCTCTAGCGTAGCAGTCAGTTATACTAACCACTAGACCAGCGGTCTCGTCATTCGTCGTCGGTTGGTGGAATGAGGAAATTTATACTATAGGAGCAGTTTGACAGATATAAGTCTAATTTGGTAAAGTCTATAAATACTAATAGTTACTTGATGAAGGGAGTATGGAGTAGAAAGAAGCCATTTTAGAGATGAAATTGATTATAAGTTAACTATATGAATAAAATTAAATACTCATAATAACACTACCTATATTATATGATATTTGCATGCCTAACTTGGTCAAACATATATGAAATGTTTTTATATACTTACATCTATATAATATATGATGAATTCAATTTACATCTATATCATAAAGGATGTATCAAGCAAATAAATTAATTTAGTTTTTTTTTTATTTTGATTACTTCGAAGGTACTCACATAACCTCCGTTGAACAACTGTTTCGGCTGGCTACTGATAAAGAGGAGTTCAAGAAGCTGACGGCCAACCTACAGAATTGAAGAGGCACTTGAAGAAGAAGAAGAAAGGTACTCACTAAGGTCCAAATGCCAGTGAGTAGAGATGCTCTCTGCAGGTCCAGGACAATGGCATTGTGTAGTATTGGCTTCTGGTACCATGGGACACGCAAGGAGCGGACCGATTTTGTTGAACGTAGGTTCGTAGATGACCTGATGCAGATTTGACATTAGAATACAAACACACTTTATTGCACACCACAAAGAAAACATATTATTGAATAGAGCACATACAGACAGCTTTAGGGTACAGCAGAAATGGTGAAAAGAAATTAAAGATAGGCTGGTGTGGCTGATGGTAATATAATACTAACAAATAAATGCTAGTTGCTAATAAGGCCTCTTTAAAATAAAAATCAAAAAGATCTTTATTTGACTAGACTTTACAGGCAAGCACTTTCAAATCGTCAGAATCTACCACCGGATTCGGAAGGTCAGTTTTGCTGAGAAGAATCCCGCAAAAAACTCAGCAATTACTCTTTTAAAAACCAAATTTATTCCGAATTAACAACAACTTTGACAATACAATAATAATAATAATATAATAACAATAATGCTTGGACATTATCACACAGCGCCATCTGGCCCCAAACTAAGCAAAGCTTGTATTATGGGAACCAGTAGCTGATATAATACTTATATACTTTTTTTTTTGTAAATACATACTTATAATACATACCAAACACCCAAACGCAAGGCAAACATATTTGTCACATAAATGTTTGCCCTGGCGGGAATCGAACCCGCGACCTCTAGCGTAGCAGTCAGGTATACTAACCACCAGACCAACGGTCTCGTCATACAAGTTTCCTAATGGTGTTTATTACAATATGTCTCTCAAATCGTGCTTCCTGGCATAGGCCTCCTCTAGCTCTCTCCACTGCTCTGTTTCTAATAGTCACTTAATCCTTTTATATGTTGTTTAATAGATTTTATATACATGGTACTGTTTTTTAAGTATTTACAAATATCAAACTTAGTGCTCTAAAAACAATGGTGCATTTACTTTCACAGAGAACATGGTGTACATAAATTAACAGAAAATTTCTCAAGTAAAAGTTAAAGATACATTTTCAAACAGAGCCCAAACATAAGAGTTACATGGTACCTATGTACTTTGTCAAAAATTCTTAGTGAACATCTTTATCAAAATGAAAAATCATTTATTCAGTTTAGGCCCTAATAAGGCTTAAGGTCTAAATTATAAGGGTTCGGAAAAAATGCCACCTGTAAAGAACCGGCAAGAAACTCAGTGCTCTCTTTTTTTCATGTAACAATACAACAATTATTTTCTAGCCATAAGTAGGTTTTTACAAATATCAAAATGAATGCTACCAATACTGGTTTTGTCACTCTACTTTATCATAAGTTTGTCATCATCGCCCTGACCTTATCCCATAACACTGTTCTGGTCGGCACTGGATCTAACCCAATGTGCCTGGTTACCAGGTACCACAAAGTGACTGCCATTTGAACTTCGCAACCCATTTTAGACTTTTAAACTTAAATGGAAAATTAAATACTTACTTGCCGGTGTAATGAGAGTACACAGACGGCGTAGACCTATAAGTCGAAGGAGTTTTGCGGTCGTACATTTTTGTTATAAACTTGCACCAAGCTTGGTAAGAGCTCAAAGTGAACCAACGCCCAAACGAACATACACGATAATGATATTCACAGAACCATACAGTTATAGCTCGATAAAATCATTTATAATGTCGTGAACACTGTCCCAATATGACGGACGAGTAAAAATATTAATTGTTTGTGTTACAATTTACTGTTTTCTTCAAATACGAATACGACCACGCCTGGAAATATTTGTTTGTTGATAAATTCTGACAGTTAGTCATTTACGTTGCCATTTGTCGAAATGTCTAAAATCCAAATATACAAAATGTCAATCTACATAATTTGAATTTGGCCGTTTGGGCTTTAGGCGACTCTGGAAGTGCCCTCACTAAAATTGTTGTTCCAATAATGGGTTTTCTTGGCTTCTGGTTAAATACAGGTGTTATTGTAACATACATGCGAAGGTGACGCTTTTCCATATGCCTGTGTAAGATATACAATAATAGCGTTTATCACTAGCTATACTCTAAGTACTCAAGTAAAGATATTCTTAATTCGACTTAATTTATTTAAAACAGCGTTTCATGTCAGTTCTCCAACGTCTGCAACACAGAGTACATAATAACCACTACGTTTTAGTCTGCAAACTCAAAGATAATTTCGTAGGTACTTCAAATAATAACTTTGCTCATAGAATAACGGTGCAAAGGACCATTTTTTATAACCCAGTGTGATCGTCCCAAAATTTTCCTTGACACCTAGTGTAATTATAACATAAATCACGCACAGCATCAGAACAAAGAGTTTTTTTTTTTTTTTTTTTTTTTTTTTTTTATTTATTTAGGTAACAAACGGTCTCTAACAGTAATATTTGCTTAAATTAAATAATGTATGACTAGACCTATAGTACCATAACTTAAATTAATATTCTGATTAAACAAATTGAGTTCATGAGAAACTACTTAGTTACTGTTTACAAAATGTTTCAAGATCCTTACAATCTACTAGTACAACATCTCGCGAACCAGTTTTCTGAAATTATTATAAGTACTTGAAAAAATGTCAATATTGGTCAGGTTTTTGTTATAAAAATCAAGTGATCGCCTCAAATATGAGTTTTTTGTGTAATTTGTGCGATATGGTGGGACATAAAAAGTACTCTTAGACCTTGAGGAGGGACGAGGAACCTTAAGGTGGATTTTATCTAACAAATTAGTGCAATCAATTTGGCAATTAACTATTTTATATAATACCATAGTGTCCAAAAAAGTACGTCTAATTTGTAATGGGGTAAAGTTATATTTTGAGGCACAAGCCCTGTAATCGTTTAAGATAAGTCCATCACGATAACTCAATAATTTTAAAAACTTGTTTTGTACCTTTTCGATACGATCAACGTGAACAGCATACTCTGGGCTCCAAACCACACTACCAAACTCTAAAATACTGCGTACGTAAGTGTTAAATAAAATTATTAAAGTTTTTGTATTTTTAAACGGTTTCCTTAAACGATTTATTAAACCAAGCTGTTTGAACGCACGTGATACTATATTATCAATATGAATATTGAAGTGAAGTTTGGAGTCCAGAGCTACACCGAGGTCACGTATGAGGGAGACTCTTTTTATAGTGCTTCCAAAGAAGTTATAGAACCCATATTGAACCTCTCTGAAATAAAAAGAAAGAACAGTAATGGCACTTAATTGACAGCAAACCTGAAACAGATACAATCACAAAAAATATTAACATTTATCACAAAAAATGGAAGAAAGTAGCTCATCGTATCGCAAACTCAAAGAAGAAATGGATCGCAGGTTCCCTGATGTGCACAGCAACTGTCGGCCACACTGTGGCTTATGTTGTTAGTATTAGCTTATGTTTTTTATTATATTTCTACAAGTGATTCAACTCCTTTGAGGAGGCAACACATGCGACCAAGGCATTACGCATACCGGCTACCAAATGAGCCAGACAGGACCCCCACCCACAGGCATCGGGACCAGGGTGGGGACGCCCATAGATAATACACATATAGAGGGGACGCCACTCCTTCATCCCCATCGCAGCTTCGCCCTGAGTAAATCGTAGTGTTTATGTACTCTGTGGCCCTGACTAGCGGTCGAGTGGACCCGCTAGGTTTTTGAACTCGTAGTTTTTGTTATACCACTATGGTGGCACATAAACATACGGCCCATCTGATTCCTACCAGCGCAGTGTATCCTCGTGGAGCACTAGCAACCTTATTTACCGCAGAAACACAACACTACGTCATCAAAGTATTGTTATTTGACTGCGGTCTTATGTAAGGTGGAGATACAGTCCCGAACCAGGCGGCTCCAAATTTAATAGGAAACCTACGGGAGATCCCAATTCACCCTACCTCTATTTTAATTTCGTACTATTCACACATATTATTTTGGCATTAGTCCTAAAGATTTAAACAGATTGGTCATTAAATAGAATCTCCACTGCTGTTTTTCTTTGGTAAGCCACCCGATGTTGACCTTTAGGTACCATAGCTAGCGGGAATCTATAATTGCCAGCCAGGAGGAAGTATCAATGGCGTGTTGCCATACTTATTTTGAGAGGGATCATGGGAAATACTACTAGCATACGACGACAAAAATCTTACACATGTATTTAGCCTATTTAGGACGATTGTCAATTCAATAATTTTATTACTTTGCTCTAAGGATCACAACATTTTGAAGTATTTGTGTTTTTACATTGTAAAACTCTTTGTTTTTAGGTGTCTGCCACACACTGCCTACCCATTCACGTTCATACTACGGCCATGTCTTCTGCATAGAGTGCTTCCACAAGTACATTTGGTCCCCTTCCAAACGGGAATGTTCCGGTGATGTCAAAAATCTACACAAAGATGAAAACGATGGCTCTAACAAAACTACTGTATAAAAAGTATGTTTCTAGCGTTTATAAAATGTTTCAGGTGTATTGTCTGTCAATAAATTATTTAAAACAAAATATATTTTATTAGCCATCTTTGGCAGCTTAGTAGTGAAAACTTAACAAACGAGCCTTGTGTCCGTTATTTTTTTATCACAATCGTGCCACTATGATGCTATTATTGCGGCAATTGTTAGTATGGCAATTGCCGCAATAATGGCGTCATAATGGCATGAAATTGTGAATTGTCATAAAGGACTCGAGGCCCTGATCTGACGGCCAACTCCACTTCGCACGTTCATTGATCAAATAAAAACGCACGTTTCTCCGGCTTCCTGTAACACACTTCAGTCCCTTTTCACGAAATCAGTTTGACAAATTGTACGAAAAACAATTTCACAGAAAGCTTAGTAGAGGGCAGGGCACGTTCCTAAATGGAGAAAGTGCAACCTCAGAGATAATATACCGGGGCAACGGAGACGGTCCGGTCAATAGGACCAACCGGAAATCCCGGACCTCTAGCGTAGCGGTTGTATTCCCTTGGAGGACCTGAGTAATGGCCTAAGGGCTGCGCTACGCACTGGATCCAAAATTATTCCTAGTGACTGTCAAAACACCCACTATGGTGTGTGACACAGGTAATCTTTCTTCATGACAACCAATCATTTCATTGATAAATGTACCACCACCTCATGAACATGCATTTGGCCTTCCCTTCCTATTGGGCCCAAGCAATGGAAACAGTCCCAAAGCTTGGTACCAATCGAATGTCGGTGGGGTAAGACATTACACGATTGGTGATTTAAGGTGGTAGGTCAGTAAATAAATGAGCGATTGTGTACTACGGTGGTAAATTGTGATTGTTAAATAATAGACCGAAGTAAAATCGACATCACATTTTATTCAAAAGAATTATCTCCGCAACGCACTTCTTTTTGCAAATAATCACTGGTTACGAAAATAGGACCACACTGCCACAAACACTGAGGACAATCGATGAGGCCAGAGCTCTTGTCTTTGAAGGCAACCCATCTGAACGCAGTCGCATCGGCGTCACCAGCCGTCGACGTAAAATTTTTCCATTTTTTATCACATTTTTCGGCATCTTTAATATCATCTCTTTCGTGCAAATATTTTGTCAGCTTTTCATTTTTTTCAGCTGCAGACACGATAGTGTTTACGTGATTTGCTGATTCATCAACCGCATTGCACGACTCTGGAAAGTCGGAGATCTCGGTGCGGTTCTCAAAAGACAAGTCCCACGTGCCCAGGGACTCGTCCGCGACGGATACCGTGCCAGGTGTCGCAGCTGTGAACATTTTCCATATTCAACTCTTACGCACCTAGGGATAAATAACATTTATAAAACAAAGTTAATAATAAAATAATATTTCAGTTTTAAGTACTAGTGTGCCGGTGTATTTTTTTATACCATTAGGTTTGCACACAAGCGTGCGGCCATATAGTGGTAATCAGTCACCGTAGCCTATAGCCGCTAGCAATACCAGCGATATCACTAATGCGTTGCTAAACCTTTTGTTTACGAGGACTCAATGTGCTAGCAGCATATCCTCACTACTTAATTTTAGATAATGGAAGTGGGTGCAGCACCCGCGATATATAGCTTCGGCCTGCCAATAACAGTTTGTATTGTTCTAAAAATTAGGATGGAGGAAGAGGGTTTTACACTTCACACAAGGCAGGAAAGAGCCAAGTGTGCTGAAATCATGGAATCTATCATATTCATGGAACTACTATTCCAGAGGCTAAGAAGGTTTCAAATAGCTCTTTCTGTTCCCCAGATGCCGGCAGTGGCCGGTCCACTATCATCCGTAACCACAAGATTTACTGTTAAAGGTCTGCTGGGTGTATGGCATCATGATATATCACTGGTTTTCGTCAGTAAGTAATTGTAAGCGCGCCCGTTTGTATGAGTATCAATTTCAATGGCGTTTATACTAACATTTCTTGGGCTCGTTGGGCTGGAACCAGTCCTGCGGGCCCGTGCCACATCTGCAGAAAGGCATATGTGCACCCTGCATCATGAACAGCAGCGGGTTGCAATCCTAGAATGGTAATACCACTTCATTAGCTATAGCGTCATGATGTGGAACGCACAAGATCTTGAGAATCATTATCAGAAGTTTGGGGCAAACTGCAAACTATCAGAAAATGTGATGTCGAGAAATCGTGATATAGGACTATATCTGAATCGGCTGAAAACATCGAATCGAGCCGAGATCCTAAGTGTTCGCATTTAAGCTGGCTGTTCATGATCACATCGCTCGTCCCACAATATCATACATATAGTCTCCGACTAGAACAGTCGGAGCCTTGTTCCCTAGGCACAACACCCGCCAGGCTGAGAGATCTCCCCTTTGTGGCGGCTGAGCATGATCACCTTGCTCGTCCCACAGTTTCATACATACAGACTCCCGACTAGAACAGTCACGAGCCGCGGTTCCTCATAAGCTAAGTCACTATCCTCGCTCGCACCCCACACATACTTAAAAAGGAGGTCCTAAGACAAAGTCCTTAAGATAGCACCGTAGTAAACCTCTAGCCAGATCACCAAACCGGCCCAGTAGTACCAAAAACTTGCATGTACCTTGTTGCTTGCCATGAATTCCCGCATGTTGTCGGCAAATTGCGCATTGGTCTGCCACTGCTCGAAGCAGTTCTTGAAGAAATCGGTAGGGTTGTCCTTGTTGCGGTTCATCACGTGGCGGTGGAAGCACTCCTCGCAAAACACTTGTCCATAGTAGATCTTCACGTTCGACGTTGGGACAGCGTGGCAGAAGTCTAAGACAACATTTGAATATTACATCATGTCTTAGGTCGTCAACTGTACTTCGAGCAAACTAGTATTATAATTATATACTAAGGTGGTGAATAAATTATGAAAAATCCATACGATAGGTATTAAGGTATATGGTAGCTGCCATTGTGTCACATTCTGCCGCTAAGCACTAGTGTGTGTACGTGCACTCCACTGTGATCCGGTGTGGAGGGCACTGTAGCTAGTGACATTACTGGCCATAAAAGACTAGTTACTAGGTGGTAGGCCCCTTAATGCAAGAGTCCGGCCAGGTGGGTACCACCGCAGTGTCAGATATTCTGCCGCCAAGCACTAGTGTACGTACACTACACTGTGTTCCGGTGTGAAGGGCATTGTAACTAGTGACATTACTGGCCCTAACAGACTAGGTACTAGCTGGTAGTAAGAGGACATAATAAACTTACAGCACTTAGCGCATTGCGTGTGGAAGGTCTGCCCTCCAATTTCAATCTTATTGTTCTCGTCAATGCCTTGCAGGCATCGCGCGCAGATGCATCGCTTTGTCGGCTCTTCTGATGGCTCGGGGGCTTTGGGCTCTGGACAAACCATTTGAAGGTTTAAGGTTAAGTATCAAGGATGTTTTTATACCACTTAGTTGGAAAACAAGCATAAGTCCCGCCTGATGGTAAGCGGTTACCGTAGCCTTTGAACGCTTGCGAGACCAGGTGTCATTAAGTTATATCATCAACAAAGGTTGACCAACTCACTACTCCAGTGATACCACTGCTAGTCTATATGCTATAGAATAGTGATCGCTTGCCATCAGGTAGTAGGTACAGTGCCACCTTCGTCTTATCAAAAACATTGGGTCTTACCTTCAGTTTCTTCTTTAGTTCCTTCGTTAGTAGCTTCTTGGGGCCTTGTTCCCGGGGCCCACTGCATCCACCAGCTGTTAGAGTGGAGACGCGGACTCTCCCCACGAAAGCGGGTCAGTACGTGCGCCTTAAAGCATTCGTTACAGAACACATGCCCGTAGAACATCTTCAGTGACGTTGGTATTGTCCGGCAGATACCTGAAAATAGCAAATGAAGATTTTTTTACATCTATACAAATAGTTTTTATCACAAACGCGTTGCCAACCCTGCTTTTGGTGAGAGCCCAATGTACTAGAGTATTAATACTAACGCAGCGTATCCTCGTGGAGCTCTGGCAACTTTACCGCAGAAAAAACACTAGAAATGTCAAATATGAGGTTTTTTTTTGCTTTTTTTTATATTGTTATTTTGTTATGTTAGTTAATATTGGTTGACAGATTTCACCGGAATTCCTTGTCATAGCTGATATTTTAAGGAAAAACTCATGTTACCTTTTTAGAAATATAATGAGGATTTGCGCCTTTGAATAAAATACTTGTCAAGTATAGTATGTATGTGCAATAAAAATGATATAACCCATGAAACATAACAAAATCGGATTGAAATAGGAAAGAACGATATTATTAAAATAACTAGCTTCTGCCCGCGACTACGTCCGCGTTGAGCTTAGAATCACAGAGACAAAGTAAAATTATCCCGGGATAAAAACATTTTCCCGGGATAAAAAGTATCCTATGTGTTAATCCAGGTTATAAACTATCTGTGTTCCAAATTTCATCCAAATCCGTTGAGTGGTTTTTGCGTGAAAGAGTAACAAACATCCATCCATCCATACAAACTTTCGCATTTATAATATTAGTAGGATAATAAATTCCAAGGATGCGAAGCTCCGAAGCTGCGGCAACAGCGCTGGTACAAAATTTCGGCCGACTTTGTAACGAACGCGGGTTTGAAAATTTTAATTTAACGGAACGCAACATATACGCTTACGCTAGGTGTAGGAATGTAAGAAAAAGTATGACTCACAGCACATGCTACACATCTTGTGAAAGTTTTGCCCCTCGATGTCAACTTTGTCTTCGGGCTCGATAGGTAGAAAGCAACGTGCGCAAAAGCACTTCTTGGGTGGTTCTTGTTGATTCATATTGATACACTAAATTTGGCTTTTAAAATAATAATTTAAGCTTAAAAATAAAAATTGAGAATCAGCAAATCTATTACATGGCAGGATGTTTGGAAAATGAAGAAAAAACAAAAGTGGTAATAGTTCTACGAGAAAAGAAAATCCAATTTCAAATTTTCAGAAAAACTATTCTTCTTAGTGGACAGTTACGAAGTATTTTTACAGTTTTTTTATATAGTCGAATATATTCGGTACATCCCTTGCGATGTATCAAACGCTCAATGCTGTCAATCATCAATGTCAAGCGCGTCACTAGTGTATTGCTTATGTGTGTTGTGTGGTGTTGTTTGTGTTATCTATCTTGTTTTTATCGAAAAAGTGATGTTTGTGGACTTAATTGGAATGAAATCTACGCATATTTAGTGGTAAAGTATATCATCTATCTTATCCTTATCACATTGTTTGATAACGAAGCACTATATAAGAGTTTGCATAGGTTATGACTCGCACTTTCCGTTGGGACGATGAGGCTTGCATGTTTCTGTCTTTTTATGATTGAAAAACGAATGTAGGAGCGCGGGCGAGTTTGTAAGATGATAAATAACCCGAATAGCAAACCTATCGTCGAACTATTGAGTGAATTGAGGATTTATTATTGTAGATATGAGTACATAAAGATGGGTCCTCGATAAGCCCTTTACATCGAGTCAAATAAACTTTTCAGTTCGAATGACCCCGATTGTTCACAATTTTTGGGTCGCAGCCTTCAATGGTGCTAACTGTAGTGCAATAATTCCATGCAATTTTCGAAGGTCCATTAGATAGTCTAAAATTATGTAAAGAGATTGTTATAATGATTATTCTTGCCAAAAGGTATTTACTTTATAAAAAAAATGTGCATGATGATGCACAATATAGCAGATTCGACAACACAATTGATATCCCTGTTAAATTCATCCATAGGGTGCAGTAGTATTCCTCATTCAGGTTTTTTGGTTGTATTGTCAGAAAGTTCTTATGAAGAAAAAACCGGAACATTTTTAATTCCAGGATAAACTAAAGGTCTATTTTTCTATGGGGAATTTGACAAATGAATTGATAGCTAAGGACAATATCTGTTGGGACAGCTAGTTGTATAACAACTGGGGACTGTACCTCCACCTTGCAAGCTAGTTTAATGTAGTATTCTGTTTCTGCAGTGAGTAAGGTTGCCAGTGCTCCATGAGGATATTATGCAGCATTAGTAGTAATTCTGCTAGCACAGAGACATCAACAACTAGGTTGGCAATGCATTAGTGATATCACTGGTATTGCTAGTGGCTACAGGATATGGTGACTGCTTACAATCAGATGGGACATGCTTGTGTGCCACCTCAATGGTATAAAGAAAATTGATTTGATTGAAAATTAAGTCAGAGTCTTTCAGGTATAGGCTGTGGTGGCAGTAAGCAAGAACCAGAGCCACCGCACACTCATCTTGCTTTTGTACATATATATACATATTGTATTTTTTATTTTCAGAATTCACCTGAATGTTAAGAAAAGAAAAATGTCCCGCCATGAGAAGGCAAAGAGCGGCTTTGTGAGTATATTTTATTTTATATTCTCATTGGTGTTGATTCCATTGTACAAAATCACCACAGTATTGCCATCTTTTTTTAACCCATTAGATTTGACAGGACTAAAAGTATTGCCATCTTTTTTAACCCATTAAACAGAACTCCTGTTCGGGTGGTATCAAAAACGACAGACTAAAAAGATACAACATCCTCAGTCTACAGGATAGGGTACTGTAATAAGGGTAGAAGGGATCACTGGATTCTGCACCTGTAGGAGACATGATTGGGAGTCAACACACCTGCTTATAGTCTATAGACTGATAAATATATAGCAAAATAAAAAATAAACCTTTGGTACCCTGCACATGAGATTAGATAGCAAAATACACATTCTGTGGAAATTACAACTCTCTTCTTATTATGGATCATGAGATACAGTCTGCTGACAGACAGATGGACAGACGGATGGACGAACAGACAGCAGAGTCTCAGTAATAGCGTTTCCATTGGCTACTCTTAGGATTTGAAACCCTAAACAATAAAAACATGATTCAAAATATATTTAACATGATCCTGGTCAGGATATTAAGACAAAAGTTATAAAATTATTGTAGTGTCATCAGTACTTTAACTTCTTTATGAATGGCTCCTGTAGGGTTAATACAGGTACAAAATGATTAGACGAGTTTTTGGCGGGAATCAGGCGGAGCGGTTGAGATTTTTTCCAGTGTGTCGTAAATTGTGTTATAGTGATCTTTAATGTGTATTTTTGGTGTCGATATGTGCAGTAAAGTTTCATTTAGTGACTGATTTATAGGAGCATTGGAAATAATGCCATAATACGACTTTTGGGTTAAGTGATTTATCATTTTGGTCAATAGGTTACCTCTAATCTAAAGGCGTGTTACGATCTGCTACTGCCGTGGGTTGTCTCCAGAAACTCCATTGGGCGTTAGAATGCATGACACTAGGCATTTTAATGCGGCAAACACGAGAAATTTTGCAACATGAAAATTCTCTAACACTCGACACTGGCAAAAATAGTCCCTGAAGGGATTGATTGCCATACTTAGGAAGAAGAAGAAGAAGAAGAATGATTAGACGTAGATATATGACGTCGAAAGATTCCGATACATTTATAGATACATACTTAATACTACTAGCGACCCGCCCTGGCTTCGCAAGGGTTACACAAATCCTAAATAAAATATACGCAAAGTCGTTCCACTTGATATACTCTATCTATTAAAAAAAACCGCATCAAAATCCGCTGCGTAGTTTTAAAGATCGAAATATACATAGGGACAGACAGCTGTAAGCATTGTTGTTTTATAATATGTAGTGATAGTGATAATATAGGTGAAGCAGAAGCTAATATGTACTATACTATTTAAAAGTGTTAACATAATTTTTAAACGTAACGAAATGCTTACGGAAAGGCCTCTCGGCTATAAATAATTTTAACTATCTAAGTTTCCATCATAATTTACATTTCCTGCATTTTCCAATTGTGATTTATGGGCTTATTATATATTCAAATTTATTATTAGTTATTGATTCGTATAATCATATTTTGATATTATTATTTTAATCTCTAGTTATTTTAATCTCTATACCTATATAGAAACGAATCCCTAATTCCCTTGGTCACGGCATCACACGAAAATTGCTATGCCGATTTCGCTAATCCTTTTATCTTTAGAAATAAAATATCGGGATAAACTCAAGGACCTTTGTTCTGTGGTTTATTTGACATATGAATTCATAGCTAAGGCAGGACAACGTCTGTCGGGACAGCTAGATTTATAATAACTTTTTCGCAAAATATGTACCTGCTTAATTTATTTTAAAGCAATAATATGTCAATGAATGGAAATGTAGCTAGCGATTGGAAGTCGTCGTAAAAATCGTACGCGATTTGGGATTTCCCGTGGGATTTCCCATTTAAATTGGAGCCGCCCGATTGGGGACTGTACCTCCACCTCACAGAAGACCGCAGTGAAATAACACTACTTGATGTAGTGTTGTATTTCTGCGGTAAGTAAGGTTGCCAGTGCTCCACTAGTGTGCCCTCATCAACAACATGGTTGGCAACCCGATTGTGATACCCTTGTTATTGCTAGCGGCTAAAGGCTACGGTGACTGCTTACCATCAGGTGGGCCGTATGCTTGTATGCCACCCGTATAAAAAAAAAACGTAAATTTTTGGTGTCATTTTTCTAAATTGTTACAATACAAATGCCTAAGCCATAAACTATTTCATAAAAGGTGGAGTGTTTGTTTTTATACCTTATGTCCGTTTTATATTTATATTGCACGCGATAGCTTATTTCCCGATTACGGCGAAGCCAAAAGGAAGGGTTATGATTTTAGCAGTCTATGTATGTTTGTATTTACGTATGTTCCTCCGTAGCGCCTAAACTATTCATCCTATTTTGATGAATAAGGTGTCAATCGATTCGTTATCATAGCTCGGGTAACATAGGCTACATTTTAACCGACTTCAACAATAAGAGGAGTCCATATTACCATATGAACTAAATTAGGTTAAGGGTCGGCAATGCGCGAGCGATACCCCTGGTGTTGCAAGCGTCCACAGGCTACGGTGACCGCTTACCATCAGGCGGACCGTATGCATGCTTGCCAACTTCGTGGTATAAAAAAATCTTTTTTTAGCGCGTGTTTGTTGTTTTTTCCATAGTTGATTAGTAGTTAGATTTTTTTTTAGACCCGTATAGGCCTACAGCTGTCTCAGGCGCGAACCCTTCAATATGTTTTTGCTAATCAGTAATTAGTCCACAACACCTACTAGGGCATTTTATTAGCACTTTCGCTTTTCTGGGTGTGTTCCAACGGGTTATTAGCGTGCTAGTGTCTACGCCGTCACTTATTTATTATAGCGTGACATTGGTAGATAAAGGATGCCTTGTAGGGTCTGCAGAACAATTGAAATATTTTTGTTCAGTGTCGGTAGCAGGAACATTGTCGACAAACGTTTTCGTATCGCCTTCGACTATTTTTGTATTGGAAAATTAACAGCGCTGCGGCGGTGAAAAGTGGAACTAAAAATTAGTATGACAATTTTGACATTTCCCGAGTTACGTTTTCGAATACGTTGTCGACAATGTTCCTGCTACCGGCACAGATCACAATATAAGAGACGTACGGGTAGGTTATAGTAGTAATAGGCTATTCAAAGGGACATTTTCGCCCTCCCTACTGATTGTACCTCCGTATTCTGTATGAAAATTTCTATCGCATTTCAATCACCAATTTTTCTTACTTTGCTTGCTTTCTTATTTTGATGTCAAAATGAATAGCAGCAACATAAAAAAAAACCGGCCAAGTCCGAGTCAGCTTGCGCAGCGAGGGTTCCGTACACACTTGTAGGTAAGGCTTAGGTAAGGTTAAAAGAAGGCGGAACTTCAAATGAGGTCATAATTCGTTGGTGACTGTGTCAACAAAGCTCGAAACAGGAATATTTTTTTAGTAAATTCGCATTAAAAAAACTGTATATTGACGGTTTTCAGATTTTTTCCTTGACTTGTGCTGTAAGGCACTTCTTCCTGACAAATTTCATGGTTCTAGGTCAATGGGAAGTACCCTGTGGGTTTTGATTCCCTTGTGAAATCGCAAAATATGCGAAAATTTGCCACATATCTTTTCTTCATATTGACTTACAGGTTTGATTATTTTACAGACGAAAGAGCCCATTTGATAACTCCACGCGTTCTAGAGTTAAAAAATCTTGACAGACAGACAGACAAACACACAGACGGACAACAAAGTGATCCTGTAAGGGTTCCTTTTTTCCTTTTAGGAACGGAACCCTAAAAATAGGTTTTGGTTACTAATGTCAATGTCGCTATTGATCTAGAATGATGTCATAGTGATACTAATGCGATTGAAATTTTCATACAGAAGAGGGCTTTTGTCATTGCTACAGGCACAACAGCAGCAACGCAACATCAGATTAGTCTTATTTGACTGCGATCTTCTGTAAGGAGGCACACTCAGTAGGGAGGGCGAAAATGTCCCTTTGAATAGACCTATCCGTACGTCTCTTATATTGTGATCTGGACATTATTTCAATTGTTCTGACATTACGGACTTCTGCCATTATTTTTATTACGGGCTCTGCTCCTAAAAGTTATTACATGCTAGAGCCATAGAAGCATACCTTATATTTGTACCAAACATACAATTATTTATAGGTAACTAGCTGCCCTCTCCGGCTTCGCACGGGTAGACATTAGTTTCGGAGCATAGACATTTATCAAATATTTTGTCCACCCGTGCGGAGCCGGGCCGGGCAGCTAGTATAATATATAGCCTATGTTACTCAGTGTTAATTTAGCTTTCTAACGATGAAAGAATTTTTGAAATCGGTCCAGAAGTTTCGGAGCCTATTCAATACAAACCCACAAAAATACAAATCTTTCCTCTTTATAATATTATTATTGTTGTAGATGTAGAAGTGTAGATAGAGGAACAATCAATCATGCAAACTTTCGCACTTATCATAATATTCGAAGGATACTAGGACAGTTACGAGACTCTCAGAGGCCTACAACCTAGTAAACGCACAAAGCTGAACACAATCTTCAAATGACAATATCTATTTGTTTTGCTGACGCTGGCCTTGCTAACGTGACTTCACGATACACCGGCGATAACGTATAATATTATCTACGATTTTTTCAGTCACATTTCAGACATCCTTTCAGGTGGATGTTCTTAGGAATATTAAAAGCGTATTCTAATATTTAGTTGTGCATCATTTTGTGGGTTATCAGTTCAGTGATTTTGAAAGTAGCGAATGCATTTCCGCTGTAAGTTGTGATGTGTATACTGTATAGTGTTGGTTTTCGTCAGTTTAATATTATTTATCTGTGGATGACCTTATTGTTTACTTTGTAGTCATATTCATTGTCATTATAAATCTCAAACCTACGCAGCTACGCGAAGCTAGACGCTAGTGGATTATCGCTTTCATAACGAGGTTAGGTTCACTGTGTAGTGTTTTCAATATTAATGCTGTTGTACTTTCTGTATTACTATTTCCCCGCGACCTCGCCCGCGTATCAATATAATATTTTTTTTATACCACTAAGGTGGCACACAAGCATACGGCCCACCTGATGGTAAGCAGTCACCGTAGCCTATAGCCGCTAGCAATACCAAGGGTATCACTA
Source organism: Falcaria lacertinaria (assembly GCA_951449985.1). Lineage (NCBI taxonomy): Eukaryota > Metazoa > Arthropoda > Insecta > Lepidoptera > Drepanidae > Falcaria > Falcaria lacertinaria. The sequence continues at coordinate 1,770,547 of OX602137.1, read as the reverse complement.
ACGGGGTGCCAACCATGTTGTTGATGAGGACTCACTGTGCTAGCAGCAATACTACTAGCTCAGCGTATCCTCGTGGAGCACCTTACCGCAGAAACACAACACTACATCAAGTAGTGTTATTTCACTGCGGTCTTCTGTAAGGCGGAGGTACAGTCCCCAGTCGGGCGGCTCCAATTTAAATGGGATAACCCACGGGATATCCCAAATCGCCCCACCTCTCTTTTTAAAAGCTCATTGTGCGATTAATCACTGTACTTAAGCTTAGAAAAACTCATTGGTACAGGCTGGGATTCGAACCTGGGCCCATTAGATGACAGGCCTGTTGCTTCAACCACAAGGCCACCACGGCTTTTAAAAATATACATATAACCTATGTTACTCAGTGATAATACACCATGCTACTGGTGAAAGATTTTTTATAATCGATTCTTTAGTTGACTATCTTTTATATAATATATAGCCTATGTTATGTTACTCAGTGATAATTAAGCTCCCTAACGGCATAAATATAAATATATATTTTTTTATATCGGTCCAGTACTATTTAAGGTTAATCGTTACATACAAAAATTCACATATAAAAAATCGTGGGCGTTGAAATTAAAACACATATTTTTTTCTTTTAATACTAAAAGCTGGTCGACCCTTTTCTTACATGAACTAAACACACACGGACAGGTAAATATAATTCTAACCTATGATAAGAAGGCAAGGTCACTTTAAATTACTCTAACACAATTGGTGATAGTAAATATTAAATACATAGCTACTAGGCCATTGTATACGCACCTTATATTGTACATATTTGACTAAATAGGACATTATCCACGTTTCATAGATAGGAGAAGAAAAAGAACGCATTGCGATGAATACAAAGTTTATTGGATGGAAAAATGCTAAATAATGCTCTGAAATTATCCATCACTTCGTTAAGAAATGTTTACAGTCCATTCTTTAGACTATTACGTCATACTTGATCAGATATGAATAACCAAATCATGTAAGAAACATCTGTGTGAATATACTTTAGAGACGACGTTTCGTAAGACTTTGACCAATCATTGTTTCAATGTTATGTTGTATTTGGATGACGTTTTCATACCTTGGAGGAAATTAATGTAATGCCAAATGTTCATTGCGAGTCACGTGGTCCTTTTTTATTAAAAAAAATATGCATGATGCCCTCGGCAATATTTTGTCTACTCTACACATAGACGCGAATTTCATCTTCACAAATTAGAACCTTATTCGTATCGATGAGGTTGGCTGCGCCAGTTTTACCCCTGCTGTAGAAAACTACCACATTGGTTGTAGACGCTGATATACCATTTTTTAAAATATATATTGTATTTTTATAATATAGTAATTAATATATATGCATATTGTATTGTATGTGTTGCCATATTTATAATCATCCTTCATATAATTTATCAGCACACACTTCCTATCCGCCTTGTTTTCATCTCGGCATCAGCCAAAGGTAGACTGGTAGAAAATGCCTACGGCATTAAGTCCGCCTGTGCAAACTATATTTGCATGAAGTGTTAATAAATAAACACCAGAAGAATCCGTAGTGCTTACAAATCCCATTGATACGAAGATTCACTAGCTGAATATTACTATGCTGAGGATACACCTCGAGGAGGTCCAGAAAGCAGAAACACAAATAATTCAGAGTAGTGTTATTTGACAGCGGGTCTTTGGAGTACCAGTCCCCAATCAGACAGCTCCAATATCTCTGTGGAAGATTCCATTACGTTCTCTCTTTGTCTTTTTGTCTCGCATGACGTAGTTTTTGTATAGCCACGAGCTATTAGCGTAGTGCATACTGTTGAAATTTCGCATTCTGTCAATCCTAGTGAAGTAACTTCGAACATATGATCTCATTGACTGCTATAGTAGCCGTAATGATTCTGTATATTATGATTACAAAACATATCCCAAATAATGCCTTGGGCTTAATCGTGATGCAATCTCGATTTGTTTTGTAAATATCTTCCTTTACGATACGATTTGCTCTGCTTAATATAGTCACTAGAGGATATATACTAACAGCCGTGGTGGCCTTGTGGTTGAGCAACGGCCTGTCATCTGATGGGCCCAGGTTCAAATCCCGCCCTGTACCAATGAGTTTTTATAAGCTTAAGTATTTATCATAACCATGAGCTAAAAATGACAGGTAGGGCGAATTGGGATCTCCTGTGGGTTTTACCATTAATACTGGAGCCGCCCGACTGGGGACTTGGGGAAAACCGCAGTGAAATGACAATAAAAAATGAAGTGTTGTGTTTCTGCGGTAAGTAAGGTTGCCAGTGCTCCACGAAGATACGCTGAGCTAGTAGTAATGCTGCTCGCACAGTGACTCCTCGTCAACACCAGGGTTGGCAACTCGTTAGTGATATCCCTGGTATTGCTAGCGGCTATAAGGCACGGTGACTGCTTACCATCAGGTGGGCCGTATGCTTGTGTACCACCTTAGTGGTATAAAAAAACATCATCATGCCAAGTCCCCTTCGGGGTAGGCAGAGAATATAGAGCGCTATTTCCCTCCAAGAAGTAATACAGTGTCAATATAACGCTCAATAAAAATATACCAAAGAGAGTTGTGCCTAGTAAATTATTAATACATTTTGATGCCAAATTCTATACGAATACTAGTTTTAATGATTAACGAACTCATATCACAGTAATAAATGGTACACTTGATAATATGATACAAACGGCTTATCATTCAGATATCACAATTGATACGATGAACTCGAGAAATCGATACATTGCCTACAGTAAAGGAATGTGGGCTTCCCTTTTTCCCTACCTATATTTAGAAGATCAATGAATTTGATATCTATGATTTAGGATAAGGGCTTTTACAAACAGTGTTAAGATGTGTGTAAACAAAACAAATAAGATTCCTTGTAGATCGTCATCACGCCTAGCTTTGCCTTACGTCCGTATAAAGCCGGACAGTGGTGTAGATTCTGTTGTTCAAAATTACTAAACTATTTTGACAGGTCTAAAAGTCTTGCTATCCCTTTCTCATGTGCGGGGTTAGATAAGGATGGCAATATTTTTAGACCTGTCAAATTAGTTAAGTTTATAATTTTTTTACAACAGAATTCGCACCAATGTCAGGCTTATTGACCTCTTGCCCGCCAAATTAGATTGCGTCCGGTATATGCGTGTATATCAAAGACTGGTATATTATAGTCTTTGCATATTCCCCACCTGATGGTAAGCAGTCACCGTACCTTATAGCCGCTAGCAATACCAGGGGTATCACTAAAGCGTTGCTAACCATATTGTTGATGAGGACCCACTGTGCTAGCAGCAATACTACTAGCGCAGCGTATCCTCGTGGAGCAGGTTTATGCGTATTTCTTAATTCTATCGTCACATACCGGTAAAATAGACGTTCGTAAATGCCTTATATCTAAACTAACAAAACTTTTTTTTTTTTTTTATTTCATTCATCATTATTGAGTGGATACTGTATGCACTTAGTTAGTAAACCAGTAAGTTAACTTGACTATAATGATCTTTTACGGCCGCTATCATTGTTGTATAATATGTGAATTTGTAATGTGTTTTGTAGTTTAATTAATTGAAATTAAACGTATGTCTTGAAGATATTTTTTATTGTAAGAAAAGTGACAGAATATATGTTGACTTAAGAAAATCAAAGTTAGAACTATTTTTTCTAATGTGCCAGTACGCGCACAATCATCAAGAGTCCATTTTGGGGTAGGAAAAAAATAGGAGCATGCATTTTTTAGGAACACATTTCTGTAGATAATAATTTAACTATGGTTTATGAACGTCTTTATTATGACTGACCCCACAGCTAAGGCAATCTACTCTCGTTATGAAAGCGATCTTAAATAGTGGCATAAGAAAGTGCAAAGTGAAATGGTAGGGTAGAAGTGACAATATGTCTGAACGCGCTGAGAAGATGTACAACAGTCTTCCTAGACTGAAGCGAAAGGAAACATGGCGGAGGAAAGGGGTAAGGATTTTAAATTCTCTGGTTTATTTAAGCGAAGACATTTAAGACCATATTTCGCAGCAGATGCACAAAAATCTCTTTTTTATTATACTAAAGTGGCACACAAGCTTACAGCCCACCTGATGTTAAGCAGTCACCGTAGACTATAACCGCTAGCAATACCAAGGATATCACTAACGGGTTGCCAACCATGTTCTTGATGAGGACTCACTATGCTAGCAGCATTACTACTAGCCCAGCGTATCCTCGTGGAGCTCTGGCAACCGTATTTACCGCAGAAACACAACACTACATCACCTTATTTCAGTCTTCAATATCTTATTCGTGCAAATCCTTCCTAACTTCATCACTCAAACTGGGGCAGTCGACCAGAGAGTAGAGTCATAAATTTGAGATTTAATTTATACCTTAGAATAAGTAACATTGAGTCTATAATTAAATGCTACCAAAAAATCGTGACCGTCGCTGGCACAGGTCGCAATTTCACCAACGTCGTACAGTCTTCACTTAAATAACGATCTTATACAGTTGTGGGAAGAATCAATATCATGTAGCTTGACAGACCTTTTCCACCTTATGTCGTACAACAGTTGTCTCTGTCGTTTTGTCAACCAAATAAGGAACAATTACACAGCTCATACATGCCCTAGATAAACCGAACTCACCTTCGCAGCCAGATGTCTAGAATGCTAATATTTGTAAATCAAAACATGACCTAGTTGCACCGTGGATTGTAATGCCAAGTTCATAAGGCGTCATTTAGGAGGTTGGTTCTGGGCATGGTTTCTAGAGAAACCGTGGCTGATAGAGAAGGATGGAATACAAAGACATATTGCGCCGACCCCAAATAATATGGGATAAGGGCAGGAGAATGATGGTTCTGGATATGGTTAAGTAAAAACAGTTTTGGATTTAAATGAAATAACTGTTTTGATAAATGGTTCGGATGTATATAATGAATTAGTGATGAGAGACTGACAAAAGAGACAATGCTAATGTGAGTCCAAGAAGCAGCAGATGGTCAAAGTGTAACGATGGTAATCTATAAAGTACTCCGAGCCAGTGGCCATGCATGAAGAGATTGATGAATGTAGAAGAAGCAAAAGAGGTGTGCAAGTCAAGAGTGAAATGGTGAAACGGCGCTCTTTACTCTGACTATTATGCACTGCGAGGAAATATGATAAAGAATTATATTTTGGACCACCATATCATCACGCCAAGTCCCATAGGGGTAGGCAGTGAGTATAGAGCGCCAATTTACCCTTGACTTTCACATCTCTTTTGTTTATTTTACATTCATCAATCTTTTCTTACCAAACGTAATAGGCCATAGATGAACCATTCCCCAGACCAAACATAAGGAGAGATACATAAAGACTTAAGAGAGGGAGGGCGATTTGGGATTTCCCGTGGGTTTTCCCATTTAAACTGGAGCCGCCCGACTGGGTACTGTACCTCCACCTTACAGAAGACCGCAGTGAAATAACAATACTTGATGTAGTGTTGTGTTTCTGCGGTAAGTAAGGTTGCCAGTGCTCCATGAGGATACGCTGGGCTATTAGTAATGCTGCTAGCACAGTGAGTCTTCATCAACAAAAAAAATGGTTGGCAACCCGTTAGTAATATCCCTGGTATTGCTAGCGGCTATAGGCTACGGTGACTAATTACCATCAGGTGGGCCGTATGCTTGTGTGCCACGTTAGCGGTATAAAAAACAAAAAAAAACTTGGGTGCAATTTCTCCGAATTGAGTCCGTCCATAATGTGCCTAAATGGCAAGCCAAAGGTCGCGGTATTGTAATAGAGTAGTATGCATTGTAATCATGTACTCTACTCGTCTTTGTTTGAATTTAAACTTTGATATATTTAGAATTTAGATCCAATCGAAAAAAAGACGAGACCGTAGGTCTAGTGGTTAGTATAACTGACTGCTACGCTAGAGGTCGCGGGTTCGATTCCCGCCAGGGCAAACATTTATGTGACAAATATGTTTGCCTAGCGTTTGGGTGTTTGGTATGTATTATAAGTATGTATTTACAAAAAAAAAGTATATAAGTATTATATCAGCTACTGGTTCCCATAGTACAAGCTTTGCTTAGTTTTAGTTTCTTTATATGGGACATCGACGATGCTGATATTCTGAGTAACATCTCTCCTCTTTTTCTTGCAATCTGTGCGAGTGATTTCGTTAAAAGGGATGGAAGTGTGTAACTATGTCAAAGATATGTCTATAATCAATGAACGCACGCGGTGTTAGAGTTGGCCGTCGGATGTCAGGTGATACACTACACATGCGACTACTATAAGGCTCGATTTTGTTTTATTTTATTTATTTATAAAGCAAAAAAACAACACAATTTTATAAAAAAACAAGTACAAAACAAAATGAAAAACTCTGATCTGAATTGTGCTCCAAGGCATGTGTAAAAGTATTAAAACTATTTTAAATTAAGTTGAAGTGTCTAATAATATAAAATCAAAATAAAACTATAATTATGACGGTTATATCAATGACAATAGTTAACATAGAATTATACAAAAAAAATAACAAACAAATTATTAAATTTAGGAAAGGACACTCGCATACCTATTCTCTGGAAACTTCACACACTCAGACATACTTTTATATACTGTCCATCCGAATACGAATGGAGAACGTTATTCTTTTTAAAGTAAGTTTTAAAGGCTTTAGTGAAATTGAAAACTCAGTTCTCATATCACATCTGGTACCCCAATAAGGAATGCGGCGTAACCACAAAAATCAACATATTTGTGTCATAAATCACAGTTTGTGCCGTTAAGGTTGCATTGCATGGATTGACCTCCGATCACGAATTTGGGTGGGGTGTCATTTTGAGCTATTGGCGTTTATAGAATTTCCGCCACTGTCTATTATCATTGCGATCGCGATCCTGGCAGGGTCGCCAATAGTCGCCCTCCGAGTTTGGGTTCGGGAACGAGTCTTAAACGAGACAACCTCTCACTATTTTTTCACAAGCATACGGCCCACCAGATAGTAAGTTATACATTTCGGATAATAAATCATTGCAGGGGGAGGTGTGGCATAAACTACACAGGTACTAGTTTAAATCCCCTGGTGAAGTCAATTAAATTGTCTGGTCGATAACTGAGTTGTCTGACCTAATTCTGTAAATTTTTGTAGTCTGCTAATGTTATACGAATCGACAATCGTCATAGGATATTGGTAATTTAGTTATGTCGGAAATGTCGGAGTGGTCCTTCGATGATATTAAACAGACTTGCCATGGCTAAAGATGTTTCATGTATTTGAAATGTAAATTTATGTAAGTACATATAAAAGTAGTTTTAACGATCACATCCACCATACAAATTCTACCACACTCTTCTGCTAAAAGGGAGTGAAAATCGCTGCTACTGAAATTAAATTTCCAAAAAATATTATGAACTAAATAAATTAACTAAATAATACTTTAATTGCGATAGATACATGACTAATTAGTTTGGCATTCAAAGAAAAGAAATTCACTCGAAACTATTTGATAAGATACAGCCGACCAACCCAAGATACACCCGCTCACACTAGCACCCGCTCCTTATGACTTATATATTAGGAGCTTCCGATTGACACATTGGTTGATCGAACATAAGATTGAGTCGTTTTTTTATACCACTAAGATGGCACACAAGCGTACGGCCCATCTGACGGTAAGTATTCACCGTAGCCTATAGCCGCTAGCAATACCAGGGGTATCACTAACGCGTTGCCAACCATGTTGTTGATGAGGAATTGTGGACTCACTGTGCTAGCAAAATATCCTTACTATTAGCCTATCCTAGTGGAGCACCGGAAACCTTTATCACCGCAGGAACACAACACTACATGAAAGTAGTGTTATTTCACTGTGGTCTTCTGCAAGGTGGAGCTACAGTCCCCAACCGGGCGACTTAATATTTTTTTTATAGGAAACTGCTCCCTAAATTTCTTAATTTATCTATCTGCCCTGTGAGGGACTTGGCGTGATGATATGTATGTATTGATATATATGTATCCATCTGGTATAATTTTCTCCTAGGTATATGTATATAAAATATAAATGAGAATCAATGTCCGCATGTGTGAAATATCATCATTTGCGAACAGTTTGACCGTTGGTGTCATAGTAAGAAATGTTCAGACGGGCAAGCTCTAAGTCTAAGGGAATATACAAAAAAAAAATGCGTTGGCCGACACTTTCAGATTTGGACCAAAATGCATTTCCTTTTCATTAAATCGCAACTATACGAAGCAGGACCGGGTTGCTAGTATATAGGTATATCGGCTTGTTGTATAAATGTAATATTAGGTATGGTTTTCCTCTGTGACATCCTTGGCCCAGAGTTGCGCCCAAAGTGACGTAACCACTATGATATCCAACTGACTCACGCGCAAGTTTTTTCTTCAATAATGAGTCAAGGTCAAATATCTATCCTAGCTTTTTGGGATGAGGTAATCTACTTAAAACTTATATTAATAATATAAAAAGAAAAGATATTTATGTTTGTCTGTAAAATAAAATTGTAATCAATAAACTCAAAAACTACTGGAACGAGTTTAAAAAAATCTTTATTATAACTGAGTAATATAGGCTATATATTATACTAGCTGTTTCTCCGCGAGTTTGCCCGCGTATCAATATAATATATAGCCTATGTTACTCAGTGATAATGTAGACTTTTAACGGTGAAAGAATTTTTGAAATCGGTCCAGTAGTTTCGGAGCCTATTCAATACAAACATATACTACAAAAATACAAATCTTTCCTCTTTATTATATTAGTATAGATAGTATAGACTAGCTTTTGCCTGCGGCTTTGCCCGCGTGGTTCTAGATAAAGATAGCCTATGTCCTTTCCCAGATTGTTATCTATCTTATTGACAAATTTTATTATGATCCGCTTAGTCCTGAAAAGACTGTTTGTTTAACTGTTTCGCCTCGCGAGAGATAAGGAGAAATATTCAGAGTTGATAGCCAACCTTCAGTCATTGGAGATGCACCAGAAGAAGTCCTGAAAAGGTTGCAAACAAAAACAAATAAATAAACATAGCTACTGTCGCATTTGTTATAATAGTATGATATTTGATAGCTTATACTAAACTTTACTGATAGCGATAAATGTATTTTGAATTGTGTCAAGTTTATCATTTTTCGCTTATGTTGTTCCGGTGATGACAAATTAATTGTGTCATATAGGATGCATATAGGTATTTATGTTACTACATCTATATCTATACTAATCACTACATAGTATAAATCAAAGTCGATTCACGTGACTGTCTGTCTGTCTGTCCCTATGTATGCTTAAATCTTGAAACCGCAACGGATTTTGATGCGTTTTTTTTATTAGATAGAGTGATTCAAGATGAAGGTTTTTATGTATAATTCATGTGCTAGCCGTGCACAGCCGGGGCGGGTCGCTAGTAATATTATAAAAAGGAAATATATGTATTTTTGTGTGTGTGTATGTTTGTATTGAATAGGCTCCGAGACTACAGGACCGATTTCAAAAATTCTTTCACCGTTAGAAAGTTACATTATCACTGAGTAACATAGGCTATATATTATATCGATAGGCGGGCGAAGTCGCGGGGAAACTAGTATAATATAATGTTATACATATAGTGTTAGTCATAAACATAATTCATGTGTTTCACTTGAGTTTCAAAGGAAGGAGGATAATATATCTTATACATAAGATGTTTTAAGCCGAAATATGTATGTTGTAATATTTTCCTAAATACAACTTTTGGTTTGTATCTACACAAGTATTTTTAAAGAGAGGTAGGACGAATTGCGATCACCTGTGGGCTTCCCATTATCATTGGAGCTGCCCGACTGGGGGCCGTACCTCCACCTTACAGAAGACCGCAGTCAAATGACTCTACTTTGATGTAATGTTGTGTTTCTGCGGTAGGTAAAGTTGCCAGTGCTCCACGAGGATACGCTGCGCTAGTAGTAATGCTGCTAGCACAGTGATTCCTCATCAACAACATGGTTGGCAACCCGTTAGTGATACCCCTGGTATTGCTAGCGGCTATAGGGTACGGTGACTGCTTGGTAAGCGGTCAGGTGGGCCGTGCGGTTGTGTGCGGGTGTGTGTGTGTGTGTTTTTATACCACTAAGGTATAAAAAAAATTTACTCTGAAGTATCAATATATAGCTTATCTTTTTCTAACTTGTTAGTTCTGCTTTAGTTTACATTTAGCGTGAATTATCGCTATTTTCGTTCTAAGTGACTTGTGTTGAGACGTATTGGATTAACTTAATATAAACAACAAATTTGTTTGAATCGAATACCCCTTTTTATTGAGGAGAGGGATATCTTCCAAAGGTGACCGCCTTACTCACTAAAACCCCCCGGTGGCCATCCTCCATGCATGTAGGAGGGCTCCGGGATCTCCAGTGGAACGCACCGGTGCCTCCTGCACTTTGCCTGAGCACGTCCCGGGGGCAGCCATGTCGCCGCCCCTGGAACCCTCGCGAGCTCTTGACAGCACTTGCCACGTGCAGCCACCTGCCCCGGGCCAATGAAGGGGCATTCTGTAGGGCTAGCATGAATAATTGCGACGTTTTCGTATCGCCTTCGACTATTTTTGTATTGAAAAATGAACAGCGTTGCAGCGGTGAAAAGCGGAACTAAAAATTAGTATGGCAATTTTGACTTCGCGAGTTACGTTTTCGTTTACGTAGTCGAAAATGTTCCTGCTACCGGCACAGAGCTGAATCGAACCTGTATCTTAATTCGTAACCCCCCCATTGCAACGTAAATGCAACGCATCGCACGTAGAGAGAGTGCAGTGTTCGTTCCGAATTCTAAATTATCGGCCGCGTTAATTACTAACGTTGTTAAATATCGATTAGTTATCGAATAATTGCAATATGCATTAACGATTCTAATACATATTTCCTATTATGTAAATAGTCAGTAAGTTGGTGATGGCTTGCAAAGTGAACTCTTGAGTTGTGTAAAATAGATGGAAGGAATTCGTGTGTTGTTCAGTTCGGTTATTTTTGTGTTTTTAGTGGTGTATCGATTATGAGGCTTAAAAAGTCTGCGACTAATTTCTTCCGGTGGCTTCGTTCGCGGTGTCACTGCAATAGGAGAAGGAAATATTGTGTTAGTGTCTTCTTTATTGCTTAAACTACCAGCCAGCCCGGCTTCGTTCGAGGTACAGCAGTAGTAGCAGAGCATAAACGTCTACTTTTTGTTCGGTCATAGCCTCGTATTTGCGTTCGGAAACGAACAAGGGTTGGCCTGGCGTTGCAAGTGTCCATAGGCTACCTTAACCACTTACCTTAGTGATATAAAAAAACCTTAGACCAAAAATTAAAGCAATTTTTTTGTCTGTCTGTTTATTAGTGCTAATCTCCGAAACGGTTGGACCGATGTTGACGGGACTTTCACTGGCAGAGAGCTGATGATATAAGGAGAACTTTTATTTTAGAAAAAGTACTAGGGATCTGCGCATAAAATTGTGAATACAACAGGAACAGAATCAGAATTTCACGCGAACAAAGACACGGGTACAGGTGTTCATAATACGAGTAAATCTATACAGACCACGGTCAACAACATATTGTGTATAACATACAACAATAACGTTTATAGTATAGTATATCTACGCCTTCCCACAAGGGTCCCCGAAGGGGTAGACAGGGTGTTACAACACCCACTTTCCACCAAAGATAATTTGGTGCTAACGTGACAGATGGTGAGTCCGTCGCCGTCTCTTAGGCACTACATACGTCTTTGAATTTGCTCTTAGACGTATGCAGGTTTCCTCAAGATGTTTTCCTTCTCCGTAAAGCTCGTGGTGTGACTAATCACTGCACAAATCTCATTAGTACAGACCGGTGGGATTGGAACTTGCGTCGCTGCGCAGGTTGGCATAGCAGACAACGCTTTATACCACACGCTTTACACCATGGCTCTCACGTGTATAGTAAACAAGATATTTTAAAATTTTCTTAGAACGGACGTAACAAACAAAGATAGAGCATTCGGTCACCTGACTTCATACGCCTCTTTACATTGCAACAATCTTCGTTTGCCCTTGCGAAATCGCTTTTCATTCTAATTTAAACCCAAACTCTTTACTTCGAGAGACTAACATTATTTGAGACGAGCGTAAAGTTATTTATGCCAATACCATATGTTTGTCATACAATGATGGGGGTCATTGGCTTGACAACATAATGGGTGAGACGTCATAGTCAAAATCTACATCTACACTATCTACACTAATATTAGGTCCTTACATATGAAATTGGCGTTTTGTATGGGAGGAACAAAAAGTCGAATATTTTTTAATATAATATATTTAATTAATCAAAGTATGAACCATTATTTTCTATGCACTTTTGCCATCTCATAGGTAGTTCATTGATCCCTTTACTAAAAAAACCAGTCGGACGGGAATCAATAAAATCTTTGAAGGCGATTTGGACTGCCCCATCGGAGTTGAATTTTTTCCCTTGCAAGAAGTTATCCAAATTTCGAAAAAAATGGTAATCTGTTGGAGCAAGGTCCGGGGAGTACGGAGGATGTCTTAGACTTTCCAATTGAAGCTCTTCTAATTTAGTAGCCGTCTGTAGCGCAGTGTGTGGTCTAGCGTTGTCGTGAAGCAGCAGTGGCGTGGAGCGATTGACCAGCCTAGGTTGTTTAGCCGCTAGCTTTTCCATCATGGTTTGCAATTCCTGACAATAGACATCAGCCGTAATAGTCTGGCCAGATTTGAAAAAACTGTAATGAACAATACCGGCACTAGTCCACCAAACGCTTACAAGTAACTTTTTTGGGGTTAATTTTCGCTTGGGGCAGGATTTGGCTGGCTGGCCAGGATCTAACCATTGCGCTGAGCGCTTCCGATTATCGTAAAGAACCCATTTTTCATCACAGGTAATGATTCGGTTTAAAATACCTTCATTATTGTGCCGGTTTAGTAATGTAACGCAGCAGTCGACGCGCGTTTGCCGGTTTGTTTCAGTCAATTCGTGAGGTACCCACCTTTCAAGCTTTTTAATCTTCCCAATTTGCTTCAAGTGAATTAAAACAGTTTTATCACTAACATTGCAGCCTGCAGCTAACTCGGACGTGGTTTGCGATGGATCCGCTTCCACAATAGCCTTCAACTCTTCATTATCAACTTGAGTCTCAGGCCGTCCACGGGGCTTGTTCTGCAGGTCGAAATTTCCAGAACGAAAACGTTGGAACCAAAAACGAACTGTGTTTTCTTTTGCAACACGACCGCTTACACATCATTCACCCTTCGAGTTGTTTCCGCAGCACTAGTGCCACGGCGGAACTCGTACTCGTAAATAATGCGATATTTAAGGTTTTCCATTTTGTAAAATGAGTGACGCAAACAGAAAAAAACAGAAGAAAAAAAACAAATGAATGACGATCATCGAAGCACAAATACATGAGTCTATAGCTGTACAAATTTGAATTTGGAATTCCTTACCAAAGAGGAGAAATTCGTGATTAAAGTGGCCAGTACGAAAAACGCCAATTTCATATGTAAGGACCTAATATTATAAAGAGGAAAGATTTGTATTTTTGTGGGTTTGTATTGAATAGGCTCCGTAACTACGGGACCGATTTCAAAAATTCTTTCACCGTTAGAAAGCTACATTATCACTGAGTAACATAGGCTATATATTATACTAGCTACCCACCCCGGCTCCGCACGGGTGGACAAAATATTTGATAAAGGTCTATGCTCCAAAACTAATGTCTACCGGTGCGAAGCCGGGGCGGGCCGCTAGCTAGTTATGTACATTAAGCTGAGTAACTTAATAGACGAAGGTACCACGTGCCCAAGAAAGTGATGGAGATAGTTATCGATGTGTGCGTCCGAGTGTGTAGAATTTAGAACACAAGTTACTTCTCCCACTAAGCTGATTTATGCCACTTAGGTGGCACACAAGCATACGGCCCACCTGATGCTAAGCAGTCACCGTAGCCTATAGCCGCTAGCAATACCAGCGGTATCACTAACGCGTTGCCAACCATGTTGTTGATGAGGTGTCACTGTGCTAGCATTACTACTACACAGCGTATCCTCGTCGAGCACTGGCAACCTTACTTACCGCAGTAACACAACACTACATCAAAGTAGTGTTATTTCACTGCAGTCGGGCGGCTACAATATTAATGAGAAAACCCACGGGAGATCCCAATTTGCCTTACCTCTCTTTTTTTAGCTCATGGTGTGCTTAATCACTGTACTTAAGCTTAGAAAATTCCATTCCATCATTGGTCCAGGCCGGGATTTGAACCTGGGCCCGTCAGATGATAGGCCGTTGCTTCACCTCAAGGCTACCATGGGTTAAAAGTATTTTACGAAATTTAAATAATCCCTGCATGCGGTAAGGGAAGATGTGTGCAAGGTTAGAGTGGTATTATGGCGCTCTAGCTATACTCTCTGCCTACCCCGGCAAGAACTTGCCTTGTATGTAAATGTATGTATCGCAACTAATACCAACAACAATATCCAAAAGCTTAGTTCAATCAATCAATCAAAAATCATTTCACTGAATGTGATAAGGATGGTAATGGTAATGAGTAACGAGGACTACGGGGTATGATGTTGAAGGAAAGCGGATATTTGACAGCGCACAATTTATTACGCTCACTTAACCAACTAGTTTTCGACGACAGCAAAAATAATCAGATAAAAAACAAAATATAAAAATATCACGAATAATTTTGAATTTGAAGTAAACTAATTAATTCCAAAAAGTATTTGCTGTCGCCAACATTCATTTTAGGCCCTAATAAGGCACTTATGAAGGTCCATTTACCACTGGTATGGAAAAATTGCCACCTCAAAAGAACCGGCAAGAAACTCAGTGCTCTGTCTTTTTTTGGTTTAAAGACACATTTATTATAGCCCGGGGATTCGAAACTGGGAACTCTAAGCTTTTTGCATCATCACCGCTGAGCCACAGTATGTAAATCTGTATTTAATGAAGTGCAGAATACATTTGCTTACTATGGATGCCCTATGACGAGTTCTCAAGATCAGACATTGTCGATGATCTCACAACAGGCTGGCCTTAATGCGTGACGTATCCACATTAAGGCATCTCTAGATTGTTACACATTTGTGACAAGGCTTCCCGTTTGTTACCCGACTACGGCGAAAAAGGAAGGGTTACGATTTTAGCAGTCTATGTATGTATAAATTGTATTTACGTATGTTCCACTGTAGCGCCTAAACGTTTTATTAGATTGTGTTGAAAAAGGTGTTAATCGATTAATTATTATGGCCCGGGTAACATAGGCTACATTTTAACCGACTTCAATAATAGGAGAAGTAGGTTTTACCTTGTAAACCACGATTTCAACCGATTTCATTTCTTTTTTTAGCGCGGGTTTGGAGCTTTTCTTTTAGAACGGAAACCTCAGTGAGCGAGTCCAACTCGCAACTGATAGCTTTTTTTTATATTTTTTTAATCATCACTTCCCGAGCAAGAATAACTTGCGACTACGTATTCGAAAACGTAACTCGCGAAATGTCAAATTTTTCATACAAATTTTTAGTTCCACTTTTCACCGACGCAGCGCTGTTCATTTTCTCGAACAATAGTTAAAAACAGAAAATTGTTGAAATAGTTGAAATTTGTTGTTGTTGCTAGGGCTACAGAATACTGATTCACCTATTCAGCGTGCTTACATCCTAGCAAAAATAATGTATTAACTAAAGAGACGTACTATTGGAAGCCATCCAAGCACTTGTATGAAGACGTGATTATAACATACAAACAAACACATTTCGCTCTGTCTGTTTGTTCAACGAAAGTATTACTCTGGCTGTTTATTAAAATGGGTATTTTTATTGCTATTGTAATATGTTGATGTATTATACCATGAAGGTTGCTTGTATACGGTCAGCCTGACGGCTACGGTAACCGCTTGCCATCAGGCGGGCCGTATGCTAGTTTGCCACCTTAGTGGTATAAAAAAAAACACTCATCCGCTTGCGATATACCCTAGTATCTCTCCTTTTTGAAAATATGGCCCTAATGAAAAACAAACCTTTTTCACGCGTTCGCTGTCGAAGTACATACATACTCGTACATATCATCACGCCAAGTCCCTCACGGGTCAGGGGGTAGGCAGAGAGTATAAAGTGACATTTCACTTGATACTTGCACACCTCTTTTGCATTTCTATATTCATCAGTCTTTTAATATGCCATACCGTTAAAGTAATTTTATTTATTAACTAATAGCATAGATTTGTAATTCAAGCAAGATTTGTAATAGCTTAGATTTGTAATATCCTTGTTTATGTGTTGATGTTATGTTTTTTTTACTATCTGCCTTTTTGTTATATATTAATGTCACGGAAGTAATTGTAATGTAAGTTGTATATTTTATTTGAAAATGGTGATTGTCGAGTTTCTAACAGAATTTTCAAAAAACGACCTGCCGAATCCGCTGGTAAAATCTGAATCCCATCAAAAACATAAATATGAAATGAGAGCCAAGTTCAATATTAAGATATATGCCTTAGTTGTTGACTTCAACGACAAAAGAAGTGAGATGTAAATAGGTGGCAAGTTCAATGGTCAGTCCTGAAGTTTATTTATAACAACATAAAATATTTTACTACAACTTAAAATATAATTCCTTCTTATAGCTTAGGGTATTATTGAAACCTAAGGCCTAAATTTGACACGTTTATGTGCAACAGTTTTTGAGTTATGAGGGGGTGAAATGTGGCTCCAAATGGTTCGTGTAATATAATATTACACACGGACCACACGGTGCATCTCGCCTAGCATGAACTTGGCTTGACACGCGATCGCGTGTCTATATAATTATTTGTAAAGTCTAGTCAAATAAAGACGACTTTGAGTGGGTCTTTTGAGTTTAACCGATGTTAATTCTACCACACACAAAGTTTGCGCGAATCATGTGGAATTATCTTATAATAATCACGAGTAAACCCACGGACTCAACGTATTATGAATCTATATGTGTAACCGTCTTTATTTCGGGCGATTCTGTAATCTTCACTGTTTATATTTTTTATTTTGAATACACTCTTCACTTCAGTCGTGTTTTGCTTTTGATCGAGTGCAGGTGTTTATCAAATTGTGTAGTGTATTGTGGATATTAATTAAAACTCATTAATTGTTAAGGATGTGTGTTCAGCTGGCATTGTTAGACCTTAAGAAAATTTCTTGACGTTATATGAGTGCGGGATATTTGAGGCAGCGTCGCGCGAATTATACCCCAGTGTTGCAAGTGCTTATAGGCTACGGTGACCGCTTACCGTCACGCTGGAAATGTGCTTGTTTGACACCTTAGTGGTATATAAGAAAAGATAAAATGACAAAGGCATTTGTGGCACTCAATCGTCCGACCGGCTGGTGACTGTACCTCCACCTTACAGAAGACCGCTGTCAAATAACATTACTTTGATGTGTTGTGTTTCTGCGATAAGTAAGGTTGCCAGTGCTCCACTAGGATACGCTGCGTTAGTAGTAATGCTGCTAGCAAAGTGAAGAGTTGGCAACATGAATCTTTATTTGACAAGACTTTACAAAGACGCACTTGCAAATCGTCAGAATCTACCACCGGATTCGGAAGGTAGTTTTTTGCTGAGAAGAATCCGGCAAAGAACTCAGCAACTACTCTTTTAAAATCAAAAGAAATACATATGATTTACATTTTAATTACTAACATAAGTTTGCTTACAATATTGATCATACTAAATTCAAACCAAATTAAGAATTCAATAAAATATGCCCAAGAACATCATTGCAACGCTTGAATATTGAATCAATACAGTATAAATGTATCAATATAAGCAAGACACTAAGCTTGAGATGACCAGCCCCCACAAGCAGCATCTGTTCACAAGTATGACGCGAATTCAGCAGTGCAGTTACTGGGGAACCTGTGCCGGTAGCAGGAACATTGTCGATAACGTATTCGAAAACGTAACTCGCGAAATGTCACAATTGTCATACTAATTTTTAGTTCCACTTCACCGCCGCAGCGCTGTTCATTTTTCAATACAAAAATAGTCGAAGGCGATACGAAAACGTTGTCAACAATGTTCCTGCTACCGGCACTGTATTACTAAGACTTTATGACAGTCTTGTTCATGACATAGTCCTACTATGTCATAGACGGTAAACCGAAATGTATGACCACTCAATGAATAATTAATATATTTATGATTAAATAATTATTGTCAGTGTGAATACTGTGAATATAGGTGGTGTTAGAGTAACTAACTAGTGATCAATCTATATGTGATGTCAATAGACAAAATGGATACTATCAAAGTGGTCGGTGAATATGTTAGGGAGCGGTCACCCTTTTCGGTGAGTACACAAATCCTAACCTAACCCGAGCTTTTATTTTTTGTTGGAGAGGTGGAAACATTCAAATGGTACACGCCTGCTTAAGGGGAGCAGACGGGGTATGTGAGATTTTGACTCACTAAAACCCCCCCGGTGGCCATCCTCCGTGCATGTAGGAGGGCTCCGGGATCTCCAGTGGAACGCACCGGTGCCCTCCTGCACTTTGCCTGAGCACGTCCCGGGGGCAGCCATGTCGCCGCCCCTGGAACCCTCGCGAGCTCTTTTGAGTTCTTTTAAACGATACTCTGTTCCTAAATACTTTTCGATCGATCATTAAACCGATGTTTCGCCATTCGTTGTACGTATACGTGCACTTGATTAGTATTCACCAAAGTGTATGTCTAAGAATGATATAACAGTGAGTTCGCATTGGTTACACGTCACACTATATTTGGCGACCTTCACGGCACGTGTTTATCGCAGACATCCTACTAATATATATAAATATTATAAATGCGAAAGTTTGTGAGTATGGATGGATGTTTGTTACACTTTAACGCAAAAACTACTCAACGGACTTGGATAAAATTTGGAACACAGATAAATTATAACCTGGATTAACACATAGGATACTTTTTATGCCGGATTTTTTTTTTTATCCCGAGAAAATTTTAGGTTCCTCTGAGATTCTAAGCTCAACGCGGACGTAGTTGCGGGCAGAAGCTAGTGTATGATATAGCTATCCGTATGGCCTGAATGCGATGGGTGGTTTGGCTTGCTAAGATTTGGTAGAATGTAGAAGAAGCAAAAGAGGTGTGCAAGTCAAGATTGTGTGGTGGCCGTGGGTTATGAAGCGTTGCCTGCTATTCTAGCGAAGCAAGTTCGAATCCTACCGGTCTGTACCAATAAGCTCTTCTTAAGTGCAGTCATTTGTCATATCACGAGCTTTACGGTGGAGGAAAGCATCGTAGGAAAACCTGTCTGAACTCTGTCGTCTGAGAAGAAATTCAAGGACGTGTATAGTGCATAAGAGATGGCGACGACGGACTCACCATCTGTCACGTTGGCACGAAATTATATTTGGTGGAAAGTGGGTGTTGTAACACCTCTGCCTACCCCTTCAGAGACCCTTGTGGGTAGGCGTTATGATAAACGATTATTATATTAAACTAATTGAAGTAAGTATACTTACAATTAATAGCCTGAAGCTAGCATATTTGAATGTGGTTTATTAATTTGTCTCTATCGACTCACAAGGCTTCTTAGAATAATTACTGTGTCCATAACTATCCCGTATAGTAAAATGGTAATACTAAACTACAAATTTTCAATTAGTATGAAACTCAACGGCCTATTGGCTATTGCTAATCAATTGCTTTGGCATCGATACGCGACAACAATGGCACAATGCCATTGGTGACCTAGTTTGAACCATTACTTAATTACTCGACTGTCCCAGAAGAAGGGTTAGGTTTTTTGGGTACGTATTCATGTATGACGTTGTGTCAGGTGGTAGGCCTCTTATTGCAAGAGTCCGGCTAGGTGGGTACCACCGCAGTGTCAGGTATTCTGCCGCCAAGCACTAGTGTACGTACACCACACTGTGTTCCGGTGTGAAGGGTACTGTAGCTACTGACTGACAATTGACATTACTGGGCGGAGAAAAGTTATGAACTTAAGTTCTCGAGGTGACGAGCGCAATTCAGTGCAACGCGGAACTTAGAGTTTTACTGTGTCTCTTGCAAGAAATTCAGGAGCGTATGTAGTGCCTAAGAGACGGCGACGGACTCACCATCTGTCACGTTGGCACCAAATTATCTTCGGTGGAAAGTAGTGTTGTAACACCTCTGCATACTCTTTCGGGGAGCCTTGTGGAAAGACGTGAAGATATACTATTATATAAATTTATTTATTTATTTATTAAGCACAAAAAACAACACAATTTTATAAAAAAAACCAGGACCAAGTAAAATGAAAAAATCAGACCTGAATTGTGCTCCAAGATATTATGTTGCGCATAGCAATTCAAGTATTAAAACTAATTTAAATTAAGTTGAACTATCCAATAAGAAAAAAATAAAAAATTAGGTGTGGCACTCGGAGACTGCCGCGGTACAGCTATTGCATAGCATTTTTTATCAACTTATGCAATTATAATTATTTATTTATTTTATTAATGCAGTATTTTTTTATATAGATACCTATATACTTTCTCACAAACAGCTGATTACGGTAGTTTTCCAATACAACCAATGCCACCTAAAGGCGGGTTGCTGAACTAAAGAGACAAGCGTGAAATTTCAAAAAGTCATTAAAAGTTCTGGTATTTATCGATAGATGGCGTGGGGGTGTTAGGTTTTTTTCGTTACGGAATTTCTGGATTCGGTCCCCACGCTCAAGGCCCGCGATAAAAGCATGATAGTGATGAATGGAGGATATTTTTAATGATTCTTAAGTATTTGGGATTTTTTGTTCAAATATGTTAAATAAATGGTTTGTCTAATTAATAAGTAATTTAAAATATCGTCTTGTCTCTTTATCCCAGCTGGACACATGGTTCGGGAGGCCGAAGAAGGCGGGGGGTGGGGTGGAGCGGGGCTACGACACCGTCCCCCGGACTGAGGTCAAGGCTGAGGATGATGAGCCCTCCGCTGCGGCGGAGTACACCAGCAAGATCGACGCCCTCGACGATGGACAGCTGCAGAGGAGGTTCGAGGAGATGCTCGTGAGTTCTCATTGGAATTATTGTCGTTTCGTCGAGGGCTTGTGGCAGAGTTAATAATATTAATGCTTGGACATTATCACACAACGCGAACGGGCCTCTAGGTGTTGAATATATATCCCCACGCAAGCCTAGATATAGGACCGGACCTTATGAAATTGATTATGAGGCTCCGTGAATTAAAGAGAAACATATTAATGCTTGGACATTATCACACAACGCGAACGGGCCTCTAGGTGTTGAATATATATCCCCACGCAAGCCTAGATATAGGACCGGACCTTATGAAATTGATTATGAGGCTCCGTGAATTAAAGAGAAACATATTAATGCTTGGACATTATCACACAACGCGAACGGGCCTCTAGGTGTTGAATATATATCCCCACGCAAGCCTAGATATAGGACCGGACCTTATGAAATTGATTATGAGGCTCCGTGAATTAAAGAGAAACATATTAATGCTTGGACATTATCACACAACGCGAACGGGCCTCTAGGTGTTGAATATATATTCCCACGCAAGCCTAGATATAGGACCGGACCTTATGAAATTGATTATGAGGCTCCGTGAATTAAAGAGAAACATATTAATGCTTGGACATTATCACACAACGCGAACGGGCCTCTACGTGTTGAATATATATTCCCACGCAAGCCTAGATATAGGACCGGACCTTATGAAATTGATTATGAGGCTCCGTGAATTAAAGAGAAACATATTAATGCTTGGACATTATCACACAACGCGAACGGGCCTCTAGGTGTTGAATATATATTCCCACGCAA
Organism: Falcaria lacertinaria; assembly: GCA_951449985.1. NCBI lineage: Eukaryota > Metazoa > Arthropoda > Insecta > Lepidoptera > Drepanidae > Falcaria > Falcaria lacertinaria. Next base: position 1,748,688 of record OX602137.1, on the reverse strand, counting down.
GCCTAGATATAGGACCGGACCTTATGAAATTGATTATGAGGCTCCGTGAATTAAAGAGAAACATATTAATGCTTGGACATTATCACACAACGCGAACGGGCCTCTAGGTGTTGAATATATATTCCCACGCAAGCCTAGATATAGGACCGGACCTTATGAAATTGATTATGAGGCTCCGTGAATTAAAGAGAAACATATTAATGCTTGGACATTATCACACAACGCGAACGGGCCTCTAGGTGTTGAATATATATTCCCACGCAAGCCTAGATATAGGACCGGACCTTATGAAATTGATTATGAGGCTTCGTGAATTAAAGAGAAACATATTAATGCTTGGACATTATCACACAACGCGAACGGGCCTCTAGGTGTTGAATATATATTCCCACGCAAGCCTAGATATAGGACCGGACCTTATGAAATTGATTATGAGGCTCCGTGAATTAAAGAGAAACATATTAATGCTTGGACATTATCACACAACGCGAACGGGCCTCTAGGTGTTGAATATATATCCCCACGCAAGCCTAGATATAGGACCGGACCTTATGAAATTGATTATGAGGCTCCGTGAATTAAAGAGAAACATATTAATGCTTGGACATTATCACACAACGCGAACGGGCCTCTAGGTGTTGAATATATATTCCCACGCAAGCCTAGATATAGGACCGGACCTTATGAAATTGATTATGAGGCTCCGTGAATTAAAGAGAAACATATTAATGCTTGGACATTATCACACAACGCGAACGGGCCTCTAGGTGTTGAATATATATTCCCACGCAAGCCTAGATATAGGACCGGACCTTATGAAATTGATTATGAGGCTCCGTGAATTAAAGAGAAACATATTAATGCTTGGACATTATCACACAACGCGAACGGGCCTCTAGGTGTTGAATATATATCCCCACGCAAGCCTAGATATAGGACCGGACCTTATGAAATTGATTATGAGGCTCCGTGAATTAAAGAGAAACATATTAATGCTTGGACATTATCACACAACGCGAACGGGCCTCTAGGTGTTGAATATATATTCCCACGCAAGCCTAGATATAGGACCGGACCTTATGAAATTGATTATGAGGCTCCGTGAATTAAAGAGAAACATATTAATGCTTGGACATTATCACACAACGCGAACGGGCCTCTAGGTGTTGAATATATATTCCCACGCAAGCCTAGATATAGGACCGGACCTTATGAAATTGATTATGAGGCTCCGTGAATTAAAGAGAAACATATTAATGCTTGGACATTATCACACAACGCGAACGGGCCTCTAGGTGTTGAATATATATTCCCACGCAAGCCTAGATATAGGACCGGACCTTATGAAATTGATTATGAGGCTCCGTGAATTAAAGAGAAACATATTAATGCTTGGACATTATCACACAACGCGAACGGGCCTCTAGGTGTTGAATATATATTCCCACGCAAGCCTAGATATAGGACCGGACCTTATGAAATTGATTATGAGGCTCCGTGAATTAAAGAGAAACATATTAATGCTTGGACATTATCACACAACGCGAACGGGCCTCTAGGTGTTGAATATATATTCCCACGCAAGCCTAGATATAGGACCGGACCTTATGAAATTGATTATGAGGCTCCGTGAATTTAAGAGAAACATATTAATGCTTGGACATTATCACACAGCGCCACCTGGTCCCAGACTACACAAAGCTTGTACCATGGGAACCACCAGCTGATACATCTTTTTTTTTGTAAATACATACTTATAATAAAGACCAGACACCCAGACGCAAGGCAAACATATTTGTCACATAAATGTTTGCCCCGGCGGGAATCGAACCCGCGACCTCTAGCGTAGCAGTCAGGTATACTAACGAGTAGACCAGCGGTCTCGTCGAAAGAGTTGACATGCCACATGTCGCTTACTGCTTAAATTATATAGTGACACATCTTAAAAACTTTTTTTTAGGGGACCATTTTAAATAAAACATATGGCGGTAACTTTCAACCAATCAGATAACGTCATTCAATTACGCCACAAGGTCAAATTTATTCATAGGGTTGTGAGTTTTATTCAAATTATTTTAAAGTTTGATTTGCGTTGAATCTAATTAAATTAATTAAAGCTAGCACAGTGAGTTCTCACTTCTCATCAACAACAGGGTTGGCAACGCGTTAGTGATACCCCTGGTATTGCTAGCTGTATAGGTTACGATGACTGCTTACCAGCAGGTGGGCCGTATGCTTGTGTGGCACCTTAGTGGTATAAAAAAACCTAGTAGCTAATATGTTCATGTATTTGTGTTTCAGAGTGACATGAACCTGAGTGAAGAGAAGAAAGCTCCGCTCAGAAAATATTCAAGAGATCAAAAGAAGAAGATGCTAGTTGCATATAAATTCGTTAACACACAGGTATGTTTTGGTAGCAGTTCTTTTGTCTCTTATGGCCAGTAATGTCACTAGCTACAGTGCCCTTCACACCGGAACACAGTGTAGTGTACGTACACTAGTGCTTGGCGGCAGAATATCTGACACTGCGGTGGTACCCACCTGGCCGGACTCTTGTCAGAAGATAGCATAGACCTTTACATTATATTTCAACTAAATAAATTCTTCAGGAAGGCAGATCGAAGTTCGAGAAGCCATCAGACTACGTAGCGTACCTCAACCAGCCAGAACTATCAGTCGGTAAGCTGCACAGCTGCCTGGAGAACCTGAGGATATCGCTCACCAACAACCCTCTATCCTGGATAGAAGAGTTTGGGACCAAGGGGATCGAGAGCCTACTTACTACCCTCAATTTGTGTTACACCAAGTAAGTATACGACTAATCGTGGTTTATCTGTAGGTTTTTTTATGCCTCTAAGTTGGTACACAAGCGTACGGCCCACATGGTACCCTTTAGCCGCTAGCAATACCAGGGGTATCATTAATGCTTCTTTAAAGCGCGTAACGTGATTAAAAGATTTTAAGAGGTAGGGCAAATTGGGATCACTCGTGGGTTTTCCCATTAAAATTGGAGGACTGGGGACTGTACGTCCTCCACCTTACAGAAGACCGCAGTGAAATAACACTACTTGATGTAGTGATGTGTTTCTCCCCAAAGTAAGGTTGCCAGTGTTCCACGGGGATACGATGGGCTAGTAGTAATGCTGCTAGCACAGTGAGTCCTCATCAACAACAGGGTTGGCAACCCGTTAGTGATAACCCTGGTATTACTAGCGGCTGTAGGCTACGGTGACTGCTTACCCTTCAGGTGGGCCGTATGCTTGTGTGCCACCAAAAATGTCACGTAGGGGGTAAAGTTTTGGGGTGTGGTCGTCTAGGCAAATATCACGTTTCTTCGTTTGTAATCTTTTTTATTTGGATGAAATTGTATGTCTTGAAGATTATAGTTTTGTATGTAAGTGTGATCTTATCAGAATATATTTCTATGTTAATGTAATTTGTTATGTATTTACTTCAACGCTGACAGTGGACGAGGATTTTATCGGTATGTTTAAATTTATAATTTACATCTAATCTTTAGTATTGATAGTTTTGTTGATTGACCTTTTCGGTGTTTAGTTCGATGGGTGACCGTCTATACTATAGAGTATCCTCCTTGCCTTAAGGAGCACGTTAAGCAGTCGGCCTTAGTTATATTTTTTTGCAATTTGTTCAAAATTACTAAACTTAATTAATTTGACAGGTCTAAAAATATTGCTATGCTTATTTAACCCCGCGCATGAGAAAGGGAAAGCAAGACTTTTAGACCTGTCTAATTAGTTAAGTATTTTTTTTATACCACTAAGGTGGCAAACAAGCATACGGCCCGCCTGATGGTAAGCGGTTACTGCAGCCTATGGACGCTTGCAACACCAGGGGGGTATCACTCGCGCGTTGCCGACCCTAAGCGAAGTTAGCTTAAGCTTAGACATTTTGAAAATCAGAATTAATTTTGAACAACAGAATCGACACCATTATATAACGTTAAAATGATGGTCTGTTGTGCGTAGTGATTCCCGCTACGACCGCGTGCAGTACGAGTGCATCCGCTGCGTGTCGGCGGTGCTCAACAACACGGTCGGCATCCGCACCATGTTTGACTGCCGGGAGGCACTGCCCGTGCTGGCGCGCAGCCTCGACGCCAGGAAGCCGCACTGCGCACTCGAGGCTGCTAAGGTAACGCCACTTTGAGATACACTGAGACAGCACCTGTCAACCTTTTATCGTAGTCATTAGAGATGTCACTAATATTCGGCTACTATTAGACCGAAACGTCTGGAAGCCGCACTGCGCGCTCGAGGCTGCTAAGGTAACGCCACTTTGAGATACACTGAGACAGCGCCTGTCAACCTTTTATCGCAGTTATTAGAGATGTCACTAATATTCGGCTACTATTAGACCGAAACGTCAGGAAGCCGCACTGCGCGCTCGAGGGTGCTAAGGTAATGTCACTTTGAGATACACTAAGACATCGCCTGTCAACCTTTCATCGGAGTTATTAGAGATATCACGAATATACAGCTACCTACTATCAATATGCAACCGAATACTGCCTACTATTGGACCGAATAAAGATTAAAGATTAAATTTTACTAGCCGAAAACCGAATATCGAATCAATTATGGAAATACTAGCTTTTACCCGCGACTTCGTCTGCATTTGCTTAAAGATAGCCTATATCCTCTCCAGGATATAATCTGTCTCATGCCGTTTTGTCGTGAAAAGGTAGCAAGCAAACTTATAATATTAGTGTGGATTACCAAGGCATTAACCAAAAAATTGTGTCGACACCAAATAACAAACGAACAGGAGAATGATAATACCATATCTACAGTCGAATTGCCCAAACTCCCCTACTTTAGCTTACAAAAAGCTGTAATTCTAAATACTTGCCGAATTACCCGTAAATTCCTGCAACTTGACACGACAGCACCTGACGACAACCAGTGCCGGTAGCAGGAACATTGTCGACAACGTATTCGAAAAGGTAACTCGCGAAATGTCAAAATTGTCATACTAATTTTTAGTTCCACTTTTCACCGCCGCAGCGCTGTTCATTTTTCAATTCAAAAATAGTCGAAGGCGATACTAGGCCCGTGGATATCGTTTAGAATCCGGCAACACGGCCGAGATAAAAAAATATATGTGAAAAAATAATAATAATTGTGATCGTTTGATAATCATATTTTTTTTACCACTAAGGTGGCAAACAAGCATACGGCTTAACTGATGGTAAGCGGTCACCGTAGCATATGGACGCTTGCACCACCAGGGGTATAATTCGCGCGTTGCCGACCCTAAAATGTTTTTTTTGGATGATGATGTGACAATTTCGTTTGATATTACAGGTGCTAGCAGCCATCTGTCTGATCCCCAATGGCCACGAGAAAGTTCTGGAAGCGATCACGATGGCCGGCGAGTCGAGCCGCAAGCCTCGTCTGTTGCCTATCGTCGAGGGTCTGGAGAGCAAAGCCCCTGAGAGCTTAAAGGTTATTTTTTTATACCACAGCTGGCAACCAAGCATACGGGCCCACTTGATGGTAAGCGGTCACCATAGGCTGTAGGCTATGGTGACTGCTATTGGGCGGCCATAGCCAATGCGAGGCCCTGGGCGGGTAGATCTTTGCGAAGCCCTTGTCTTTGTGGAGTTCGTTTAGATGACGATGCTTGACTTGTTATAGACAAGACGCTTTATTTGTATAAAATTGAGTTTCAGTCATCGAGCTCATTTCGCCCTTTCATTTGATACCCATATCGTAAGGGTTGCTGTGAAATGATTGTCTGGGACTAAAATAATTAATTAAATGATAACAATTGAAGTAATGCGCGCGAGTGCGCGAGGCCCCGGGCGGGAGCCCTGCTCGCCACCCCCTAAGGGCGCCACTGACTAAAGCCGCTAGCATTACCAGGGATATCACTCTCGGGTTGCCAACCATGTTGTTGATGAGGATTCACTGTGCTAGCAGCATTACTCTAATAGTAATGCTGCGTAGCGTATCCTCGTGGAACACTGGCAACCTTACTCACCGCAGAAACACTAAATCAAAGTAGTGTTATTTCACTGCGGTCTTCTGTAACGTGGAGGTACAGTCCCCAGTCGGGCGGCTCCAATATTAATGTGATAACTCACGGGAGATCCCAATTCGCCCCACCTCTCTTAATATATGTAAATAAATATTTCCAGAACGGCTGTATGCAACTTATGAACGCGATTATAACGGAGCCCGAAGAGTTGGAGTTCAGGATGCATCTCCGGAGCGAGTTTATGAGGACTGGACTCCATGACCTGATCGGTAAGGTTCATATTTGATTGATGATTCATATTCTCGATGAGTTATATTCATGATGGTTGAGAGGAACTAATGACTTCATCTAGCAAGAGACACGGAGAGCTGTGAAATTCTCGTATTTAAACAGTGATGATGATAAAATAGGTATTCTTGTTAAGTTAGATTTTGAAATGTAAACTTTATGTAATTATTTTGGTTTTAAAAGAGTAATTGCTGAGTTTCTTCCCGGATTCTTCTCAGCAAAACCGACCTTCCGAATCCGGTGGTAGATTCTGACGATTCGAAAATGCTTGCCTGTAAAGTCTAGTCAAATAAATATCTCTTTGAGTTTGAGATGGCCAAATACTGAAACGCCATTCAAAGTTTGAAGGCCTTCGTAACTGTTTTACGCGTCGTCAAAGTACAATTTCGCTTGTATAATCGGAGGCCATACAAAATTGATGTGGAATCAAATTGAACTGGCGTTTACGTCCTAATGAATATTCTCTATTCGTCCTATGCTCGAACTACGGTATATACACAAACAAAACATCAAAATCACAAGAGTTTTGTTACAAACACTGTGACACCCATATTACTATTATAAATGCGTAAGTAACTCTGTTTGTTTGTTTGCTACCATCTCACGACTAAACAGCTGAACGGATCGTAATAAAATGTGTTGTGTAATAAAGTTAGTTAAGCTACATTATCACTGAGTAGCATAGGCTATATATTATACTAGCTGTCCGCCCCGGCTTCGCACGGGTAGACAAAATATTTAATAAATGTCTACCCCCTCAATGTGATACTAGTCTTACATGATCACGTTTCTTATTGAAACCACGCAGGTGAAGCCGCGTATGACAGCTAGTTTTTATATATTAATTGTGTGTGCTTGTGTGTGTGTGTAGAGGAGTTGCGTGCGGGAGCGGAGGGCGCGCGTCAGATCCAGATGACTGTGTTTGACACACACGCCGCGGCCGACCAGGACGAGTTCCTCACCAAGTTCGATGATGTCCGGTAAATCTAATATATAAAATTCTCGTGTCACAGTTTTCGTTGCCATACTCCTCCGAAACGGCTTGACCGATTTTGATGAAATTTTTTGTGCTTCTCCGGTATCTATGAGAATCGGCCAACATCTATTTTTCATCCCCCTAAATGTTAGGGGTAGTCCACCCCTAATTTTTATTTTTTAGACCTATTTCAAAAATTCTTTCACCGTTAGAAAGCTACACTATTACTGATTAACATAGGCTAGCTGCCCGCCCCGGCTTTGCACGGGTAGACAAAATATTTGATATAAAAGTCTACCCGTGCGAAGCCGGGGCGGGCCGCTAGTATATATATATACTTATACACAGATAAGGGGGCGATAGGGTACGACTGCCCCTCTAGGATTTTGGATCTGTCCCACTTCAATATCCGTAAAAATACCTAATAGAATAGCATTATTTACCCCTCTATAAAAACAATATCAAAGAAATATTACGATTGAATTAAATAAAATTATAACCAAAAAAAATATCTTATTTGCATTTTTTTATTGACCCACCGATTTTTTATATAGTTGCAATTGACCCGCCCCGGCTTCGCACCTACAAAACACAAAGGATCCACACCCATTTTGGTCCAAATCTGATAGTGCTGGCCATCGAATTTTTTTTGTATATTCTGTAAGAAAAAGCTGTTGTAGTTGATATTTTGTTGAAAATAGGAATTCAAAATAACCAAAACAAATTAAATGTCCTGTAATGTCCAACTTTGGTGCCATAGTAATAAATAGGCAGGGCCTAGGGTTCTCAAGCGGAAAATACTTTAATTTCTAGAGTAAATGGTTAATCAAGTTTTGGTTTTTTCAGTGTGGACTTCAACGACGCCAACGAGTGCTTCGAGCTGGTGAAGAATGTGGTTCTGGACACACCGGCCGAGCCGTACCTGCTGTCCATACTGCAGCATCTGCTCTTCATCAGAGACGACGAGCTCATTAGGTAGTCCTTCATACACACATACATACACACACACACACACACACACACACACACACACAAAGAGAGGCAGGGCGATTTGGGATTTCCCGTGGGTTTTCTCATTTAAATTAGCCCCGCCCGGCTGGGGACTGTACCCAACCTTACAGAAGATCGCAGTGTAATAACACTACTTGACGTAGTGTTGTGTTTCTGCGGTGAGTAAGGTTGCCAGTGCTCCACGAGGATACGCTGCGCTAGTAGTAATGCTGCTAGTCCTTATCAACAACATTTTTGGCAACGGGTTAGTGATACCCCTGGTATTGCTAGTGGCTATAGGCTACGGTGACTGCTTACCATCTGGTGGGTCGTATGCTTGTATGCCACCTTGGTGGTATAAAAAAAACCACACACACACACACACACTTACGATTAAAATGATACAAGTTCTACTGATAGTGGTCCCAATACTGTTGTTCAAAATTACTAAGCTTAACTAATTTGACAGGTCTTTAAAATATTGCCATCCTTATCTAACCCCAAACATGAGAAAGGGATAGTAAGACTTTTTAGACCTGTCAAACTAGTTAAGCTTAGTCGTTTTGAACAACATAATCTACACCAGTATTGTGTAAGTTAGATAAGGAAGAGCGGAGTCCTCTGTCACAGGTGTCTCATGCTACTTAAAAGGGTGCTCCGACAACTTGTTGGTAACATTTGGATGTTAACACAATAAACAGTTTTTATATTTCTATATCCCACGTGTTCCAGGCCAGCGTACTACAAGTTGATAGAGGAGTGTATAACACAAATAGTGCTGCATAAGAATGGCTACGATCCGGACTTCAGAGCCACGCAGCGGTTCAATATAGACGTGCAGCCACTCATTGACGGACTGATAGGTGTGTACACACTAACATACATTTATTTATTTTAGGGTCGGCAACACGCGAGTTGCAAGCGTCCATAGGCTACGGTGACCGCTTACCATCAGGTGGGCCGTATGCTTGTTTGCCACCTTAGTGGTATAAAAAAATATAGTAACTAGCTGTCCCGACAGACGTTGTCCTGCCTTAGCTATGAATTCATATGACAAATAGGCGAGACCGCTGGTCTAGTGGTTAGTATACCTGACTGCTGCGCTAGGGGTCGCGGGTTCGATTCCCGCCGGGGCAAACATTTATGTGACAAATATGTTTGCCTTGCGTCTGGGTGTTTGGTATGTATTATAAGTATGTATTTACAAACAAAAAGTATATAAGTATTATATCAGCTGCTGGTTCCCATAGTACAAGCTTTGCTTAGTTTGGAGCCAGATGGCGCTGTGTGATAATGTCCAAACATTATTATATTATTATTATTATTATACACCATAGCAAAAAGGACCTTTAGTTTATCGCAAAATTATTTTTTTCATTAGAACCTTCTCTTAACATTAACAAACACAAATGAAATAGAATTAGCGAAATCGGTCCAGCCGTTCACGCGTGATGCCGTGACCAAGGGAAATAGGGATTCATTTTTATATATCAAGTAATAATTATTATAATCGGTGGCTCCCTAGTTTTGGTGGATTTTTTTTTTCATATCTGTGTTTCTTTTTAAAAGAATATTGTAAAAAAAAAATACCTAGACTAAGATTTGAAATAAATAATGGGAATAATAATAATGCTTGGGCATTATCACACAGCGCCATCTGGGCCCAAACTAAGCAAAGCTTGTACTATGGGAACCAGCAGCTGATACAATACTTATATACTTTTTGTTTGTAAATACATACTTATAATACATATCAGGCTGTTGCTTCAACCACAAGGCCACCACGGATTATATCAAATAGTATTCTATTCAGTTTCTTCTTCTTCCTAAGTATCAATCCCTTCAGGGACTATTTTTGCCAGTGTCGAGTGTCAGAGAATTTTCAAGTTTCAAAATGTTTGCCGCATTAAAATGCCTAGTGTCATGCGTTCTAATGCTTAATGTAGTTTCTGGAGACAATCCACGGCAGTAGCAGATCGTAACACGCCTTTACGTCAGAGATAACCTACTGGACCAAAATGATAAATCACTTAACCCAAAAGTCGTATTATAGCATTATTTCAATGCTCCTATAAATCAGTCACTAAATGAAACTTTACTGCGCATAACGACACCAAAAATACACATCAAAGATCACTATAACACAATTTACGTAACACTGGAAAAAATCT